>OY723387.1:16315344-16413680 GCA_963210295.1 Ophion ellenae | reverse complement strand
GGTGCAATGTCCCTCGCGAAGGTACGCATCGGGTACCTTCTCAATTTTCATTGCGCATTTTGGGTACCGAACGGGCAGTTAAAAAAATCAGTAACTTACCGATTACTCGATTCCCGCGGTCGCCAGATTTCTCTGCGGTTGAAAATAGCTGAATTATCTCACGCTTCCCTCCTCGCGACGTTTATTCCACCAAAATCAATCCTGATGTACATCCATCTAGGAAGACTTGATGGTCTTTTCGCGTTCGCTTTCCACCGCCAATCAGCGGGCGAAAAAAATGCAGCTGTTCGACCAACATTCGTGGACGCTGGGTTGACGTGCGTGGCTGCGTCAACCGCTCATGTCAAGCGCTGTTGACCTAGGGGGGACTATACCAAATTGCCATTAGCGCAGTGACAAGTTTAGGCAGAATAATGTGAGAGGAAAGTAGGATTGTAAAAGCCCGTCGAGACACAGGACGGAGCATCGGAAAGGAATGGAGTCCGTCCTGACCCAATGTCGACTGTGCATCTCGTGGAGTATTCGGCCGTGAATTTTAAATGTGACGTATTAGTAGTTGATCCAACGAGCCGCGAACCCCTAACCGTAACGAAGAATCGGTGGTATTATACGATAGACGCGTTCTTGAATTTCGAGGTGCAAATTAATTCATGGCAGCTTGCCGCTGTTTGCCTTTACGTGCGTCCGGAGCACGGCTAGTCCGATATCGCTATACAACATCTATGCTGCTGGATAAATGGCTACGCAACCGAATACAAGGCAGAGCGAAAAAGGGATAACACTAAGTAGAATAGGAACGGGGCATCCATGGAATGGATGGTATTCCTATACGTAATATATTTATAACAAATAGGCAATAGCGAGCCATCGAAGCGATATCGGTCAAGCCGCAAATAGTGCTCGGATGAGTTCTTGAGTATATACATAAAGCAGGCAGCTAGGAACGTCCGAGTGGTGTATTCTCTCACCCACGGATAGGCCAGAGATACGTCTTTCGTATACAGGACACGCCGAGCTGAGTCTCTCCGGTATTAGGAGCAGAAGCAGACTGAGTTACGAGGGGGCATAAATTCCGAATATTGGAGTCCCGCCCACTCACCGCCACCTCTTACTCGAACGTTTCTTAAACTACTACCCCCTGGTTAGTCTAACTTTCTGTGTACATGCGTAGATATGTACACACATAGAAATGTATAATGTGTGTGTGTGTGTGTGTGTGCGTGCGTGCGTGCGTGCGTGCGTGCGTGCGTGCGTGCGTGCGTGCGTGCGTGCGTGCGTGCGTGCGTGCGTGTGTGTGTGTGTGTGTGTGTGTGTGTGTGTGTGTGTTGTGTATGTGTGTGTGTGTGTGTGCGTGCGTGCGTGCGTGCGTGCGTGCGTGCGTGCGTGCGTGCGTGCGTGCGTGCGTGCGTGCGTGCGTGCGTGCGTGTGTGTGTGTGTGTGTGTGTGTGTGTGTGTGTGTGTGTGTGTGTGTGTGTGTGTGTGTGTGTGTGTGTGTGTGTGTGTGCATGCGTATAGATGGTATTAAAGTGCGAGAGTTCCGTAAATTTTTTTCAAATTTTTAAGAGAGTAAACATTTTTCAAATTTCAAAGAGAGTAAAAATTTTTCAAGAAATCAAATTTTATGAAAACATAAAATTGATAATGATTGCGAATTAATCTTGGATGATTTTGTTGTTAGGGATATCGTTTTAAAATATTCCCCTTTTTCTTTCGTCCTCTCACGTCATCTTCGATCATGTCTCTCCTTAAGGTATCGCTTTTTTGTGGTCTCCTTTACCCCAAATTTGTGCAAACAAACTTCTGATTGGCGACCCTTTTCGGGCACTCTCGGACTTCTCCTTCGTCCAGACTGATTTTCATTTCTTTTTCGTTTATTCTTCTTCTCTTATCCGATATTATGGATCTCTCTCTCCCTCTTCCTCTCACAGACACACACACAAACACACCTACACACACAGACACACACACGCACGCACGCACGCACGCACGCACGCACGCACGCACGCACACACACACACATATATATACTTATATATATATATACAGTCGGTGACAACATTGAGTGGACACCTGACTGATTTGAAGAGATTGGCCAAAATTACACGATTCCTCCAGTTAATCGTTAATAATTTGTTTTTTTAATTGAAGATTATATATTTATACGTAATTTCCCCCAATGTATCAATAATAACTCTGATAATATTTCATGACAAACATTTATGAACGAAAGTATTGTTCTCGAGAGACGGACAAAATTAAGTAGACACTGTTCACATAGCGGGGTCAGGTGGTTTACGCGCACCAACTATGTTAGTAAACAACGTTTTCATGTGCGAACAAATCGTATCTGTTTCTTCATTTCAAAAAAGCATCTTTTTGAGTGCCAGTTATTCGATTCACGTAGCAATGGGCAGTCACGAAGAAATTTCCTTGGAAATTAGAAATTTAATTATTGCTGACCGACTTGGAGGGCTCAGTTACAGAGTCATCGGTGAAAAATATAAAGTTTCTAAAAGTGCTGTCCATAAAATATGGAAAAAGTATTTAAAACACAATACGACAGATAATTTAAGAGGTCGCGGTCGCAAGCGATGCACAACGGATACATGCGATCGACGCATTGTTAGAGAATGCAGACGCGAATCCATGATATCACGACGTGAATTAGTTAAGAGACTGGATCTGGACATATCGACGAAAACCGTGTCGCGTAGATTGAACGAAGCATCGTTGTATAGTCGTGTACCGCAACGAAAGCCGTTTATAAACAGCTCGAATAAACGGAAACGGCTAGGATTTGCAAAAAAAAATATGTGAATAAGCCAATTTCATTTTGGACAAACGTTGTGTGGAGCGATGAAAGCAAGTTTGAACTGTTTGGCACGAAAAGAAGATCAAGAGCGTGGAGAAAATCGACCGAGGCGTTTCAGGAACAATTTATAACTCTCACTGTAAAGTGTGGTGGTGGTTCAATAATGGTGTGGAGGTGTTTTTCATTTAATGCGGTAGGGAATTTAGTTCTGATCGACACAATAATGAATGCCGATCTATACACCACCATCCTAAACGAGAATTTAGAAGAGTCGGTCGAAAAAATGGGAATTGCTGACGATTTCATCTATCAGCAAAACAACGATCAGGAGCATACCGCGAAGAAAACAAAAAAAAATCCAAGATGTGAAGATAAAGGTCTTAGAGTGGCCTGCACAAAGTTCCGATATAAACCCCATCGAAAATGTATGGGCCCTGATCAATAAAAACATTCCAAAAACACAAAGAACAAACAAACGGAGCTTTTTCGAGGAAATAAAATCGTCCTGGAAAAATATAGATAAAAACCTTACTGAAAATCTCGTGGAAAGTATTCCATAACGATTACAAGCTGTAATTAAAGCTAAAGGAGGACACACGAAGTATTAAATTGCAATATTTGGCGTAAAACATTGAGCTGTTGAAATGTCCACTTTATTTTGTCCACCTTCGATTTACAATATATTGCTATTAATCAATGTAGTTCCCGATAATCATTTCTTTTTAATGTGTATTATATGGAATTATTGAAGGACTTCAGACAGGTAATTGAAAATTGTATAGAATGGAATCGATAAAATATTTTATCTGCAAGTAAGAACAAAACGCATCTGTTACTCGTGTCCACTCAATTTTGTCACCTACTGTATATATATATATATATATATATATATATATATATATATATATATATATACAATTGTATCCGAAAGCGTGATTTTGAACCCGTTGTATCTATGTTATGTTGGCTATGAGCACATATGACGGATTTGATGATGATCCGCGATTTAAAAAAAAAAGTTACTTTCATATAAATATGCTGACATATATCCAATGAGGGTTTCGACCTTGCCACGCGATGTGAAATAAAAGATCAGTGTTGTAATCCCAACGATACCACTTCGTTACTCGCAGGCCCATTGCATCCGAAAGCATATAAGCTTTCAACGCCTACATAAGTCTCCTTTGCGCATTAGATTTCTCCTTATCGGACCTCGCAAACGTTGGGAGAACATGTGGGTCAAAGTGCTGCCGTGTTACATCCTAGCGAATGTGCCTTCTCTCGGTTATTCCCAATATCCTTATTTGCCGTTATAAGCTTATTATTAAATGTATAAATCCAAGAATAAGACGAATAACCGCGTAAAAAGGAACGTGCGTACGTTTCGCACGCATATTCAACCTACAGCGATATATATACGATAGCAGCACCGCCACAATCATCGACTTTTCCTATCCCATTGGCTGTCAACAAGAACACGACCTCAGGCGCATATTCCAAGAAGAGCTGTCGAACGAAAAACCAACCATCAACTCGATCAACAGACTCCAAAAACTCTACGCCGGCCCATCCGCATGTTGACCAAGAGAAGCCGCGACCCTAGATTACTTCATCATAACATAGCCTAGACGGTTCCGACAAATTTAGACCTCTGACTAAAAAATAAGACATCCGGTCTCGCAGCGCAGTCCGATATATAAACTTCTTGATATGAGGAGTCACGATAGCTATAAATTTATATAACACAAACCATGCGCATGCTTAGGTCTCAGATATCGAACTGAATTTCCCATGCGCTTTTTCGCCGAAACACGAGACAAAGGTCTCCTTTCTTCATACGGATATTAGTCAGAACCGATGCCCTGAAATAAGGTCACGCGCGTGCCTAGGAAATCTGTATCCTACACGAACATCATACCGCAACCAATCACGCTAATCAACCGATATATTCATGGCCAATGGAGCAATCCCCGAAGAACTAGATGACCAAGACCACACTCTCCCTGAGGTTCCTTCTCCCACTACTGAGCCTCTCCTAATTTTCATATCAAGAAACACTTCCTTCCTGAAGTCAGTCTCCCGTCAACCACCATCAAATCAAGTTCTTCTATCGAGACTCAATCCCAGTCTCCCGTCAACCACCATCACATCAAGTTTTTCCATCGAGTCTCAATCCCAGTCTTCCGACAATCTTCATCAAATTCAGAACTCAGTTTTCCGTCAACCAATATTTCCGTCAATCGAATCACTCCTTATATCAAGTCATAATTTAGAAGCCTACGAATATGTCCAATTAACTTTCATACGAACAGTCTTCATTTTTCGAGTCACAAAAGTTTTATTTTACATTTGTATAAATTCTATCATCGGCCTGCGAATATCAGTTTCAATTCATCGACCTTGTGCGCCGTTCATATTTCTATCTACGCGTAGTGCCCGTCGTAGTAAACACGTCGAGTATCCACACGTCTAGCGTAAAATCCTGCGAGCGTCTTATCAGCAATTGTACCAGCGAGCGCACCAAGCCAAGAGCGAAGGCCCTTGTAACGCGAGCGACAACAAACATCTACGCAAGCGAGCGAGCGACCGAGGGTCAAACACAACCAATGTAAGCTAAGCATATCTTTTTCTTTTCTGTATCATTCATCGTAGGCCTGATCGCTTTAACCCGTCTAGTAATCTTATAATAAATAACTTAATATCAATCGTACACCAATTCTGTCGAATTATTCCTCAATACCGAAATATCGCGTCAATTCCTTAATTCTATTCTTTCCCACGCACTACACTTTTTTACCCTCATCCCGTGCTATTGCGCTAGGCGTAGGCAACAAAGAGGGAAACGGAAATATTATGCTCTCATCCCTTCCGGATGTGACAGTCGCACATGCTAAAATATTGCCGTTTTGTAGTTCTGTGGAAATATGAAAGGAATTCGCTAATTTTACTATTTTCCTCTAAATTAGGTTCATAGCGGGGTGAATTCATCGAATTCAATTGTTCCTGGGTAGACAAACACTCGACTGACTGTGCAACATCGCGTCTCTTGGGAATATTCACTATCCATCTTAACGTTTGCCAAGCATAGGCCTGCAGTTTCTGACGTACGACATTTAGGATCTGAGTAAGCCTATCTATCTTTCATTACGAAGGGAATTCATCTATATTTCACAGTCTACGTGACGCGAGTTTGTGCGGTCGCAATAGCAAAAATTTGAAAACCGTCAATTGGAGTGTGCGGTTAAATGTTTGATTGCACAGCGTTAAATTGAACCCGCCTAATATTGTGTCCTCTCTGCAATGCGATGACTCTCTTCGTCTCGAGTTCAAAATTAACGAATCTTAGTGCCTTGCGAAAAATCCAATCATTCTCTCGATGCACACGTTAACAACGTCCTGCAAGTATTTTTGTACTCGCAAGGTCTGAGGTATTCGTGAAAATTGAAGGATAAATTTATCTGTTATGCTCCGATGCAATGTGCGGCCCGATTTTCGGGCATGCTCGCGGTTTTGTCGGTGCATTAATATGTGTATACACACAGAGATACACAAGCATATATATGCACAGGTACACACATATATGAATACGCCATTGCTACGAGAATGGAGATGGCGAAGCAGGACCTCGAAGGGCTCGCTATTGAAGTGTGCAGCACAGAGTGTAGGTGCCTATTTTACGAGCGCAATTTTCCAAGATTTGGTAAAGATTATGTGAAGTCTGGTAACGGCAGTGTGGACGGCATCCAAGCAGTCTGCGATCCTGGCGCTGCTTTAATAGATTTTGTTTCACCTCTCTTTCTCTTTTTTACTTACCCTACACCACGAAACGAAATGCAGCAGACTTTCCTTCGAAGCAAATGAGAATATGCATGACTCCTCTTTATGCAGATCTCGCCCTGCCAGTTCTCCCCCCCCCCTCTCCATCTCTCGCCCCCATCTCTTCTTCTCTCTTGCCTCATCTGCTTTGCCTTACAGTATTTTTACGTATATTTTGCTGGTTGCCGACGCCGGGAGCTGCTCTTGGCTGCATAACATTATACCCTACTTTAACCACTAAATCCTGTCTAATACACCGAGGATGTAGATACATTCCCACAGGATCACTCCCATTTCCTCCTTGCCCTATCCCTCTCTCTCACTCTGCCTTTCTCGGAATAACCTCATTTCCGGTAGTCAATTCGCCTCTCACCCGGTGTAATGTATAATAATTATGGACGTGAATGAGATACATGATTTTTTTCTACATTGAATTTGCCTTCACGAGCATGATAAAGAACCCATTTTATTAAAAAAAAAAATTGTTACAGATGTTTTCAAAACTAATATCAGAGGAATGACAGCATTTCTAATTGTTTAATTTTTATATTTCAATTGAAACAGTGTATTCTTATATATGTATATATATGCACATATGTATGTAACTCGCACATAGGATTCTTGAAACACGAAAACCGTTGTCCGTGTACTTCACATTATTTAGAGAAAAACTAATCAATGTACTTCGTCGTCCGTAATTTTGCTATCGACAATTTTTCAACCCATGTACCTTATCCAAGGACATTCAATATTGCAAAAGTATCGAAGAATTCTTTCTTTTACTGTCTTTCCGATGGACCCCAATAAAAATTCCTCTGCTGAGAAGTCCTTTTTTCTACTGGAATAAGTGATGTAAAAAATATGAGAGAGAAATATGTATATCAGGCGTTTTTCATGGAACTCTCCGTAATAAAGGATGAGTTCGTCGTGGGAATCGTTGAATCGCGTAATTGCCTGTTCCCACTGGACGGTGTAGCATTGAGAATCATCCATCTTATTTTAAGAAAGTAATGAGAAAATAGAAATAATATGAGAATTGTAACTGCGTCGTTATGTTTTATATCGGGAGGTGCAAATTAATTATTCACAACTGGTCTGATGTAGGTGGAAGTAATCAAAATTATGCAATGTAATGGAATACACCCCTTGACACAAACCCCCCACCCATTTCGTGTATATGTCTGCAGAGTTTCTCTTTCATTACGCACATTCGTCGTATTTCGTCTTTTCTTACGTCCTTTTTCATGCAAGAAATATAAAATATTATGCGCTTTACGAGTTTTATCGTGCTTTTCGGGATAAAATCACGTATTCTTTAGTTTATCATGTTTTCTTGACAAATAACACGCGGTAATTGAACAATATCGCGTGTGCAGAGTATTTATAATTTCACTGTGCGTTTTCCATTTGGACGTCGCGCGCCTCGGCAACAGGAGCACACCCGCGAATTGGTGTCAAAAGAACTTTAATTAACGCTACCACCCGTAAATGCGAAGGGGACAAAAACGCTCACGTTGACGAGCGCATACATGCACGACAATAGGAAAAATATACATTTAGTTTTTGCAAGACAAAACATGTATTAGTACAGAACTAATTGTATTACGTTCGGAATCAGTCTCAATTAGCTCGAACATCTCACGGGAATACGAAAGGAGTGTTATTATCGCTGGGGGAACGAGTTAGCCATCTCGCTGCCCCTGGTTGTTCGTTAATTCTCCGCCTGTAACGTTTTCGACCGTTTCACAGTGAAAAAAAGGAAATACAAGAATTCATTCCGTCTCGTCCTGTCCCACCAACGCGAACGCGTTTCATTTCAGTTGATGTACGAGTTTTAAAACAATTTTCGTTACAATTCCATGGCGAGCAGCGCGCGAGAGGTTGATATAAATTGGAAGGGATGAAAAAGGTCGCGAGAAGCAGGCTCCAACGCCTCGTTCTCTTTCCCGTTTCTATCTGCGGCAGAACCAACGCCTCAGGCAGAACGTATAAAACAATTCGTCATAATACTCTTGATACGCAGGAACAAAAAAGCAAGCGGTTTTAATGTAAAAACGATCAAGCGAGAACATCCCGTGTTTCGTCATACCTTTTTAGTACTTTTTTTGCATTTTCACAATTTGACGTCATCTAATGCCACCCCTATCCGTCCACTTTCTTCGTGTATATCGTAATTCTTCTTTCCAGGTTCATTCGTGCCGATACACGCTGCTATTCTCCAACTTTACTCAACTCATCTCGTCTCACGTAATGATCAAAACTAGTCGACTTTTTCGGTACGTTTTGCCCGTTCCGTATACACGAGGGAAAAGCCCCTCTCATCGATTTTCTTATTATCCCCCGAGCCCGGAGATGAAAAGGAACTTCGCTCGCAGCCACGTACGGTCATTCTTCCTAAGTTGGAAACACGAAGAATTGGTGCTAACGAGCGGTTCGGGGCTGCGAAACTTTTCAACTGACCCATCTAATCGAACCACATATAGAGGCCAAGCTATCCAGCATTTATACGGCAATGGATGTATATGCAGGTAAATAGCAGAGGGAAGGAATACTTGGAAGGCATAGATTCGTTTTCGAATAAAAGATTTAAACCGCGACGAGCTAGAATTATTTTCGGGCAATATTTCATTTCGGGAATGAACGAAGTGAGCATCGTAAAGCGGGAAATTGCTCTCCATGGTTTTGCTCGGTGATGTACGAAAGTCATCACCATATACTTCGATATTTGTAAAGTATGCAATAACCAAGAAATGTTACTCCCAGTTAAACTATTGGGAGTACAAATAAGTCTTCGCCGTTTGATAAAAGATGGCCCCACCAGGAAGTTATCTCATGAAGGTTTCGCCAATCGAACCGAAACGGCCAATACTTTGACCAATGTTGACGGGGCGATAATCGATTACCCAATTGTACGCCAATGCTTGGCTGAGTATCGACTAGCCAACATTGGTTTGCCGATACGAGGCCAATGTTCGGCCAAATATAGACTCGCTAATCATTGACTTGTCGATACGAGGCCGATGTTTGGCGAAGTATAGACTCTCCAATCATTGGTTTGCCGATACACGGCCAGTGTTCGGCCATACATACACGTTGCGAACCATTGGCTTGTCGATACGAGGCCGATGTTTGGTGAAGTATATCCTCGCCAACGTTGGTTCGCCGGTACGAGGCCAATGTCCGGCCGAGCTACGCATGATCGAACCGCAATTCGTATATCCTAGACGATTCATTGTTTCGCGTCGAAGTCATTGAGAGAGGAGATAAATACTTTTTACGAATCCATTGGACATTACTCTTAACAAATATATTACCAAATCAATGCACTCATTTTTGGCCGATTCTCGAACGAGCTCATACGCGATACTCTGCCGATTTTTATGAACCGGCCTACACTGACAGAAAAATTCTATTAATATTAACTAACCGCGTCTATTTATGTATTTTTTATTTGAATTAACTATCGGGTGTACAACTTAATTCGGTCCGTGTTTTGCTTAACATACGCACTTATTTGAATGATAAAATGAATAAATACACTAATCAAAATATTGTCCATTGCTAGCCACTACTTTTCCCCATCTTTCTAATAATTTATGAATTCCGTCGCGGAAGAAGCGTTCATCTTTTGAAGCCAAGAATGAATCCAGCCAATTTTTGATACCCTGTTTTGACGTGAAGCATATTCCAGTCAAAGCGTTCTGCATCGATCGAAACAAATGGTAGTCGGAAGGGGCAAGGTCTGGGCTATAAGGCGGGTGAGCCAGAATCTCCCACCCGCTATTTTCCAAATAGTTTTTAACCACAATAGCAACGTGAGGCCGAGCGTTGTCACGTTGAAAGATTATAGACTCGTGTCTGGTCGCATATTCTGGACGTTTTTCGGCTATAGCTCGCTTTAAACGGATCAATGGTTGCCTGTAGAAGTCTCCCTTGATGGTTTGACCAGCATTCGGTGGGCTTCAGCTGCACTTTTCTTCCAATTGAAACAGAAAATCATCACTTCCCGCAAGTGGTGATTATTTGGGACGAAATTCGACATTTTCACCGCAGTAAAAATTAAACTTGATGCGCAAAACTCGAAGATCTGTAAACGACATTCGGTTAAGAGATGATGATACTTCACGATACAGCAAAAATCAGCTGTTGCCGTCAAACATTTATAGCACCTATAGCCATCTTTTGAAAACGGACCGAACTAAGTTGTACACCTTATAGTTTTTTCGTGAATTCGAATTTTTCCTATTGCATTCCATTATTGGAATTATTCATTTTAAATATATTTATTTATTTAAATTAAACTTGAACTAAAGAACAAATGGTCTGTTTTTATTGCAGGGGGTGGAGAGAGAGGAATTTTATATATGTTATACAATTTTGAAGCACAACATATATATATATATATATATAGGTTATGTTTCAAAATTTTATAACATGTCATTCGATAAAACTCTTTACTTATCACAATGATATTAACTAATTAATATAGTTTATGTGATACAAATAATTATGAGAATCCATTTGGTCTCTTATGCCTTATCTGCGATTCAGATATTACGAGCACTCGGTAGCATAGGGTGCACGTGCAAAGCTATGAGTAGGTAGGTTCCAGGTTCGAGTCCCATATAGGTGAAATGTTTTCTTCGAACTAATCGTTTCAAAATACCAGGTAATGACGAATGACAATACAAAAATAATATTTTTTTTTTGGCTCTGCAGGACCAATTTTGGTGATCTATATCGGGTCCCAATTATCCGCCAAGACTCGGTCGATAATCGGTCCAAGCTCGAGTGCTATGATGGCAATCTTGGCGGGGACTTATTGTTGGCTGATTCTCGAATGAACTCCCACGCGATGCTTGGCCGATTCTCATACGCTATTCTGGGGCCAATATTGATTGCGAATATCGGGCCGCTTTTATCATCCGGGGCGCGGTCGATGATCGGGCCAAACTCGAGTGCCAATGTTGGCAAGCTCGGCATCGAGCATCGGCCGATCGTTGGCTACTACCGATCACCCTACATGGGATGGTTGAAATTGACAGATGTAAAACGTCATATCGTAAGGGTGGACATCTGGCAAGACCATAACCTTGAAATATTAGCGATTTTGTATCAGCATCACATAATTTGTTTCGTACGAAAATATCGAGTTTTGAGCCGAATAAGCGTAATTTGTGGGAACTTGATTTACTTCGTTAATTTGAAGAAATCTGCAGCTGAAGCGAAGGGTGGGAATGGTGAGTTTGACGTCGAAGACAAAGAACGTAGTGGAAGGCCGAAACTGCGAAAGGCCGAAGACGCGGAATCGGAATCATTAGTGAAGGGAGATTCGTACAAAGTGCAAGAGTTCCCGCAGATGACGCTTATTCCGCTAAAAAGTCGACATTTTGGCACGAAAATATTATTTGTTTTTTATACAAAATGGCTAATATTTCAAGGCTATAGTCTTGCCAGATGTCCAACTTTACGATATGACGTTTTACATCTGAGCATTTCAACCATAACCTCCTGGTGGGGCCATCTTTTGTCAAACGGCGGATACTTATTTGTATTCCAGATATCAATGAATGCTTTTGAACTTCACGTTAAACACGCGCATTTCTGCTCAACGTGTATGAATTTATAGCCAAGGCGAGAAAATCTTAAAAATTAACTCTGTATATTGTTTTGTTGAGCGAATACCTCAACTAATCTGCGGCCATCCAGTCTACGCCGCAGTCCGAGTGAAGCTTGTCGCTAAATGACAGACAGGTTTGATTGTCACTGATTGATATGTCCGATCACGGTCTCTCGAATATTTTATGTATACGGGTACCAGCCGTCAATGCCAGTTCAAGTATCGGCTCTTTCTCTCCTTTTTTCGCTCTTTACCATTCTCGCCAAACATTTTTCGCTCTCGAGTTTGGCGTTTTCGAAGATGAGTGAAATATCATTGACGCAATCGCGAATCTGCTATCGATATAAAAAGCAACTCGTATTTGTAATGCGCATTCACCACACAAAATTGTTCGAATCAAATGGACAAAACGTTGTTACATATAGCATACAGGAACAACCTCGTGCCCTAAAGCTCTCAATCGTAATACACTGCGACTGCGAGTTGAAGTCGCGGTCGGCGACTACTCTATATGCGCCCTTCGTCTTACGCACCCGGGAAACAAAGTTCATGTCTGAGTGGATATGTTCATATATGTTTCAGATATTGTCATATATGTTTCAGATATTGTCATATATGTACAGTGAAAATATCAGATATATTTATATCTGACATTTTACAGTATCATATATGATTAGGTCTGATCATATTCCACATCACATATGCATATAGAAGATCATATCTGATCAAATACAGTATCTGGCCTGACCATATATGAACTCATATCTGTTTATATCTGGCTAAGTACCAAGGCGAGTTGGTACCGTAAATTCGTATCTGAACATACATGATGTGATATGTGAACGTATCTGTTCGTATCAGATCATATCCGATCAAATACGGTATCAGACTCCGCTATGTAGATCTCATATATATTTTTATCTGGTCGGGTACAAAGGCGGGTTGGCAGCGTGAAACCATATCTGAACATATATGATGTGGTATATGAGCACGCAGGTTCATGTAAAATTTTATCCCATCAGATACGATACCAAACCTGGAAAATATACGAAGTCTTATACACTCATACCTTATCGTATATGCAGTTCAGTTGTTCACACATGAAAACATCTGAATATATGAAACGATATATGAGGATATGAGACGATATCCGATCAGATGTGGCACCTCACCCAACTGTATTATATGTGATCATGTGAGTTACTATAATATTATTAATTATTAACACGTCAAGTGATGACGTGTTAATAACCCGGCTATATATATGTAAACATTTTAATATCTTCATGACTGCACTAACAAGACTTGATCTGTCTCAACTGGGTAAGATTTGTTCTGATATAGTCGGAGTCATACCTAGTCTGATAGTTCAGATAAACTATGATTCTATCACATGGGCAGGTCTATTGTTCATAGATGTCCAGGTCTACTGGGATCCACGGTATTTTATTCTTATACGGACAGACAGATCTGGTCCAATAAGATTATATTTGCCTGACATGATCAGATCTGGCCCAATAAAATCAGATCTACCTGACATGATCAGATCTGGCCTGGGGATTGGATCTGGTCAGACCTGCTGCGATATGGACGGGTCTGCTCTCAACATTATCAAAATGGCTCTGATATGATCATACATGCTCAGATATAAGCATACATGATCTGTCATGACATTACATGAACAGATATGGTAATTTTTCTTATCCGATCTTAACTGATTCTACAGATATGATTCAGATATATTCAGATATGAACTTTTTTCCCGGGCAGTTGACTTTGAGGGTGTCGGTACTGCGATAGGCGGAGCGCATCTCCCACCATACGTCGAAGCGTTCCCTCACCATACAACAGAGCGATCTATGCGCGTTGTGCAGTGAAAATCGTTTACGAAATCGAAGTTTTCTCAATCGAGGATCCAGTATAATTCCGATTCTGGACGACTACTTTGGTACTTTTCGATCAGTGTGATTCACAGAAATTAGATTTGGCATAACGGCATTACCGGTTATCATAAATCCACATATCTTCTGGTGGACTAGAAATGCACACATACACACACATACACTCACGCACAAGCAAATGCGCACATATGAGTACGTCTGCGTGGATGCTAAATTGTTGCGAACGATTGTTAACTTGATGAAGATACTGTAATCGCTATGCCATACTCGAGGTCTAAATTATGCGCGATTACCCTAAATATAATTGTTCAATGTCCCTATATAGAATCCTCTCTCCACCTCCATTGTCGGGGGTTTTCGAGTTTACCGTGTTAAGCGGAACGTAGTCCCTTGTTGTCTACATATATATATATCGTCGTATCCACACAGGCCTTCTCCTATAGATGCGGCACTTTGCCTCGATGAAGTTAGTATCGCTTATCGATTCGAGTAACTCCCCTAGTACGAACCTCTCGTGTACCAACTTAGGGAGTTTGCATTTTGCACAGTACCAACGCAAACAATGTCTCCGTCGAAAGGGCCGATGCTCCACGACATAGCCTTCTCCACTTAATCGTAATTGTTGCTCCGAAGGCCAAAGCTCCTCGGATTTACATCTCATACCCACGTAAAAAGCCTAAAGATAAGCTGCTATCATTTTCATTGATGGAATACGTTTTCGAACGTTTGTCTCGTTGAAAGTATTCAACTGTAATTCATACTTATTGATTATCTACACATTATTCGGGAATAAATCGTTCATTCGTTATATTTACAGTTCTTAGTAGAATCATGCCTTTAGAGTAAAAACAGCAGAAGGGTAAGGATTTTTTTAATTTCAAATAACAATTATATAACCAGGCTGCGATAATAATAACAACAACAACGTTAACTGCCTAATTGACAAGAGAAGAAGAAAAATTCTCTATACACTAAATACGTTGGAAAATAATGACGGCCGTCACAATGAAGGCTTTTAAAATACACTTTACCCTTTCAATTCCCCCGAAAGCACGTACCTCCACTTCTGAGTTCCATCAAATTGTCTTAATTGTTTAATGAAATTGTGAATTTCCTATGAAGAGTAGGTAGACGAGAAGGACCTCGAGAGTTGGTGCTGCAAAGTAGTCTTTGAAAGTAACGAGTCAGATAAAAGCGAGGAAAGTCTTGTCTTGTGCTCGGGCGAACGATCAGAGAAGCGCAAAGCACGGTCAAGATAGAATAGTCGTTAAAACTGCGAATATACAATTATTCGTACCTACACCAAGTGAGATACGAAATTAAGGTATCTTGAAGAAAATTAGACACACGCTATAAGAACGAGACGCCGTTGAAGTAATGCGAAGCACGACGAACAAAACACGAGAATACCGTGGGTTCTGATATTGCCCATGGACACTCTCGAATGAGGCTACAAGTTGGCGATAAAGAGCGTATGAAGTGTGCGTGCGTGTGCGTGTGTGTGTGTGTGTGTGTGTGTGTGTGTGTGTGTGTGTGTGTGTGTGTGTGTGTGTGTGTGTGTGTGTGCAGGGTATCCCTCTTATCTCTGCCACCCGAAATAACTTGGTAATTATTGACGGCACAAAAAATGTTTCAGACAAAAGTTGTCTGGTGTAAAGGGGGCCATCGAATGCGACCAATTTTTTTTATTTCGATGGAGGCGCTGACCAGTGAAGGTCACCTCCACTTTTTTAAATGGAATGGTGCATTCTTTTTTCAACCATCTTTTGGAGCACCTCAAGCCGCATAAAGAAAACATTTGGGGGTCAAAGTCGTTCAAGGTCATTCAAGGTCAGTGCCGATTAGATAAATCTAAACATCTCGGATCACTACCAAATATTTGGTAGTCGGCCGAGTGATTTAGATTTGTATTGCATTTTAATAGGTGTTCGAAATTAGCTTGAAATGACTTTGACCCCCTAACGTTTTTTATGCGGCTTGAGGTACTCCACACGATGGTTGAAAAAATGTACCATTCCATTTAAAAAAGTGGAGGCGACCTTCACTGTGCGTCAGCGACTCCACCGAAGAAAAAAAAATTAGCCGCATTTGATGGCCCCCTTCACACCGTACAACTTTTGTCTGGAACATTTTTTTCTGACGTCGAAATTAGCGAGTTATTTCGGGTGGCAGAGATAAGAGGGACACCCTGTATACAGGTCGACCGGAACATTGACGTCCAAAAATAAAATGTGGGTCCCTTGTATCGTGGGGTATCCGAATAACCCCCATGTATGTCACGCGACTTTTCATAGTTTTTGAGTTATGAATTTTTTTCTGAATTTTTGAGAATTTTCGACCTGACCAATTTAAAAAAATCTAAAAAAAAGTAAAAGACTCTATCGAGATTTTTTTTTGCAACTGAATCTTCATGCGTAGTACTTTTATGCATAAAATAATCAGCTTCGTAACTGTGATAAATTTATGAAAATGTTGGTCTAAAGTGAAAAATTTACGTTCGGTAAATTATGACTTAAATTTTCAACTTCAAATTAAACATCTAAACAGGTGACTTCATGATTCCTAATTAGGCCTCAAGAATGCGCCAAACTCTCAGCTTTCATAATCATTTTAAAAAAAAGTAACTTAATAGAGTTACTTTGGCTGCAGTTGACCTTCAAAGACAGCGAGGTGGAAAATTCTTAAAATTAACCATCTGATTAAAAAAAAACATTTTGCCCATTTTATCATTCCTAAGGTTATTTAGTTTGTTAACTAGCCCAAAATGACTGCAGGGAAAGCTAAGATTTAAACATTTGGAGGTTTATTTTTTTACTTTGATTTAAGTTTAATGAAGTTTGCGCGATCCATTCTCGTGGATCAGGTAAAAGAGTTGCGCCCTCGTTTACGCGATCCGTTCTCGTTACGAGAACGGATCGCGCAAAATTCATTAAACTTAAATTAAACTAAAAAAAATAAACCTTCAAATGTTTAAATGTTAACTTTCCCGCAGTCATTTTTGGTTAGTTAACAAACTAAATAACTTTAGGAATGATAAAATGGGCAAAATTTTTTATTTAATCAGATGGCTAATTTTAAAAATTTTCCATCTCGCTGTCTTTGAAGGTCAAGTGTAGCCAAAGTAGCCGTATTAAGTACTACTTTTTTTTTTAATGATTGCGAAAGCTGAGAGTCTGGCGCATTCTTGAGGCCTAATTAGGAACCACGAAGTCACCTGCTTAGATTTTTAACTTAAAGTTTAAAATTTAAGTCATAATTTACCGAACGTAAATTTTTCACTTTAGACCAACATTTTCATAACTTTCACCACAGATACGAAGCCTGTTATTTTATGCATAAAAGTACTACTCATGAAGATTCAGTTGCAAAAAAATCTCGACAAAGTCTTCTACTTTTTTTAGATTTTTTTTTAATTGGTTAGGTCGAAAATTCTCAAAAATTGAGAAAAAATTCATAACTCGAAAGCTATGAAAAGTCGCGGGACATACATGGGGATTATTCGGATACCCCACGATACAAGGGACCTAAATTTTATTTTTGGACGTCAAGGTTCCGGCCACCCTGTATATATACTGCTGTGAAAATCTGAAAGGATCTATACCGAGGGACAAAGAACGAGGAACAGAACAATAAGGGGAGAATCGCTTCCAGAGATCCTCAATTGAACCGCGATGCCATACTAACCCACATTGGCTTTACCTTTACCAACCCGAGTTAGCAGAACTAGGGCTTGGGTATATTCGATTAGGCTTATCCTTGGTGAGTTGATTAATAGCGCTGTCTACTTCTAGCGTGTTGGTCCCTTAACGCCATGCAAGGGGACCTGCTGAGGCAGCATGGAGTACGCTCAAACCGACACCTATCTCCGATGTTTTACCGTAAAATGTCATTGGAACAATCTACGTATATCATGGATATACAGTCCGACCTCTCAATAAACGCGGAAGAGCCCCGGGTTTCGGGTACCTCCACCAGGCGCGCGCTCTACGCTCACTGACTCTCTCTGTGGCTCTCGCTTTTTTTTGGCATGCGAACCTCCCAATAAGCACGCTCGAACAAATGTGAAATTTTTCACGTTAATTATGTAAAATAATTTTCGATTGCTTATGAATACCGTTTTATGCAATACTACTAAATAGTTTTGTATCGATGTACATAGTATTATTATTATATTGATGTAGTACATATTATTCACATTAGCGAATAAAGTAACACATAAATACATAATGACAGAAACTGTAAAAAAAACGTAAGATCTCCAACTGTGGCATACAAGTCGAAGACAGTAATCTCTGATATCTGTACTCAAAGCGTACCTGTACCTGTACCTCATTCTATATTATTGTGTGTTTTAAAGGGGAAAAACTGTCAGCCGATGGGGAAGCAGCTAATCAGTACAAAGAGAAATTTTCCGAGTTAGTAGCTGCGAAAAAACTTGAAAGATTACAAGTCTTCAACATGGATGAGACTGGATTGATGTATAAAAGCACTCCGAAAAGAACCTTTGTTCCAACAGATGACACAAGCTTCGAGTGGAAAAAAACAATTGGAGCGGGTTACCGTAGCAACATGATGCAATGCTGATGGCTCCTTCACGTTGCTTCTGATCTTGATCGGAAAATCCAAATATCCACATTGTCTGAGAAACATTGACAACAACGAATTGCCTGCATAGTACCGTACGCAGACAAAAGCGTGGATGCATTTGGAAATTTTTGCGGAATGGTTTGAGGCCGATTTTGTCCCTAGAGTTGAAACGTTCCTCAACTCAAAAAAATTGCCAAAGATAGCAATACTTGTAGTCGACAATTGTCGATCACATCGATATATCAAGGTCAACGAAATTGAAATCCACTCTTTTCCGCCAAACGTCACCTCTCTCATCTAACCTATAGATCAAGGCATCATACAAACAGCAAAACTGCATTACGAAATCAACCACGTGAATGCAGTCATCGAAACTCAAGATGCAAATGTTCGGTTGATCGAGTTTTTGAAGAAAGTCGACTTATACAAAACCATTTTCTGGATTGCTGATGCATAGGAAAAAGTCAAATCCAGTACGATCTATAGATGCCGGAATAATATATGGCCGAAAAAAACGAAAGATGCGTCAACTCAAACTGATCAGAGCTCACCGACTTTGGATAATCTCGATATTTCCGTGGGTACTGACGTCACTTTCACACCATTATCTACAGACGACCGTAATGTAAATGATTTACCCAATTTCATGAAAAAACTCGAAGGTTATGAAGCGGTCGATGCAGCAACAGTATTGAATTGGATCCAGAAAACTGAAATAAGTAAAGTATTACTTTCTTTTTCATTTAATTTTTTTTAACTGGCCGTCAGCTGTGCTCGTTATGCCATTACTCGGGGTTTGAAAACTTATAATTTTCATGCATATTGAATTAAAAAATAGTATTTTTTTAAATATCAATCGCATATTGTTTTGTTTCATGTATTTAGAAGACGACATTGAAAAATTCAATTTCTCTGAGGCTTCATCTTCAATGAAAGAATTCAGCTCCCTTGGAAACATTCCACCTCCAGTTGATTGTGTCGTGAATCAAAATGACTCTGAGCCGAACCAAAATAATTTCAATTATTTGTCAGAATCTTTGGCCATTTTGTACGAAAGTTTTTAAATATGTATAAGTTTTTAATGTACATATATGTTTTTGATGTAGTATAAGAAAGATGATTAAAAACGGTCATATGCATTGATATATTCATCTCATTTTACTTATCTAAGCTCTCCTCGGCTGTGCGTGCTTATTGAGAGGTCCGCGCGCAAATTCATTCGAGCATGACTCGAGCACGGAGTACGAGTCGGAGTGGGGGAAAGTGCTTGAGCAAGAAAGTGAAGAAGCGTGCTTATTGCGGGCGTGCTTATTGAGAGGTCAGACTGTATATATGAGGAAGGTATATTTTGAACTCGCTACAATCATGTTACATGCATGTGTATGTATGCGTGGCTTTAGGGTACATGCACAGAAGACTTATTATGCAGAAAAGTATTAAAATATAGTCGTCCAATAAACTTAACATACCACAATCTACTTTAATGGGCAAACACTAACTAGTGTATTATCCATTAATAACAGATAGTTAATATAAAAGATCCTCAAAACCTAGGCCTCACAAAATAACGCAGAGAACGTAAAGAGTTTCTTTATGTAACGACATATTTTACCGGAAAACTCCAGCAAATTCTCGCGGATTTGCTGCGAAGAATTTTCGTCGAATTCCGGCACGCTTGGCAACCGAAGAAAATGCGAAATATTATTATTTTCAGCTGTAGCAAGGCGCGCGCTATCAACAAAATTCAATTCGAATAACTCCCCGTTCTATTTCAGACAATTTAGCCGACAACGTAAACGCGATAAATTCTTGCTTTTGGTGCCAACGCGCAGGATACTAAATATTTAAAATGAGATATGACTAGCTATTTCGTATATTTACCGTAGCCCATAGTACACCGTGATAAACTTTTTCAACACTATGTCATACGAAAGTTAATCGTATGTTGGAGATTATTACTTCCGTAATCTCGAGAGCGATAAATGAAACATATTCACGATACGTACGTTCGCTTTCACTTTCGTTTAGTGTGATATCGTTTTTATCTTGATATTACCGAGAAGCCATACGCGCTTAGACACAGGATGTACGGAGCAAAGGTCTAAAGGGACAATAAGTCTTTCGCTATATGCATGCCGTTGATTTGGTCTGTTGGTCTGTGTAGTGTGTGGAAAAGTGGGTTCGCTTGTGAATAAACAAGGGGAGGCTGAAAAATTCTCGGCCAAGGTACTATGAGTCCACCCCGTATGCGATCGTTACTACTTCAGGCCCAGAACTTTTGTCTTTCTTTCTTCGGAGTACACGGTCAGACATTTTTTATTGATATTAACTAAATGTGTCTATCTGATTTTTCTATTAGAATTAACAAGATTTTTCGTGTAATTTTTTTTTCTATTGCATTCCATTACTGGAATTATTGAAATTGAATACATTAATTTATTCAAATCAAAATCTATTCAATAACATCTAATAACTAAATATTTGATTTATTCCTAATGAATCTTTGATTCAGCTTCATCAGTTCAATGAATCCACTGAATGTATCTATTTAATTTTTTTTACATTTTAATTAAATACACCTTTCGTAGAGTCAAACATTTTTCTATTTGATTGAATGTATGTGTCTTTATTGCAACACATACATCGAAGAGGAGTGAGATAGAGAGGGGGCGATAGAGGAATTATATATATATATATATATAGGTTATGATTGAAAAATCAATAACATGATATACGATAAAACTCTCTAATTATCGCAATTATATTAACTACTTGATATAGTTTATGTGCTATGACAAATAACTATAGGAATTAACCTGGTCTCTTATGCCATATCTGCGAGCAAGATGTTATGAACACTCGGTAGCGTAGGGGCAGCGTGCGTAGCTATAGGTCGTATGTTCGATTCCATGTGCAGGCAAAATATTTTCTTGGCAGAAAAATAATTTCAAGAGACCAGAAAATTACGAATTGTGATACAAAATCATAGTGGTAGAACTCTAAATAAAGTGTTTTATTTTATAGTAGAACGTTGATAATCGAGATTAATTGGGGCCGGACCCCATCCGGATTATCAAATTGTCCGGATTTTCGAAAGGAACTCTTAAAAGCGACCTTGACGCTCCCGCCTTCACTACCACTTCCTCCTCTACACAGCACGCAATTCAAACGCTTTTCTGTATCGCACAGCGAGTCGTACAGTCGTATCGACCCTTTAACCCTTTCACACCTGGTGAGACACATGCTGTCCCAGTCTGGAAAAAATTTGGAATTACGGCTGGGAAAACATATTTCCCAGTTACTGAAAAACATAGGCGCATTTCAGAGGTGAGGAATTCGCACCCTTATTGAGCAAGTTTCAGACAGAAAAGTTATTTCATCGTAATAATCACTCGGAGCAGAAATAACTGTTCCCGGTAATGAGGCGCATTAAACTGATATTTTCGCCCTATTGAAAGAGTTTAACAAATATTCACTTCATGCGATTTTTTGCCAAAATCGAATCTAAATTATTAACGGTCCGGATTATTGACGCTCTACTGTATTTTGAATTTATGAAATATTCTATGCATTCTATTCACATATTATGAAATATTCTATGCCGAGTACACTCGGATTTACAGTGTATCTTGTGAGCAAATAAATATTTATTCGATTCGAACTTTTATGTATTTAATTTAAATATATCGTAGATTCCATTGTATGGGGTCTTTCCCCTTATTACATTCCCCACCATATTCCACTGTTTATCCCCACCTTGCAGCCGCAGCCGACTTCCCCCCCCTGTATCGCATTTACCATGACATTTCTGCCATGGGTATAGGGAAACTGCGGGAATCCTATACCAATACACAAAAAAAACCACGTTCGCTTCCCACTTTCGGAACTAGTCGCATTTCGTCGAGAAATAAATCACGGGCTACAGTCATAGACACACGACGCACACACACGGACCGGTCCGCGTGCGCGACACCCGAGTAGAACTGGAGCACGCTCGTATTTATTTTTCTCCGAGACTACGAGACTGGGATTCAAACCCGCCACCGCCCGATGTTCTGGTTCAGAGGCAAGCACGTTAACCATTAGACCAACACACCGGTTATTTTATTTGAATATATTTTATATTTGAAAAAAATAGCTGAGACAAATTTGAAAAGAACATTTAAACCAAATAGGATTGTAATAGTCTGTGGCATAAGGAAAAAAACCTATTCGATTAAACCATATACCGTGTTAAGGGAGGAGACCACTGTAACATTTTCAAAAAATTGTCTTTTTGCAAATACTTTTTAATAATCCTTTGAACCTTAAAAAATATTATGCATATTCGTTTATAGTTTTAAAAAAGTTTGAAAGTGGTTTTCGAGCTATTTAGATGAGAGTTTCAGAGCGCCGAAAAGCGCCTTCGGCGATGCCACACCGGTAGATGCAGTTTTCGACCCTTGCAAGCCTTTGGCGATTCCAATGTAAGATCTTTGGAGAAAACGTCACTGACAAAAAATAGTTTTATTTTCTACACGGAAAAAAAGATCTGTTAAAATTTAAGTTCGATATTAAAAATTGAATGATTTTTAAACAAAATGTACAGCTAAAAACTGTAAATTCGGTGTTCTACTGTGTGCCCATTATAAAATAATGGATTTAATGTGTTTCTCACTATTGAAACAATTATAAATACTGATTTAAACTGTAAAAAACTCAATGTTCACAGCAAAAGAATGACAAAGCAGAAATCGCAAATTGAAACGTAGAAACCCACTGTGCATGGAATGTAAAGTTTACATATGCACTCTATAGAATATGCTAAGCACATAGAAAAAAATGGTCACAACAGCATTTACTCGTATTATGAATTGTGAAAAAGTTGAAGGGCATACAAAATATATTGTCATTAGAATGTACGAAAATTGTATACGACCTTTTGCAAAAATTATTGTGGATATCACTTAGAAATTGCAGTGTCCCCAGTGAAAAATGAAAAAAACGTAAGTTCACTTTTCACAACGTGCACTGTTATTTTTCACAAACTTAAATTAAACGTAGAATACTACAGTGTGAAACAGTATTCAATACTCCGGCTGATTTCACTTTAGATGGCTTGAAATAAAACATTGCAGTGTCCCCAATCAAAAACACACCGAAATATATGCTACGTCTCTGTCACTTTTTACCATGTAAATTGTAATCTTTCCAGAAGCGTAGACAAGAATATTTCAGTGTGAAGCTCCGGCTGTTGTTACCTATTATGGCTTGAACAACAGATTAAAGTCTGGGTTGACAAAGCTATACAATATACATATATATACGAATTTGGCCGTTACATATCCAAACGAGCAAGGGATCTTTCTTTGTCCATCAGAGCGTCGTCAGTCTTCGACGAACGCTCGAAGTAGGTACACGTGAATTTATTTTTATTCGATGATAAAAAAGTGAAACAAAAGAATGGATAATAATTAATTAGTGAACAAAAGAATTATCGAACTGCACCGTATCGTGCCACGTCACCAATCGAGCTAACAGACAATGCAGGTGGTTTACTTCATGCCCCACGCAGTAACGAACAACGCACAGTTCCGGTAAAATTTTTGGCATAATTCTTTATAATTCTGTGAGAGAAAAATTGTTTATCGTCATTTTTTTCAGTAGCAAACGCCTTCCCACTGGCTATCTAAAGATCATCGAGGCTTAACTATCATCAATAATAATTTAAAAAATCAAACGCTAACGTCCCGCATGCACAATCTTTTAGTTCGATCAGTAATTCAAAGACAGCATCAAGGACAATCGACTTTTAAAAAGGTTCCAGCACAGCGATATGCAGAATTAGCGCAAGAAGTTTGCGCGTTCTTCAAACGCGAAACCCCTGGTACTTATTACGTGCTTCATATTAATTTTGGCTCAGACACTCAAAATGCTCGTGGCAAATTAATTTTCCACAATACGCATTTACGTCGCACGCAAGCACAACAATTACAATCTAGCGTTCCTCATATTGATTCAGGTAAGGGCTTCAAGTCTTTTTATTTCAATACGAAAAATATTTATATGTTCAAAGTTGCTCAAAACGTGATCATACGAACAAAAATGTTTAAAGACATACATTTAATTAATGCAGTGGCCACGTCTAAAGATTCAATGTTTCTTGCTTCATATTTTTCATTGAAAAAAATTCGGCATATATAAATGAATTCTATCAGTATGATAAAGACTTATTTTCAATTCATATTATAAAGTTTTTAAAAAATAGCACATACGTGCCATATATTTATACAGATATATACAGATATTGACGTACTATGGATGCGGATACAAAAAGATATTATAAATTCCCCACTTGGTCAGATTTTTTTTTCACATTGCACGGGAAAAATAATTTACTTTTTTAATACACTATAGTGGAACTCAATTCTTTCTTTGAAAATGGATTTCTATTTAAGATTACTCTACAAATTTCGGATAAATTTTCCTATTTCGTATAGTATTTTTTTTGTGAGTAGCATAACCGCGCCGTTGTGGTAAATTCACCTGTCCATAATTTCAGAAAAGAATCCGCCCGATGTGGATAATTTAGAAACAGAAGCAATTCGGTTTTTGAAAAGTCGTATTGAACCGTGGAAGGACGTCGGAAAATATTGGGAGGCCAGTTTTGACGACCGCCAAGCAATTTTGAAAATTGTGACGATCGCGTCATATTTCGATAGTTTTCCTTCTTTAAATAAAAAAAGGATACACATTGGTTAGTTTTTCTCAAAATAATATTTCTATTTTTATATCAAATCATGTAAAAAAAATGGATTAAATTTTTATGTTTTGCAGCTTGTTCAAGACTTCGCTTGGAAATATCCGGATGAAAAAAATGCTATCGAAGAAAATTGGCCGAGGGTGTGAAACCACCTAATTGAATTATTTACAGAACCAAGGCAACCATCGGAGAAAAGTTTTTTTGCCGAAATCGTAAAGTTAGAGACGTTGACAGGAGGTATGTTAATAGATTTTTTTAAATTTATTAAACTCTATCTCTTTATTAACAATTTAATTGTAACGGGATTTTATTCTTCCGTAGACGGTTTGGACTCGACGGTTTTACTATTATTGTGGAACGCATTTCCAATTTCTCGTCAGATCGGGAGCAGCTCGGCGAAAAGCAGGAAGTGTTAACGAAACAACGAAACCGCAGAGGCTCCTTAAAAAAGTGGAATCCTTCGAAGGTAGAAGCTCGACAAGGATTTATTTTTTCAGTCCTACCTGGACGCGTAATTACAATATTTTTAAATAATTTTTGTTTCTATTATATTTTAAAGAAAACAAACGTAATACATTTAATGTATTCTATGTGTTTCAGACTGCAAATAACGTCTACATATCGCTGGAAAAACTGCAGAAAGCACTAGAAACATATAAACTGCCGTTGCAACAAAGACCGATCATTGTCGGTCGAACACATGTGATTATCTCATCTCACGTATTCATCATATTGTGGTACTCTTTGAGGACAATAATTCAACATTTTAAAAAATCAAACATTTTTATTAGCGAGGATTACAAAATACATTTAACAGGCAATACCATTCAAGAATTATTTTTTGATGCACATTTTCACGCTTTTCGAATTGATCCTTATGAACCAAATTTGCAGAGCTGTCCATTAGACATAATCCATGGCATTACAAACATGATTCAGCAATGTAATGGCCAATATTATGTCGTTAACAAGTGGTAAATATAGGGGCGAAATATTTGTATAGTGTATGTAAAAAACCTATATTGTATCTTTTTAAATGGTATTTGAAAACTTTGTAATGACTTTGCTATTTTTACGTATTGATAAATAAAAACTGTACATTAAATAATTGTTTTATATTTAATTATTTCCGTCACAAAACGAAGTATACGTTTCGTATAATGCATATTCTACATAAATGCGATTACGAATCTAGCACTAAATAAAAGGATTTTTTGCTACTGAAAAATAACGATTTTTACATTAATGCGAATGCAAATATGACTGTAGATGAAACAAATTTTTATTCCTGATAAAGAATAAATTGTACAGGGATCCATGACAAATTTTGACACTGACAATGGGCATTTTTCACAATGTGAAATTTGAAAAAAGCCCAACGGTTACAACAGAACTGTAACGTTTTATGTTGTGTACTGTGTTCGGTGTAACACTGTAAAAATTCGTTTCATGGACATGTACTGTGTCATGTAAGATATCTGCAAATCATATTTTCAAAATATGCAAACTTTAGTGTTTACGCTAGATGAGGCACTGTTCATGGGAAAAACTGTAAAGTTTGATGGAAATCTCAGTAGCATTTACAGTTCATTTTTTTCCGTGTACCAATAGATGGCATTAAATTACGGGAAAAAATGTCATCAGCTGTAGCGTCTATAAAACCGTTGACTTCAAACACGTCTATCTCAAAACCATGTCTTTGAAATCGGCACGCAGCAGAATTCGAACAATTTTCGTCCAGTCGACTTAAAATTTTAACTGTAGCTTCTTAGATTGCTTCGACACTCAAGTACGAGCGCTTTTTTCGATTAATTGAAAATAGTTAAAAATATATCAGTTTTTATATGAAAATTATAGTCGAAAAAACGAATATTTTTCAAACTTGTCTCTATTTTTTCTTTTTCATTATTTTTAATTCCCCCCCCCCCCCCCCCCGGTATTTGGCTGCTTAAACTAATAGAATTAACGAAAATATTTCACTCTTAGTTCCAGGATTATATTTACGACAGTTATACTGCGTGCCGCGGAGAGGTTTGGCTGAAAACCAATAGTGCTATAGAGACTCGTGCGCCGCCATTTTGTATCATTTTTTTACAAATGATTTTTTTTGCACATTCCACTCCATACCTAATGAAGCTAGGAAGTTCTTTTAACCCCGAATTTTATTCCTTTCTTAAAAAAAATTCCAAAGAAAACGGCCGAAAATGGGCAGTGGTGTTCTCCCTTAAGGGGGGCACTCCATTTATAACGCCAAATTTTAGTCGATTTTCATGATTTATTTGGATTGTAAGGAATGTATATATATTTGCAGGTTCATAGGTACTTTTTATTACATAATTCTAGGTTTCAAAACGATTTTTGTTGCTTGAAAAAAGTAAAAAATAGCGGAGATATAACCAGTCACCGTGAAGCTGTCCGGAAGGGAGGCCGTATGCGATTTACACTCCAGCACCTCGTAGGGTTATCTGGAACAGTCTGCGTAAAAAAATTGATTAGTATATACATATGGTCACTTGATGAACCATTGATATTGGAAAAATAATAACAATTGACTCAAAGGGAGGCCTTAGAACAAAACATTGATTTTATCGGAAATAATTTCAAATTTAGACCTAGCCGAAAACGTCTTTATTTTGATAATTTTTTGTCGGGCTTAGGTTCATCAATGGCTCATAAGTATCATAAAAATATGTGCTAAATATGAGCTTGATCGGTCAAATAGTTTTTGAGTAATCAAGTACACCGATTTTAAACTCATTGAAAAAAAACAATTTCGTGATAATCGCGTTCAAAGTTTCGGCAAGGGAAATATGTATGATTCGGTGACTTACCAACTAGCCAGCTATTCTAGCATTATATAATAGTCCTTCAGCTTTTCGTAATATTATATTTCAATGGGTATAGAAGCGTTTATAACAGCTATTATTGAGCTAATTGCGCAATCCCATTCTCCTTTGTCTAGAGGGGAAAAATGAATCGTACCATTAAAGGCGAAATAGCTCCATCGGGACCCGATTACACGACTATCAGGCAGAAAAAGGAAATCGAAGATCAATGTCGGTTCAGCTTGGAGTGTTGGAATACCATGACTGTAGCAGGTTCTAAGGAATAGAATACTCGGTACACGGAGAAGAAAGCTGAATAAGGATCGCCGACGTGAAGAAGAAGTGAGACGCAAGGAGAAACAGAGGTAATGGTTACATATTACATGAGTTACCCGTTCCGTCGCCTCGTATACGATAGGCGTTGGTGTTTATGGGATTTGTTGAATAATTTAAGAGCCGAGGCATCAGAGTCTCGGTACTTTCATTCACTGCGTCGGAGGTGTACGAGTTACCGAGCTGCACGTTTATTACAGTAATGCTGAATGCACGCTTGTGCAAGCGCAATGCTTCTCGCTTACATACACAATTCGTGACGTCTCGGGGGCATTTGTCTGAATGCAAAAGTCACGGCTGTTCTACGTCAAGGACGCGGCCTCCTGCACCTCCTAAAGTGCACTTGTGAATTGGCTTACAGGTGACTAGGGGCCTGAGTCAGGTCGTGAAATATTTACGCCGGTGAAAAAGCTCATACGATGTTCGATTTGATGTCTATATTATGACCTTAAAAATGCCTTTTTCTTTGTAGAATGAACTATAAAATTTGTTATTCCCTATACTATAAGCGGAGAAAAATCGGACGACTCGACACATCTATTTTAAGAATGTTTTATTGTCTTTAATAATCAGTCCTCTTGATGACTGCCCGAAACTTTCTCACACAACTACTTCGAATAATTGTATCAAACTCTGTTTCTCTGAACGGAAAAAGAACGTCTTTAAAGTGGAGCCCATATTTTATCCGCAATTGGTACTTCGTTTCCAGGGAATCATATTTCTATTAATAGAGGTAGTGTTTTTTTGTATGCGATCGTAGTCACGTCGGTGATTGATATTGGCAAGTACAATACGATTTCAAATAGGTGAAAAACGAGCGAAAAGAAGAAAATGATAGGGGTGAAAGAAAGAATAGCGGTGAAGAGAGCTTTTGGAGGAAATTTGAGTGAAGGAACAACTTTCGGCCATTTGGACCGCAAGGTCGACCCTTTGGTTAGAGGTAGTAGTACCAATAGTACAAAATGCGTGTGTGTGTTTCAACAGTGGCGAAATGCTAACGCTTCCATTCCCCGCGCACACGAAAGTAGAACGGAGAATCAGGTTATTTTCCGAAGCGGGGCACGCAAGGAATCGCAGCTTTTATCAACCCCAATCCGTTTTTATTCCACTTTCGCTCTGTCTTTTGTGCACGCCGTAAATAGATTTGCCTGAGCACAGAACATTTTTCCAATTTCTATAGAAGGTATAGATCCGTGCACACTCGGCTTACTCACGCGTCTTGTCTCCTCTCTCTCGTATCCTTCAATCAGCAATATGGAGATGAACGCGATGGCAAACATGTACTTTCATGGTAACTGAAAAGGAATAATTTCCTATTCACATTTTCCAGTATTGTAAGAGGCACACCGTTCTGTAGCGTTCCGTAGTCCAAAAAGGAAGCTTTACAAATTCGTTATGTTCGTCCGTCCGTCTGTTACAGCCTTACAGTTTCGACAGTTTTTAACCTACACTACTGGATAAAAGTTTTCGGATACTTCCGATAATTGTAAAACTTTCGATCACTTGGGATAATTACCAAATCATATTAGAATAATATAATTCATTACGCAGAGCTACAGAAGCATCTTCGTAAAATAACACATGAAATAAACTATATTATTCCAACATCGTTTGCCAATTATTCAGTGATCGAAAGTTTTGCCTTTTTCTGAAGTGTCGGAAACTCTTGGCCGGCAGTGTATATGCATAACATTTTGCAAGGAGATGTTTCAGATGGCAATCTCAATTCATATGTCGCAAAATCATTTTAAAAAAAACAATGTTTTAGGATTTTTTCTACTATAGTTTCAATGGGAGCGAAATGTTCTATTCAAACCCCGCTTGCGGAATATTATCCATTAAAGTAATAAGTAGAGTAATCCTCCCCCACCCTGCCACTTTTCGACCATCGAGTTAGAAAACCCGAAAAAATATAGGTCCTATCGTTATATTAACATTATTTCGGTTAAGTTACATTAAAAAAATCAGGAGTCAGACAACGCTATCTTGACTCGATCGAAACTCCATCAAAGGTAATCTAATAAATTGAATCTTCGTTAATCGAATAATACACACAAAATAACCCCCCCCCCCGACGCATTGCAAAACTAATATTTACCTAGAGATTTATAAAAATAGCTTCTATTGATTAAACCCTGATTTTCGATTTTCCATACGACAATGCGGATTGAAACATTTAAAAAATATCGATTTTTTTGGTAAAAAAAACATCAATGTATGTAGTCAATAAGAGATTATAATAAAAATAATTAACTAAATGATATCTATCCATAAATGTATATTTTCGAGTACTTACAATGGATGCAGTGGCGTCGCATGGATTTTTGGCGCCCGGGGTCAACCCTAAATTTGCCCCCCCCCCCTTCCCCTATCGTCGCAACTAAGCGCGGCTCGCCGCCGCCGCCCCACATCTGCGCCGCCCGGGGCCATGCCCCCTCAGCCTCCACCCCCCTCCGCGCTACGCGAATTTTACACCGTAACGCATATGCCAAACGGGGAACAGAGGGAACTTTCGTAATATATGATGTTTTTCGTGGATGGAATTTGTGGTTTTCGTTGGCACCAACAGTTTCGGTTTCGCGTATCTTAGAGAGGAACGAATCTCCCCATCTCTCCCGCACATCGTTCTGAGTCGCCGGTTTTCAAAATCGATAACCATCCAAAATCTTAATGGTAAGTTCGACGTCGGCTTATCGTCCAAGTGGAGGAGGTGCACGCGTCGTATATATGTATTCATCTGTTTATGGATATCACAAGGTGATATCCATCACACATATATATATATATATATACATACACATGAACAGTGTACTCCGCCCGAGGTAGGTGTTCAAGAGGATCGATCTAACACTCAAAGCGGTGTAATTAAAAGGGCCTGAGTTTCCTTTGGTGCGGAGAGAAACGGGGATGGCGTCGAGGGTGATAGCATGTATACTAAATAGAAAGTGGCACTCGCTTTGGAGTATAAATTACGGCAGATACTTATTTCGAACAAGAACTCCAATGGAGAGCGAGAAATACATAATCGCTCAGAAATTCGACACGAAATATTAACGATCCTTCGTAATACTTTCTTTCGTGTATCGCAAAGAATTTCCCAGCTCAGTAAAAGCGAGCTGAATAACTCTAATCCTAGGTATATCAAACATTTCTAAAAATGATCAATTCTTAAAGGAAAGTTATGCAAATATTCTTTCTTAGTTTATATCTTACACATATATAAAGAGTTTCTCAAAATAACCTGACATTTTTAATTGTGCACCATTTGTTTTGTGGCGATGATAAAGTACTTATCTTTGACAACTGGCATCAGGAAATATTGAGGTTTAGTGGTGAAGAATTACACGATCGAGCAACGCATAGAAATTGTTATTTGCTGCATACTTATTGCAGACGAAGTTTTACGGATTGGCCACCAAGATCGTGCGATTTGATGCCATTGGACTTCTTTCTTTGGGGTTTTCTGAAAGGAAAAGTTATGGCAATGATCCACAGACCATTCCGGAGCTTTAAGGAAGCAATTGGACGCACCATTAATGAAATTAGTTCGCAATGATGCCAAAATGTTATTGAAAATTTAATCAAACGAGTGAACGTTTGCAAATCGGGACGAGGTGCCCATTTATCGGATATTGTGTTCCACACATGACCTCCATATTTGAACCTTTTATTAAACTGAAAATATTCGTCCTTTTCAAATAAATAATACGTTTTATTAAAAAATAAAAATATCAGGTCATTTTGAGACACCCTCTATGTATTTTTTCTTTACAATTAATACATCAATGGTAGTGCTGCGAACCCAACACACGCGACGAAAAACATAATTTCATATTATAATTAGCGCTGAACAAAAAAAAATAACTCTTCCGAATGCGAAAACGTAGAAGAACGACGATTCGATAACGACCGAGAGGAGGTGGCTAAGAGACAGGGCAGGAATAAGTGAAGAAGAACGCCTGATCGAGTCCTGGAGAAATCTTCTTCGTCGAGGAATAGTCGGGGATGTGGGGAGGGAGAGCGAAAGGAGAACAAAGAGCGTTGGGCATAAGAGAGCAAGGGAGATGAACTTTTTCAATAAGCATTGATCTCAATAAAGTGAATAGAGGCGAGCGATCCAATGGGTCGTTCGAGGTCTCCGTCGGAGATCCATCTTATTGTTAGATGAGAGGATCTATTTCCGCGCGACAAAGCTCTCAGTGAGCTACTGTAGTCTCCGTCTTCCAGATGTTCGACTACCTACTACACACACAAACACCCCTCACATATATGTAGAGACGGGGCACTTTGAACTGCTGGCTGTGAAGACTGTTTTCATGGCAGCCCGCAAATTGTATACAAAAAATCGTTGATTTTGAGAAACAGGTGGTCCTTGAAATGGGCTTTCTTTAAATATGTTTACTTACATCAAAAAGTGATTTTCCAGACATTGAGGCTTACTCAAATCAAATGTTTTTAAAATCACCGATTCCCATATTAGTACAGTCGAGCTGTATATTGGAATCAGAAAAAAATTAGAAGAAGGCTAGTTTTTTGACAGGTGATTTTGTAGGTGCCGCGGGTGCTAAATCCAAGTTTGCCTAACAATCGGGGTGTAGGGTTTTTTAGAGGATGAAGGGGGTGGGGGTGGATTGATGCCAAACTACAACCCTCACGAGGGCGGCGCCGGGAAGCAAAATGTTCAGAAAAATCCGTGCTTTATTTTTGTTCATAGCCGCGAAGTCGTGGAAGTTCATTTTAGGGGTGAAAAAGTGGGGTGAAATTTACAAAAATCAGTGCTAATTCGACAACTCTTTAGGAAACATTCATAAGATTTTTGTTTAAAGGGGAACGGGAGCCCTTGAAAAGACGCGTCGATCGAGTATTTGATCATCCCTCCGATAATATCTTCACCCCCAAAAAAATTGTAGAAGTATAAACAAAAAAAAATTGTTTATCGAATAACTCAAAAACTATCGTTTTTTCGATGATGGTTTCAATGTACGAAATGCAGGGAGTAACTTTCTCGATATTTTCGTTCCTATGGATCACCCTTGAATTTTGCTTCTTCCAACCCCTTCGCGAGTTGAAAATTCAAAATGAAATTCTGGGAAAACTATTGACCGAAAGTAAAGAGATACGTGGCTCTGTGAACAAAAATGTGGCTGAGGGTTCCAGCTACCAATTGTTCCACGGCGGCGAATTCGTGCGATCAATAGTCAAAGAATTAATCGAATACGAAGAACAAACGGGCCCTTCTAAGGGCCAAAAATATTTTTTTCCAAGGTTCGTCGTGTTTCATATTGAAGCCTCGAAAAAATATTCGCAATTGGGAATAGGCCGGCAAGCAGTACTTATATTCAGCTCATACTTTACCCTGGAAAGAATAAAACGGCGACAACATGGAATCGTCTTACGTTGAACATAGGTAAGACAAAAATCCATATTTCCACGTCAGAAAATTCCTTTTCAAGTACTGTTTTAGAAACTGAAACTATGTCATTGTCAGGTAATAAAAAGTGCGAGCAATAAAAATAAAGTTTTCATTGTTTAAACATAACGAAAAACGTTTACCTATAGGTATCGAGGCGCTAAAAATAACGATAAGCTGCTCATGAAGCGCAGCAGTTGAAGAAAGTCTGCAGATAGTGCGACGTCAAATACGGATTTGTTTGCTCGAACACGGAAAAAACGTATAACTTCAGAGACCGCGAGGCCCAAATATCAATTTGTATTGCATCGAACATATGCAATCAAAGATTCTGAGCGTTTCAGACATCCAAAGGAAAAAAATAGGGTTTCTTAAGGTGCGAAGAGGAAGCTGATTCGAGGATCACCAGTATTTGTTTAGATGGCTGATATTTTGGAGAAAAGAAAAGAAACATCATTCGCTCTTTTGCTAATAATGTAGATTTCTTCGTAGCGATCGGATACAATGAAAAAATTATGTTCCTCAGTATGTAGGAGAAATATAAATGTTTCAATGTCTCCGATCGCTGCGAAAAGATCCTTGTTTTCGGATTCGCAGTCTCTAAAGACATAAAATGTTGATTGCTTTTGTTTAATACAAGACAAACAATGAAATGTTCATATCATTAGGCACTGGAAAGCCAAAAATATGTATTCGTCTTACATTAACTAAAAACAATCAACATATTATAGATTCGGAGACTGCGAAGCCAAAATCATGGAATTATGCACCGATTGGAGACATCGAAAACCTCGAACTTCTAGATACAGAGGAGCCAGTCTGTGAATATTTCGCACATCAAACGAAGGCAATAAAAAAATTATATTTCCATGGATATCCATTTTAAATTGTTTTCGGTTGATGTAACAACTATTTAAGAATTTGGTTTTGTATACGGAGCAATATAAATTCGACTATTTCTGCTATCGCTGCGAAGAAATCTATGTTTTTGGCTACTCAGTCTCTGAAGATGTAAAATGTTGATTGTTTTTAGTCGAAAGGCAAACCAAATGTATTTATCTTACAGGAACTAAAAACAATCAACATTAAATCCAACCGTTATTGTTTAGTTCAATTGTTCACTTACAGTAATTAAAAACATTCAACAGTGAATTTTTAAATTGACTTCTCTTTGGACTGAAGCTAAAGGAAATGAGAATTCTTTTCCTTCCAAAAAGATATGAAATCCTTTTCGAAAACTTAATAAAAATAAAAAATGAACGCCAAGTAATAAAAAATCCCCCCAATAACACTATCGCTTGTTTTACCTTATAAAACCATTCTGATTTACCTTGTAATTATTTTTCACTTTAATTCAAGCAATGGTTTTGATCTATTTTTTAAAATTAACCAAATGTGAAAAAGTGAGATAACATTTTTTAAACAAGCCAAGCCAGTTTACTAGAAATGTTGCACACAAAATTGTTACACCTTTAGAATAATATTTTTTATTTTCATTGAAAATAAATCACATTACTATTATAACATAAAATTAATATCACCACTATATAACGGTAAAACGTATGTACCACACAAGTATACTGGGAATGCTGTGCAACGACTTGGCGTGCAAGGTTAAGAAAAAAAAGTTCGGCAAAGGATCTTGTCCTCTCCACTACTCAGATTTCAAGGTAAATAAATATTAAATTGCCCCATGTCTCGATTTTAGGAATACACGTTAATCAGATAGTAGTAATTCTATTTGTATTGTGTATTTTGCACGATTGGGTTTCAAATAAGTAATATTACCTACAATTTTTTCAGATAACCGTTTGTTACCTTCAATTTATTGTGCAAGTGGATATCAAATTCATGCTTTTGCAAATTAAGGATCAATCAGTGATGTACTCATAGACCATACGATAGGTGAAATCTTATTTTATTTGCATAATTTAAAAAGTTATATAAAAATATAAACTTGCTAGCGAAATGCTGTCGTCTTGCAAGCTAAACAATATATATCTCCGTTTTACTGCTGACATATATCGGGCTATACTCGACTGTTCGAAACGAATGCAGTCGAATAATTATTGGCAGTGGGCATAACGTAACTCGGGCACTGTGACGCGTACTGAGTGGTTCAACGTACACACCGATACCTTTATCAATCTTACTCTATCCGAATCACACTAGCGTAAGAGACAGTAGATCCCTTTGCTGATAAACCCTGCGGTTGATGCGATGCTTAAAATGAAAAAATGATATCTATACTGCCGCGAAAGTCATTTATGCAGGCGGTAGGAACGGAAAATTGTATGTCTTGACGAGCTTTTTTTCTCCGCGCACGCCAAGTCGTTGCGCAGCATTCCCAGTGTACCAGTGTGGTACGTACGTTGTACTGTTAGATTATGGTGAAATCAATGTTATCTTATCATAGTAGTATGATTTTTTTCAATGGAAACAAAGTATTACTCTTAAGGTGTAACAATTTTGTGTCCGAAATTTCTAGTAAACTGGCTTGGCTAGTATAAAAAATGTGATCTCACATCTGATTAATTTGATTAACAGATTAAAACCATTGCTTGAATTGAAGTAAAAAATAATTGTAAGGTAAATCAGAATGTTTTTATAAGATAAAACGATAAGCGATATATTTTATAAGATAAAGCGATAGTGTTTTTGAGGGGATTTTTTTATTACTTGGCGTTCATTTCTTATGTTTTTTTAAGTATTTAAAAGGGTATATACATACTAGCTCTTTCCCGCGACTTCATCAGCGTGCACTTTAGCATTTTATCAAGCGAGAAGATAAACGAATACAGAAAATAAGTAAAAAATAATGAAGGTGAAGTGTCATATTTGTTTACGCACGGTTATGACTGACTGACTGAGGTAAGTGTTTGATTGATCATCTACAGAACTTTATGGTTTTGCCATGTAGTTCTGTGGACTACATTGTAAGATTTATTGTCTTTTTGACAAACGCATGTAAGTTTTTGGCACTCGATATTCTCCAACAGCATACAGTTGACCATGCGAGAAGCACGAAGCCCTCAAATGCATTTCTGCCACTTTCAGGATTTGGCCCTGTGACTTATTAACTGTCACGGAAAATGCCTTCAATGGGAATTGGAGCCTTTTGAACTGACAAGGAGACGGCACGACTGTGGGGTCAGGGATTTAGCCGATTTTTTTTGTGGTGAAAGTGGACCCCTAGCACATCACGTGGTTAAAATAGTAGGACGCACTACTCGGAAAATTTCGAGAAAAATTGATTCAAAGTTTCTTAGGCGCCTTATGAGTTAAAAATGTCAGGCACTTGTCGAGCCGCCGTCTAGTCTAGATGGTTAGGGCTCGGTCTTTTGCGCCGGAGGTGTCGCGTTCGATTCCTCCTTCGGATCTTTTTTTTTTCTTTTTTTTTTGTTATCCCAACAATTATTCAAAACGTTTTTCATCCCTACATTATTTTTTAAAATTTATTTACATTATTTTTTTTAATTATTTTTTTTTCCAATAAAACAATTCATAACGGCGGGTTTTTAATTTTTTATTGTAAAGTATATGAGGAGGAACATTGGGTTTTTAATAAGAATGAAAAAGTCGATTAGGAAAAATTCAATTTTTATTCATATAATAATTATATACAAAAACCGCGGTGGTAATTATCGTAGAAACAAACAAAGTAATAATTTTTGCGACATCTTGCGCAACATATAAAAGCGGATTTTTTATAATCGCAGGGAGTTTGAAATACATCCATACAAATACATGTCTCATTAACATTCATGAAAATGTTTCTAGTAAGACATAATTTTGAGGCAAACCAGGCGTATTGAATCATGTCTCGGAATATTGGCGACCATAATTGATGGTGAATTATTGAATGGATTTTTATACAATCTTCCCGGGAATAAATTTCACGATTCTGCTCGAACAATTCGCTTCAATTTTGCAAGCGCTTTATGAAATTTTTAACGTCACAAGGTTGCACGAAGGGAGTGCATTTTGGAGAAATTACTTTTACAGAGCAAGTCGGCACATTTTCGTCATCTTGGAAGATTTCATCATACATCTCTGGATTTGTTTGACCCCCCCAAGAGTCAATGAGAAGTAAAAATTCATTCTCCCCGACGTAAGTTTTTAAATATTTCTGGAGAAAATCCGTGTATAAGGCTGTTGTTAGTTTTCCGGACTTCGATGATGTTGCAATGACGTTCGTATATGTATTGGCATATGTAATGGCGTTTTGAATAATTGTTGGGATAACAAAAAAAAATTTTTTAAATAAGATCCTTAGTAGGAATCGAACGCGAGACGTCCGGCGCAAAAGACCGAGCCCTAACCGTCTAGACTAGACGGCGGCTCGACAAGTGCCTGACATTTTAAACTCATAAGGCGCCTAAGAAACTTTGAATAGATTTTTGTCGAAATTTTCCGAGTAGTGCGTCCTACTACTTTAACCACGTGAGGTGCTCGGGTCCTCTTTCACCACAAAAAAATTCGGCCAAATCCCCGACCCCACGGTCGTGCCGTCGCCTTGTGAAACAGCAAGTTACTCAGCATAATAGGAATGCGGGGGATTAAAATGTCCTCACCTTTTGATGTTACATGGCTCGACTTCTCCGAGAACATTTTAACGAATTAGATGTACGTTTCCCCAGCATTTTTTACCACTATGGCTTCCGCACCTGTAATACATATTTTTGTGCCCCACGGACGGTAAAATTTAGAAAAAAGTACTTGTGTCACATCCGGAAGGGACGTGAGCATTGTCACATCCGGAAGAGACACGAGCATAATATTTTTGTTTCTCTTTTTGTCGCCTACGCCTAGCGCAATAGCACGGGATGAGGATAAAAAGGGGGAGTGCATGGGAAAGAAAAGAATTAAGGAATTGACGCGATATTTCGGTATTGAGGAATAATTCGACAAGCTCATATAAATTTAACTGATGTTTTATTACAGATGGGTAGTCAGATTGAATGTGGATTAATAATAACAGAAAAGTAAAGGAATAATACAGAAAAATAACAGAATGATGTGGTTCGCTTATATTTGTTGGTGTGCGTAGCTGTGTGTATGTTCGCTCGTTCAGATATCGGTAGACACTCTTATGAATATGGGCCTTTGCTTGTGGCCAGATGCGCTCGCTGTTAGAGCAGGTCGGTAATACGCGCACAAGATTTTCTGTCAGCGTGAAATTATATATGTGTACATATGTACGGCGAGGCTCTATATAAATGTACGGAGTGAGACACAGATTTCTGACCGTTTACGCGAACTGCGGATCAAAGTTATATATAAATAAATAACTCGAAAGAAAAGTCTTGCAATAAGATTGTTCGTACGTAGATCGAAATTAAGACGTGATAAAAGAACTTGATTCGAAGTTGGCTGACGGGAGACCGAGCTTTGAATTCAATGAATGTTGTCGGGAGACTGGGATTGAGACTCGATAGAAGAACTTGGTTCGATGGTAGTTGCCGGAAGACTGATATTGAGACTCGATAGAAGAACTTGGTTCGATGGTAGTTGACAACTTGGTTCGTGGTTGATTGACGGCAGACTGGAATTGAGACTCGATAGAAGACTTTGATTCGATGGTAGTTGACGGGAGACTAAGATTGACACCCGATAGAAGAACTTGAATCGACGGAAATTGACGGGAGACTGACTTCAGGAAGGAAATCTTTCTTGATATGAACATTAGGAGAAATTTAATGGTGGGAGAAGTGTGGTTGGTCGCGGTATGGTGTGCGAATACTTTACAGATTCGTTAGTCACGTGCGTGGCCTTATTCCAGGGCATCGGTTTTGACTAATACGTATGAAGAAAAGAAGACCTTTGTCTCGTGTTTCGGCGAAAAAGCGCATGGGATATAGGGTTCGATATCTGAGACCTATGCATGCGCATGGTTTGTGTTATGTCAATTTATGGCTATCGTGACTTCTCATATCTAGAAGTTTCTATATTGGACTACGCTGCGAGACCAGATGTCATATTTTTAGTCATAGTTATCAATTCGTCAGAGCTGTCTAGTCGATGTTATGTTTAAATAATCTAGGGTCGAGACTTCTAAAGGTTTATTGCGGCAAGGCTCTGTGTATCTTGTTAAAAGTCAAGGTGATAGGAAAATTCGATGACTGACGGTGCTGCTATCGTGCATGGATCGCTGTGATTCGAATATGCGTGCGGAACGTACGCACATTTCTTCTTATGCTGTTACTCGTCTTATTCTTCGATTTATACATACAATAAGCTTATGACGGCAAATGAGGATATTGGGAATAACCGAGAGAAGACACCTTCTGCACATTCGCTAAGATGTAACAGCATAATATTTTCGTTTTCCTCTTTGTTACTAGCGCAATAGCACGGAATGAGGGTAAAAAGGGGTAGCGCGTGGGAAAGAATAAAGTTAAGGAATTGACGCGAAGTTTCGACACTAAAGAATAATTCGACAGAATTGGTGTACGGTTGACATCATGTTACTTATTTTTAAGATTACTAGGCGGGTTGAAGCGATCAGGCCTATGATGAATGATACAAAAAGAAAAAAGGTATGGTCAGCTCACATTGGTTGTGTCTGACGCTCGGTCGGTCGGTCGCTCGCTCGCGTGGATGTTCGTGGTCGCTCGCATTACAAGGGCCTTCGCTCTTGGCCTGGTGCGCTCGCTGGTACAATCGCTGGTAAGGCGCTCGAACATGAACGTGACGTCGGAGTGATGGCAAGGTTTTGTTTCGACGTTTTTTGTCGAAGTTTTTTGATTGGCCACTTTCAGGCTCTGGATTAACGTAGTTCTCATGAAATTTACGTTTGGAATAGAAGGATCATGAAGAATTGGACTGGAATTTGAGATTCCCATGCAATCTGATTTTGGATTACAATGATCGAGAGAATTTGGGTTAGCATCGCGAGGAACTGGTTTGGAAACGCAGATTGTCGTACAATCTGAGTTTGTTTTTCTTTTTGTTTTTTTTGTTGGTTTTTCTTCATCAACGCTCTCGCTGGAGCGTTGGCAAAGTTACATTTCGACGTTTATGTCGATTGAAAAAAAAATTATTGGCCACTAGTGGGCTCTAGACCGGCGCAATTGTCGTGTAATCTACGTCCGAATTAGGATTAGAATCTTGAGGAACTAGATTGAAATCGCGAGAAAATGGATTAGCATCATGAGAAATTTGATTAGCATCGCGAGAAATTGGATCAACATCCAATCTGAAAAACTTCATTCATTTGAAAAACCTTCAAATGGGCGTCGCCGTCGATGTTAGTTACCAGGCAGTCGCTGGCGTAAACACCGTTACGGATTTTCAAAGGCGGGATATAACCTTCCTTTAACGTGTGGTTTTCGGCTCTCATGTAGAAAGAGGTTTCGCATGCGCGGGGATTTCTACCACCTCGTCGGGTTCGTTTTTTCGTTCGGACGACCATGCCTTGCGAAGGACATTTATCGGCTGTGCGCCCTGAGTTTTTACACAATTGACTGGTTGTGGCGCGGGAGTTCTGATCGGTGTAACATCTTTCGGCGGTGTGACCGGGTTTCTAACAATTTGGCAGATGACCGAGCCTTGCTCGTTTGGTTTTTTCCTGCACTCGTTGGCACTGTGGGTTTAACCTTGGCAGATTTGGCATGTAAGAATCGCGAATCGACAAGCTTCTGTCGGATGATTATCTTTTTTGCAAATGTTACAGATCGTTACTGACTTGAACGGAACGGGTTTATCGGGTTTAATGTAGGGTGAGTGCAACTGTTTTCGCGACACGATTTCGCGTTCAATTTGTATAGCGTGGTCGATCGCGACCGTGACGTCGTCGCACGGAGGAAGTCGTTGTTCGATTTCTTCCTTTAGACCGCGTTTGAAGCATGTGAGGAAATAATCATCTATCGTTTTCTTAAATGCCTCATCTTCTGTTCCGTTGTTGGCCGTTTGAAAAATGTTACCGAGTTCCCCCAATAATTGTATTTCGGATTTATTTAGTATATGTATTTTTTTGAGGAATTTGTTCAGTGCTTCTATCGTTTCGAATTTGGTCCCATGGATTGCTTCTCTAGCTTGAGTTTTCAATGCGTATCTAATTAAATTGGCTAAATACTTTTCGGCTTCGGGAGGGAGCATATCTTTTGCATCCTCGCACCCGGTTATGAATTCTGATAAGGGGATATTTTGTCCGTGGAATTCGGGGACGCAGCTTATGCGATCTCTCAGGGATATTAACTGCTTTGTTGCTGAAGTCGTCATTGCTTTTGTAAGTTTGTTTTTGATTTTTGAAGATTTTTGTAATTTCTTTATCAATCTCTTAGGAGGTTTCAAACCAGATAACAAATCCGATGTATCAACTCCCGAATCGCTTATGGCCGTTGGATTAATTAGCACATTCCCTTTTTAATATCCCGGACGAGCCCCCAAACATTATTATACCACATTCGGAAGGATCGTGAGCATAATATTTTCGTTTTCCTCTTTGTTGCCCACGCCTAGCGCAATAGCACGGGATGAGGGTAAAAAGGGGTAGTGTGTGGGAAATAATAAAATTAAGGAATTGACGCGAGGTTTCGGTACTAAGGAATAATTCGACAGAATTGGTGTACGGTTGGCACTATGTTATTTATTGTAAGATTACTAGACGAGTTAAAGCGATCGGGCCTACAATGAATAATACAAATAGAAAAAGGTATGGTCAGCTTACATTGGTTGTATTTGACGATCGCTCGGTCGCGTTGATGTTTGTTGTCGCTCGCGTTGCAAGGGCCTTCGCTCTTGGCCTGGTGCGCTCGCTGGCACAATCGCTGGTAAGGCGCTCGCAGGATTTTACGCCGATCTATACTCGACGAGTTTACTACGGCGGGCACTACGCGTAGATAGAAATATGATCGGCGCGCGAGGTCGATGAATTGGGCCTGATATTCACGGACCGATGATAGAAATTATACAAGTGTAAAATAAAACATTTGTGACTCGAAAAATGAAGATTGTTCGTATAGAGGTTAATGGGAGACATTCGTTAGGCTTCTGGATTAAGACTCGATAGAAAAAGTTGATTCAATGTTGGTTTACGGAAGACTGAGCTCTGAATTTGATGGAGATTGTCGGGAATCTGGGATTGAGATTCGATAGAAGAACTTGATTCGCTGATAGTTGACGGGAGACTGCTTAGACCTTCTGCACACTGACCCTTCTTGGTTCGCATGCAAATTTTTCAAGTGAGCGGGAGACTATCTCTGGTTTCTCTTCTTAGAAATTACAGCGCTGATGAAAGGCTGATGAAATGCTGATGAATCGCATTGTTAACGGAACGCGCATGAGGTGTGTAGCTGAAATTCGCGCTAAGTCGTTCGCGATAGCGCGGCGACCGTGTGATTCGGACGGCCCGGATGTTTTCATACTCCGCTCTGGTGACTGGGCCGAATCATGCAGACTTCTCTTTGTCGCCATGCGGATGGCTAGCGTAAAGCTTTTGGAGTGTGTTCCTGTTTGATTTTTTGAGCTACGGCTTTTCGTGGAATATTTGCTTGAGATCGTGTTCTTGTTGAACGCCAATGTGGTAGGAAAAGTCGATGGCTGTGGCGGTGCGGCTATCGTGTATACATCGCTGTGATTTGAATATGCTCGCGAAATGTACGCAAGTTCCGTTTAATGCTGTTACGCGTCTTATTCTTACAAGGAAACGTTGCGAGGTCGATGTCTCCTATTTCGATGAAATTTGGCATGCTTGTAGAATGGGTAAAAATAGGCGACACGTATTTTTTTATATCGGCACAACCCGAGTTTTAAGGGTTGAAACGCACCCCCGAAAAATGGGGTGCTTTTCGTTTTTCGCCGATAACGTTTTAACGGTACGAGATATGAAAAAACTTCAAATTGCAACAATGTTTATTCTTTCGTGTACTATAGATTGGAGATGAGAACGATGCAGATAGCAACAAATTTCATATTGTTTATTGCAAAATGCAATTTGCATACATGTAGAGAATGGAAAAGTGCAGGTACAGATTTTTTCTTTTTCCGATATCTCACAATTAAGGGGTTGAAACTGCCCGTCGATTTTTTAGCCAAAAGCATACTATAATCCGCTAGCCTTTTGGCATTTCGATCTAAATTCGCGTCAATACATGTTCGTGTTATGACGCAATTGCATACTTGTAACATTCCAGCTCCAGGAAGCAGCCGGATTACAATTGTATATTTACGAAGCAATTCCACTCCGCTCACCGTATCGAAGGCATTATCTGCAGAGATTACAGCGTTTTTGGGTTGCTGCTGCAACTCACGAACAGAATGATGCAAACATTTTTATCAGCTTATAACTCAGCATAATTGAATCTTTACCTTTAACTTTAATTTCACAAACAGAGCACCGATGAAAAAAAATAATAATCTCAAAGAGCGACAACGGTGCAAAAAGCGGCTACCACATGATAACCTTGAAATCGCCTTATTAAAGATTAATAGCAGTTCTGGTAATAGCGTGTGTCGTCGTTATTTTTCTCGTGTGTACTTATTAATTGGGTTTCAAGTCATATATTTTCACCAACGATCATTATTGCTGCAGTTACGACGGAGAAGCCAGCCATACATTTTGAGTTCCAAATACGAATAAAAATGTACGTTGATCCGGTGAACGTTAGTCAACTTCTATCCATAGCGATAAGTGCTATGAATTTGCCTCGCACTCCAATCACCGAACAGGAAAAAAAGTTCAGTAAGGATCTAGAAAACATGATCATTGAAGCGATGGATCAACCTATGAAAATGGAAGTCGAAACTGGTTTGGATTTTCTTTCACAAAATGAAATTCATGAAGCAGCCACAATAGAAGGTGACAGTGAAGGAGATTGGCACGGATAATGATACCGAGATTCAAAAATTGATGAAAATGTATGTACCCAAGATATAGAAGAATTGAATTACGAATACAAGACAAGAGCTGTACATCACTGGAGATCCGGGGCAAATGGGAATAGAAAGTTATCATCTGTTCAAACGAAATTCAAAAAGGTGAAATCAGAGCCGCAGTTACGCCGGTGGGCCCATAGTATAAATAAGGGTGGCACCTACAAAGAAAAGTTAACAAAAAATAGCTCGCTACCCGTTAAATAATTTTAATGATGCTTTGGACAAAAGGCTGCCTGTCCATGATATAGATAATCGACGATGGGCCTTACGTGCACGAGAAATGGTAGTAATGCTAGCCGTAAAATTCCGAGCATCCGCTTCTAGGCTAAGGACATTCAAAAACCAACATAAAATTGTGCCACGGAAGATTACTGAATATGTAACAAAACAATAATTATTAAACGCTGATACACTTCAAAACAAAGCTATCGAATTTATAGAAATGGTGAAAGTCAACATAGCCAACGTTGGGGCCGAAAACACATCTAATTCCGATCAGAGTGTATTTAATTTAGAGCTACATACAGGCCGCACATTGGCGAAAAAAGGGCTGGAAGCCGTTGAGACAGTAGTGCAATCGAAAACATCAACAACACACAGTTATACTATACAGCCTTTGATTTCTGCGAGTGGCAAGCTTTTGGCACCTATATTGATCGTTTTAAACGAACCTACTGGCGAATTTGGTCCTAGAGTGGAACAAACTATGTTCAGAGCCGAAAATATATTTCTATTGGCTTCGAAATCTGGAAAATTGGTGACTAATCATTTCAAGCGTTGGTTCAAAGAAGTATATATTCCCAATACGGATCCAAAATCGGTAATACTTCTGGATTCTTCGAGCGGTCAATGTCCAACTTCATTTAAAAAAATGGATATGCAAGGGAAAGACATTAAAGTTTCAACCATTCCAGCAGGTAAATATATTCCACCAGTTTCATTAGTTCTGTAGACAATTAGTTCATATGATAATTAGTAATTCCTGCAGGTACAACTGGAATGATACAGCCTCTTGATGATTATGGCTTCCGTGTATGGAAAAACTTCGTCAAGCACTTTCCCGACGCAGTAATATTATACGACGTCAATCTGCATTTGAGAGACAATATTGTTAAGTTACATTCTCTTACGCACAACCACTTTTATTCTCCACGGTTTACAAACCTTTTCAAATATGCGAGGTATAAAAGCGGTTACGAAGAAGAAAGACCACCAAACTTCGAAAATCCGGTAGATTTCACAAAATGTACCGACATGCGATATATGCGGCGAAGCAGCTATTATCACTTGTGCGTGGTGTAAGAAATCTCTCTGTTTCAAACACTTTTATCATGACTATCATTATTGTAATAAGTATAATCCACAATGAGCATGGAGTTGAAACCTTTCCAAAATAAGTAAGCGTGAGGACAGTATTCCTATTATGTTGTAATCATCAAAGGCAGTACGTGTCGGAGGAGAGTTTCTTCGTAAATATACAATTGCAATCCAGTTGCTTCCCGAAGCAGGAAGTCAGTCCGTGATCGCGAGCCTTGCCTGTGCCCATATTAGTGGAAAACTGAAGAGTGATTTTTCACCAGTAATTCACGAATTATTGCAATTAACAACACGCCATTTGTTGCTGTACTCATCATTATCATCATGAACGTCTAGTAGTCGAAGGATACAACATTTTTTCCCTTCGAATTTTATTTTTATTTCGGTCTGCTCACGCTACAGAGCTACAGTTTTCAAGGGCGCGTTTACCCCTTAAGAGTGTCGTTCCGCCAAAACGAGAACATGGGTATCGACTATTTTGACTGATTGTGCTTTCTTTGTAACCCATATTTATTTGTACAGATTGTCGTCCATGCTGTACGGTGAGACCTTTGAACGTTTGCCTTTCGAGAGGGGGACCGTTGGGGGGGGGGGGGGCTGGACTGTTAGAAATATACAATTGCGTCATAAGACGAACATTTATTGACGTGAATTTAAACCGAAATGCCAAAAGGCTAGCTGATTATACGATGCTCTTGGTTGAAAAATCGACGGGCAGTTTCAACCCCTTTATTGTAATACATCGGAAAAAGAAAAAATCCGTGTCCGCACTTTTCCATTCTCTATATGTATACAAATTTACATGCCAATCGATTAAAAATTCTCGGACATACCGTTAAAAAATTGCACTTTTGCAATAAACAATATGTTGCTATCTGCATCGTTCTCATCTCCAATGTATAGTACACGAAAAAATAATCATTGTTGCAATTTGAATTTTTTTCATATCTCGTACCGTTAAAACGTTATCGACGAAAAACGAAAAACACCCCAATTTTCGAGGGTGCGTGACAACCCTTAAAAATCGGGTTCCGCTGATATAAAAAATATGTGTCGTCTATTTTTCCCATTCTACAAGCATGCCAAATTTCATCGAAATCGGATACATCGACCTCTCAACTTTTCCTTGTTGGATTCATACATTCAATACGCTTATGACGGCAAATGAGGATATTGGGCATAACCGAGATAAGACATCTAGATGAGAGAAGGGATATTCGCTAGGATGTAACACTTGAGATGACCGACGCAAAAAATTCGAAAAAAGTTCCTTAGATGACCGCCTCCAAGTTGAAAAAAGTATCTGAGATTACCGCCGAGACTCTTACGGAAACCGTTTCCGGTGTCCGCCTCCGATTTCGTTCATTTTTTAATATTTTAGTCTCCATCGAAATCTATGAGACACATCTTTTTCATCTGCGGAAAAACAGTTCTAGGGGGTGAAACTCACGCTCAAAGTTAGACACCCTCCGAGTGACTTTTGCAGGTTCGCATATTCCAACCAAGATATTCCAATTCGAGAAAAATGCTTATAGCAAATAATGAAAAATGCGCCTTTTCCAGTTCCGTGGGGGTAAATAGGGGTTAATTTATAAGGGTTGAAAGTAAAAAAATTCGTATAACTCGAAAACTTTATTTTTCATCCCGCTCGCTTGAATTGCATTCTAGCGAGCAAAAAAGTAGATGACATAGAATTCTGCGTTTAAAAAAACCCTTTGGGAGTGACCACTCCTGTACAATCACGTTTCCGGTGTTCCCCTCCGCTTTCGTTCATTTTTGAATATGTTATTTTCCATCGAAAACAAAGAGATATGTATTTTTTTACTGTCTAACAGTAACTTTAAAATTGACGAATACAAGTCGAGAGCCGTTAATTATTGGAGGTCGGGAACAAAGAAAAATTTAAGCATCGAGACTGTTAGTCAGAAATTTAAGAAAGTGAGATCTGTTCGTCAATTTAATTGACGAACAGATCGAACTTTTTAAAGTTATTCGTAAGACAAATCTTCTCAATCAGTTACTTACAATATTCGTAAGATAAATCTTCATCATCACTTTAGCATGCGCCCGGCGGTAATTTCGATTCATGAATAGCATGTGCCTTCATCTTCTATAATTTACTGCATTTTTCATCATTCGCTATGAGCATTTTTCTCGAATTGGTTACATTCGAATATCTTGGTTGGAACTATGCGAAACTGCAAAAGTCACTCGGAGGGTGCCGTACTTCGAGGGTGAGTTTCACCCCGTAAAACTTTTTTTCCGCCGATAAAAAAAGATTTCTTTTAGATTTCGATGAAGAACAACATAACAATAAATCAACGGAATCGGAGGGGGACACCGGACGCGGTTTTCTTGTTAGTAGGAGTGGTGAAATTGCCAGTATAGATGGGGAGTAAGGTTAGGCCAAAACATTTCTCCGAGTCCACCTCCACGCACGAACTTTCAAACGCACCTTAAATTATCACCACGAGATTTTTTTTTATTACCTGTGATGGCCGCTTAGACTCTGGGTTGAGTGGTGAAATGGGCAGAGGAAGTCTAGAGTAAGAGTAGGCGGACAACATACGCCGCTCTAAAAAAGTACCTGAGATGACCGCCACCATTTTTTTCAGAACCCGAGATGGCCACCGAAACTTTGGGTAGAAATGTTGAAATTGCCAAAAGAGTAGGCCGAAAAAAATGTGCCACTCTCAAAAAGTACCGGAGATAACCGCCGCCAAATTTTGTTTAAAAGCACCTGAAATCGCCGCCAAGACTCCGGGTAGAATTGGTGAAATGGTTAGAAGAGACGTAGGGTAAGAAAACATGTGCCGAGTTCACCTCCAAACGCGAATTCTCCCTTGTTCGTCGCACGTTTTCTTTTTATCACCCCATCGGATCGGAAGATCGATTAAAAAATAAATGAGCCTCCTGAGTGATTCGTCACACTTAATTTTATTATAAAAAATGAGACTCGCGCGTGATCACTCCAATAGGCAGAAAGTTTCGACTTCCGCGATCTTTTCGAGTTATTTGACAGATCAAGTTCTTTGACAGATATTTGCACGTCACACGAAGGTTGTGTCACCATAATTTGTTTGACAGATTATTCCATGGCATACATTTCCTATGCGGCAATTTTCAGTCAAATACGTTCAATTGTTTTGGCGCAAATGAGCGTAAGAAACTGTCGTTGTAAGCCGTATTTTAATACCTTATATATAATACCTTTTAATAAGCTGTCGTCGTAAGCCATATTTTAATACCTTTTATTTAATACCTTTTATATAATACCTTTTTCTGTGGTGAAAAGTATCCTAGGTGTTATTGTAGGGTGTACGCTACATGTGTGCCAAATTTCCTGAAATTCAGTTCCGCTGTTTTGGCGTGATTGAGTAACAGACATCAAACATTCGGACAAACAAATGTACAAATTGTCGCATTTATAATATTAATATAGATATAGATATATAGGAAGAGACAGAAAACGTGAGACTAAGACCGGCAAGGATACAATCTGATCTTGACACTCGAAGCCAGCATCATGTAGTTTCTAGACTACAGACTAGCAAAAACAAATACATAATCCAAAAAGTCCAACAGGATCGGGACTATCTATGGAGGCGATTGCTAGCTGTATATACGTTCAATGTTCTTGAGCGTAAAGAACGGAAACAATTCCATCGATTTTCGGTATTTTCGCTTCATACCGTAAACACGAAAAAGGTTTTTTTTTCTCTATGTTAGGAGAAGTCGACAGAACGAGGGAGGCATTTTTTACCGTGAAATTCACAACTTTTTTCCCGTACTGTGCATGGACAGGAATTTAAAATAAAAGCTAATTTTATGATCAGAAAATAGTTCCCGGCGAAAATAAATTCTGCTCTTTTCATGAGCAAATTTTTTTGTTAAAAAATGTTATCATCCTTGTGTTTTCAGACGTGAGGTACAAACAGCTGCGTCCGATAACGCGATATGCATGTGCTCTTTGTACAAACACCAAAGCCATGAAACGAGGATTCAGCAGCGCGCGGAGTGAAGAGAGAAGAGCAGGCGGAGTTCAAAAGCGGAATTTGTGTCGTCCATACAATGCTAGAAATTAAATATTTTCACACAATTCCAACCGTGGTGGTTGTGATATTATACGCTTATAAATAAAATATATGTCGGTTGATTGTGTATGTGGACAATGGAACATTCGCTCCCTGGGTATCGAATTTTTTTGGTGTGTGCACTCATCAGGAGTGAGCGTTGGTGTGAACATTCATCGAAAAGTTCGATAAATGCTCACACGATGAGGAAAAAAGGGAGCTAAAAGTCGAGAGAGAAAAAAGAGAATTGAATGTGGATCGATGCCACACGTACGTATTATTATGCATAACCAGGGGCTTTACTTCTGTGCGGATCGTTCGTAAAACGGACAATTGAAATATCGCGTATTCCCATCACCATTTCGCTGTCCTCTCTCGGTGCGGCAAAGTGACCCAGATATCTCATAATGAACATGTCCGCGTGGTTTAATTGCACGGAATTAATAGGACACTGACCCCTGCTCTCGTCCTCTGCATGCCGCTCATCTGTTATTTCACCACCGCCACGTTTTCTACCTCTTTGTTGTCGACCGCCGACCATCCCCTCGCATTTCCAACGATATTTCAATTAATATTTGCGGTTCACTGCATCGAAGCGTTCCCGTCCTGCGCGGCCGCATAAAATTGCCTAATGATACGAAATAATATTTCGGGTGAGCTTGCTGGTTATAAAGAATATTGGCGATGGACGTTCGACCGAACAAGAGCCGTTGCTTCTAAACAACAGCAGAATTTTACGAAATGTACGCCATTTATGTGTAGAAGATTATATTCAAGAAATTACTTCTTTGTTGTTAGCAGCAGCAACGGGTTTGAGCTGCTGTGACACGAAGGTGCGTTTCATCTGTACAACTTATATTGACTACAGCCAGTTCTGTATCTTATTTGCACGAGGGCACAGGGCATTTCTAGAAAGCCTCTACCGATACTGTGGCCAAATTTGACTGATATGGTTTTCAATTATTTTAGTCACAAACAATAAAACTCAGTAAAACTGCCTTCCGTTTAGTAACAAGCGCGCAAACCTGTGCGTGACTGAGTGATCATCCATTCGAGTATTGACCCAGGCTAACGTGGCTTAACGTGGGACTAACACTTGTGTCAGTCTAATACCAATACGTAATATTTCCATTGCTTTCCTTTTTTTCAAACTTATCCGCACAGTAACAACCGTAGTTGCCGTCTAAGCTCAAAAAATGAATGCCGCAAGCAAAAGCTAATGAATTCATCAAAAAATAAACAGATTGCTCATCGCATACAAATAACTGAGAAAGCAATAAATTGTTCGGAGATGTCAAGATTGATGGGATCCCATTTCGAATGGTATCGCACCTGAGAACTCCATAGACTGCACGAATGATGATTAAGTTTGTTGTCGTACATACCTATATTTTAGCCGGTTGGAGGCGGCATGTTTGACGAAAGAAATTTTAAGGGTGTTACCAACAGCGTGGAAGGACTTGACGGAATAGCCAGGATGAACCGTGGTTCGGTGAGCTATGGAGATTTCGCACTCAATCGACGCTGATGCTGGTGAAATCGCTGGCTACACTGATTCTGGTAATTCCACCATAAGGACGACGTCGGTGCAGCGAAACTGCTTACAAACACATATATAGATTATATACAGGGTGTCATAAAAGTAACGGGACGGCTGAATATTTCCGCAGGTAAGACAATTTCCCAAAACGTTAAGGTCGTTCTTGGAGTAGCTTTTCCCAAGGAATTCAATGGTGACCTTCATTTTGACCTTGGCGATGTCCTTCAAGGTTATTTCAAGGTCAACTTTTGTTTTTCCAATAGAAACCCCCTGTTTTGACATCGGCAATCGATAGAGCGGGAAATTTTACGTACAGATGTATACTTGAGTCACCGGTCCCCTTTGACCTTGAAGGTCACTGCAGGGTTAATTAAACTTAAACACAGTATGGATACCTCGGACAAGAATATAAGCTTCTTAAATTCTATCGTTAAGACCAAAGTTATCAATTTTAACAAGGCGCATCTAGTGGTGACGTCGATCGTGACCTTGACCATGACTTTCAAGGTGATTTCAAGGTCAACTTTCTTGTTGTTGTAATAAACACTCCCTTTTTGACATCCGCAATCAATAGAACGAGAAATTCGACGTACAGATATGTACTCAAGTCATCGGTCGAATTTGACATTGAAGGTCAAAATTTGATCTACTTTTAGCATGACCCAGGAACAACGACGTGGACGTAGTGAATTCTGTTCTCTTTGGGGTGCTTGATTAGCGTGAGTCCCCGTGCCTCTCACATTTTGGGGGCTTGATTAGCGCGAGTCCCCTTGCCTCTCACGTTTTGGGGTGCTTGATTAGCGTGAGTACCCTTGCCACTCACGTTTGCTTTCGTTCCCTCCAAAATTTAGAGATGATTTTCAAACTGGAACCCTTGAGCTTCTCGACAGAAAGCTAGGCGGCTGTAAAAGTGAGTCACAGCATTACAAATCATCTCTCTATCAATCTGAGCAGCCTCTTCCAAAATCCGATACTGCAGTTCATTTAAATTCTGTACTTTAGTTGAGTAAACTTTACTCTTCAAATAACCCCAAAGGAAATAATCGAGAGGCGTCATGTCAGGAATCTGGCAGGCCACTCGATTTTACATCTTCTTCCAATCCACCTGTGACGGAACTCCACATCTAAATATGGCCGAACGTTCCCACCGTAATGAGCGGCTGCTCCGTCTTGCTGATACCATGTATTATCAAAATTATCACCAGCTACCTCTCTTATTCCTGGTACAATTTGATTTCTGAGCAGCGCTTCATACGTATTGGCATTGAGATTGCCATCGATAAAATAAGGGACCAATATCTACAATCATGTCTCCTAACTTCACCTTTTAAAGTGAAAGTAGCTTCGTCTGAAATAAACTATATTGCAAGGTCACCATTAAATTCCTTTGGAAAAGTTACTTTAAGAACGACCTTACGATTTCGAGAAATTGCCTTACCTGCGAAAATATTTGGGCGTCCCGTTACTTTTGTGACACCCTGTATATGTGTTTGTAAGCAGATATATACAAATCCACACACACACACACACGCACGCACGCACGCACGCGCACCCACACCCACCCACACACACACACACCCAAACCCGCACCCGCACCCTCACCAACCCACACACACACCCACACCCACACACACACCCACACCCACACACACACACACACACACATTTATATAAATATACATATATATGCATATAAATGACTGCGAGTTCTTGCTGGCTTCTCAGCTACCGGCAATTCCCTTGCATCGTTGTGACCCCTGGCGTCTGGCAGAATTACAGGGAACGGCATGAAATCCCTTTGGAATCCTAGGATGTTAAAAGACCAGTGTTCTATATGGACACCACCGATTGTTGGATCGGCGGTAGTGGTAGAACGGTAGGTAAAGGGTGTTAAGAACTGGAGGAGGTCCTTGGCATTCCAACAGGAACAAAGGTTATCTCAAGATTGATCTTCGCAAGCATACATATAACTACACGAGAACACATACCAATTCAGGAAACTATGAAAACAATACCACATTTATCGATATGACGGACAACAGAGTGAACCTTTAAATATAAAAAGTCATAATCGCATGTAAAGTTCATAAAACCCAAGAGCGCCAGCTTTGCACTGAGACGACACTCTTCCATTCAGTGGGTGTCTTATGTCGCAATTTCCTATTACATGTATCAGATTACGTAATAAAATGCCGAAATTCTTCATTGATTTTGAAAATGAAACCAAGCAAAGTGTCTCCGAAGATCTGTCTTCTTCCTGCCAGCCAAAACTTTCACATTCGCCACTATACAGTCTCTTTATCACCAATAAGTTGGCCACACGTAAACGTAGTATAGTGTTCCCTCGATTGCGATAGAAGCACTCAGCGAGAATGTCAATGAAATATTGCGAGAGTGCTCTCGCAGATGATACTTCTGAAACGTTTCATGTCAAGCGGCTGTAACAGATATCTCCCATAATTGAATTATCCCAATTTACTAACGGCACCATTCGTACCCAGTGGGCCTCGGATATCATACAGTCTATATACGGTGTACGACGTTTAGCTTCCTCCATGGCGGTAAACCGAGCGTAACCATTACCGAGCAAGCTGAAAGCTTTTTCGTCGAATTTGGATGTGACAGAAGTATTCGCGGATGTATGTGTATTCGAGCGCGAGAGAGAGAGAGAGAGAGAGAGAGAGAGAGAGAGAGAGAGAGAGAGAGAGAGAGAGAGAGAGAGAGAGAGAGAGAGAGAGAGAGAGAGAGAGAGAGAGAGAGAGAGAGCGTCGGTCCATTCGCATGAGTCCAGCTCTCGTTGATGCTCAGAATCAGTAACGGTGGGTGGAGAAACCGGGGTTATAACGGCTTGTAATAAGCGGAAGGGTACGTTGCCGACGGCTGATTTGGACCAACGACTTTATATGACGAGCGTATATTCCTGACGTAGTTGTTAGCGTGGGACGAGCTCGGGTTATGGTTACGATAACATGCCTGGGGAGCGATTCATTACCACATATTCACCGTCGACTTCTGCATAGTTCTATATACGTATGCATGTATACGTATAGATATTCTATTGGTACATACATTTCTATATAGTCTATACCTTGCCATTCTTGCTTAACTATCCCTCTCTGTCGTTTCCTCTGAATCCCATACGTTTTCCAACTATTTTGCTCTCACTTTTCATATATCCCTATATTCTCCTTTGTAAACTCATCGTTACATCCCCCCTCTCTCTGTTTGTCTTTCGTTATTTACCCAAAATTGAAAGTCACTACTTTTCTCCCCGGAGATGCGCTTTTGGCTCTTGAAAATTTCACCGTAACTATGTGGTTCTCGCCCTCTGATGCATCAGCCATTATTTACTGGTTCATAGATCTATGGCTCGCGAAGGGCAGCTACCTAACGAGGTTTGAGAGCTGAACATCTCTCGAATAAATATCTCATGTAGCTGCCCCCGTCGGTACTGCCCCTTCGATTCCAGTACGTGCACCTAATGTATATCAGATAGGGTTTAAAGAAATGATTATTTACGACGTACCACAGCTCATTCGTAAATTAGAAAGATTCAAAATAGTTGATGATATTATTAAAAAAGTGTATTGATATTAAATATGGTATTCATTCATTATTTTCAGTATTGTCGGAAATTACGCAGTTTTTCATAACATTCTCGCGAACGAATGATCGGTGATGAAGTCGACATATAAAGGGTGACAATTATGAGGTGGCCATAGGTTTTTTAAGGACAGAAGAAAAAAATATGGTTTTAAAAAACATGGCCACCTTATAATTGTCACTCTATATATGCTAATACATCTGACAGTTTTGAAGATAGCCGTCAACTTTTTTTCAAACAAATTGTAGATTTCGGAGACAAAACTGGCCTATAGTTAGCGTAAAAATATTAGGTAAAGGAGGTCCAGAGATCTTCTTGGTCCATTCATCCTTGCATTAATCGATTAATGGAGACTACCCATCTGAACCCTGAAATGAGGTGATTATCGAGATTAAAAAAAAATAGATATCCAGCTGATAGAATTAAAAGTTCCTTTAGCGGGTCGTATTCTACATGTCTTCCGGTATCTTTACAAATATTTTTACAAGATTTTGTAACAAAATGGCGGCGCTGAAGTTGCATAAAACGAATCGCCTGTGTCTGATGGTGTCCTGCGGCTGGCAACATTACATCGCCAATTATTCACCGATTGCCTTGAATTCGTTTTTGGAACGTTCTGTGAGATCTCATAAAAACGACGCTATAAGATCCTACTTCCTTCTGGCGTATAGTATGTAACGCGGCACGCGCAAGAGTACTGAGACGACGATTAAGCGAGGAGTTCGATCTCAGGGCCCGATTCGGTCAGACGCACGATACCTGTGTAATTTGGAGAATAAATTCTAGTACGAATTGTCGAAAGCAAAGCTTTATTACAATTCCTTTTATCTGATCCTGACTGCTTACAAATTCAGAAGTGGGATAGTCTGCACAGTCGGAATTATTCGGAATAATCGTGTTTTATCGGCGTTTGGCGTGTATTACGTAATAGTCGAAATCACTGGACAAAGTTAGAGTGTATTGTGATTAATACGTGGGCAAGAAAATGCGCCGGTTTGGGAATTGTTCTTATTCGTATATATTCAGATCGGGAAGCGGTTGTAGCAGTTACGTGCGGTAGAACCAGGGCTTCGAAATATGTTTACCCCTTGTTCAGTGGAGAAATGCCTGCGTCGCGGAAACGATAAGCGCGGTGAAAATTGATAACGGGACATTCAGTGCGTCAAGTGAGGGGCGCCGCGGAAAAACCGTTGATCGGAACGTTCGGGAAATTTCAACTTTTGGGGGGTCACGTGATCCGTCGCGTGATTCGCCCGGTGGTGCTGTTTACGTGTATCCCGTCCTTGAAATCCGAGCAGCACGTCGTATACGTGGAACGAGTGAGGACAACGTGACGTCATCTCGTTTAGACGGGATTATCGATATCGAACCTATCGACAATTCGGAGCGTTGAGAAATAGCGTCGGTGTCTACCGAATATCGTTTACCGCGAGCGCGTGAGCTCTCAGGCCAGACAAAAGAGATCACGGAAGGGACTCCGATCGAGCTCAGAGATTGTATATACAAACGGTATTTATACAGACTGAATATACAAACACGCGTATACTCGCGGGACTTTTGGATGAGTGCGGGGAATAAGAGTTTTAAACATTCTATGGAATTTGCAGTTTTATCGCGCGTGTGACGTGCAGATAACATAAAAATGAGAGAGCCATCGGAGTTCACTGTCGCCGAGATGCGAGCAAATCTTTTACAACAAAATCTCTCGTCGTGTGGCACAAAAGCAGAGTTTATCGTCCGTCTCGATAATGCCGATCCGAGTGGCGAGTGGAGACGCGTTCCAGGGAGTAACCGCGAGGACAAAGTCGAAAACAGTTGTGCCGATAGAATAGGCGCGATGTTACTCGCACCTGACTCAAATGATATGCAGCGAGAATTCAAGCTTCTACGGAGGGAGACCGAGCTAATGCGCAGCGAATTGGCGGTTGCGAACCGTGAAAATGTAATACTCCGAAACCCCGGGAGACTCGCGGTCCCGCAGGATGCCGAAAGAAACAAAGTGAATTTAAAATCACTGGGTGACCTCATAAGCGACTTCACAGGCGCTGCAGATACGTTTTGGTAATGGGGGCGTCAATTGGATCTGCTTCGTAAGACGTATCACCTTGATGAGAATTCCGCACGGATCTTTGCCGGCTCGAAGCTTAAAGGCCGAGCGCTTAGATGTTTCCATTCAAAACCCGAGCACGTTGGAATACCGGTGGAACTACTGACGACGATGCAACAGATGTTTGATTATCGGCCAAGCAAGTTCTGGAAATTTAGTTATGGCGCTAATCACGCCCGGATTAGGTTGCCTGACTGCCGTTATATGACGCTAGTATGGCAACTTGATCAGGGCGTGAACAAAAATGTAATGCTGTTCCTGATAGCGGCGGGATCTGGCAGCCTGATTACCCCCGAATCTGGCAGCCTGATTCGGCCGCTATCCTGGCGCCTTATGATGGCGTGTATACGGCTGCCTGATCGGCTGTATTATAGAAAATATACAGAACAAATAACATAAAACTTTTTTTGTTTATTGAATATTTCACACCAAGTTACATCTGAACAGTTTGACAACAAAACATATATTTCTGAACTTATTGACAGTGCCTTTGGTTGTTTGTTTCTTTGTTCTTATTTTTGTTAATTGTTATTATTATTATTATTTTTCTATTTTTGTTTATATATTTATTTGTAATATATATTTAAACGGTATATCCTCACACTTGTGGTAATAATTTTTTTCGTCGCAATTCCTTCGTTGTTGGATTTTGACAGTATGACATCTGAAATATGCAAACATTTGAAATCTATGTTATACATGTTGCAAGAGAAATATTATGTAAGTAGTGCAATATATACGATATATATACGATATATATTCTTCGCTGGTGTTCGGATCCTCTCCGCTGGTATTAGGATTTTGTTTCCTGGTAGCTTTATCAAGACTTTTCTCATCTTCAATTTTATCATTCGGGCATCTTTCTGTAAATATTCAAATTTTTATACTGATATCATTTGGTTGACTATATTGATATTATTTTATTATCATTATTATTAATTGTATATTATTATTATTATTAATTATGCATTCATTCTATATCAATTGTATATTGTATTGTATTGTATATTATTATTATAATCAATTAATAATAATATTATTATTAAATGATTATATTGATATTATTATTCTATTTCTTAATTTTTTTAAAAATATTTTTTATATTTTTAAATTTTATTTGTAACTGTTGAATAAAGTAAGGTTGCACATACCTGGTACTCGTACCGATGATCGGGACACGTCAACCTTTTTCTCCGAACGACATCTCCTAACATGCAGCCGTGTCAAATGCCGCTTCCTCTCTTTGCGATTCATAACGTTTTCATTTTATGTGCTCCTTTTTATATGTCGTGAAAACTCTCAAGTTTTAACCCAAACACGATGTATACAATGATACACGTGCAAGCATAGTTTTTAAAAGCAACACTAGCACCACCACTTTAGCGCTCGCCTGAGCACTGCCATGCATGGGCCTCCTAATAGAGCCATATTAGGGCACTGATCAGGCAAACCACATAATGACCATTTTCACGTTTGCCATAAGATTGCCTGACCTGTGGCTGCCTGTACACGGCAGGCTCACGGCCGAATAAAAATTCCCGTAATACGGATAGCCACACGGCTCCGTGATCACAGCCTGATCATAAATCTGGCTAGCCTGAACAAATTTCCAGCCGGGTTGGTCTTACGAAAGCAATTCGAGAGCCGACAGTGGCGTACAAACGAAACCTTCAACGAATATTGTCACGAGAAGGTAATTATGGCCAATCGGGTCCCGATCGCAGATGACGAGACCGTCGAATACGTCTTCGATGGTATTCCTGATGAGAGCATTTGTAGTCAACCTCGTCTCCAAAATTTCGATACGACCGAAGCAATGTTCAGGGCTTTTGCGAAATTGTCGCTCCGCTCCGATTAAAAAAAAAAACCGTGTGAAACGCGAGACAGACGGGAGCTCCAAATCGCCAACAAAAACTCAACAACATCGACGGTGCTACAACTGTAATCAGGAAGGTAATCTGAAGCTGGATTGCCCGAAGCCGAGGAAGAGCACATGAGGCTGCTTTACGTGGGGTGCAATGGACCATCGGGCGAAAAATTGCACCGGCGGCGAAAAACGAAAAGAAGTCAACAATGTCGCTGAGGCTCCCGACGAAGAAGACGACTTTGTGAATAACGCCACCTACACGATGCGAGGCGATAGTGAAGCGCGTAAGGTTTACCTCAAGACACTCCTCGATACAGGTAGAGCGGTTAGCTTCATTAAAACAAAACACGTCCCGGGCGACCTTATTGAAACTGATTGCGGATCTTTCGGTATAAGGTTTCAGGGTATCAATAGCAGCAATTTGATTGTATTAGGCACGGTACGGTTAGATATCACTTTCACCGCGAAAAACCAAGAAAATCTGCGACTGGTGGTGATACCGGACTCGACAATGATTTCGTCAGTCGTCCTTGATAGGGACACTTTGCGGCTTTTCGGTTTGCGGGTTAGCTTTGACCCGGTTCGCGATAAAAATACTATAGAGGGGATTATGAATATCGATGTGACCGGAGAGGGCGATGACGCAATAGATTCTCTCGCGATTAACCCTGCACTTCCGGTAAAGGCGCAATCCGAGGCGAAAGGGGTATGCCGCGCAGACTATTTTCAGGCTGAGCGAACGGAATTTCCGAAGAAAACGGCGGCAATGAGTTTGATGTTACGCGAACACCAACCGTTTCACGCGGCCCCACGTAGACTATCCTATTCCGAGAAATCCGACGTCCGGAAACAATTAGATGATCTTTTAGGCGCGGGAACAATCAGGCCCAGTCAATCCGAGTACGCTTCAGCGATCGTTCTGGTAAAGAAGTGAAATGGTGACACTCGGATGTGTGTCGACTACAGGACGCTGAATAAATTCAAATTGCGTGATAATTAACCGCTCCCGCTTATCGAGGATCAGCTCGATGTTTCGAGCTGAAAAAAGTATTTTAGCCTACTCCATCTTAAGGACGGTTTTCACCATGTGACCATGGCGGAAGATTCGGTAAAATACACTTCGTTCGTCACGCCATTGGGTCAATTTGAATATTTGAAAATGCCGTTCGACCTAAAAACTACGCCGACCGTATTTCAGCGTTGGATAAACTCCATGGCATCACAATGTATACAGGACGGTGACGTTGTAGGCTACATGGACGACTACGTTATGTTGAAAAACTTCGAGTATACACTCGAAGTTTACACTACCAGGAAGCTTATTCCACGGTTCAAGGGTTCGTACAAGGTGACAATAGTTCTACGCAAGGATAGATACGTTATCGGCGATGTCGAGGGTTTCCAAGTCACTCAGAGACCATATAGAGGTGTATGGTAAGCATGTAACATGAAGCCATGGTGTCCTAACGCGGTTGCCTAAGGAAAAGCAAATTAGGTTATAGGCTTGCGAATTCACGTGACGATATCGATTTCAAGCGACGAAACGATCGAGGAAAAAATATAAATACAGTGTATAACCAGTTGTAATAGTTGTAAGTCGGGGCCGGATTACTGCCAGGACGGCCGACCTGCGAGATCTTATAATAAGGACGCTATAAGATACTACTTCCTTTTGGCGTACAGTATGTAAAGCAGCACGTGTAAGAGTGCCGAGAGAGACGACGATTAAGTGTGGAGTTCGAGCCCACGGCCCGAATCGTTCGGACGCACGATACCTGTGTAATTCGGAGAATAAATTCCAGTACGAATTTTCGAAAGTAAAGCCTTATTATATATCCTTTTAACTCATACTGACCGCTTACACTTCCAACAACATTTTACATCGAAATACGTAGGGAATTTTTGATGCTTTGAAAACGGGTTTTGAAAAAAATCATTTTCAGCGACTTTTTTCCGAAAACATTATTTTTTAACATACAGATTTGATCAAAAATCGATATCTAGAGAGCACATTATTTCAAAGTTTTGTTCCAGATGAAAAATTGGAGGCGTATTCTTGCTGCGCGCAGGACATTATCAAACAAAGGTGACTTGCTTTATTCTGCTTCGGAACCACCGTTTTGTTACAAAATCTTCTGAAAAAATTTGTAAGATAATTGGAGATATGTAGAATAACGGCCTCTAAACGGAATTTCCATTCTGTCAACAGGTTGTTGACTAAAAATGGTCAAAATTTATTTTCTTCCCAGGCTCTAAGCCGGTAGCCTCCCTTAATAATATTACAGGCAGTAATAGATGCAAGAATAGAAGAAAAAAACAACTCCAAGCTCTGATGCTTGTACATACCTGTAGCATCTCGAGTCTCCGTGGCTTGTCCCATATCTATTTTGATCCATTTATATAGGTACTCGGTAAATGAAACAAAAAAAACCGTCAGCTGCTGAAGAATGTCGAACCTGTTTACATGGAAAAGATTTCGATTTTGTATAGCCTCCACAAATAAAACACAGTACAGGTACATATGCAGCAAACAGTGCAACATTTTTGGTTAGCGGGCACGGGGATTGACTTTATACTTTTAACCTGAAGCCTGTTTCATCCTCCCTCTCTCTCTCTCTCTCTTTCGTTGTCCTCCTTCCTTCCTTTTTCCCCTTTTCCATCGTCGATACATTCTTCTTCTGAAGCGCAACCAACTTTTTTCCTTCTAGAGTGCAACATTTTAATAAGCAAGTATATCGGCGACCCGATAGTACAGACATACGTAGGGGCAGGTTCTCCAACGGCGTTCCACACAGTGACCTAGACACGTGGATCTGTGGCTGCAGGCGCATTCCATCGAAGAAATATGGCTGGCACGCGTTTTTTTTCTTTTTTGTCCTGACAATGCAGCGAATTTCGAGGTGGAGCTCAGCCTTTAACCTTGCAAGCTGTCCCGAGCTTTTGCGAACCCACCGCTTTTCCTCTCTATCTCTTCCTCTTGTCCGTTTTCCACCTCTATCGGTCTCTTTGGCCCGCAGCCTTATCGCCTCGCGAAGCATCTACACCCCAACATATATGAGAATTGTTCGCTTGTTACCAGCGTACGTACATGTAACTTACAACGCTTTGGGGATCACCTTTCTTTTAAATTCTAATTGAAAATTAAAATTATTCAACATTACCTCTAATCGCACTGATTTCGTATCTCGAACAAACGAATCTACCGTCCTATTCTCATTACGAATTTTAAAAACTCGCAAGTTTTAACAGATCAACTTCTTGCACTATATATATAGGGCAGAATAAACTAAAGCGTATTGTCGCTGGAATAAAAGCTGAGTGCATTTCTGATGGTAATGGAGGAAGAGAAAGGCAGAGAGCGTTAGGATTCGTGGAAGTCGACGTAAACGGGGCATTGTAAATCCATGCAGAGATCTTTTGTCAAACTCCTTTATGCATAGATTATTACTGTAATTTGTTTGATATTTCACCACCAGAATGGGCATAGTTGTATGCCCATTTTGGTGGTGACAACCAGAATGGGCATACAACTATGGGCATACAACTATGGGCATTCGAAATTGTTAAAGCAAAATATATTTCACACATCTTGTGAAAGGTGAAGGTATATTTCTCCGCCCCTGAGGCATGGACCACTGCAACTTCCGTGTTCAATTTACTCATTCATCTGTCTATTTTTTTCCTGCTCGATTCCTGGGTCTTTCACATTTTTACTCGCCATCGGTATTCAGTTGAACAGGAAGAGGCAACGTGCCTGAATAGAAACTTTCAGACGTGTTTTGGGAGCCAGGGAAGCTCAACCCAAATTGTTTGCTGTCAAATATGTCGGGAAAGCTTTTGCCCTCTGTCGTTGTTTTGCCCATCTTCCTGTCTCTTTCTCTAGCTCTATAAACTGCATTCCCCTGCATCCCTTCTCCAGTTTACAAAGATCTGATGCTCCGATTGGATTCGATCCTGATAAATGCGAGCAATGCAACTAGAGCATCAATAATACTTACGCCTCTCTCTAGCACACTAGTAATGAGAGTTAACGAATGACCCACGAAATTGGTCGTGGGAATTGCTGCGGATAGTCCCATATCATTTCCACTATTATAGGTAACCTGCCAGGCGCATAGTCCTACAAATGACTACTAAACGAGTCGTATATACGGATGTATTTTCAGCCGATTACAGCTTAAGCAATATATGTTTTCGAAAATGGGGAAAGGGCAGCGGAGTGCCCGAATGCATTAAGGAGCTCCGGACCGGCTACAAGAGTGTAGGTATAGGTACAGTGTATAGGTTGAATCAATATAATGTTAGGGCATCGCGTTTGTACGGCAGTCGTCTAAGTTGCTGCCGGCCAGATTCAAACGCATACACGAGTAGTGAAAGAAGCAATGCTACTGTAGTGGTAAGCTGTTGGGATAGTGAATCTTTTGGTGGCGGAACTGAAGCCTCTGACTAGGCCAGACTCAGAGGGATGAGTCATTTCTACCACCTCGGGGGGAGCGTTCGCTCCGAATGTTGAAGGCACTGTAGGTATATATCGAAGTTGGACGTCTGCCAGTTTTGCCTCTCGTCTGTATCTCCGTGAGCAAGCCCAAACTCCCTTGATACATATTTGTACCATGCGTATCATGCCGGCTGCAATTTCTGCACTTTCCATTCGCCCTCTAGTGGTGGAAACTCGACAGGCTTTCCGCTATTCACCCTTTACCTTATGGCGATGATTCCACTACCGGATCACCTTCGGCTAGGTAACTACTCTACCATACAACTCCGCGCTCAAAGCGGGAAGGCTATATATATATATATATATATATATATATTTATATATATATATATATATATATATATGGGCGTGTCCGTGTGTGTGTGTGCGACTACCGTCGCACACTAGTTTCCACATCTGTTCCGGAATTTTCGCTGAAGAGCTTGATACGTGAAGGTCCGATGAGCAGGTCACAGCCGCAGAAGAAAAAAATATCAGGAGCATAACTGAAATCAGTACAGTGAAAGAAAACAAACAACAGTTAACTTTTTGTGGGAATTGAGAGTATACCTATGAGTAGTGTAAGCCATGGATTTGGTGTATATGTTGACATGAGCAAATTATGACTACCACTCACAACCGACCTTTCATTCCCTTTTTGCGTTTTTCGTATATGCTACCCGTGCAGAAATATGACCGGTCATACTCTCTACTTTATATCAGGCCCTGTCCAGACTTGTCTTGTCTGATTTACCTAACCGGACCCTCCTTTGGAGCAAACCGGGAAGATCACTAAATCGTTTTTACGGCTTACCTTCTATGTTTGGAAATTACAATGTTTGACCGGGATACATTGCGAGCAAGTACATCTTCACGTCTCTAACCGGCCAGAACATTGACATGTCCTCAAAAGCGGAGCCTGTCTTTAAGAACTGTGTAAAGCTAGTTTGCTTTTCACCTCATCAAAGATATTTATAATTGAATAGGATAAAACTTATGCATGTGTTGAAATTCTATTCACCATTCAAAGCATTCATTTCATCAATGATAATCGACGAGGTTAAGGATGCTTATCATAAATATCGGGTTCACAATAACTAATGATTTGAGCATAACGAATAGCCAAATTATTTAATGAGGCAAAAACGTAAAGCAGGTGATTCATGGTTTCTTAACGCCTTGTTGCCATGTTGGGAAATATCCAGGTCGCTGCAAGCGAAGCGCTTCGCGTCAGCAAGGTACCATCGTACGAGGATATAAGTTCGTCCTGTGCGTTGTACCACATACAGAAGTGCGCTGCTTACAGCGTGCACTTACGCTTATGATTTTACGATATTTGTGAAATAACACTTCGCACTCGAGGCCTTTTGCGCTCGGATAGTGAGTGGTGAGCGAAAGTCACCTCTCGTGCAAAGGGATGATAAGTATCAGTATACCACCTAATACTATCTATTTTACTAGGGTAAACCACCAAAAGCCTTTCCAGTACTTAATCGTTGTCCTGTCCAGTTTCTCAGCAGCTCACAATCAGTTCCCGGAATAAGGAACGGCAGATCGAGATCTAGCCTAAGACCCGTTACATGGCAAACCGAATCCGTGCTGAGCGGCCTGACCATGGCCTGATGTTATTTAGGGAAGACAAACCGGGGGCAGAACTTTTTCCCGACTCAAATTTCTGCACAGCTAGTTGTGTACTTTGATTTACTTTTCTCAAGCGTACCACATACGTACTAGGCAACAGTTACGTCGGGAAGTTCGGAATCGCTGATTTGGGTATGTAAATTGCCGTAATTTTGAAAGATCTGCGGAAAAAAGGTCCTCTGTCACACTCGACCAGCTTCTGCATTTTTATATTATACACATGTCTGGTAATACTTTACTCACCGCCAGTTTCGATCGATAAAGCCGGTTATTCCATGCGTTGCTGTCCAACTTCGGAACACCTTCAATGCATAAACGTTCGTGAAATCGCAGTGATTTAAGCCCTTTACACCGCAGAAGCGAGTATATTAAACCACTTTTTTAGTGCTGAAAAATGCATTCAGCAAAATTGCGGTCGATCGTCGATACGATGGAGTATTGATGAAACAAAAATATACTTTCTTATTCACTTTTGCCGATCTTCTATGCTATGCTTCCAGTAAGAATGTAGGTATGAAACAAGAAAAGCGATCATGCCATGTACCGAAGTAAATTACACCTAAGTCCTTATAAATGCCTTTGTAGAAGTCTATGCACCTTGCAGACACGTTTCACTGAATTTTGGTAGTAAGACGACAAGTTGGCTATGCATAATGATATACATGTATATAAATATGAATACAAATCTATGCTTTCGAGTGTCCTCTCTTTTAGGGTTCCACAATGAACAAGTAACTTCTATAACCGCGCGATCTCCGTCCGTCCATCTGTCACATCTTTATAACTTTGACAGTTTTAAACCTATAGGCATGAAATTTTGCAAGTAGATGCTTCAGATGTGGACTTCGAGTACTATTCAATAAAACCTTAAAACATATTTAGGGTTTTCTCCGTACATGTAATAGGGAAGCGAAATATTTTCTTTGTCGCACACCCCATCAAGCGGGAGGTCATTGGGCAGGTCGTTCAAATGAAGTTGAGGTTCCTCCTTTTTCATCCCGCCTGTATCACTAAAGTATGCTGATTGCAGATTATTAAATTGAATAAAAAATAGTATGCCATAAGTGAATGTGGTACAACATACCTACACAGTAATAATAAAGGCATATTAGCGAAACATTGATTCGTTAAATGACTGCACAAACAAATCACTACGGAACCCTACTATATTCGTATTTCACACGCACTTCGCTGGTTTTCTTCATTAACGGTTATGATTAACCTTGTATCTGAAGTTTTAATACGTATCACAAAGGACACCGATTTACGTTTTGCGACAGTTTCGACTCTCTGAGATTCTTTCTTTCGCGGTGCCGGTGGAGTTTTCCACATTTTTACTTTTCTTCTCGTTGTTCATTGAACTCTGTTATCCTCATACACCTTACCGTAATGCATATTTTAGGAGCAGCGTACGTATATCGACGCAGTGTATAGTATTCTACAGTTCTCTGGGCTGCTAGCTACCGGAACGGTGTCCCCGGGTGTATCACACTCGATGTCAATGCCTTCGCCACAGCCGCATGTATTCTCCGACATTATCGCGTATCACGAGGGCTATACATTTTCCTGAAAAATACGGTCATGTTCCCAGATACTATTGTAACCCAGGGCTTGAGCATGCACATTATTGGCTCCATTCTCTCTCTCTCTCTCTCTCTCTCTCTCTCTCTCTCTCTCTCTCTCTCCTCTCTCTCTCTCTCTCTCTCTCTCTCTCTCTCTCTTTTTGTAATCGCTAGAAACTTTAACTAAGTGACATGGCGTATCGTTGAGCTCGGACACGAGTTTCGAGTCTCCAACTGGTCCGAAGCGGCGAGACGTTATCGCGCAATACCAACTCAAAGCGGGCTCGCGATAAGCGTGTACCATGCTTTTGATTAATATTTGCATTTCAAACGAATGTCCTTTGAACACGATATAAGTAACGTGTCATCGAAGAGATCAGCAATTTTACAATGGCAGTCGCTTCCTCATTGAATTCTGCCGAAAAATCACGGAGCGGTATTATGGATATTGCCAATGGATGTTTCTCCGGAGCAACGACGTATTGGCTGTTATTCTCATCTCTTACCATTCCTGTCAATGTACTGAATCCCAGATGAAAGGGCTACGAAGCATTTTTGTGGGTAAGTATTTTTTCTAGTTAGAATGTCATCAAGTTATTTTGTCAGTCAGCCGAAGCACAGACTCAAAGTCACTTGGCGGCTGTTGCGGCCAACAACGAAAAAAAAATCGATCTCTGAAACCAACGTAACAAAGAGGGCCTCAAATCGATTTTTGAAACAAAGAAAAAACGCGTGTAGATGCAATTTAAAAGGAGAGTTTGATCGGTAGGGCCGCTCGTTTTTGCTTACGTAGATAAAAACCGATCGCGGTTCACACCTGCCCACCCCGAGGCGCATTACAATCAATCTACTTTTTGCTCCTACCCGTGAGTATTTCGCAAATCGAATACCGAAGAATCTCACGAGAAGGAGTGGTTATAGAATCATCGATCGACCTCCCACACGCCGCAAAATCGAGACGTGCGCTGCGACGAGCAGCTGGTATGGAAAACGAGAACGAGAGGAGGATTCGTCGAATCAAGATTCCCAACGACAGCTGCCACGTACCGTCTCCATCGTACCTGCTACGCGTCTCCGACCTCTCTCGTCGTCCTGCCAATCTCGATTTTTTTTTCGATCTGCATCTCATTTACTATCAGCAAAAGGAACGAAGATACTTTGGTCCTTTGTTATTATCGATGAGATCGAAACGGAGAAAAGCCTCATTAAGAATATTCATTGAGTCACTTTGGTTACCAGCTAGTTGAAACTTCTTGTCCAATTTATTTCGTTGGATTACCCCGCTTGTTCGTTTCGCCCGTACCGTTCATTTATCGCGATTTAACACAATTTGAAATGTGGCATCGATCGCAGTTTTCCCTCAACTTTTGCGCGACAATGAGTTTTATGCAAATGGCAATAATCTTCCCGCAACGTCGTTGGGTTGCAAGGAAACTGGCAATTTGAATTTATACGAGACACCGGAGTTTTACCACTTGTTTCGTGTAGGTAAGAAGATACGTCCATTGCTTTTATTCGGAACGACTTGTAATCAAGTATTCCGTGTCTGTTTGAAATGTGAAGTGTCCGTGAAAAGTTTCTCTATAGCTGCCGGAGTAGTTAACAATAATTGTGAAACAAATCGTCGCTTCTTAACCCGGTTGGGGTGAGAATTCATTTCAATTTTTTCTCTATCCTGAAGCACCAATCACTTGGAAAATATAAGATCCAAATATAAGGTCGGCATATTCAACTGATTGGTAACTCATATTCGAGAAATATATTGGCAAATGGCAAAAAGTCTTCTGCCTGACAATATAATTTCGACTTCGCGTCCATACCAAGCTTTCGATCTTGTGAACACGTTTTTATTTATGAGTTCGTTGGTTCTCCCGTCGAGGAATGGGAGAAAAAGAGGAGACTCGAAGAGTTCGAAAATTATTGCAGGGCGTGATGAATAAGCAAGAGGGAAGCCGAAGATGCGTACGTCCTGAGAATTCCGCGTGCACGAAAGAGCTCGGTCTTTCAAAAAGTATCACCGCCTCAAGGCGCGACTTACTCGCTAGCCGGATAAGTGCGTGGCGCACACGAAGTACACCCCGTGTGCGGTTTGCTGTACCGCAAAAGGCCCCCGAAGTAATTGTCGACGTGCGTTTGAAAATAAAAGGCGATGTGGTTATTACGAGAGGACGATCTCTCCCCCCCCCCCTCTCTCTCTCTCTCTCTCTCTCTCTCTCTAAAAAGGTAAAAAGAAGGCGCAAGAGGGAACGGCAAAACCGAAGATACCGAGACCTTTCCCTGATGTGAAGAAAGAGCAGATTCAAAGATCCGTAAAATCCGATAACGCCTATTTGAGAGATAACGGATAAATATAGGGGCCGCGAATGAGTAACAGATGAGATGGGCTCTTGATTTATATCCGAGGCGAGCTCTCTTTGCTCTCTCTCACTTCGCGTGCTCGGCGGACGTGCCTTAGTCCTCGAGATTGTTAATATTCTTTATATCAGTCTCTCTTTCTCTCTTTATCTGTCTGTTTATCCCTCTTTCTCTCTCTCTTTTCTCTCAGTCTCCTACTCTCTCAGCTCCCGTCTCGCGGTTAATAACCATGCAAAGTATACGTGAAACATGGCGAATTTGCATATGCATATTTTGATTAACTTTATTTCACATTATTTTTGTTATTATTATCATTATCATCGTTGTTGTTTTTATTACGATTATCTACTACTTGCAAGCCTTAGCATCTGCTGGCACCTTTGAAAGTATTATTATCGACGTAGCCAGAATATTTTTGAGGTAATCGTTATCCAATTGTACGGAACCTAAAGATTCCATCGGTGAAAAGAAAAAGCCATAGAAAGCCCTGGGAGAGCAAGAGGAAGGCAGAAAGAACGTACGTTGAATATGCAAAAAATCACCAGATCGTTTCGCGAATATTCGAAGATGTCACCCTGAAATTGACACTTCGTCCCCTTATGAAAATTGTTACCTCTGCCGCGTCCAAGAAATATAACGAATCGGTAGCAAGGGTTTCTCCGACACTCGTCGCTTCGCGGCTGTTATTATCGGTAATAACATATGAAATCCCTGCCGCCTAAGGACACGATGGAGAGCCACAGAGATTCCGTGGGAACTAATCGTGAGCTCACGCAATGAGAGAATCTCCCAACTCAACGTGGCACGATTTTTTCGGCAGTGCAGACGAATTCGTCGACCTATAGGAAAAATTAATAAATAAATGTATATGGGTGGGATGTAATGGGTGGGTGTGTGTGTGAGTGTGTTAATTGCATGTTAGTATATATATTTTGAGTTAGGCGGGCCCTAGACCTACAATAACATTGTGCAATACTTTCATTGTGCAATAATATTGAATAACACCTTGGACCCAAACGATCAATTATTATCTCGCAGTAACTTTAACGGCCCAAAAGCGTCAATGTTTTCGCGTGAGGAAGACCTCCCAGTGCAGGGCGCAATACCAATCTTACACGGTGCAATGAAAAAATATGGTGCAATAATATTGAAACACGTTCAAACTTTTGTTCAACCATTATGCAATCTTCAATATTAACCCTTAAAGGTCAAAAACATTGCGCAATTCGTACTGTTTTGAAATATAATTGATCGTTTAGAGTACATATGTATGTTTATAAACATGTGATGCACGATAAAGTGTCTGCGTTCCAGGGAAAAAATATACCAGCCTTATTGTCAATCGTTTGAGAATCTGAGCAAACGCAGGGTGTTTGCGACTGTGGGATAGCTTCATAGCCTATCATACAACTCCTCCTCGAACGTCATAACATCGATGGTAAAGAACTATCATAAAGCAAAAATACAGCCCAATATGCGCGTCATTGGTGAGGACAATGATTTGCAATAGACAAGAGATGAATCGGCAAGCGAGGTTGACTTATTCCCTTTCCCTTCCTCGGGGCGATAGACGTTGCTTTGAGAAATTCTTCTGCCTCTACCTAGAAATAAGCCGGGAAACAAGCATTCAACCCTTCGCGAAGGAACTGCAATATACGCGCGACAAAGCATTTTTCCACTCTCATCAAAATTGCTCTGCTCGTACGGAAAATTCTCCGCGACGGATTGATGGGAAATTGTTCGTTTTTGCCGGCGAACCTTCTTTAAAGCTGATATATCCGGAAACTCGTAGGGAACATGAACTACCGATATTTTCCATGTTTTCGGTCGTTAGGCCATCAATTGTTTCCGATAAATAATGACAGAGAGGAAAATATATTCGTTTACGAATACAACAAAGCTCTTGTGCCGTGGAAACTACAACGCCCACTGTATTAAACATAAAATATATTGGCAGTGTTTTCCACAAACGTTTCGACACAGTAGCTAGAACCTCGTAGTCTGAATAATGTATGATGACTGCCGGCGTCCCCTTTCATCGTGGATGGCCGGTAACTCTTTCTCCGTACACGATATTCCTTATTTTCCGAGTAAGCCTTTGAATTCTTAACATTCCTCGTTAACCAGAGAGCACCGCGTTACAGAGGAGAAAGAGCCTCCAGGGAAGATTGGTCGGAGCGATCAATGACCAGTACCCGGTGCAGTTCGATACGCGGGAAGACAAAAAGGCTAAGGTTTCCACTGAGGAAGACGAAGAGCTAGATGGATGAAACGACCTTATAAATAAGTATGGAAGCTCGTTCATTCTGCGCTAGAACGGATGAGTTAAAATTGTCGAACGAATACGGAAGATGAAAACGAAGAAGAGGGAACCATGGAGCAACGGGGGAGTGGAGGCGAACGAGCGAAAAGGTGAAAAACGAACGAGGCAAGCGAACTGGAAGACGAAGACGAACGGACCTGCGTTGGTGCAATCGCTCGATGGCGGGGATGCAACGCACCAGGGGAATTCCCGGTTCAGTACGTGACCTTGGATCGATGTCGTGCCGCTAACGCTTGAAATGGACAGCTTCGAACGGTGAATTTATACGCCGACGGAAAATAAAGTATGTGCGGAGGTGAGGTCAAGCGCTTCGAGGCTTCGGGAGTATCGTGCGAGAATGAGAAAATCCGATAAGTAATGTCTACTGATGCGTATCGACGTTTAGTACATTTACCAAACATCGATAGGAACAACGCCATATTGCACGTTCAAACGTTGAGACGGCAACGATCGAACGCTTGTCGTGGAGTTTTCGAAAGAAGAAAAAAGGGCACACTGTCGCATACGTTTTGCATCGCACCCTGTAAATACACGACACCGATAGTGTACCGGCTTTTCAATAAATCGTTCAACGTGTAGTCTCAGTTTGGCACACAAGTGTTCGGGTCGTGCGAAGAAACTATGTGAGTGACGAATCCTGGCTAGGGAGAAAAGTGCGCTGATACAAATGTAGTTCCATCTGGTAAGAAATAATAACAGAAATGCATTTAGTGATACGTGTAACATGAACGTGGAAAACATGGGATGGTAAAACCCCTTCGAGGGTGTACGAAGAAACGCAGGAAATAGAAAAATACATCAAACTATATTCTCACCAGATAGCTAAAGTTTCCTTTAGGTAAGGAATTACGTCTTCCTCGTTGTATGAACAAGCTCGGTGTTTTATTTCACATCTAGTATTATCTACATCAATATAATAAAAATGCAGTGGCCGTCCGAAGAGTCATTTCTGCAGCCTGCAATCAAGCCGGCTAGCATCCGAGGCTAAGGCCATGTCTATCCATTTTTAATTTTTGTTTGTCTCTTTTTGCGAAGTTGGTATCGAAACGCCTAAATTCTCCGGAACTCATGGTCCGTGAAAATAAACTTTTTCAGAATTCCCCTGCTTTTCGTTTTATTCGTCAAGTGAAACTTGAGAAAACGAGATTTTCTTTCCGAAAGGACAGTGGCGCGGATTTCCGATGCATACACACGTTATTAACGCAACACGCTCTGTTAGCTTCTGAATACATATGACCCTATTAATGGGGCAACATCCTCATATCCTGCAATAAACAATTACACGACTAACATGAAATTCTAATTGCAAAATTGAAACTGGATTTCAGCAACGAGTCAATTGATCGATCAACAGACTCAGTAATTTTCTGTACAAAGATTACTTTCGCATCCGAGCATTCGATTGACCCAATCATTACCCACCGATCGATCGTTCCGAGGGAAGGGATGAAAACGACACGATGTGAAGAGTGCGTGACCTTTTTTGTTTGCCATGGAATAATAGAGTACCGGAAAAATTACGCCAACGCTGATAATGAGAATAAATAGTTTTCAAAAAACCAAAAAAAAAAATACCCCAACTCAGCTTCGATGTTCACAAGAAGCAAAGTGCCTGGTGTTGATTTCGAGTCATGCATGTGTACACATATTGTGGTTAGAGATGAATGATTTGCCGCGTGGATGGTCGGCACGGGGTCGTAGACACGAGCGTGTAGAAAAAACGTTGGTTGGGTCATGGCGGGAAAGAGGGGTAGAAGCGAAGTGCGAGGAATATACGTATACGTGGCGAGGGAGAGCCGTTCGTTCAAATTACACGTTCCCATACGGAAGTAGCCGATGCTGAAATGCAATATGTGTAATTTTCCACGGACCATATCTCCTCGCGGGGATCGCGCGCGAGACTCGTCGATGCGGTTTATCGGTATATAGTGGTGGCGGTAGCGCGAAATGACCAGACGGGGCAGAAGTGAACGTGGGGAAGGGTTCGGCTAGCCTCGGGACTTTGGCGCTTTTCGCCATCGTTCTTTGCCATATAATTTATTCCGAGAAAATCTATCCCAACCCTACAGCGTAAACGCGTGTACATTCTCAATACGGAGTCGGTCGATGAGAGATGCAAAGCCCTAGGGAATAAAAGTCGTTGATTTTGAAGCTCCACCGTTTCCATCGTATCCAGCATTAATATTACACACATTTTTTTAAGCCGTATATAGATGTGTCGCAAAATCCAACGTAGTGCACAATAAATACGTCACTCGTGTGGAAATGACAGAATCAAATCTCGTGTCTCTATGATCTCACATTCTGGCACATCCATAGATCTCATTTCCATAGAAAAATGAATCTGTAAAGGAGGGGGTCCATAGAAAAATGAATCTGTAAAGGAGTGGGACAAATCAATCTCGGTAGAAGCGTGTCCAGACGGCAGGTGTACGTGTGACAAAGAGAGAGAGAGAGAGAGAGAGAGAGAGAGAGAGAGAGAGAGAGAGAGAGAGAGAGAGAGAGAGAGAGAGAGAGAGAGAGAGAGAGAGAGAGAGAGAGAGAGAGAGAGAGAGAGAGAGAGCGAGAGGGAGAGAGAGAGAGGGAGGGAGAGAGAGAGAGAGAGAGAGAGGGAGAGAGAGGAGGGTGGTATCCGCGAGAAGGCCTTAAGGCGTTACCCCCACTTGTAGCGCAAAAAAAAGGCCTTTTTCATGAATTTTTTTTAAAGAAAACTACAAAACTTTTTTAATCGATCAATATACCATCTTAAAGAACACATCTTGAAGAACTTTTAGTAATTTTATTATTGAAAAATATTACATTGTTTAGTGGAAAATGGCCGTCAATGAAATAATGTTTTTATATACACGGTTTGCGGTGACCAACATTGCGGCGAAGTGGATCATCTGAAAAAAATGCGGATGGATTTAGTCAAATATAAGTATAAACTAGTCTTTAATCGAAGGATTTCAACAAATATTCATTTTTCACAAAGTGGCGGACAGTCAAAGTTAATGGTTCGATTTTAACGAAAAAAACGGCCGTTTTTTGGCTATACAACGGCCATTTTTTTCGAAAAAAAAATCGAACGATTAAAGACTACATTTTTATGCATTAAATAAACCTGGAAAAATTTCAAGAAGATCGGTTCATTAGTTCGAGTAATCTTGGTCACCGACTTCAGAAATTCCATTTTGAGAAAAACGCGTTTAAAGTTTCTCTTTCAACGCTCTTTCAACGCGGATTCTTCTCTTTCAACGCTCATATCTCAGTCAATTTTGTTCGGATCGACTTCAAATTTTCAGGACATATTCTCAGATACTTATACTTAAAAAAAGTGCAATAAAAAAAATCGATTTTTTCAAAATCGCAATCGGGGGTAACCCCTTAAGCGCGATTTCAATATTTTATGCACCCTGTGAGCTCTCGAGGTTCGACTGAGGGGAAGTTAAAGGGCACGGGTGAGTGCATTTACGAGGTACCATAGTGTGCGCGAAGAAAGTGAGTACAGATGTACCAAAAACGTGTGTGTACATGTGTACATATATCTGCTATTTCAGCTGCCGTCTCCATATCACGTTAACTTTCCATCTTTTTCCCTGTTGTTTATCACTCACGTTTTTTTCATTCGCCTGCAACTCTGTGTTTCCTGCTTCCTTTCTCTTCTGCTTCATTCTTTTCATTGGAGAGCACGGGAACCACGACTTTTTTCCATCGCAACATGAGACGGAGACCGCGCTCTCTGTATTCACACGAATCACGTTATACTTTGCGCACGGTCTCTCCCCGATTGCTACGAAATTCGCTCCTTCAGCGATGAGTATACGCGGGCAAACGCGCGTGTCGCAATAGTGCACGTTTGTGTGTAAGACCTTTGTGTCTACGCCCGCGCACACTCGAAATGCGCAAAGCTCAGAGAATGAAAGAGTGACAGCGTAGTAAGATGGTGATAAGCGGGCGGCTGGGGATAACGTGTATTAGAGGGTGGGGAAAACGGGAAGGTCATACGCGTGTGCGATGGTTGGTTGAAGGCAAGCGCCACGTTTCGTCTCTTGTTTCCTCAACCCTAGGACAGTCGAGGTTCCGTGCATGAGTGCATGAGAACATCGCTATATATATATATATATATATATATATATATATATATATATATATATATATATATATATATATATATATTTCATTGGCGTACAGTGCTATTGGTGTATGGTGTATGTGTAACGCCTACGTATTCAACCCTTAACATTTGCGGGACGTACGTGCGCGCTTATCCTGGCCGGATGAACGAAAATCAATACTTAACGAGTAACTGAACGACAAGAAAAAGCAAACGCCAGACAGAGAGAAAAAGAGAAAGATGAAGACAGTGTGGACCTGAAAAGAGAATGCCACGTTTTCCTTTCCGCGTGCACAAGATACTTTCGACGCATGTATATTTTATTCGACCGTACTTTACCTTTACAAAGGCGGCAAGTTGGTCGAAAAAAATGAAGTATAAACGAGAAAGAAGTAGAGAGCATAAGAGATGAAGAGAGGCGAAATAATTTACGAAAAATCAGGGGGGGGGGGAACCAGCGCATATATTATACGTTTATTCTTGTTCGCGCTTTTTAATTCTTTCAATTCTCTCTCTCTCTCTCTCTCTCCCTCTCTCCCTTTTACCCCCCTCTCTCACCCTCTCTCTCCCCCCACCATCTCTTTCTCTCTCTTTACACCCTTTACACCATCTGTCAAGTGCCGTGCGGTGATACTGACCAACAACCTATCCTGGCGTGAACAATTCGTGCGTATATCGGGACGGATTAACTCCATCGTATATCAGCTCAATATCTGCCGAAACAGACTACCATTTGAAACGCGGAAGACTCTGATTTCTGCATTAGTTTTTCCGCAACTAGACTATTGTTGCCTACTGTACACTGACCCCTCTGCCGAGCTAGACTTCATGTTACAGCGTGCGTTAAACCGGGGAATACGCTTTATTTTCGGGGTACGACGAGACGAACATATAACCCCCTTTTTCCGTCATCTAGGGTGGCTCAAGGTTTGGCAGCGTAGATGCCTTTTTTGGGATCGTATACATTCGTTCTGAAAGCAATTGCTGCAGGAGATGCGCCGGCAAATTGAATAGAAACGATCCGGAAATTAGTAATATGTATAAATAAGTAAAGTGATAATATATAAATGACTACTAGCGACTAGCGCTAGATTCGAGAAGTCGGAACGTTTTCGCGGTCGATCAGAGAGAACAAAATTTTTTATTCCGGTAATCTTGAAATGATCCATGCCACCACATTGTATTAAGTGTAGGAAATTAATTGCGCGGGACCTGGTAATTTGCTCATTTTGTACTCGCTTTTTTCATCCGGGTTGTGCGCGCAGTTATATTATTTCATTGACTTCAAACAAGTGTTGTCGTAATGAGTTTAAAAACATGGCATCAGCTGCTGCGACAGCTTTACCTGTTTCGCTAGAAACAATTGCTAGCATGCTCGGCGAGCAACGGGACGCCATAAACGAAATTAATCAGTCCTTAAACTCACTCTCGAGATTATTGGAAACTGTCGCCGAACATTCGACAAAAATAGAAAGTCTACAGCGTGAAAATGCACTGATTCGTCAAGAGTTATCTGAGGTAAAAACTAGGCGTGCGGCTGATGGGTTGAAGTCGAACGAGATAATTATGGCGGGGCTTCCGCTTGGCATATCGGAGGAACCGAAAATTCTTGCGCATAAGGTTTTAACAGCAGTTGAATTAGGGGATCTGTCAAGTCAAGCCTCTCCACACGAGTACTAAAGCGGAAAGTCGATACGCGAGACAACCATATGTCGTCTTCCGGTACAGTTGAAGAACCTAGATCTTTCTCGCTGGTTGTCACTCTGGCATCGGCAGCTGTTTGTGAAGTTATCATTCGCGCGAAACGAGCAAAGCGAGAGCTAACTATTCGCGAAGTACTGGGGGAAGTTACAACGGAAAAATCTATATTAACGACTTATTACCCTCTTCCACGTATGCATTATTCCGCCCAACCAAAGTGCGTGCTCGACAAGCTCGATATAAATATGTCTGGACTGAGGAGGGGTTAATCTTCGTTCGTAAGGCAGATGAACAGACTATTACTGAAATCCGCAGCATTGAAGATCTCGATAGGCTCTTATGAACTCCCTTAGCGAACACGTCTGGTGTGAACGATGAAGGTGTTTCCGCTATCACTAGCTTTGCGTAACTTAGAGTCGCCCATTTTAACGCTATCTCACGTCTCGCTCATATAGATGAAGTTGGAGTTTTTGTACATGAAAATCCCCTTCACATGATTTCGGTTTCCGAAACATGGCTGAATTCACGCATTGCCGATGAACTTGTCACCATTCAAGATTATATTCTTGTTAGAAATGATCGAAAGAGCATGCGAGGTGGAGACGTTGCGTGTTACGTCCATAGCACGCTACGAGTGAAACTTCTAGATATCTTTCCCTCCCCGTTTTCTAACTCGCCGGAGTACTTACTTCTAGCGATATTGTGTCCAGTCGGTTAATTTATCCTAGTAGTTACAATCTATCGAAGACCAAAGGGTTTATTATTTCAGGATTGTTAAAATAGTTTTAATCGTTTCAGCCATGCTTATAGTAACATTATTATTATGGGCGACCTAAATTGTAATTTACTTACCAATAACTATGAATCACAAGCGCTTAGAGAGTTATTAGTTTCGCAATAATTATTTCTTGTTCCATCAGACGCGATATATTATACTTCGTACTGTGACACGTGGCTGGATGTTATTATCCTTGATACTTCAGAGAAATTGTATTCTTTCTCTAAATCTACAGCTCCCTTTATAGCTGGACATGATATGCTTACGTTAACGTTTGATTTCCGCCAATCGGACTCGCCCTCTCGTAGGGTTAAGAAAAGGTGTCTTAATAAATTCAATGAGACGGATTCCTGAGATCTTTCAATTTGTCATCTTCATGACACAAATCAAATGTTATCTGAGTCCTTCGATGATGTTGACCAAATTGTTGACTCTTTCACGCGATCACTTTACGAAGCGTTTGATATTTGTGCACCTGTGCGTGAATTCAATGTACGAAGGCGACTGACTCCTTGGCTCACTGTTGAGCTCAAGGAGATGCTCAAAACGCGTAGTATTTTATTTAAACGTGCGAAATGCTCTAATAATGTGACAGCTTATGCTGCTTACCGTAATTTTAGGGACCAGGCAACAATCAAGCTGCGGCAGCAGTATCTTTATAATAGATTGCTCGATATTAAAGAACCATTGAGACTTTGGAAGGAGCTTGCGTCATTGGGACTTGTCAGACCCAGCTTTTCTCTTAGCGTTTTTAGTTCCGACCAGCTAAATACGTTTTTTGCGTCTATTTCTAATGACGATACACAACTTTCGCAAATCGATGTGTTATTCCGTATCAATTCCACACCTGAACCTCGACACCCTTTTTGTTTTTCATCAATATCCATCGATACAGTTGCTCGATACCTTACCTCAAGCGTTTCGTACTCACTCCGGTCCGGGCCGGACGGTATCTCCTCGTTTGCAATTTAGAAAGCTAAATCTTCTATTCTCCCGATGCTTACAAGTATATTTAACCTTTCGATAAATCGGGCTCAATTTCCTTGTCAATGGAAACAAGCTTTTATTCGGCTTCTTTGCAAAATAAGTAAGCCCAGATCACCGTCTGACACTCGGCCAGTAGCCAATCTCGCGGAGTTTGTCAAATCTTTGAGCGGATAATCTATGCGCAGATCAATACTTATCTCAATGAAAATAATATACTTCACCAACGCCAATCTGGTTTTCGAGAAGCGTTCAGCACACAGACGGCCTTATTACGAGTTTCTGATGACATTCGTCGTGGTATTGACCAAAAGATGTTAACTATCATTATTCTTTTTTACTTCAGCAAAGCATTTGATACGGTGCCACATCTACAACTGCTTCTGAAACTAACATCGATCGGATTTTCTATCGGTACCTTGTGCTGGCTGTTTTCTTATTTGACCGGCAGAACCCAGGCGATTATCGATGGTCAGGGTCATTGCTCTGTCTGGCTACCCACTAACAAGGGTGTGCCTCAGGGTTCTGTCCTTGGCCCTCTTCTTTTTTTACTTTATATTAATGATATCAGTATGAATCTACGTTACTCCAATATAATGATATTTGCTGATGATACACAATTATATTTACATTGTTACCCAAGTGACCTGGAGAACGCAATTGCTAGGATTCCCCAAGATGCAGATACAATATTGGAATTTGCCATAGCAAATGGGTTGACTCTAAATGCTTCGAAATCTAAGGCATTGATCTTGGGAGCAATGTTTACATTCGCGACATCGATCTTACTAGTTGCATGAAGATCAACCTAAAGGGAGTGTCATTACCCTTTGTAACGGAGATACTAAATCTTGGGGTATATTTTTTGCCTAACTTATCGTGGCGGCGTCATATCTATGCAATATCACAAAAAGTTCATCGTGCTCTTTTTAGACTAAAGTTCCACAAAAGTTCGCTATCCCTGGATCTTCGAATAAAGCTGGTATCTTTGTTGATTTTCCCACATTTAGACTATTCCTGCTTGGTATACCATTATTTTACGGATGAACTCAATTCCACATTGCAAATTTAATCAATTGTTGCATACGCTTTATTTTTTACATCCGCGGCGACGTCCACATTACGCCCTATCGTCATCGCTTAAATTGGTTATCGGTAAAAAAATAGACGCTTGTATTTTCTTGGTATATTTACTTATCGGATATTATACTTGCGATGTCCATCTTACCTTCGTGAATTGCTACCACTTAATGAACACTCAAATAAAAGTTGTGACAGGCTTCCTCCTATTACTTTTTCTATCCCTATACAACGAACTATGATTTTTCATAAATCTTTTGCTTTATGAGGGGCTTACTTTTGGCACTCTTTGCCATCCGGCATCAAGAATTCCCCAACTCTTCCAATTTTTAAAGCACGACTCCACATTAATTTATTCCAATCTGAGACTGAAGTTCCACTGAACTGTGGCATTGGAATGCGTCCTATATTCGATATGCGATTTTACGATCTCATCATTTCATATTCTGATTACTCTGCTTACTTTACGTCTTCAATTGTTGTCTTATAAGTTGTATAATTTGGTTTATATTGTTATCACTATATTTTGTATTATTTGGTTTATATTTTTATCACTATATTTTGTATTATTTGGTTTATATTGTTATCACTATATTTTGTGTTATTTCGTTTCTAGTTTTATCACTGTACGTAGTATTACTCTGTGTTATAACGTTAACGATGTTACACCGACGTTATAGTTTTATAGTTTTGTAGTTGCTAAAATAGCTAGCGTAACGTCCATGTGACTCAACAATTTTATGTCTTTAGCCCTATAGTTTAGGAGAGCTTAATAAAACAACCAAATCTCTCTCTCTCTCCCTCCCTCTCTCCCACACTCTCTTCATTACCACCCTGATATTCCCGCGACTGGACTATTGCTCGATCGTTTACTATAATCTTCCTGATACTCTCAATACGGAACTCCAAAGGGTGGTGAATTGTTGTATTCGATTCGTCTTCAATCTGCGGAGAGATGCCCGAGTAACTGCTTTTAGACATCAACTACGATGGCTTTCTGTCAAGAATAGGCGTACTTATTTTTTGGGTATTCTAGTATACAAAGTTCTCAATGAAAGAGTCCCGGAGTATATCGATGAACTGTTTGAGAGGGTTCGGCCTGAGATGCAGATGTCGATGAGACTGCCCCCACTTACTTTTGTCGTGCCTTTTGCCAGGACGACTTTCTACCAAAAGTCTGTCTCAGTGTCGGCCTGACAAACTTGGCACTCGCTTCCTGTGGATGTAACCAGCTCCCCGTCGCTTGACATTTTCAAGCAGAGATTATTCAATCACCTGTTCGACGCTCAGCTCGAAATGGCGCGCTGAAGGAACGAACAATGTGTACTTGATTGATGTGCTGCGAAAATTCTCGGTGGGAGTAGCCAGCCGGGTTGAACTGCAGAAACTGCAGCTTTTGCGTGACGGGTACTCTTCTTTTATTTTCTTTTCTTTTGTTTTCTTCCCTCCCTTCTTGGCTTGGATTTTGGAACTTTCGGACTTTTGGTTCGATTTTTTATTTTTGATTTTGGTTTACAGTTTTCGGTTAAATTAACGCAAAAGCAAACCGGGAACGGGGTATTGTTTTATTTTATTTCATTTTATTAAATGATAGTTTACTCATCTTATTTTCGATGCTTATATATTATTGCGCCGACATTATACCTGCGTCACGGTTATCATTATCATCACCACGACCTTTATCTCAATTTCATTTCACTTCAAGTTAATGTTAAGTTAGTGCGTATCTGTTGCGTTCCGCCGTTACTTTGATTACGCTGATTATCATTTTGCGGGCTCCGTTGGTTAATTTGTTCTATTTTTGGTTTATCTAATTTTACTTTTCTACTTTTATTTTATTTTATTTTATTTTACTTTAAGTTAAATTGAAGTTATCATGTATTTATTGCGTTCCGCCGTTACTTCGATTACTTCGATCATTATTTTGCGGGCTCTGTTGATTATGATTATGTTGTTCTTCGTTTTCTTAATTTCTTATTTTGTTTTCTTTTCGAATTTCATTTTATTTGTATTCTCACTTTTATTTTTATTTTATTTTTAATTTCGTTTTTATTCTCGTTTCTTCTTCATTACTATCATTACTGTTATTACTAGGTTACTCTTATTGTACACCTCTAAGACGTAGTTATTGGTTGTCTCCTCATTTGCCTGAAAGTTATACTGGGGCATAATAAATAAATAAATCAATCAATCCCCCCCCCTCTCTCTCTCTCTCTCTCTCACACACATTGCCTGTGAGATATCGGACTCGGGGTCCTCATCCGGTGAACTCGCTGAAAATCCGCACTGACCATATATATGGTCTATCATATATAAGCTCTGTAAATATGATATACAGAGCTTATATATATTACAGTCGAACCTCGATATAACGAAGATTTGGCCATTCCCTTCCGATAGACACTGGAAACCTTGACACAACGACATAATAATGTACATTATGCTCTAATTGGCAATTGCTTGTAAAAATTGTTCTAATTAAAACCTTTCTTTCTTTAAAATAATATCCCTATACTTATAGTACTAATATATATTTTTGAAAGAACTTCTTAAGCAACATTATCTCGCCATAACAAAACCTCAACATAACAAAAACTCGATATACGGAACTTCACCAGAGATTCGTTATATCGAGGTTCGACTGTATACGTAGCCACACGCACAGACACGCGCGCGCAGCTATACCAACTCATAGCAAAGCATGCATAATTTCTAATGAGTACTCAAGTCAGTAGAGATGCCCGGACCCTTCCGTGCGGGCACTCGTATCAACCATCTCTTGCTGATGCGCGCACTAACGCGGTCCTTGCAGAGCCAGAATCGGCCACGTCTCGAGAACTAAACGGGCTATCGTTTTCTCGAGCATAATGCATCGGCGCTCCCTTTTACTCGTACTGGCAACTCATCTGACATATATATATATCTCGGAAGACCATTTTTTATCTCTCGTCGCTCTTTGCTCCGCATAGGATTCAATGGCGTACGCGAATCACGTTTCAATCCGTACGCGCTCTATAGTATGCACATTTCTTCCTTTCGTGTATATTGGTTTACGTGTAAAATTGAGGAGCGTCGTAAAATCGAAGTATGGACCAGAGGTTATTGATGATCGTGATTGCGGATGTCGCTTTTTAAGGAACCCGTAATTCGAAAACATTGTCCAATGTGAAACGACTAGATGGCACGCAAGAAAACTGATAACATACTTCGCCTGTTCGAATAAAAGCGGCATCTTTGCAAGAAAGAATTGCGGATAATGTATGCTATTATGATAATGGAATCAGTTCGTTGTAATGTATAAACGCGCATATATTTAATTCATCGATTTACAATTAAACGTTTCTCTAAGCACGAAACATATACGGACAAATATCCGAAAGTCTAATGAATAAGGCTGAGAGGTTTATAGGTCTGAATCGCCGGAAGGGCCGACCATTTGGTGGAAGAGGGTTGCTACGCCCCCGCCGCTTGCCTTCTCCTCTCTCGCTCTGTCTGTTTCAACGTCGAACCAATGTTCCATAAATCTTCCTTCCAATTTCGGACGATCGTGACGTATCCGTCGATACGGCCTTGCTCTCTAAACGTTATGCAAATGTGAGCGAACGAAGCTCGCACAACATTGCACGCGCACTCCCTGCACAACATTGGGAAAAGAGGTGAGTCCCGACTGTGGCGTTTCATCGTAAATTTCATCGGTTGGTAACCCCGGACGTTTTCGTATGCCTCTATAAATATATAGCCACGAATCGTTGCTTCTCTCTTTCCGTTCTGATCGTCCTCGCTATGTTTATCTCTTTCGATCTTCTTCTTCACCTGAACCCTTCGTCGTGCAGTTCTCGTTCACCTATGACGCTTATACTTCTACCTATACGAGATCGGCCTTGCATCCGATATACCAGACCGGGACTCCGGATTAGACCACGGGAATACGTTTCTCTGCGCCCATTTGCTTTCTCGTTCTCTTTCGCTTCGATAAAAAGCGAACAGGCTTCCCGCTTCACAGGTCTCCCGCAAGCCACCAAGACGCTATTCTAAGCACGTACACTATGAAACGTATCTCTGATTTCGGATCGCTCAAGGTGAATGAAGAGCGCGTTCGCCAGCTTTTTATCCTGAATTACGGCGAATTGCTTCCGTAGCAATTGGGATTATGAGCTTCGTGAATTTTTCTTTTCAGTCTCTTCCAGTTCCTTGTACCATTTATTTTAAGTTTCAAAATGCAGGCAGGAAAAAATCTTGAAATGGATTCATTGTTTGGGAATAGTTTTTTTTGTGGCTGCCGATCTCTATGGAAAATGACGTAACTTACCGTGAGATTGAGAATCAAAGTGATCCACGTGAGTTAGGCGGGTTTTTTTTAAGGGTCGTCAATACGATGACATGCCACGAAGTTGAGGTACTTTATTTTGTAAGCAAAACAGTTGTCTTGTTAATGGGTTATTTCGAACCGGTACAATTAAAGCATTGCCAATTTTGTCATCTCGTTCTTCGTGATCGAATGGTTTCGTATCAATATCAATTTAACATTCCATCTCATAATTTTGTCGTGTTATGCGACGCACCGGAAATGTAAATACGTTTTATCGAAGCATTTAGTATTAAATGCAACCGTTTTTAATCGATCAGGCGCTGCTTACATTCACGTATTTACTTGCATTGCACAATTCAACGCTATAGTACATTGCAAATTAAAAACGGAGTTCCTATAACAATGAATGCTAACCAAAACCACAGTCACATACGATTGGTCAAACGCCATTGACAGAATATGTTCCACAATCCATTAAGATAGTTCTGTACGTATGCGTATGAGCTAAAAGATTCGGTCGAAGCGTATAGTAACATCCAATGCCTATACGATGCTGTTGGTTGTACATTTTTGACAGACCTTGTATCCTCTATATGTCCCACATATTCGCATCACATGCATAGATAGGTCTCATAATCATATAGAGAGCGGGGCTGTAATCATGGCAAGAGAGCGATTTTCCTGCAGTCATAGCGTTGAGCTTCCTACGATCCGTCTTTCGCGAAATATTTTATATAAATAACAAAGCGTGAAAATGTCAACCCGAATGCGATACAAAGGAAAGTTTACAAGGAAAAAGGTGCCTGCTAAAAAACTGAAAGCAGTGGCAGCCATGTGTCAAGTAAATGCGGCTAAACGCAATGAGAACACCCATAACCTTAACGATCAGCAACAAAAATTCGCCGTCGAAGGACGTCGAATTGTGGATTTACATCTTACCGACAGTTTAAATAGCATTCGCTGTAACAAAGACATTTTTTTAGAAAAACAGTAAAGGAAACCTGAATGGGATTGAATTCCATTTTGCATATTTCCTGCGACGAGTGTTCTTTAATAACCCCAGTACGCGCAGAAAAAACACACATCATATCCCAGCATACAAGACATGCAGATGTTAACACCAAAACTGTATTGGGTAAGTTATTTTTTACATTATGCTATATATACCAATGAATTTGACAAACGATGAGTGTAGCATCAGTATAACTTAGGCATGCATTTTGCGGTGCAGTGCATTCTGGCATTGAAGAAACTGCGCTCAACAAATTGTTGAGTTGTTTAAACAACCCGACCATCGGTTCACATGTTTTCAAAAAATATGAACGCTGAGTTGGTCCGGCATTAGAAGCTGCTGCCAAAGATTCATGTCGGAGAGCTGCTGGAGAAGAAAGGTAATTAGTTATAGAAAAAATTGAACAGTTGTTTCAGGAATTGTAAGTTCGCTACCAAAGGTTCAGAAAAATTTAACATTCCGGTGTACAGGGATGAGACAGCGAAGCGCTCTCGCTGGCTTATTAGAATACTTGGCATTCGGCTGCGGTTGCGGCTTTAGATTTGTCATTAATTAATATCGTAATTGAAAAAAAATCATGGATAAATCTAATTACTTCTACAGTTACTTTTCTTAATAGCCAAGTTGGTCATGTCAGCCAGTGTATTGGAAATTGTTATCATGTCACTCAGTGCGGTACCACATTCATAAAAATCAATGCTGCTACTGCATTAGGAGAAGCAACAAATATCCAGTATCATCGCAGTGGACATCCATCACCATAAGCCTTCTGCGCAGTAAATATTCTTCGCAGTGTCATGATAAATTTTTACTGCGGTGACAGATGTTACACTTTATCCTTTTTTTTTGCTGTAATGCCATGGTTCAATTGTAATATACTATTCTGTATATTTATTAAGAATCCAATCTATTTTGTAGATTAATGGTTTTGACAATAAAAAATATGGCGATAAATTGTATATATTTGGAGACTTAGGTTATAAAGTGGAAAGTTGTACAACATTTTTCGCCGATAAAATGTTTTATAGATGACAATAGTTATTCAACGATTTAGTATGTAATGATTTTAAAAAATTGGAAACGACGTTTTTTTCTAGCAAATATTTATATTTTTCCCCGTATGAACAATAAAAAGTAATGATTTGAAATAAAATTGATTTCTATTAATTGCTGCCCTGTTGCAAATTCCCACACAGGAACCTGTATGGGATCCCACACAGGATCCCACATAGTGTTTTCATACAGTTTTCATACCCATATGGTGACCCATACGGGTATGGGATCCCACGTGGTGACCCGTACGGGTTCCCATATGGTGACCCATATGGGTATGGGATCCCACGTGGTAACCCGTACGGGTTCCTGTATGGGATCCCGTACGGGATCCCACGTGGTGTTTTCGTACAGGGAACCCGTATTTCGGTGTTACGAAAAATTGTTGAGATAGAGAGAAATTTAATTGCAGTCCCCATGGCCAACATTTTTAGGGTATGTTTCCACACGAAGGTACACGAGAATGAATATATTGCACCGCTAACGAACTTGTATTTCTATTAATAGCCATTGTAATAGTAAATTAATCATATAATGTTATTTAAATTTTCTGTAAACACATTTTTGTAAGACGTAAAATGATAACATAATGAAAAAGTGTAATAAAAAAACCATTAAGATATTGCGTTTAATTAAGTTTAACTAAGAACTGTGTATCAAATATTTCGCGCCATTTTGCGAGGCCGAGATCCACGTTGAAAAACAATACTTTTGACTTGAGATAAAACATTTTCAAAAAAACGTTGACAATCGTGATTAATAATTTATTTTCTCACGAAAGTGTAGATACAAATGAAAAAATTAGAAGTTTCACATTTGTTTTGATTCAATCGTGATTAGCTTATTAAGCGCCGTCTCAAAAATTAAGCTACCCACAATGCCCCACACAGATTCCCATCTAGGCTCCTGTACAGGGATTTATTTCCTGCATTCTCCCGTACAGGATTCAGCACCCCACGTTGGCCCACACCGGCTCCCATGCAGGTTCCTGTACAGGAATTCATTTCCTGCGTTCTCCCGTACAGGATCCCGTACAGGATTCAGCTTCCCACGTTGCCCCACACAGGTTCATATGCAGGTTACCGTACAGGAATTTATTTCCTGCTTTCTCCCGTACAGGATCCAGTACAGGATTCACCATCCCACGTTGCCCCACACAGGTTCCCATGCAGGTTCCCGTACAGGAATTTCTTTCCTGCATTCTCCCGTGCAGGATCCCGTACAGGATCTCGTACAGGATTCAGCTTCCCACGTTGCTCCACACAGGTTCCCATGCAGGTTCCTGTACAGGAAACCGTACGGAATACCACACTTTCCTCGGCTGTCCCATGCTTTCCCACACATTCCCACACTAAAACCCGTACCGGAATTTACAGCAGGGTGACACTATGATTTTCGTTTTTTCCATTATTAGGCCGCAAGGTATAGTCAATGAGATTTATCCGGACCCTTCGTCTCTCCTGTAATTCTAATCGTCACCCTGGGACTGTAGAAAATGATGTGGACAGAAGACAGATATTCGATACAGCAATAGGAAACATCGTGAACATTATTGTGTCGTATGACATGGGCTGGAACAAGCGGGGAAATGGAAGGAGCTACAATAGCTTGAATAGCTATGATACAATCGTTGGCTTTCTGAGTGGCAAAGTACTTGACTTTGCAGCTCAAAATCGACGATCTAAGCTTTGTATCAATGACTATGGAAAATCAGATCACGACTGCAGACAGAATTTTTCCAGCAGTACAGAGGCGATGGAGCCTGACGTTGGAGCTGCTCCAGTCAACAAAAGTTCTATTCGCATCGAAGCTGCGCTCAACGTTATAGTTTTGGTTGATAACGAAGATAGTTCGACGATTGCAGCAGTACGACAAGGAAACCTCCAAACGATCGTCAAGTTAGCAGACAGCAACCATTTAAAGAAGAATTTTGCGAGTGCTTTGTATAATTTGCAGAAAAAAACTACAAAGAAATGAGAGACAAGGAAGTCGCACATTTATGCACAAGTTGCACAAGTTATGCACATTTAAAAAAATGTTTTGCCTACGCACTCGTACAAAATCAAGGGCGTAGCGTTGAGCTGGCTAACGAAATATTCGCAACATCCCCGAACACATCTTCGGTAAACATGAAAATTGTGAACCTTGGTGTTAAGGTACTCATAAACTCGTGCTAAAAGATCAGCAACTATACGATAAGCTATCAGAAATATTTGGAAACTATGCTACGAATGCTCCAAAATTTTCTGTGGTTGCGCCGAGTCAAACGGATGAAAGTATCAACAACATCATGGCCCACAAAGCCCCTAAGAACGGTTAGCCAGTACTGTATGCGCTAAAAACGATGGAGGAAAACATATTTTGGACGTGAACTCGACATTGAATGCATCACTGGAGAAACACATTGCATCTTTCACTAAGTTATCGGACGCCAAAAGGAAAAAAGCGAGCGATCAAGTCAAAATTGTCATCAGCAAAAGCTCGAAGCATTTTACTTACGCGCAAGAAGGAAGCTTCCGGGAAATCGATGGAGCGATCTGTATTCAGTATGAAACCAATTATGGCATCACCTGTAGATAACACCGAAATTGTCGATTTTCATCGTCTTTCAGATATACTGTCAAACCATTCGCTCTAGGTGAATAATTGCAATATTGTCTTTTTCGATTTGGAAACGTCTAGGTTTTCGAAAGATTCCGAGATTTCACAAATAGCAGCGAAATTTCAAAATTCCACATTCAACGTTTATCTTCATCCTTCTAAGCCGATTGATGCCGATGTTTCCAAGGTTAGAGGGTTAAAATATATTGGGGGGAAACTGTATTTCCATGGCCAAGAAGTACCGACAATTGTTCCTCGCGAAGCTCTAGATTCTTTCCAAGAGTTTCTTCGATGTTCATCGAAACCATGCGTTCTTGTTGCTCATAATGCATCATTCGATTCCTCTCATCTACTACGTTACATTATTAATAACGGTATAATGGAACATTTTCAAAGTATCGCCGGATTTTTAGATAGCTTGGCTGTGATAAAAAAAACTTATTGAACCTATTGAACTTTGAATTGTCCAATTAATTCCACGAAGCATCATTCGATGTCGAGACCCCAGAGAAGTTGTGTAAGGCTTTTGCCAAAAGAGAAGATTTTCTTGTAGTTTGTAAGCCTTATAAACAATTCATAATGGTAAAGCTTCTTTTACCATATCAAAAATATTTAAAAGGCGTGATTTCCGACGCGATGGCAAAAAAAAATAGCAGAAGCCGGAATCCATTACGAAGTTCTAAAAAAAGTATATTTAGAAGAGGGTGAAATCGGAATAAAAAAGGTATTATCCGAGAAAACGAACCCAAAAAAACCAAGAGTCACCCAGACCAACAAAATTATCGATCAAGTAGTTGAACGCCTAAGAAGCAAGCTATATTTTTTCACAAAAGATTTGCAATTTGTTACTATTTTTATAAAGTAGTAACTAAAAAAAATTATTCTTGTTGTTTTTTAAGCGTCTTGAATATTATCGAGGATAACATTCATAATAAATATATATTGATAAGTTGACTACCTACTTTAAGAGACGCTCAAAATGAAATTAAATAATTTAGTTATAGTTGTAATGAGGATGGTTTGTTGTAAAAAGCGGTACCGTTATGCTGTGAAAACTAATAAATTAAAAAATATATATCTACACACACACACAACATAATACACACACACACACACACACACACACACACACACACACACACACACACACACACACACACACACACACACACACACACACACACACACACACACACACACACACACACACACACACACACACACACACACACACACACACACACACACACACACACACACACACACACCCACACACGCACGCACGCACGCACGCACGAGGCTATCCCTCATCCTATATTCTACAGCAATAGGCCCAACGTGTTCGCTAATGATGTAATGTTGATACGAGTTTCTGAGCCCTTGACATGGAGTGTGACCGAAAAGTTTGTGCGTTTATTCTGCCAAGACGAGGAGAGTCCTGCCTCATCTGTTGGCACATTAGAACATTGGGGTTCCCGAGACGATCTTGGTGCTCAATGTGAATATTCCGGGATTGTTAACCCCGTTACTGTATCAATAATCGAAACAAACAAGTGTCACGATTTGCCGGACACTCGTGTCATGTATTATCCGAGAGAAATCTGTACCCATTACATCAAGGATTATGATTACTTCTGTTCTGGTGACGCAGGCGCACCGCTCATCGTACCTTCGACGATTAACCGCGAATACGCACTCGCCGGTATCTTATGTCATCCGATATGCAGAGATCCTACAAAATCCGCTAAACCGAGACTCTTGTACACTCGGGTTGCATACTACCGTGATTGGATCAAGATCGTGAGCAATGTGTGAACAACCGCATGGTCGTATTAAGGGGTGAGATGCAGTCAGAGGCGTGAAAAAACGAGCATTTTCAATTTTTTTTTTGGTAATTTAGTTTGTTTTACAAATGTGGTTACACAGACACATTGCTGACATTGTAACTCAAGGAGCAATTATCCGAATGACTTGAAATTTGAACTAAGTAATCTTGATAATATTTACTCTACAATGACATAGGATATTTTTGATTGGATGAAAATTGACGATATGGCATTGAAAAAAATGACCATTTTATAGGCAAGAAAGCAGACTTTTTATTATAACTATGCCATTTTGTTAGATTATGATATCCTTCGAAAATCCTACGTCATTGTACAGGAAATACATTCCAGTTTAACGACATTTTTTCCTTTTTCGATTCAGCCACTCAATCGGCCAGAATCATGTGAGCAGTGGAGGGACTTTTTTTTTGCGCCTCCGAAGGCAGCGCTAAGTCGCTTGGATCTCAATATTTTTCTATGAAAAAAATATGTAATGTAGGTCAACTATAGCCAAATATATTCTTAATTTTCCGAAACATGTAATTGACTACTTTTCTTTAAAAAAATTCGCGAAAATCACCCAAGTTTTCAGCGTTCACACTGGTATAGCCCCTCAACATTTTGTTTTCAATCCAGAGATGGTTACAACGTTTCTTAAGGGGTGAGATGCATTCAGAGGCATGAAAAAACGAGACTTTTTATGTTATATTTCAACTTGACTTGTACAAATTTTCAAAGAAAAATATTGATTATTTATTAAAATATCATAAAATTTTACTGGATCGTCTGAAATCAAAAAACCAAAAAAAAATCAGTGGTTTAATAATAAATCTAGTCCTTAATCGAAGCTTTTTTATTTTTCAAAAATGAACAAAATGGCGGCTTCCGACAGATAACTTGCGATTTTCGACCAAAAATCGCTTATTGTTTAAAAAAATATATATACATTTTTAACAAAAATAAAAATCCTTCGATTAAGGACTAGTTTTTAATGCTCTTAATAAGCACATCAAATTTCATTAAAATCCATCCAGTGGTTTTTTAATTTTAGTGGTCACTGACTCGAAAAACATAGTTTCGAGAAAAAGGCGTTTAAAGTTTTTCGATGTAGATACGGTATTATATGTTCGTAAAATTTTGAGCTCAATGGATGAAGCTAAACTTTTTTAATATCTTTTGATCCGCTGAATCCGAATGTCATAATTGTTTTGCCGAAAAGTTGAGCATTCAATTGTTCATAGCTAATTGTGAAAACAATTTTTCAAAAAATTAAAGTTTTTCGGGATGAATTATTTTTTTTAAACATTTTAGGGAATTTTTAAATGAAAGTATTCTTTATAACATTTTGCTAAAGTTCATAGTTTTTGAGTAATACATTTTTTCAAAGTTCTGAAAGCGTTTTCCAATTTTACACTTGATTTATGTATAGAAATACTGATTAAAAAATTACTTACATCGAATCATCAACTCCTGGCCCATGCAATAGGGCTTCTGCCAATGTGGAAGCTTCCAAAATATCAAGCCTTCCCGGGTATTATCGTTTGCGCGTTTGTCAGCCGCTACCTGCCATGGGGACCCGACGATCCTTCACTAATTGTGGGATATCCCGGAAACTATTCATCGGATTGACTTGAAATTTTCAGGGAATATTTTAGAAACATCATACTTCAAGAAAATGTAATAAAAAAAATCGATTCTTTGAAAATTCTGACTGCATCTCACCCCCTAACTTCGGTAATATTTTTAGCTATTTCCCATTAAGGCACTCGCAGATAATTACAGCAGTCCATACACGTTACAGTCCACACTTTCCATCACCGCCATTTTGTATCGCCCGCTGTTTTTCTTGTACCACCGCCGTTCGGTGAAGATCTTTCTGCGTGTTTAAATGGGAAGGATGATATTGAGTTGGCGGTTAAGGGAAAGAGGCTATTGAAATCACAAATCACTTTGCAAAAAACGACAGTGACGTTTTTTTTAATTATAAATAGCTGACCAGTTCAAGAAAATCATTCAGAAACTTGTCGCATTTTTAGGCATCCTAAAAATCGAACAAATAAATTGAAGCCAATGTACTGATAGACTTTTTTTTATATTATACCTAAACTCGAAATCCAAATGGTAGATAAACGAATTTTCAATTTATAGTAAGCAAGAAAAATATTGCCTGGTTCATCGGACATGTTGCTGTCCTAGCTGTTATAAGGTAAGTCACAAGTATGTACAGGGTGTCCAATAGCAAGTTGCTAAAACTAAATAAGTGTCTCTTCCCTCCATGAATTCAATAGGGGTCCCTTTTTCTAAGGCGCACACCTGAGGCCCCGCAGTTTTATTCCAGCCGTGGTTGAAGCAAGTACGCGCGCGTCAAAATGAGTGAGCTCACGACGGAAGAAAAAGTATATCTTATTGAGTGCTTCTTCTCGAGTGGAAAATTTATAGTGATGCGTATACAGGGTTTCGTACTAAGTTTGTAACTCATAGAGTTGCCAGCGAAAACACTCTGAAAAGGGAAGAATAGAATATTTATTCATATTCATCTATCACACAACTTGTGTTTCAATTCAATTACACTGCATTCAAGTAGTTTTACGTTAATTTTTGTAGGATAATCGATAACTTCGTGAAGTATGGTACACTCCAGGACCGTAGACACGAGTTGCCAGGTCAATCTGTTACGGTGACTACACCAGAGAAGATCAACGAAGTTGAGAATTATTTCAAACAAAATCCAAATGATTCGATTCGGAAAGCTGCTCAAGCATTAAAAATAACCAAATCATGATTACACAACATTTTGAAATATTTTTTTAAGTTTCATTCGTATAAAATAAGCACTCATCAATTGTTAACTGAACATGCCATGACGAAACGCATCAAATTTTGTAACACTATTACGGGAATGTTTGGAGCCGAAGAATTTGATGAGAAATTGATTATTTATTGCGATGAAGCACATTTTTGGATGAATGGGTACGTAAACAAGCAAAATTGCCGGTTTTGGGGAACGGAAAATTCCAACATATCGCTAGCGAAGTCCCTTCATCCACAGAAAGTAATGGCGTGGGCAGCGACTTCAGTAAAAGGAATTTATTTGCAATTCTTGGAATCTACGGTAACAGGAGAGAGTTACAAACACAGCACAGTAGAATACCTGATCGCGGCCATCCAGGAAGTGGTTCGCGGCATTACGAACGATATGTTGGACACAGTTTTTCACAGTTTTCAAAAGAGAATTGATTTTTGTGCACAATCTAACGGTTCGCACTTCGAAAATATCTATCATTAATCACTGTACTTTTTCGTTATTTTTATAAGATGTAATAATTTGACATAAAAAATATTCGACTGAGTTTTATTTATGTGCGTTTAAAACTGCAAAGTTTCCTCTATTTAAAGCAATCTGGCTTTTCTGATTCTGTGCACGTGTTTTAAAATGACAGTCGATTAGTTTCAGCAACTTCCTATTGGACACCCTGTATGAGAACCTGCGTAATTGATTTTGTATATTTTTAATAATAAAAAAAAGTATTAAAATATGCGCAAGAAAGATTGCGTAGACCATTGTCTCTAGCCACCGATAGTGCGGCCCATGATGTGTTTGTGTACATGAACAGGCATTTATGAGCATTTCGGTGAAAAGTGATTGAGGCATAGATAACCCCAATAGCAACACGTGGAGATAAAGGGAAATAAGTAGCACGCACAAGCAAGCTGTCCCAAGTAAAAATTCTTCATCGGCAGAGACGAACACAAGTTATCAAAGCGGGTGATTTTTTATTTGTTGCCGAGTGTACACACACGACTTGACTCGAAAATATGGGCCCTAGTTCGAAAAGTTTTCAATTATTCACCGATGATAAAATTAGATCGATTTTCATTCGGTGACTATGTTCCAAAGTATTGTAAACGGTGCATTGCTTATCATTACGATAAGTACTAAGTTACGGGCGATCGAACGTCAAAGATGATTTTTTTTAAATTCATCACAGTGTACGTGGTGCTCACGTACGGTAAATGCAAAGTAACATTACGTTCCGCCAACCTTGTTCGTAGACCAACTTATATATCCCTCAGCCAAAACAGGTAAGGTGCTACAGAAAAAAGCAAATCCTGTGCTCTCGTCTCAGACCGTCCCCTGTCACGATAGTCTAGCACTTTGCCAAGAGCGCAAACACATTTATACTCATTAGTGCAGTGGGAGTATCGTTTCAAATAACTGAATCATAACCACTGGTTCCTGTTTCGACAAGAGACAGTGGTCTAACAAGAATGCTTCTCTGATAATTCTCACTGGGAACGCCCAACTAAGAAACACTGCCCGATCGGGTCAGTGAATGAACGAGGCCACCTCCTACTGGTGGTATTAAAGGAATCAATTAAAAATAGCTGCCAATGACGTCATCCTCGTAAGCGTCGCAGCACCCTTTAAATTCCGCCCAGCCATCCAGCCTGTTCGGCTCTACGATCAGGAGAACCAAGTCTTATCATTATCGAACGCCATTGTAAGCGGTTGTCCTTGAGACGAAGACTTCAGAACTTTTTCTCAATTCAAAATACAAATGCAACATCTTGCATCATGGAGGTATCACGTATACTGGTCAAATATGTGCTGTACATAACACCCAAGATGAGCAACAGTCCTACCCCGTGTTTGAATATCTGTTAAGATACGTGATGATCGGTGTCATGTGAAGTTTACGAACCCATCCTCTGTAACATAAAACCTGAAGACTGTTATATAAGTTTTATGGCAATCGTATAATACGGAAAATCATACAAATCGGGAGCAAAAGGTAGGCTGGAGTAGGGTAGAGAGAAGGGCATAAGAGACAGGGACACAGAAAACTTACAAAGTACTGATTCCTGCGTCTGAAAAGTCTCTTAAGGGTGGCAGTTCGGAGTCTCGGGTACTCTGTACCTCGGAGCTTAATTTGACAGGCTCCCGAGGATCGGCAATAATCTGGCATATAGCGACAGTCGCAAAAATACATAAGGGTCATTTCAAGATAGAATGTCAGGTCAATTTCCTTCGTATACAATTTATTTTAAGCTTTTATAACTTTCCAGTTACTTTGGACGCTAGTCGATTTTTTTAAACCAGTGCTTATTTTATAACATTCATTCACAATAACTACAAACGGTCTCTTTTTTATTGGGAGTACAAATAAGTCTCCGCCGATCTTTATCAAAAATTGGGAATTTATTGTGGAAGAACGGTACTTTATGTTTTATTCAAGGTATTGTCCATCGCTAGCCACTTCTTTTTTCTATATTTCCGGCAGCATATGGATGCCGCGTCGGAAGAACGCTTTATCTTCTGAGGCTATAGACAAATCGACCCAATTTTTGGTATCTTCAAATGATGTGAAGTGCTGCTCAGACAGGCCGTGCTTCATCGATCGAAATAAATTATAGTCAGAGGGAGCAATGCCTGGTGAGTACGGCGTGTGGGGTAAAACTTCCCAATTGAGTGTTTCCGAGTAGGTTTTGACCTATGCCTGGCAAGCAGCATTTCACATGTGCAAAATCGGCGTTCAGCGTTTCTCGCATTTAGTTCATATGGAACCCAATTTCTTTGCTTTGTAATCATTCTCAACAATTTTAAACCATGTGAAATTGCTTGTTGAGTCACTCCTAATGTAAGTCTAAGTTATTCTTGCGTTTGGCACGAATCTCCCTCCAATATTGCTTCCATTTCCGCGTCTTCGTACACTTCCAGCCTTCCGCTGCGTGCTTTGTCGTCGACGCCAAACTCACCGTTCTTAAACTTTTTAAACCACTCATGAGAACGTCTCCCACTTAGAGCAGCCTCACCATATGCTTCCACAAGCAATCGAAGCGCCTCAGCTGCAGATTTATTCAAATTCAAGAAATCAAAAGTACCCGCAAATTACGCTTATTCGGCTTAAAACTCGACATTCTCGCACGAAAAAAATTATGTGATGCTGCTACAAAATCACTAATATTTCAAGGTTTTGGTCTTGCCGAATGTACAACCTTACGATATGACTTTTTACATTTGACGATTTCACCTATAACCTCCTGGTGGGGCCATCTTTTGTCAAACGGCGGAGACTTATTTGTACTCCCAATATGTTTTCAATCACCTTAAGGCCCGACAAAGATGGAAACGTTCAAACGGCTCGAAGCTAAATATGTACGTGTCTGTTCAAGATTAATTATGCAATTTTAGATATTTCATGAATATCCAAAATTCCGGTTGGTTCGATGAATTCCATGAATCCTTTGGGTCCCGTTTAGATTATTGTGACAAAGAGACAAAAATAGTACTGGAATCGTGGGGTCATATGGACGAAGGGTCCGTTAATTTGCCTTGGAACGCCTCCTATATTACAAAAGGAATGTGTATAGCGGATGAAGCCTCTTGGATACAATTTCGTGCTCACCAGCCCGCGAGTAACGAGGACAACTTTATCCTTTCATCTTCTATACATCGTGGGCCAGCTTGCTTTTCATCTGGAGGTGCAAGGTACGGGGCGAAGGGCACGAAAATGTGAACATGAAGTCCGACACAGGCTTCGTGTGACAGGGCGCGTGCGTTGGATACGAGGGGTGTCAATGGTGAGTAGGTTGAGGGAAAGATGGGGTTGCATTTACCACTGGCTGTATAGGAGCGCGAGCTTGGGTGGGCGTCGCTTGAAATCTCTCCTCGACCTTAATGCTGAGTTCGCAAGAAAACTTGGACGGAAAACGAGAGAGTACGAAATAAGAGGAGGAACTGAAGCCGTGGAAAGGGAGAGACGGACTGCGTGCTCCTTTATATTGTACGATTGAAAACTACAATGCGCATACGCGGCTATATGCGTATGTATATATGTATATACACGTGAAGAAACTACACTTTTGCTCAATGATCCTTTTATTTTCGGTGCGCGGGCTCTCAAGGTCCACCAAACTCGTGCTTTACGAAACTGCATCACCCGCTCGTTTCCCAGGCGTCGTTCAGGATGGAGCCCATCAACGACTGCAAGGATCAAGGGCCGCATTCTCTCTCTCTCTCTCTCTCTCTCTCTCTCTCTCTCTCTGTCTTTCCGCCTCTGTCTTGTTCGCTCGCCACCTAGTTTTCCTTTCTTCTCTCCTTCTAA
>OY723387.1:16255344-16310344 GCA_963210295.1 Ophion ellenae | reverse complement strand
TGCTGGCGGCTAGCTCGAGTCTGTGTCGCTTTAGCCAGTCGCTTAGTCTCTCTACCAGGCAGTCGATTTTCCGGCGTGCGTCCTCGTTACTGTTAGCGAGGACGATTCCGGCCACGTCGTCCGCATATCCGACAAGGTACGTGTACCGTGTGGATTCCATCCTTAGGAGGTCGTCGTATCGCACATTCCAGAGATCCGGGCCCAGGACAGAGCCCTGTGGGACGCCAGCTGTCACTTCGGTGGTGAGCGTGCCCTCCGTCGTGTTAGATACTAGCTCCCGTTCGCGGAAGTAATCGTCTATCATGTCCCAGATGTACTCGTCCACCCCAAAGTCATCCTTCAGTGCGTCCAGCACATCTTCCCAGCTCACGGAGTTGAAGGCGTTTCGGACGTCAAACGTGATGAGTACACTCACTCTTCGGGAGCGGTGGTTCCCTGCCCAGGCCTGTTTTACGATAGACAGGGCTTGGTCTATCGCCGAGACTGTGGAGTGCCGTTTTCTAAAACCGTGCTGGTTATTGGACAGTCCACCGGCTCTCTCCACCGCAGCGGTTAATCGTGTCTTGATTAGCTTTTCAAGTAGTTCGCCAGCGATGTCAAGCATGCATAGTGTCAAGCGTGCCTGTCAAGCATGCCTGTACGAGGATGAGGTTATCGGTGGGCCTTCACCTTTGTCGAGCAGCACGAGGCGTTGTCGCTTCCATCTTTTACAGAAGATTCCGCTAGAGAGGCACGCATTGTACATCCCGAGCAGCATCTTGGGAGCCTTTTCAGCGATTTTCTTGATTACGCTCGTTGGAACCCCGTCCGGTCCGGGGGCCTTTCCTGGGTTGGGCGTGCGTACGGCGTCTTGTAGTTCTTCTGTTGTGAAGAGTGGCGCGGCCGTTCTAGCCCGATTCTTTTTGGGCGGCCTCCGTGGGTGTCGTGGGAATAGGTCCTCTATGATTTTCTTGGTCGTGGTCGGGTCCATAGGGTGTACGGGTGCTTGCTTGCCAAGTCCCTTGACCGCGATTTGGTACGCCTTGCCCCATGGATCCTCGTCTTGTTCTGAGCACAAGTTCCTCCATCCTCGTCTCTTGCTGCTTTTGATAGCCTTTTTAAAGGCTTTCTTAGCGTTGTCAAATTGGTTGGCCAGTGCATTAGGCTGCCCTGGCTGTCGTCTCCGGTTGGCTCTGACAAGTTTTCGCCGCAGTGCCAAACACTTTTGTCTGAGCTCACTGATCTCATTGTTCCACCAGTAGTTTGGCCATCTCTTGCATCGGCAGGACCTAGCAGGCATGGATGCATGGCAGGCCGCCGTGATGAGGCTCATCGTCTTCTCGACGAGCGTCTCAGCGTTCAAGCTTTGGTTATTTATGATGGCGTCAATGGTCGTTTGTTTTCCCAGAAGGAAGTCGGTGAGTTTCCGTTCGTCAAGCTTCTTCTCATTCCATCCCTTTCGCTGGTATCTAGTTTCGGCTCTGTTTGGCTTAACGTTGGCGATCCGGAATTGGATATACTGGTGGTCGCTGGCGTTGTAGTCTTCTAGAACCCTCCAGTCCTGGATGGCGGCAGCGGTGTTCGACGTGGCGAAGGTGATATCAATGATAAACTCTCGCTGGCCGGGCCTCCTGAAGGTGGTGGTGTTTCCTACATTGGCGATGACCAGGTCAAGGCGGGCCGCCATGTCCGACACCTCGTTTCCCCTGGTATTGCTGCGGTCCATACCCCATTCCGTCGATTTGGCGTTCAGGTCTCCAGCGATGATGACTTCCCCTTCGATGTGCCGCACCGCGTCTTCTATTTCGCTGAGTTTACGTCTGAAGGCATGGATGCATTCATTCGGTGATAGGTAGCAGCTAAAGATGGTGTAGCCCTGGAATTTGGCCCAGGCAAAACCGTCACCTTTCCCGGTGTCAATGACCTGCAGGTCCGGGTTTACGATCCAGATAGCCGCCGTGCCGGTGTTGTCTGGGATCCAACGAGGGGTCGGTATGTTAGAATATTGTTCGGACAGTACGCATACATCGATCCCCTTCTCCGTGATGTGCTGATGCATTAGGTTTTGTGCCGTCCACCCACGCGCTAGGTTTCCTCGAAGAACAGTCGTCATCTTGCCTTGGCTTTTTGAGCTCTCCGATAGCTGTCACAGTGCCCGGTGCCAAGGATGTGGTCGGCGTTAAGTCCTTCCGTTTCTGCGCATAGCACACACTTGGGTGTTCCGTTGCAGGAGGCGGCTTTGTGATTAGCCTTCCCGCACTTGTAGCAGAGATTACTGCGGTCGGGCCCGGAGCAGTTCCTGGAAACGTGCCCGTATTCAAGGCATTTGAAACACCTCTGGACGGCTTCGTGTAGTCTCACACGACAGACTATCCAGCCGATCTTGATGTGGTTAGAGGAGAGGATCTTCTGTGCTGTGTGGTCGCTGAGATCGACGAAGGCCATGCGTTGTCCGTGGTTGACATTTTTGGAGAGTCCTATTCTCTTTATGTCTGCATTTTCGCCCAGGTCGCGTATTAGCGCTTCTCGGATGTTGTCCTCGTTGGAGGCGGAGTCGATGTCACGTATCTCAATGGTGATCGTCGGAGTAAGGTCTTTGACAGCCCCGCTGTTACCGACCGCGGTGATGACGGCTTCCGTGAAAGATTTGCTGTGTTCGGAGCTCCTATCCAATTCCAGCAATATCCCTATTGCTACACGTATTGTGTTGGTCCGGGTTTTGCCTTCCGCTGGCCTGATGAGGACAGCATTGGAACGCTTCCTCAGTGCCCCTGTCCCCTTGTTTTTGGCCGTCGGGCGGTCTGCGGGCGTGGACTACGCTTTGCCAGCAGCTATGGCAGTCTGCTGTGCGGTCGGCGCGTTGGGAGGCGCGTTAGTACGCTGTATCTTTTGTCGACGGGTGACTAATGCGAAGTCACCGTCTTGGTGCCTTAGCGCGTCCTCTTCTGGGCCTACGGGAGGGCTGTTTGCCGGTCGTTTGCTTCGCGCAAGGCGCGGCGTCGTTTCTGGGCGGCTTGCTCGGAGGAGTTCGTCACGCTCTTTCACTTTGCCGCGGAGGGCTTCTCGCTCCTCGGTTTCGGCGTGTGTGAGTCTGCGCTGGGCGTCTTTTCAGGTTTTTCGGCTGGCTAGCACGTCGGTGAGTAGCCCAAGTGCTTCTCTGACGCTTCTCGTGACCTCCGTGGGTACGGTGCGTTTCGCTTTGATGGTTTCAATTGTCTCCGTGATGAGCATGTGGAGTTCACTCAACTTGCTATCCTCTTGTCCGATCGCGGTGTCGCGAGCGAACGTGTGTTGCTGGAGCGGGTCGTCGGGTTGTGCGCTTGGCGAGGTCCAGCCTTGGGCGGTTTCCGTTTCTGTGCCTACTTGTGTGCCTACTTGTGGCAAGGCATAGTGCTGCGCTGTGCCTCCAGTGCCTCTGCGGTTAGAAGGTGTTGTTGTTCGCAGTTGCTCTTCTGATTTGTTTTTATTTTGTTTGTGGGTATCCATGGTTTGATGTGTACTCCAGAGCGAGAGGTCGTCTCCGAACGCGATGCCTCGGGAAGTGGGGGGGTGATCACCCTTACAGCTACCCCCATTGCTGTGGGGGCTTTTGACCATTAAGGCGGGAATGGTCATCCGCCCCGGCCGTACACCCTCTTCCTTCATCGGCTTCCTGACGCTCCCTTGGGTGCGGCGCGTAGACGCCGGGAGTGTCCACGTATGCTGCGCTGTGCAGATTATTTCGCACATCCCTTTTGTTTGCTTAAAATACGCACTTATTTGAAGGATAAAATGAATTAATACATTAATCAAAATATTGTCCATCGCTAGCCACTACTTTTCCCCATCTTTCTCGTAATTTATTAATTCCGTCGCAGAAGAAGCGTTCATCTTTTGAAGCCAAGAATGAATCGAGCCAATTTTTGATACCCTATTGTGACGTGAAGCGTATTCCAGTCAAAGCGTTCTGCAACGATCAAAACGAATGGTAGTCAGAAGGGGCAATGTCTGGGCTATAAGGCGGGTGAGCCAGAATCTCCCACCCGCTATTTTCCAAATAGTTTTTAACCACAATAGCAACGTGAGGCCGAGCGTTGTCATGTTGAAAGATTATGGACTCGTGTCTGGTCGCATATTCTGCACGTTTTTCGGCTATAGCTCGTTTTAAACGGATCAATTGTTGCCTGTAGAAGTCTCCAGTGATGGTCCCACAAGCATTCGGTGGGCTTCAGCTGCACTTTTCTTCCAATTGAAACAGAAAATCAACACTTCCCGCAAATGGTGCTTATTTGGGACAAAATTCGACATTTTCACCGCAGTAAAAATTAGACTTGATGCGCAAAACTCAAAGGTCTGTAAACGATATTTGGTTAAGAGATGTTAATACTTCACGATACAGCAAAAATCAGCTGTTGCCGTCAACCATTTATAGCACCTAGAGCCAACTTTTGAAAACGGATCGAACTAAGTTGTACACCTAATAATTTGCTTGACTGCTTACACTACTTGCTTGATATTTACAAGTCGAGTCGTGTGGCCGTGGTCCTTCAGCCCTAGATTTGGTTTATTCTCTTGCTAAATCAATTGTTTTCCGTTAGGGTCATTTGGTTATGATTACAGCAGTTGCTCTGTTCATTACTAAGGTGCTCTAAGATCTCAACAATAAGAGTCGATGTGTGTTTAAATCTAAGAAATGTGTACGGGGCGGTGGGAGGGGCATGGAAGCGAGGGTTAAGGGGCTATACAAGTGTGACACGTTCGAAAAAACGATTTTTTTGTTGTCTTTTTCGACAGTTTATACTTTCAAGAATATCTTCTAATCATTTTATCTTGCAAAAATCGATAGTTAAATCTTAAAATGCCATTTTCTCGAAATAAGATTTTTCCAATTTGCTGACATTGTAACTCAAAGAGCTATTATCCGATTGACTTGAAATATAAACTAAGTACTCTTGAATATATTTACTCTACAATGACGTAGGATATTTTTGATTGAATGAAAACTGAAGATTTGGCATTGAAGAAAACGACCATTTTATAGGCAAGAAACCAGACTGTTTTTTCAAAACTACGTAATTTTGTTAAATTTTGATATTTTTCGAAAATCCTACGTCATTGTACAGGAAATACCTTCCAGTTTAACGCCTTTTTTCCTTTTTCGGTTTCAACTACTCAATCGGCCGGATTCATGTCAGCAGTGAAGGAACTTTTTTTTGGCGCCTCCGAAGGCAGCACATAAGTGACTTGGATCTCAATATTTTTCGATGCAAAAATTATGTAATATAGGTCAAATATAGCCAAATATATTCTTAATTTTCCGAAACATTTAATTGAGTACTTTTTTCCAAAAAAATCCCGAAAATCACCCAAATTTTCAGCGTTCACACTGGTATAGCCCCTTAAGATGCTTTGGATTAAGTTTACTGCAAACTGCTTTGTAAATATCTTAAGTCTGAGTAGTATTGGTATGTTGGTTCTTTCGTATAGGGAAGTTGTGAGTTGGAGATCGGGTTTGCGTGATGGCGAATGCTTGTTACTTTCCTTAGCGCGATTGTCTTAATGTTTCACCAGTCTTATTCTCTTTTTGCCTCCCGAGATATAAATTTCTCAATATTCTCGGGAAAACTGGAAAGACACCTTTCTGATATGCTGGAATAGTTCTCATTTAGAAGTTCTCGGAAAAGTTTGCAAAAAAATATTCACCTCAGTCGGATAGATTGTATGTCGATGGTAGTTAACATTAACTATAATTTATTATACAGATGTTTTTTTGATTATTCGAACGAGAAAACAGTTATTTGCACCCTCAACTTGAAGTCGTGAAAACATGAAACGCATGCCAGATCAAGAAACGCGGCAGCGTCTTGACGCCAAGTTATTACTTGGCGTCAATACGCCAACCCATGCGGAAATTTGACAGGGCATGCCTCGTAAAAATAACTCCTAAAAGGCCCTTATTGTGGCAATCCCGTCCGGGTTGACATAATAAGGGCCTTTTTGGATCCTATTGTGGCAGTCCCAGTCGGGATTGCCACAATAGGACCAGGTTTGGGCATTATAGGGACGGACCAGTACACATAGCTTCGACGAAATTCGTTTGTGGTATTTTTATTACTAAACTCAATTATTCAATAATAGGTAAAAATAGGATAAAAACGTGAGGGCATTAAAAACTTATTATATATTACATTTATAAATTCTTCCAAAAATTACATATTATTCTTATTGCCTTTTTCAGACATGGAGTGATGCCAGCGCGTATGTTTAAACAATCCTATTCGGTTTTTTTTTTACATTGTTATAGTGACTAATTTTAATCATATTTTCCACTCATGAACCTTACCCGATTGTGCAACTATTATCTCGCCTTTAATCTCCTTTTTTCGTAACTGAAATTTCGGAGGAATTTCTCTTGGCCGCTCAAAGAAATTGTCTTTTTCATTCTATATGCGACAAAATTAAACCAGATGCCTATTTGGACTTCTAATAGAACGTTTTATTTTTCCAAGGTAATTTTCGAAAGGGAAGCCATTTAGTTTGTTCGAGTTGCATCCAAAATTATCAACGTCATCTACTACATGGTAAAGCAAACACCGTCACTGATAGAAAAATTCTATTGATATTAACTAACCGCGTGTACTTGATTTTGAAAAATTTGAATTAACTAGATTTTTCGTGGCATCAAATTTTTCCTATTGCATTCCATTATTAGAATGATTTATTAAATATATTTATTTATTCAAATCAAAACCTATTTAATATCGTCCAATAACTAAATATTTTATTTAATCCTAATAAATCTGTGATTCGGTTTCATCTGTTCAAAAAATAATTTAGTTCAATTAACTAAATGGATCTATTTGATTTTTATAAATTTAAATTAAATAGAATTTTTGTACAGTCAACCGTTTTTCTATTTAATTGAACGAATGGTCTGTCTTCATTGCAATACTCATATGATAGGGGTGTAGGGGCAGAGAGGGTGGAGAGAGAAATTACATATACATATATCGCATCGCCATGGGAATGGCTTTTTCAACAGAGCTTTCGATTTCTTGACGATGTTTATGGAGAGTCAAGTGGTGAGCATCGAGTGACGAAAAGTCGACAAGGCGTTCGGAGAAGAATCTACCCCGGTGATAGTGCGTGGTGTATGATCCACGAGTGTGTTGTGGTGCATAAAGGCCTAGAAGAAGTGGAGTGGAGGTCACGAAGTCATTCCTTCTCGGGTCATTGGACTAATTTTCGAAAAGGCTCTGTGTAACACACCTTACTAGCCGTGCTATCCAGTGATTTTACTTTGTACCGAATATTTTATTGTATAGAGACACTAATAAATCGTGTAAGCCGTGTCACTGCGGCAGTCAGTGGGATAGACATTGTTCTCCAATTCATTAACGAAATTCCAGACTCTCTCCATATTGTTGATATCTGACATCAGAAGTGGGATAAAGAACGTTTAATCCAGAGTTTCGGGCGACAAAGTTCACGTGAAAATTGTGTCGGTGAAAAGTTTGAATAGGACTATGACGAAAGAAGGTGAAGAAAGAGTGCGTGAGACAAGCAATGTGTTATCTGAGAATCAGAAGAGAGATCATTGTCCAACGTCATCGGAATCCGAGTCTAATGCTGATGAGTCTGTGCAAAAGACAAATAAATGGAGGAAACGTGTCTCAAAACTGAAGAAGGAGAATAAGCGATTGATAACATTGCTTACTCAACGAGATCGAGCTCCTATGGATCTTGTACAATTTGACCCGAAAAATACCGACGCAACTGGCTGGGCAAAAATGGTCGATGAATGGATGCGACGTTATAAACAGGACAATTGGGAAGTTGTCCAGCATCTGGCTAAAGCCTTCAAGGACGAAGCAGCAGTACTTCACCGGTATGGATCCTTCCGGAACAAACCTGGACCGAAATTCGGGCTGAATTCATGAGCGCGTATGCGAAGAATAAAAACGTCGCTTCAGAACTCCATACCATATAGACGGACGACGCCGAGTTCACGCTTGAAAATTTTATGAAGAGGGGAGGGAAGATCGAAGCGTGGCTCAAGGAACGGAAATCGGTGGACGAGACCGCTACCCAACTGGCCGGGTTGGCATACTCTTTCTAGAACTGATTTTTTCGGAACATCTTTGTACGCGAATCGCCTCGTAATTTGCCAGAAGCAATGTCGTACCTCGATGGAAGAACGACCGATCACCATCGACCATGTGCATCCTTCGGAGCCTTTGGTACACATACTAAACCTTCGGCTGATTGTGAATTATCCTCGAATTCGCATAGCAGTCAGCTACGGGACAGCAAGGACTCGTATTCCAGAAAGGTGGTGACTTGTTACGACTGCAAGGAGGAGGGTCACATCTCCCCGAATTGTCCAAAGAAGAACGAGAAAATCGTGAAGCTTTGCAGCGCAACCTCTACTGGAGGTACTTCGAAGCTGGCAGAAGGTAAGGTGTTGACATTTACCTTTGATTCTGGTTCGGATTGCTCTCTTGTGGGAGAGACATTGGAAGAAAGATTGCCCGGTTGGAGACGATGCGTCTCTACGCGGCTGGGAGGTATTGGAAAGGGATACGTCGATTGCTGTAAGCTAATCTCTGTGTGGGTCGATCTTGATGATATAATTGTTGAGATCGATTTATATGTGGTACCGCATAAAAATTTGTCTACAGATTTACTTTTGGGTAAAAATTGTTAGCAAAAGTCTCAGTCAAGTTGGACGGAATTGCGATTAAATTTTCCAAACTAAATAGATTTGTTGGCTCGTGCAGCTTGGAGATTGACGTCAATGCTGTCGATTGTGATTTAGTCGAAATGAGAAAACCACTGATCAAGTTGTTGAAACTATATTCTCCACATATGAGTGCGGAGGCTCCTAATAAGATTCGAGTAAGTTCGGGCAGGCTTGAGATAAGATTGAAAGACGTAAACAAACTCGAGTAGAGAGGCCCTTACAAGCTAGGTACTGTAGAGCGAGAAACTGTAAGAGGTTTGGTTGACAAAATGCTTGAGGCCGGAATTGTTCGGGAAAATAAAAGTCCGTACTGGAGTCCAATGATTTTGGTAAAAAAAAAAGACGGTTTAGATAGATTGTGTGTGGACTTTCGAGAATTAAATTCTAACACGGTAACAGATCGTTATCCGTTGCCGTTGATTCAAGATCAATTAGATCGCTTGAGTGGAGCGCAATATTTTTCGTCGTTAGGCATGGTAGCCGGGCTCCAAAAAATACCCGTCGAGGAAAATTCGATAGAGAAACTCGCGTTTATTACACCTGACGGACATTACGAATATTTCACGATGCCATTTGGGCTAAAGAATGCGCCTTCCGTGTATCAGAGTGCAATTAATAACGCGTTGGGAGACTTGAGAAATTCTTACGCGATTGTTTATTTGGATGATGTGCTCATACCTGGGAAAACTGAACAAGAGGCCTTAGATCGACTGAAAGTTGTAATGGAAAGACTCGCTGCTAAGGGATTTTCGTTTAACTTAAATAAGTGTCAATTTTCGAAAATACAAATTCATTATCTAAGATACACTGTATCGAAAGGAGAGCTGAGGCCAAACCTTCGAAAGATCGAAGCCCTGGTGCAATCGTCCATCCCTCGAACGCAGACCCACGTAAGGCAGTAGTTAGGGTTAGCATCTTATTTTCGTAGATTTGTATCTAAATTCTCATAGACAGCAGTTCCTCTGTATAGACTGACGGCGGGGAATGCAAAGACAATAAAATTGACAAACGAACACAATGAAGCTAGCAATAAGCTCATCGAGTATTTAAGGTCAGAACCGTGTCTCCGTATGTCTGACCCTAGCCTACCGATCGAATTACATACTGACGCTAGCGCCCTTGGATACGGCGCTATGCTCCTTCAACGCATCAAAAAATAAACATCCAGTCGCTTACTACAGCAAACGCACCGTAGACGCTGAAACTCGTTACCACTCATACGAACCCGACACCCATTGCAGTCGTAAACGCGATAAAACACGTTCGATAATATTTGATTGGCCGGAAATTTTTGGTGGTCAAGGACTGTAACTCACTCAAGGCTGCAAGCCCTGAGAAAGATTAAACGCCACGAGTGTATCGATGGTGGGCATTCTTATAATCTTTTAACTTTGAAATCGAATATCTTTCGAGTGAAAGAATGAAACACGATGACTTTCTATCGCGCAATCCCGTTCTTGAAGACAAAGTATTGAAAGTATTTAAAAAAGACGTGAACAAAATAACAGAATTAGCAGATGACTGGTTAATCGTAGCTCAGCAGAAAGACGACGCAATAAAAACATTATACCGCGAAGTGTTGGATGGATCAGAAACCACGAAGACTTACTCGATAAAAGAGAAAATCTTGATGCGAACAATAGAAAGAAAAGGTAAACAAATCACACTACCTGTAGTGCCGACGATGATAGTGTGGTCATACATCACGTACACGAAAATATTTGCCATTTAGTCTGGGAAAAGACTCTGGATAAATTATACGAACTTTATTGGTTCCCTCATATTCCAAAGCAAGTAAAGAAATTTGTAGCAAGTTGTATTATGTGTCATACTTGTAAATCAGTATCGAGACCGACGCAAGCATAGCTGCATCCAATAGAAAAGGACAGCATTCTGTGGTGTACGATTCTCACAGACATCTCGGGAAAATTATCAGGTCCCTCTGAGAAAAAAGAATACGATTTCGTGATCATAGACGGATTCACGAAATTTGTAACGTTGCATTGGATAAACCGTTTAGACGCGGAAACAGCATCAATCAGATATCAGATTGAAAAACATTCTTTTACTGTTGGGGCACCAAAACGAATTATTTGTGATCAAGGTGCAGGGTTTACAAATCCGCGATTTAAAGAATTCTGCAACGAAAAAAATAATTTGGTTCATTTAATAGCTTCGGGAACACCGAGAACTAATGGTCAGGTTGAAAGAATTATGTCCACGATGAGGAATATGTTATCCATAAGCAAAGCTCAAGGAAAGCAGTGGCAGAATGAATTACGATGAGTTTAGCTAGCAATAAATTCAACAGTCCATAAAATGTTGGGAAGAAGTTCCGCTGAGATTTTATTTGGTACAAAAGTAAACTCGATAGAAATCGAACGCGTGGAACACGACAGCGTGATAACTCATAGCGTTGATTTAAGCGAGCTTAGGACTGCAGCTACAGATAGCATGAGAGCCGAAGGGACAAAAGAAATGGCAAGGTTTGATAAGAAGAACAAACCGGTAAACCCATTCAAATTTGGAGATTTTGTGATGGTTAGAAATAATGATAGAGGTCCAGTTAATGATCAGGTCCAGTTAAAGTTGTTGCGGTGTTACCGAATTATAGACACCTTGTCAAGAAGGTAGGCTCTGGATTGCGAGGCCGAAACAGCATCAAAGTATCTCATGACAAACTGATCGCTGCTCCAGGAAACGAGGCGAGTCAGGATAGCTATGTCGGAGAGAAGGAAAAAGGTGAGAACAAAATTGTTCAACAATCTGTTTGATGTGATTTGTAGAATTATTTCAGTGCTTGATCGTGAGTGCAAACATAGTGTTCTGCAAAGAGAATCAAGACTATGAATTATAAAACAGACGCAGTCTGGTTTCATTGGTTGTTGAATGCTGTTGAGGATTCGCAAGGTTTCACAAGGGGATTTTCATAAGTCTCAGATATGTTGTAGAGGGACCTACCCTGAGTACCTTAGTAAAGCGATTTTATACAACGCTCTTTAGTTTTCGAGAAAAAAACGTTCGAAAGTTTAGCTCGTACCTACTATACCGGTGCGGTTGCACCTTTGTCGAACCAGCGGACGTGGCCCAGTGGGCAAGGTTCCCAGCTCTGACGTTCGAGATCCAGGGTTCGAGTCCCGTGATCGCGTTTTTTTTCACAAAATATAAATAAATTCGATGGATGATGCAAAACCGTCTAATTATTTATTATTATTTTATTTATTGATTAAAAAAAAATTTATTCATTTTTAAAATTGTTTACGTTCCATTTTTTAAAATTATTTATTATTATTTTATTTTTCACGCAGAAAAAAAAGAGAGGAAGAAATTATAACACCTTTCACAAGAAACTGCAGTTCATTATTTATCAATACAATATACAGGTTTTTCTTACTCGCGATCACTGTGGTGGCTTGTTACATCAGAACAATATTGCGGGTGGTATTTGTCGTAAAAGCAAGCAAAACATAAGACCAAAGACCAACGCGCACATTGTATAAAAGCTATGGCCTTGCAGGCGCACGGAGTTTTGAGTAGGGTTATAGGAAAGCATACTTGATTGACATTTAAAAACAGCGGTCTTTCCTTAATTAACTTCGATGCAAAGCACGCATGTTTAATCATTGGCGCTGATCAAACGCTTTACGATCACATCTTTGTAGACGAAAAGAAGGCATGTACATGCAGTATTAAACTTATTCCGCCCAAGTGCACGCCGATTTGCCAACAGTGCGATGTATATTTTTACCGGCAAGTGAACATTTTCACAAAACAAATACAAAATGCTCCCGATTTGTTAAAAAATAACAGAGAAATTGCGTCAAGGGAAGATTCCATACAAATTCATTCTTTGATTCTTCATCAATTAAGCGCACCTGCTTTCGCGCCGATGATTAAATATGCGTGGTTTGCATCGAAGTTAATTGAGGCAAGACCGCTGTTTTTAAATGTCAATCAAGTATGCTTTCCAATAACGCTGCTCAAAACTCCGTGCGCCTGCAAGGCCATAGCTTTTATACAATGTGCGCGTTGCGCTTTGGTCTTATGTTTTGCTTGCTTTTACAACAAATACCACCCGCTATATTGTTCTGAAGTAAACCGCCATAAATCTGATGTAAACCTGTTTACATCGGTTTAAACCGGTTTGTATCGCCATGGGAATGGCTTTTTCAACACCGCTTTCGATTTCTTGACGATGTTTATAGAGAGTCAAGTGGTGGGCATCAAGTGACGAAAAGGCGACAATGCGTTCGGGGAAGAACCTACCCCGGTGGTAGTGCGTGGTGTATGATCCACGAGTGTGTTGTGTTGCATAGAGGCCTAGAAAAAGTGGAGTGGAGGTTACGAAGTCATTCCTTCTCAGGTCATTGGGTTGAAAGGACTAATTTTCGAAAAGGCTCTGTGTAACACACCTCACTAGCAGTGCTATGCGGTGATTTTACTTTTTACCGAATATTTTATTGTATCGAGACACAAATAAATCGTGTAAGCCGTGTCACTGCGGCAGTCAGTGAGATAGACATTGTTCTCCAAATCATGAACGGAGTTCCTGGCTCTCTCTACATTGTTGATATCTGACATATATATATATATATAGGTTATGTTTGAAAAATATATAGCATATTATTCGATAAAACTCTCTATTTATCACAATGATATTAACTATGTATGTATGTATGCATGTATGCTTTATTCGTTTCCCCGTAGGGTTTCAAGGACTCCGTCTCCTCACCTCCCTTACATTCTTCCTTATAAGTAGATGTACTAGAGCGGTTCTAACGCCGGGATCTCAGGGGGGAGCGGGGCGGCGGGGTCCAGCGCGGGGAAGCCCAGTGCCTGGCGGCGGGGGGGGGGGGTCCAGCGCGGGGACGTGACGTCATGCCATGGGTCTCTGTGGAGGGGGTAGCCATGTGGTCCGAAGAGCGACTGTCGGGAGGGGGAAGCCGTCGTCGACGAGTGTTTTGTGGGGGCGGGGGTCAGGTAGTGGTGAGCGACCGTTGAAAACCCATAAATCTCCTAATTTATTATAGACATAAAAAAGATTAGCATCGATGCAGTGTTTTTCTTTCTACACTATTTAGTCCGTTTAAAAATAAAACTCACACACACACGATGTGTGCATGTAATGGTCATATATGGGTAGGCAAATCTCGATAATTTGAAGCGATACAGGAAGGGGACGGCTTTTTTTTCCTTAACTATTCCTGTGGGGTAGGCATCTGCTGTCCAGAAAAGTGTGCACTCGTGGAGGTGAAAGCTGGCCAGGCACGCCAATCATTGACTTTCGCGATCTCTACAGAACAGCGTCTAGGTCATGGAGACTGAACTGGCGTATTATGCAGAGCATCATAGACTTTTCAATATATGTTGCCGCGTGTTCCAGTATGTATGAAGTCTGTCATGAATCATAGGGCTCTTCGGAGAGCAACACCAAACCTATTCAAGTGACACTTGAAGCTTTACAAAACTTACCAAATCAGCCATATTCTTAAGGCATTTTTTTTCTACGTCGACATTCGAAGCCACCCTCCGAGCAACGGGAACATTTTGAAAAAATAACATTCCGCTCAAGTAATGTCTTGACTATCCGAAACACATATACGAAAACGAGGTATTTATTACAATTTATTTATTTATTAATTTTTTTTGCTCCCGTTGAACCCTGACCGGCTCGTTCTGTGTATGAATTTATTTTTCATGCTTTCCGCGATAAAAGATATCAACGTGATATTCAAAAACTCTGGTGGAGGTGATTCTATTTTCCGAGCTAGAAGGGAACATTTTCCGAGCTAGAAGGGAACGACAAAAATATTTTCTGATGGGAGACCGTTTTTAATCATCGGCAGCGCTCAAAAGTGGCCACACTTTGAATGAAGCAGTGAGTTAACATATCTCTCTGGGAAGACTTTTCAACTCGTTAATATGGAAAACAACAATCAACCATCAGAAGAAATCTTGCACAACCAAGCCACGCTCCTAAGTTCGATCGACGACTTTGCTGTGTGGAGGCAACAGATCGTCGAGTTCATCGAAGTACTGAAGACGCAAAGCCGAATTAAGTGCCAACGATTATCAACTAAACATCAATAGTCATTGATAGGCCAAATACCGCATCGGGAAGGATTGAAGTATTCCATGTACAGGCATTTTATAAGCATGGGTGTAGGACACAGCGGTGAAGGGTTAATGTGGCGAGAACTCGACTTGAACGCGTGATGGTCTATACTTTAACCCCGGCTCGATGAATTTCAACAACGTGGAAGTGGTTGAGCTTTACGAAAAATACGTAATCTTACAATAAATGTGAATAAGTATAAATCAATACGTGTTGAATGTTATATCCCATTGCCACGGGAAATAATAATTATGAGGGCTGCGATTAATGTGCAATCAAGAGATAATACACGTTTCGCATGGGTGACAGTCACAGCTTTATACCCAGCTGAACGAAACAGTGACCACGGATCTTCTTACATGCATTATTCAACGGTATTGAATCTATCGAATATTGGATTCCCAGGAACTATAGGTCAAATGAAAAATAAAAAAATTGTGCTTCAAAACAATTTATCCATCAACATGTATACCACCGAAGAGGACATTGCTCCGATACGCGTGGCTCAATATAAGAAGAAGAAGAAAAGCATATCAATTTGCTATACATACAAGATACCGAAGATAACAATGTATAACATATCACATAGATAAAGAACCTATCAAGCCTCGTGAGCGCAGAACAGAGGCAGCCATTAAGAAATATATATATGCCATCGGTGTGTGAAGTTAACACAATTACTATACCGTCATATGTGCTAGACGAATTAAACAACAATCCAGTATTTCGCAGGTGTCTGCATTACTTTAGATCAACGGATAAACTACAATCACATGAGATCGATTATGGAGCAATAAAGCAGTGCGCCATCCGACTATCAAATGATACCAATAAGTGGTTCCAAATCATCAACTTCAATCGGAAAGCAACACATCCATTCACTGTAGATGCCTATTTGGAGTGTTTTTTTTACTAATTACAGAGAGAAGATGAGAATGTGCAAAGACTGATGGGAAGAACGTAGCAGAGGATATGTACCAATATCATGAAGCATTTACTATTGATTACCACATGTGTTTTTCATACGATGAATCGCTATCATAGTATCGACCACATCACAGCGCCGATTTCATATCATAGTTCGTGACAGAACTGGAAAAACTAGTGCTGTGCATAAAATACATTTTCTACGAAAATGAATGCTCGTCATGAGTTAATTCTAATACCTTCACGCTATGGCAATAATTGTGCATTCAGTCATCATCAACCACTAGAGGCAGAAGTTGAATTACTCAAGATACAATGGCATATGCCCCACATAATATTAGATGAGATCAATAAATTAGCATTACTTCGAACATTGGAAAGTGAGCGATACTTGAATATGAGTTGTTCGCTCTTGGGATCTACACGACTGTCCATCGCTTCAAAGCACAACGAAACATTCATAGACCGAAAAAGCTGCCTCCCAACTAGAGAAACCAAAATATGTAATTGGTGCGGTGCAGACTGGTAAAAAGATAATGCATGGTAAAGGACATTATATTATTCACCGACTGCAAAATCACAAGTGCTAAACTTTATCTCAATTCAGCATTCTTTTCTCAAGATGATTCGAATTAGGACTTCAAAAAAGTTTCGACATTTTGTTCAATATGTACTCTCGATTTTGTAAATACCATTGTGACTGCAATAGTGATCGTTCTTTACTAACCATCGCCAAGTCTTAATGTGACGGCCCTCCCACTGTCAATGATTGATCACATCAGAACGAGCCTGTAAAAAAATGCTACCGTAGATGTGTGAATAGAGTTCGAATGCAAAGAAGATTCACCACTGAATACAACTGCATATTGTTTTAATCTTACATGATCGCATTGTTGACTATTGTCCATTGACCGACATTATCCATAAAATTGCATAGATCGGCAAAATCTGCGAGATACGAAGCATCGTGGTCGATTCGCAATCATCATGGTCTAAAGTGGGCATATGGAAACGTTCCATATAGCATGGCTGAAGGTTCAATAACAGCTGGAGTTGAAGGTTCAACGGACGGCGATATGTGTCCTATTGTATATGTTGAGGGTCATGAAAAACGAGAATGGCTAGCTGATATAATAGATATGAAAAATGAGCTATTTATTGAGTCGTTGAATATAGACTTTGACGATATGGATGTCTCAAGTAAATTAGATGGAAGTTTTACTCTACGATGTGAAAAGCATAAAAACAGTTGTGCCTTACAAAATGTATTAAAAATATTTAATTGGTGGCTGAATCATAAAGATTCATGCAAATAAAAGAATTGCAACATTATGTACTTTTTATTCTCCTCAACCCGTACTTAGTTATGTCCGCATCACCTGATATCGGATTGTGCAACTGAATACAATATGACATTCGAATGTGAAACTCATTTGTTTGTATGGAATTTGATTCAAAATAAATTAATATAATCGCCCAATGATAATCGAAGACATTTATCAGTATACGTTCGTTAGATATTCGTGAACCGTTTGTTGGAAGTTTGAGAGCCATTCGAAGATTTTCGATAGTCGTTCGTGAACCGTTCCATAGACTTCCGAAGACATTCATAAGACGTTGGAAGCCATTTAAGAGACGTTAGAAAACATTCACAAGGCGTTTGAAGACACGCATGAAGGGTTCAAAGAGTTTCAAGAGACTTTCTACGACGCTCATGAGGCGTTTGAAGATGTTCGTGAGACATTCAAGAGACTTTCGAAAACGTTCATAAGACGTTTATAATACGTTTTATAATTTATAAAGATATTTATAATACGTTTAAAGACATCGATGAGGGGTTCGAAGACGTTTAAGAGACTTTAAAAGACATTCACAAGGGGTTTTAAGACGTTCAAGAAACTTTCGAATACGTTCAAGAGACTTTCGACGACAGTCATAACACGTTTGAAGACATTCATGAGGGGTTCGAAGACGCTTAAGAGAGGCTTTCAAAGACATTCACGAGGGGTTTGTCCAAAACACATTCATAATACGTTTGAAGACATTCAAGAGACGTTCGAAAACATTCATAAGACGTTTGAATACACGCATGAGAGGTTCAAAGAGTTTCAAGAGACTTTCTACGACGATCATGAGACGTTTGAAGATGTTCGTGAGACATTCAAGAGACTTTCGAAAACGTTCATAAGAAGTTTGAAAACATTCATGAGAGGTGCGAAGACCTTCACAGACTTTCGAAGACATTCAAGAGATCTTTGACAATATGTATAATACGTTTGAAGACATCGATGAGGGGTTCGACGACACTTGAGAGACTTTCAAAGACATTCACGAGGAGTTTGAAGATGTTCAAGAAACTTTCGAATACGTTCAAGAGACTTTCGGAGACATTCATAATACGTTTGAAGACATTCATGAAGAGTTCGAGGACGCTTGAGAAACTTTCAAAAACATTCACGAGGGGTTCGAAGACGTTCAAGAGACTTTCGACGACATTCATAAGACGTTTGAAGACATGCACGAGGCCTTCGAAGAGTTTCAAGAGACTTTTTACGACCATTATGAGACGTATGAAGATGTTCGTGAGACATTCAAAAGACTTTCGAAAACGTTCATAAGAAGTTTGAAGACATTCATGAGAGGTGCGAAGACCTTCAGAGACTTTCGAAGACATTCAAGACATCTTTAACGATATTCATAATACGTTTGACGACATCGATAGGGGGGTTCGACGACGTTTTAGAGACTTTCAGAGACATTCACGAGGGGTTTGAAGATGTTCAAGAAACTTTCGAATACGTTCAAGAGACTTTCGACGACATTCATAATACGTTTGATTACATTCATGAGCGGGTCGAAGACGCTTGAGAGACTTTCAAAGATATTCCCGAGGGGTTCGAAGACGTTCAAGAGACTTTCTACGGCGTACATAATACGTTTGAAGACATTCATGTGGGGTTCCAAGCCGCTTAAGAGACTTTCAAAGACATTCACGAGAGGTGCGAAGACATTCAGAGACTTTCGAAGATATTCAAGAGTGCTTTGACAATATTCATAATACGTTTGAAGACATCGATGAGAGGATCGACGATGTTTTAGAGACTTTCGAAGATATTCACGAAGGGTTTGAAGACGTTCAAATAACTTTCGAATACGTTCTAGAGACTATCGACAACATTCATAATACGTTTGAAGACATTCATGAGGGGATCGAAGACGCTTGAGAGACTTTCAAAGACATTCACGAGGGGTTCGAAGACGTTCAAGGGACTTTCGACGACATTCATAAGACGTTGGAAGACATGCATGAGGCCTTCAAAGAGTTTCAAGAGACTTTCTACGACGATCATGAGACGTTTGAAAATGTTCGTGGGACATTCAAAAGACTTTCGAAAACGTTCATAAGAAGTTTAAAGACATTTATGAGAGGTGCGAAGACCTTCAGAGACTTTCGAAGACATTCAAGAGATCTTTAACGATATACATAATACGTTTCAAGACATCGATGAGGGGTTCGATGACGTTTTAGAGACTTTCAAAGACATTCACGAGGGGTTTGAAGACGTTCAAGAAACTTTCAAATACGTTCAAGAGACTTTCGACGACATGCATAATACGTTTGAAGACATGCATGAGGCCTCCAAAGAGTTTCAAGAGACTTTCTACGACGATCATGAGACGTATGAAGATGTTCGTGAGACATTCAAAAGGCTTTCGAAAACGTTCATAAGAAGTTTGAAGACATTCATGAGAGGAGCGAAGACCTTCAGAGACTTTCAAAGACATTCAAGAGATCTTTAACGATATTCATAATACGTTTGACGACATCGATAGGGGGGTTCGACGACGTTTTAGAGACTTTCAGAGACATTCACGAGGGGTTTGAGGATGTTCAAGAAACTTTCGAATACGTTCAAGAGACTTTCGACGACATTCATAATACGTTTGAAGACATTCATGGGGGGGTTCGAAGACGCTTGAGAGCCTTTCAAAGACATTCACGAGGGGTTCGAAGACGTTCAAGAGACTTTCGACGACATTCATAAGACGTTTGAAGACATGCATGAGGCCTTCAAACAGTTTCGAGAGACTTTCTACGACGATCATGAGACGTATGAAGATGTTCGTGAGACATTCAAAGTACTTTCGAAAACGTTCATAAGAAGTTTGAAGACATTCATGACAGGTGCGAAGACCTTCAGAGACTTTCGAAGACATTCAAGAGATCTTTAACGGTATTCATAATACGTTTGACGACATCGATGAGGGGTTCGACGACGTTTTAGAGACTTTCAAAGACATTCACGAGGGGTTTGAAGTCGTTCAAGAAACTTTCGAATACGTTCAAGAGACTTTCGACGACATTCATAATACGTTTGAAGACATTCATGAGGGGTTCGAAGACGCTTGAGAGACTTTCAAAGACATTCACGAGGGGTTCGAAGACGTCCAAGAGACTTTCGACGGCATACATAATACGTTTGAAGACAGTGATGTGGGGTTCGAAGACGCTTAAGAGACTTACAAAGACATTTACGGGAGGTTTAAAGACGTTCAAGAGGCTTTCGAAGACGTTCAGAAATCTTCGACGACATGCATAATACGATCTTCGACGACATCCATAAACCGAAGACTTTCATGACGTTTCAGTTTCGCTGGAATTGTTTCGGTTCGTTTGGGATTTTCACAGTTTTGGTGGAACGTGTTTTAGTTTGTTTGGGTGTTTGAACCAAAACAAACTAAAACACGTTCCACCAAAACTGTTTGTTTTGGTTCAAACACCCAAACAAACTAAAACACGTTCCACCAAAACTGTGAAAATCCCAAACGAACCGAAACAATTCCAGCGAAACTGAAACGTCATGACAGTCTTCGGTTTATGGATGTCGTCGAAGATCGTATTATGCATGTCGTCGAAGATTTCTGAACGTCTTCGAAAGCCTCTTGAACGTCTTTAAACCTCCCGTAAATGTCTTTGTAAGTCTCTTAAGCGTCTTCGAACCCCACATCACTGTCTTCAAACGTATTATGTATGCCGTCGAAAGTCTCTTGGACGTCTTCGAACCCCTCGTGAATGTCTTTGAAAGTCTCTCAAGCATCTTCGAACCCCTCATGAATGTCTTCAAACGTGTTATGAATGTCGTCGAAAGTCTCTTGAACGTATTCGAAAGTTTCTTGAACGACTTCAAACCCCTCGTGAATGTCTTTGAAAGTCTCTAAAACGTCGTCGAACCCCTCATCGATGTCGTCAAACGTATTATGAATACCGTTAAAGATCTCTTGAATGTCTTCGAAAGTCTCTGAAGGTCTTCGCACCTGTCATGAATGTCTTCAAACTTCTTATGAACGTTTTCGAAAGTACTTTGAATGTCTCACGAACATCTTCATACGTCTCATGATCGTCGTAAAAAGTCTCTCGAAACTGTTTGAAGGCCTCATGCATGTCTTCAAACGTCTTATGAATGTCGTCGAAAGTCTCTTGAACGTCTTCGAACCCCTCGTGAATGTCTTTGAAAGGCTCTCAAGCGTCTTCGAACCCCCCCATGAATGTCTTCAAACGTATTATGAATGTCGTCGAAAGTCTCTTGAACGTATTCGAAAGTTTCTTGAACATCCTCAAACCCCTCGTGAATGTCTCTGAAAGTCTCTAAAACGTCGTCGAACCCCCCTATCGATGTCGTCAAACGTATTATGAATATCGTTAAAGATCTCTTGAATGTCTTTGAAAGTCTCTGAAGGTCTTCGCTCCTCTCATGAATGTCTTCAAACTTCTTATGAACGTTTTCGAAAGCCTTTTGAATGTCTCACGAACATCTTCATACGTCTCATGATCGTCGTAGAAAGTCTCTTGAAACTCTTTGGAGGCCTCATGCATGTCTTCAAACGTATTATGCATGTCGTCGAAAGTCTCTTGAACGTATTTGAAAGTTTCTTGAACGTCTTCAAACCCCTCGTGAATGTCTTTGAAAATCTCTAAAACGTCATCGAACCCCTCATCGATGTCTTGAAACGTATTATGTATATCGTTAAAGATCTCTTGAATGTCTTCGAAAGTCTCTGAAGGTCTTCGCACCTCTCATAAATGTCTTCAAACTTCTTATGAACGTTTTCGAAAGTCTTTTGAATGTCCCACGAACATTTTCAAACGTCTCATGATCGTCGTAGAAAGTCTCTTGAAACTCTTTGAAGGCCTCATGCATGTCTTCCAACGTCTTATGAATGTCGTCGAAAGTCCCTTGAACGTCTTCGAACCCCTCGTGAATGTCTTTGAAAGTCTCTCAAGCGTCTTCGATCCCCTCATGAATGTCTTCAAACGTATTATGAATGTTGTCGATAGTCTCTAGAACGTATTCGAAAGTTATTTGACCGTCTTCAAACCCTTCGTGAATATCTTCGAAAGTCTCTAAAACATCGTCGATCCTCTCATCGATGTCTTCAAACGTATTATGAATATTGTCAAAGCACTCTTGAATATCTTCGAAAGTCTCTGAATGTCTTCGCACCTCTCGTGAATGTCTTTGAAAGTCTCTCAAGCGTCTTGGAACCCCACATGAATGTCTTCAAACGTATTATGTACGCCGTAGAAAGTCTCTTGAACGTCTTCGAACCCCTCGGGAATGTCTTTGAAAGTCTCTCAAGCGTCTTCGAACCGCTCATGAATGTAATCAAACGTATTATGAATGTCGTCGAAAGTCTCTTGAACGTATTCGAAAGTTTCTTGAACATCTTCAAACCCCTCGTGAATGTCTCTGAAAGTCTCTAAAACGTCGTCGAACCCCCCTATCGATGTCGTCAAACGTATTATGAATATCGTTAAAGATGTCTTGAATGTCTTCGAAAGTCTCTGAAGGTCTTCGCACCTCTCATGAATGTCTTCAAACTTCTTATGAACGTTTTCGAAAGTCTTTTGAATGTCTCACGAACATCTTCATACGTCTCATAATGGTCGTAAAAAGTCTCTTGAAACTCTTCGAAGGCCTCGTGCATGTCTTCAAACGTCTTATGAATGTCGTCGAAAGTCTCTTGAACGTCTTCGAACCCCTCGTGAATGTTTTTGAAAGCTTCTCAAGCGTCCTCGAACTCTTCATGAATGTCTTCAAACGTATTATGAATGTCTCTGAAAGTCTCTTGAACGTATTCGAAAGTTTCTTGAACATCTTCAAACTCCTCGTGAATGTCTTTGAAAATCTCTCAAGTGTCGTCGAACCCCTCATCGATGTCTTCAAACGTATTATACATATTGTCAAAGATCTCTTGAATGTCTTCGAAAGTCTGTGAAGGTCTTCGCACCTCTCATGAATGTTTTCAAACTTCTTATGAACGTTTTCGAAAGTCTCTTGAATGTCTCACGAACATCTTCAAACGTCTCATGATCGTCGTAGAAAGTCTCTTGAAACTCTTTGAACCTCTCATGCGTGTATTCAAACGTCTTATGAATGTTTTCGAACGTCTCTTGAATGTCTTCAAACGTATTATGAATGTGTTTTGGACACACCCCTCGTGAATGTCTTTGAAAGCCTCTCTTAAGCATCTTCGAACCCCTCATGAATGTCTTCAAACGTGTTATGAATGTCGTCGAAAGTCTCTTGAACGTATTCGAAAGTTTCTTGAACGTCTTAAAACCCCTTGTGAATGTCTTTTAAAGTCTCTTAAACGTCTTCGAACCCCTCATCGATGTCTTTAAACGTATTATAAATATCTTTATAAATTATAAAACTTATTATAAACGTCTTATGAACGTTTTCGAAAGTCTCTTGAATGTCTCACGAACATCTTCAAACGCCTCATGAGCGTCGTAGAAAGTCTCTTGAAACTCTTTGAACCCTTCATGCGTGTCTTCAAACGCCTTGTGAATGTTTTCTAACGTCTCTTAAATGGCTTCCAACGTCTTATGAATGTCTTCGGAAGTCTATGGAACGGTTCACGAACGACTATCGAAAATCTTCGAATGGCTCGCAAACTTCCAACAAACGGTTCACGAATATCTAACGAACGTATACTGATAAAAGTCTTCGATTATCATTGGGCGATTATATTAATTTATTTTGAATCAAATTCCATACAAACAAATGAGTTTCACATTCGAATGTCATATTGTATTCAGTTGCACAATCCGATATCAGGTGATGCGGACATAACTAAGTACGGGTTGAGGAGAATAAAAAGTACATAATGTTGCATTTCTTTTATTTGCATGAATCTTTATGATTCAGCCACCAATTAAATATTTTTAATACATTTTGTAAGGCACAACTGTTTTTATGCTTTTCACATCGTAGAGTAAAACTTCCATCTAATTTACTTGAGACATCCATATCGTCAAAGTCTATATTCAACGACTCAATAAATAGCTCATTTTTCATATCTATTATATCAGCTAGCCATTCTCGTTTTTCATGACCCTCAACATATACAATAGGACACATATCGCCGTCCGTTGAACCTTCAACTCCAGCTGTTATTGAACCTTCAGCCATGCTATATGGAACGTTTCCATATGCCCACTTTAGACCATGATGATTGCGAATCGACCATGATGCTTCGTATCTCGCAGATTTTGCCGATCTATGCAATTTTATGGATAATGTCGGTCAATGGACAATAGTCAACAATGCGATCATGTAAGATTAAAACAATATGCAGTTGTATTCAGTGGTGAATCTTCTTTGCATTCGAACTCTATTCACACATCTACGGTAGCATTTTTTACAGGCTCGTTCTGATGTGATCAATCATTGACAGTGGGAGGGCCGTCACATTAAGACTTGGCGATGGTTAGTAAAGAACGATCACTATTGCAGTCACAATGGTATTTACAAAATCGAGAGTACATATTGAACAAAATGTCGAAACTTTTTTGAAGTCCTAATTCGAATCATCTTGAGAAAAGAATGCTGAATTGAGATAAAGTTTAGCACTTGTGATTTTGCAGTCGGTGAATAATATAATGTCCTTTACCATGCATTATCTTTTTACCAGTCTGCACCGCACCAATTACATATTTTGGTTTCTCTAGTTGGGAGGCAGCTTTTTCGGTCTATGAATGTTTCGTTGTGCTTTGAAGCGATGGACAGTCGTGTAGATCCCAAGAGCGAACAACTCATATTCAAGTATCGCTCACTTTCCAATGTTCGAAGTAATGATAATTTATTGATCTCATCTAATATTATGTTGGGCATATGCCATTGTATCTTGAGTAATTCAACTTCTGCCTCTAGTGGTTGATGATGACTGAAGGCACAATTATTGCCATAGCGTGAAGGTATTAGAATTAACTCATGACGAGCATTCATTTTCGTAGAAAATGTATTTTATGCACAGCACTAGTTTTTCCAGTTCTGTCACGAACTATGATATGAAATCGGCGCTGTGATGTGGTCGATACTATGATAGCGATTCATCATATGAAAAACACATGTGGTAATCAATAGTAAATGCTTCATGATATTGGTACATATCCTCTGCTACGTTCTTCCCATCAGTCTTTGCACATTCTCATCTTCTCTCTGTAATTAGTAAAAAAAAAACACTCCAAATAGGCATCTACAGTGAATGGATGTGTTGCTTTCCGATTGAAGTTGATGATTTGGAACCACTTATTGGTATCATTTGATAGTCGGATGGCGCACTGCTTTATTGCTCCATAATCGATCTCATGTGATTGTAGTTTATCCGTTGATCTAAAGTAATGCAGACACCTGCGAAATACTGGATTGTTGTTTAATTCGTCTAGCACATATGACGGTATAGTAATTGTGTTAACTTCACACACCGATGGCATATATATATTTCTTAATGGCTGCCTCTGTTCTGCGCTCACGAGGCTTGATAGGTTCTTTATCTATGTGATATGTTATACATTGTTATCTTCGGTATCTTGTATGTATAGCAAATTGATATGCTTTTCTTCTTCTTCTTATATTGAGCCACGCGTATCGGAGCAATGTCCTCTTCGGTGGTATACATGTTGATGGATAAATTGTTTTGAAGCACAATTTTTTTATTTTTCATTTGACCTATAGTTCCTGGGAATCCAATATTCGATAGATTCAATACCGTTGAATAATGCATGTAAGAAGATCCGTGGTCACTGTTTCGTTCAGCTGGGTATAAAGCTGTGACTGTCACCCATGCGAAACGTGTATTATCTCTTGATTGCACATTAATCGCAGCCCTCATAATTATTATTTCCCGTGGCAATGGGATTTAACATTCAACACGTATTGATTTATACTTATTCACATTTATTGTAAGATTACGTATTTTTCGTAAAGCTCAACCACTTCCACGTTGTTGAAATTCATCGAGCCGGGGTTAAAGTATAGACCATCACGCGTTCAAGTCGAGTTCTCGCCACATTAACCCTTCACCGCTGTGTCCTACACCCATGCTTATAAAATGCCTGTACATGGAATGCTTCAATCCTTCCCGATGCGGTATTTGGCCTATCAATGACTATTGATGTTTAGTTGATAATCGTTGGCACTTAATTCGGCTTTGCGTCTTCAGTACTTCGATGAACTCGACGATCTGTTGCCTCCACACAGCAAAGTCGTCGATCGAACTTAGGAGCGTGGCTTGGTTGTGCAAGATTTCTTCTGATGGTTGATTGTTGTTTTCCATATTAACGAGTTGAAAAGTCTTCCCAGAGAGATATGTTAACTCACTGCTTCATTCAAAATGTGGCCACTTTTGAGCGCTGCCGATGATTAAAAACGGTCTCCCATCAGAAAATATTTTTGTCGTTCCCTTCTAGCTCGGAAAATGTTCCCTTCTAGCTCGGAAAATAGAATCACCTCCACCAGAGTTTTTTAATATCACGTTGATATCTTTTATCGCGGAAAGCATGAAAAATAAATTCATACACAGAACGAGCCGGTCAGGGTTCAACGGGAGCAAAAAAAATTAATAAATAAATAAATTAAATAAAAACATAATAAAATAAATTAAAATAAATATAAATAAAAGCCAAAAAAAATGTAATAAATACCTCGTTTTCGTATATGTGTTTCGGATAGTCAAGACATTACTTGAGCGGAATGTTATTTTTTCAAAATGTTCCCGTTGCTCGGAGGGTGGCTTCGAATGTCGACGTAGAAAAAAAAATGCCTTAAGAATATGGCTGATTTGGTAAGTTTTGTAAAGCTTCAAGTGTCACTTGAATAGGTTTGGTGTTGCTCTCCGAAGAGCCCTATGATTCATGACAGACTTCATACATACTGGAACACGCGGCAACATATATTGAAAAGTCTATGATGCTCTGCATAATACGCCAGTTCAGTCTCCATGACCTAGACGCTGTTCTGTAGAGATCGCGAAAGTCAATGATTGGCGTGCCTGGCCAGCTTTCACCTCCACGAGTGCACACTTTTCTGGACAGCAGATGCCTACCCCACAGGAATAGTTAAGGAAAAAAAAAGCCGTCCCCTTCCTGTATCGCTTCAAATTATCGAGATTTGCCTACCCATATATGACCATTTCATGCACACATCGTGTGTGTGTGAGTTTTATTTTCAAACGGACTAAATAGTGTAGAAAGAAAAACACTGCATCGATGCTAATCTTTTTTATGTCTATAATAAATTAGGAGATTTATGGGTTTTCAACGGTCGCTCACCACTACCTGACCCCCGCCCCCACAAAACACTCGTCGACGACGGCTTCCCCCTCCCGACAGTCGCTCTTCGGACCACATGGCTACCCCCTCCACAGAGACCCATGGCATGACGTCACGTCCCCGCGCTGGACCCCCCCCCCCCCCCGCCGCCAGGCACTGGGCTTCCCCGCGCTGGACCCCGCCGCCCCGCTCCCCCCTGAGATCCCTGCGTTAGAACCGCTCTAGTACATCTACTCTTATACTACTTAACCTATCTTTCAACTGTTTCGCCGCTCTCTCTCTCTCTCTCTCTCTCTCTCTCTCTCTCTCTCTCTCTCTCTCCTCTCCCCGCCGTCCGACTTCCGTTTCTTCCTCTCACTCCATTCCTCTTTTATTCCGCTTCGTCCTCTTCTTCTCCTTCTCTTTCCTTTTCCTTCTTCCTCTCCTCCAGTCTCCTCATCCATCCCTGCCCCCTGCCCCCTTCGTCTAAGATCTCGTCCACTCTCCTATACCGCCCTTTCCCCCATCGCGCCTTCAGGTACCCTGGAACCCCCCCCCCCCCACGTTTTTCTCCTTATACCATCTATTGTACCTCGACTCCATTATATTTTCCCACCTCTCCCTTCTCTGCTCGTATCCCTTCCTCTCGCATCCCTCCTGTTCTTAACCCTGCCCCCCCCCCCGCCCGCCCACGGTATTCCTGAACTCCTCTCGGCCTTTCTCCGATTTCGATCTCCCGTGATCACCTATCCTCTCCCTTTTCCCTAGCCTCCCAGCTCTTCGTTGCCCATTCACTCCCTCCCCCTTTCCTTAGCTTTTCCTCATACTTCTACGCTCTTCTACCTGCTCTCGTTCTTATTTTGTTCCTTTCCAACTCCTCCCTCACCACATACCCTGGTGTTTCCCAGTCGAGCCACAGCACCCATCTCGCGTATCTCTCTTGCATCGCTTCCATCTCCCCTTTTTCTTCCCATCGTTATTCCCTCTTTCCTATTTCCCACACCTGCCTCATTACTGTTCCTGCCTTTCTTAGCCTGACTTTTATGTGCGCCTCTGGCTCCCTATTCCCCCTGAACATGTATCCCAGGTATTTGAATTCCCTTACTTCTTCCAACTCTTCCCCTCCCCATTTCCATATCTTTTTCTTGAACCTCCCCCCTCCTTTCCTGAACCTCATCACCTTGGTCTTCCTCACATTCACCTCCAGCTTCTTGCCCTCGAATTCCCTTTCCAGTCTCTTGATCATGTTCCCCATGTCCTCCTCCTTTTCTGCCAGAACGTTTTAAGCTAAGCTAACTAAGCTTTTCCTTTTCTTTCTTCCCCTATTTACTACTTGCCACACATTGTTCTCCGTCTTCGCTTCCGCTACCTTTCTTATTCTTCTCTCTCTTTCCTCATCCTTCTTCCTCTCACCCAACTTTCCGTACTCTCTTTTCTTTTCTCTATATCGCTCTTTTGTACTTCTTCCTTTCCTTAATTTATTTAGCTCTCCACCTTTTTCTTCCGGCGTTCTTCATCCCACCATCCTCCCCTCATCGCTCTCCTCTCTCTCTGCCCACTTCATCCTCGCCTGCCTTCATGGCCTCCTTCATTATCACGTTATTTTTTTCACCACTTCTTGGATCCCTCCTCTTTCCACTCCTGCCTCCTCTATCCGTCTCCCATATTCCTCCATCATCCTTTCCGACCACTTGCCACATCCTGCTCTTCTTTCCCACTTACCCTGATTTCTTCTTTCCCTCTTTCCTCTTTTCATCGTCACTATTATCGGGTGATGATCCGACTGTACGTTATCTCCTATCCTCATACTCTCAATCCCTTCCCTCGATTTATTCTCCTCCAACAGATAATCTATTACGCCCCCCCCCCCCTGTGTATTGTAATCCCCCGAAAAAAACTCAGGAGAACTATCCGAAAAAAATGCGGTGCGCTTCTGGGCCGGGATTCGAACCCGGGACCTTTCGATTGCCGGTCGACTGCTCTGACCAACTGAGCTACGCCAGCCCGCTTACCTCACCTTTCTCGGATAGTCTCTATATGGTAACGCAACGTTACAAACCCCCCTGCCAGAGTCCATCCGGCTCTGGAGGGTCGACTCGAAATTTTTGCCCAAACTAATCTCAACGCAACGGGAACTACGACAGACGCGGCGATTGTCTGAGGGACGGAAGGGGGAAGGGGTACTACAGACCGTCCTGGCCTGAGGGGAAGGGAGGGGGGGGGGCTAGCTCAATGAGACTCTTATCTCAGGTAGGGGATTCTTCCACGGCAATCAAGAACAATTCTGGTTCCGTATATCCTTGATTCGGCCGTGGGCCTCTGTTGGGCGCCATTTGTAATCCCCCGAAAAAAACTCAGGAGAACTATCCGAAAAAAATGCGGTGCGCTTCTGGGCCGGGATTCGAACCCGGGACCTTTCGATTGCCGGTCGACGGCTCTGACCAACTGAGCTACGCCAGCCCGCTTACCTCACCTTTCTCGGATAGTCTCTATATGGTAACGCAACGTTACAGTATATTAACTTCCCCTCCGAGTCCCCTTTTATGTTTCCGTTAAATATTTCCCATCCCGTCTTCTCTAACACATTAATTAACGTTCTCCCTTCCGCATTTACCTTCTTGTCTTTTGAACTCCTGCCTTCTTTCTCCTCCCCCTTGTCCTCCCATCCTCCTCCTCCCTCCTCTCCCGTCCTCGCATTAAAATCCCTTCCGATTATGACCCTCCCTTCTTCCTCCTGCTTTTCTATTCATCTTTTGAATTTCTCGATTTTCCTCTCTATGTCCCTATTTTCATACGCCACAATTATGGTCCATTTGTCCTCCCCTGCTTGTACCTTCACCGTCATTATCCCTTTCTTCCTCCGTCCTCTCTCCCTTTATTTCTGCCTTCACCTCCATCCTTACCCCTATCACCATCCCTCCCATTGCCCTCCCCTTTCTATTTCTTTTGTCCCGCCCATTGTGCCATCCACGTGTATCCCCTAGGAAGCCTTTCTCTTCTTTTATCCCATCCATTTTCTTCTACCCATGTCTCCACCATCACTACCACCTCCCAATCCTACAGCCCCTTTCAACACTCCTTGTCCTTGTTTGTGAGGCTCGCTACGTTCCAAAACGCCATCTTCCAGCGCCTCCTTCCTTTCCCTTTCTTCCTCCTCACTCTTTCCTTTCTCCTTCTCTACTCGTTTTTTGGCTTTTCTCTACTCCCTCCCGCCCCCCTTTCCTCTTGTCTACTTCCCTCCCCTTCTCCCGTCACTCTTTCTTTCCCCCTCCAGTCCCTCAATACTTCCCTACTCTCGTCCCAAATCCACGTGGCCCCCTCTATTATCACCTTCCCACACCCCAGCTTTACCCTCTTCCCCCTCCTTTCTTCTTCGTCCCCTATTCTCCTCAGTCTCCACTGCATCCTCCTTTCCTTCCACGTCAAATCATCCTCTATTTTTTCGCTCCTCCCTCTTAATTCCTTTTTCCTCCTCATCACCTCCTTCCTCCCCTCTATTCCCTCCATTCTCATTTCTATTATTCACTTCTTCCCTTGTACTGCCCCATTCCTCATCTCTCTCGCCCTTTCTCCCTCCCTTGGGCTCCCATCTTCTCCAGCACCTACTCCACCGCTTGCCTCATCGGTCCCTCCCTCGTCGCTCCCGTTATAACGAAGTTCCTCCGTCTTTCTTCCTTCTCCCTCCTCCCCATTTTCCTTCACATTTCTTCTACCCTCCTCTCCGTCTGTCCCTTCTTTCCCCTTGCCCCCTCTTCTTCTCCCTCTTCTCCCCCCGCCTTCGTCTCCCCTCTGCACTCTCCAGCTCTTTCAGTTCCACCCCAATTTTTTCTATGTCTTTCTCCTGCTGCCCTACTTTCTTCATTCTCCCTTCGTTCTCCCTATTCTCCCTATTATCCTTCTTTTCATCGCCTCCTTTTCCCTTCTCCGTCTTTCCGCTACCAAACTTCATCTCTCCCCTCATCCTCCCTAGTTTGTCCTCGACTTTCCTTCCTGCCCCTGCACTGACGCCAACCCCCTCCTGACCTCCTCCCTCGTTGCTGTAATCATCCCCTCCAGCCCGCCCCCCTCCTGTCTCCCTCTTTCTGGCCACCGCTGTACCTTTCTGCTTTTCTGGAAAGCCTCCTCTCCCTTCTGTTCTTTTTCCTCCATCCGTTCTCTCTTCCTCTTCCACAATTCGCTTATCTCCCCCACGCTCGCGCTTCTTCCCATGCGAAGCCTTTCCGCGTTCGTTTTCCTTCCCTTCCTTTGTGCTATCTCCTTCTCTCTCCCTGCCCCCTCCACTCATCCACTCGCAACTCCGCGCTCCTCCGTAGCTTTTCCTTCGTCGCCCATTCCTTAATATTCTCCTCACCCAGCGAGTCCTTTACCGCCTCTCTGTTTTACCTATCTGCCTTGCCTCCTTCCTTTTTCCCTCTACTTCCTATCTTCTCCGTCCTCTGCCACTGCTGTCCCGTCGTTTCCACTCGCCTTCTCCTTCCCTTCCCGTTTTCTCTGCCTCACCGCCCCTCACCTGCCCTTCCTTCCTAACCTCACTTCCAACTATTCTCTCCCTCTTCCTTCTTTAATTCTCCCGTCACCCTATTTTTTTTCTTTTCCACCACACTCCCCACTTTCCCCTTCACCTTTCCCCGCACTTTCGCTGTTTCCCACCACCCTTACACTCACTTTTACCCGCTTTCTTTACCAGCTGTCGCACACGCACTCTCTCTCATCCACTCCGGAAACGGAAGTCCAATGATGGCCATGGGATTCGAGAGGCTGGAAATATCAATGAGCTTCGCTTGTTAATATCGCTTCGCTGAAAATATCAATGAACCGCACAAGTGAAAAATGTCTAAGCATCGTCAAGCCAAATCTATGGATTTGCTTGTTCGACCGCAGACAACAAAAAATTCACACCTTCAGGTATGGAGAGGCTAACAATATGAATTTTGAATCTCGAACATAGGCAATGGAAAGTTCTTAGATTAGGGGTAGAAAGGCCAAAATAATTATTTTATTTGGAGACAATTGAACAAAAAATATTCATAAATAATATAATATTTTATAGTAAACAGAATGGAAAGGCATCAATTTGGAAATTGCGTCCAGCGCAGGGAAAATATAAATTCTGTTATGTAAGAGCACAGGTTATGAAAACATGTATCTGTCATACTGCTACGTCCCAGCCATCACCTTTTTTCTCTCTTTTTTGAATCTGCAATGGTAAATACGCACGATAGCAGCACACTCACTCATCGACCAAAAACCTATATTTCTTCAACGCTAAGCGAGCGATAGCCGGAACGTACCACAAGACCAAAAGCGAAACCGTCCCACGTTGGTCCCCACGAATAAACATAGCCAACGATAGACGAATTTACGAGAGGAGCGTACTCGCCGTCTCGGAAGAGAAACCTTACGCCTAGGACAAATACAGGGACCGAACTGCGCCACAATCCTACCTTGTCCTAAGACCCAAACAATCCGACGAGGAAAACTCGCCCGCGTCAGAACACGTCACCCGGTCATATCGTAAGACTCACGAAACCGCGGTCGCTGAACCCGATTCTCGGACATAGAACAATGGCCGCATTTACCATAGCGGTGACCTAATAAGTAGACGAATAAAGCTATTCCCACGCATGACGCCGACCTATCACGTAAGTCAGCGTACATTTTCACAATTGATTAACCAATCACTAAGGAGCTCTGATTCGAAAATGCATTCTCCCCAAAAAAAGCTCCTTCCCTACAACCAGACTTTCTTAATTTTTATATCACGAAAGAGCAGACACTCTATTCTCGAACTCCGAACAGAACAGTTGACTTACAAGGCTAAACCCTTTCGCTCTGCGTTTCCGTGTAATCATTGTACGCGTAACTATCTTTGTACCGTAATTATAAGTTTGTAAGAATTAGGGGGGATTTTCTTTTTTTTCGACAAAAAAATCGATTTTTTGCTGACCGCTGTTTCATATTCTTCAAAGTGTTGAGAATATGTGTGCAAAATTTCAAATTACAATTCTCAAAAATGGCAAAGTTATAAGCGATTTTATACCTGCGTGTCGACTCGCGGTGGCCGCGCGCTCGTTGTCACACGGCAGGGATCGGCGCGCCCGGCAGCTGCCCGAATCTGTTGCTCGGCGGACCATAAAAATAACGGGACAGCACACAATAAGCATTTAATTCAATGAAGGACGAGTCCTAACGGTCGTGCGAGATCGAAATATTCGGTGGACAGTCACTCAGTCTCGAACGAGAGTTTACTGGTAACAGACGTATATATCATGGATCGAAAACAGGGAAGTGATACTCATAGTCGTGCTGCTAGACCGAAAAAAAGGAAATTTGTTGGGAATATTCACACCCGAGAAACGGAAACGACGTTTGCAAGTACGTCGGCCCAGAAACTGTCGACAGCGGAAGACAAAGAAATAATTACGGACCCGGGTCATGGATATCGCATTATCGCGTTTCTATCGGTTTTCTCTGCAATCTCGCAACTCGTAATATGTCAGGAATGCAAAGGACCGATCAAATTTGGCGAATCCAGTTCTCGCGGCTTGGGTTTGAAAATAGTTGTGCAGTGCAAGTGTCGTGTGCAATATATTAATTCCTGTCCTCTCGTCGATGACAAATCGTGTGAGATAAACCGGAGAATGGTTTTTGTGATGAGACTATTGGGAGTAGGCAGAGAGGGTATAAAGGGGGTAGCCGGTTAAGGGGGGTCTGACGGCCCCCACCGAGTTTGATCGAATCGACCCAAAAACCTGAAAGAGGGCTGAAAAACAAAATTTTAGAGATATTTTTTAACCCCCTAAACCCTTATGAAAACACCATAATCGCAAAAAATGCGTTTTTTTTATGTTTAATTTTTTTTCGAGCTTTCAAATGCATTTTAAAGCGGTTTTAACACAACCAAAATTTTGTTTCAGATGTGTAGACATGCCCTGAATTTTTCCAGATTTTTTCGTAAAGTTAAATCATGTGCAACATAATTTTAATGGCATAAAAACCGTAAAAAATCGTCATTTTTTGTATTTAATGCTATGGTTTTTATTGACGTATTAATGGTAAAAAATCGTGCACCATAGCATAGAAAGCTACTATCTTCCTCTACAAAATGACGCTAATTGGGCTCAATTCGGTCGTCTCTAGCGTCCGAAAATCAAACTTGAATAAATTCCGTTTTTATAATTTGAGCATTTTCAGTTACGAAAATGACACAAAATCATATTTTTCAATTATTTTACTTAATAAAAGTACATTTTGGGGTTTCTGAGGTCGCCGATTACAAATTTGATGTCAAAAATTAGTTTTGTCACATGACAGCTGTCAAAACGAAGAAAAAATATTTTAATTTTTGAAATTTTTTAAAAAAGCTATGGGAACGATATTAATAAGGATTTTTTAGGTCGCTGATTATAAATTCATTCTTATACACGAATTTTTAATCGTAACAGCTGTCAATAGTTATATTAACAAACAAAAAATTACGTATTATTCAGAAAAAAAATTTGGAATTCCCCGACTAAACTGTCACCTGGCGGAGAAAATCCCAACTTGTACCTTATTAAGCCACGTACCCGAGTGCCTAAGGCCACCGTACCCACGTGGGCCTTAGGCTCGTATGCCCCTCCGCACGGTACTGCGCATGCCCACTACGCACTGACGCATCGAGAACCCCGCTCCACGCGGTCTCTCTTTCTCTCTGTGTTCAGCCGCCGTCCAGTACACACGTCATGCGACGCGCTCTGCTCCGTTAAACAAATCTATTTGTTTTGTTAACAGCGTTTTTTTAATTTATCGTTTAACCTGCCTATCTCAACACGAAGTGATTGAAGCAGTATTCTAAGGTGAGTTTGAATATCAATTTAAATATCAATCAACATAAAAATTGATTTATAATCATAACCTCAATCTACAATCGTTTGCCTCATAGTCGACTTGAAATCGTACAGAAGGTGGCCGTCAACTTCAAGTTGTTGTTTAGTTCACTCACATGAAAAGAATTTTAAAAATGCAAAAAAAAAAACAAAACTAAGACGAAACGATATTTCAATAAAAAAATGATTTGGAATACAATAATTTATTTCTGTTTTGTTTACCGATGTTTTCAACATTTTTTTTGTTTTGATTTACAATTTTTAATGTACTTTCGATTTTCGTTACTTTTGTTCTATTTGTTTTTTTAATTATGGTTTTTTTTATTCCGGGTTTCAGTTACTTTTTTCATTTTTTTCAAAAAAAAAAAAATAATTTGTTAATCATAATAAAAAAAATAACAATGTTCTTTTTTTTTCTTTAGGAAAAACTGTGCGATGCCACCGAAAAAACGAAAATGTACGGCTGGTGAAAGGTGCATAAGATGCAACAGATTGTTGCGTTATGATACCGGAAAACAGAAGTCCATTTCTTCAGATGATGACGTACACTTATATACTAAACTACTAGGTAAACGAGTAGAGAAAGGTGACGTTTTATGTCATCTGTGTCGTTCCGCAATCGCTAAATCCCGAACGGTTTCACCATCGACGAGCAGTGATTCTGATCCTGAAGAAAATCTTCAGTTGGATTTTAATCCCGAAGAAAATCCTCTGCCAAACGTCAATCCCGAGGAAAATCCTCTGCCAGATGTTGATCGCGAACAAAATTCTGTCGATCCTGTATAGAGACATTCATCAACACTCTCCAATTTGACAGTATCAGATGACACAGAACAATCTTCGGAACAGTCTTCGCAACAATTGTCACGGTCGCAGTCTGGATCTTCCACAGGACAGTCATCACAATCTTCTAAGGACCCTCCTTACGTTCTTCGTCCAAGAGAACCGGACTATGAAATGATCGAGATGCCTTTCAACAGAGTTACCGCGACTCACAAATGTTGTTGCGTATGTCTTACTCCAATTATGACATCTCCGGTTGTTCCGTTTAAAGCGAGGTTACAGGTATTTATAAGTTCACGAATTTTCATTCCAAAAGGCAATCGCTGTTGTCCTGTACATCTTATCAGTGAACGTATGTACGTTGACGAAATTTCAAACTTGAAAATATTTTCGAATACTTGTACTATCAGTTCTCAAGAGTTGGCATTATTTTTGGATGCACTGTCCAAAAAATGCGACAACAGTATTTTAGACAGAGTAGATGATTACAATTTATCGGCAGAGCGCATAAAATCGCTAACTGGATACACAGTTGCAGAAATCAAGACTCTAAAAAACATGTTGGTCACTTTGCGAAATTCTCAAAATCGCAGTATTAATCAAGCTCTTTTAATATTCCTTTTTAAATTAAGAACTGGAAATTCCAACACAATCACTGCGTCAATTTTCGATATCAAATCTGAACAACTAGTATCTGCTTATTGCAAATCGGTTTTGGATTCATTCGCGAAAGACGTCTTTCCACTTCGTTTCGGAGCTCGGGCATGTTCTCGCGAAGATTTAATTGCTAATCACACGTCGCCTTACGTAAAAAAATTACACGGATTTGAAGATCGCCTGCTCTTGATTGCTGATGGTTCATACCTTCGACACCAAAAAAGTAGTAATAATTGTTACCAAAAAAAATCTTTCTCTGGTCAGAAAAAGTGTCCACTCTGTAAACCCTTCACAGTTTGTGCCACAGATGGATATGTAATAGATGTTTACGGACCGTACGAAGCAATTGTGAATGATGCGAAAATCTTACAACATGTACTAAGTGATCCGAACGGCTTGAGATCAATCCTCAAAAAAGGGGATGTTTTTATACTTGACAGGGGGTTCAGAGACGTCAAAGATTGGTTAGAATCTCAAGGGTTCGTTGTGTTGATGCCAGCGTTGAAAGGCAAAAGAAAGCAACTTCCAACAAATGAAGCAAACGAAAGTCGATTTGTTACGAAATTGAGGTGGGTGGTAGAGGCTGTCCACGGTATAATCGGTAGTAAATTCAAACTCTTGCATAATCAGTTTAACAACAACATGTTGGATTCAGCGATGCTTTATTGCAAAGTAGCGAATTTTTTGGTTAATGAGTTTGGAAAAAGACTGAATTGCGATACCGATTTACAAGATCAAATTGCCGAGCAAATGTTGAAAAGAAAAGACGTTGACAATTCTTTAGCGAAAGTTGTGGAAGAACAAAACTGGAATAGGAAGAAAAGGATCTTCAAACCGTTAACATCAAATGACGTATTAGACTTTCCGGAAATGACAGAGCAAGATTTGAAGATCCTTTTCACTGGCTCGTACCAGTTATCGCAAACTGTTTCATACTTAGCTGAAATGTATACCGAAGAAGGACTTTTGAATATGCAATACTTGTTGGAGGACGATACCATTTTGAAATGTGAAGTTAAATCAAGACATATAAACAAGAAAGTATACAGATGTTACGTTCAGTACGACCCTAACAGTATTGGATATAACGGTATAAAAAACTACGTATGTGATTGTGCAAATGGGCTAAGAACTGTTGGTTGCTGTGCCCACGTTGCAACAATCATTTACTTTTTAAGTCATGCACGGTATTTGTCCAAAATCATCCGCCCAGCTCAAATTCTAACGAATCTATTTCACGTTGATAATGTCGAACCTGTTATTGAAGAACACAGTGACGAAGATTAACAACATAACAATCATGTTGCAATGTATGTATTACTTGTGTCTGTTTAATGTATATATTAGATGAATGTATGTAATATTATTATAAATAAATAGATTTTTTAAAATACAATGACTTTTAATTATTGAAAAAACCGAAATAGCAAATACCATTTTCATTTGATGACATGTGTAATTTTTTTTTTTTGTTAGCTGTTTGACATCAAATTTGTAATCAGCGACCTCAGAAACCCCAAAATGTACTTTTATTAAGTAAAATAATTGAAAAATATGATTTTGTGTCATTTTCGTAACTGAAAATGCTCAAATTATAAAAACCGAATTTATTCAAGTTTGATTTTCGGACGCTAGAGACGACCGAATTGAGCCCAATTAGCGTCATTTTGTAGAGGAAGATAGTAGCTTTCTATGCTATGGTGCACGATTTTTTACCATTAATACGTCAATAAAAACCATAGCATTAAATACAAAAAATGACGATTTTTTACGGTTTTTATGCCATTAAAATTATGTTGCACATGATTTAACTTTACGAAAAAATCTGGAAAAATTCAGGGCATGTCTACACATCTGAAACAAAATTTTGGTTGTGTTAAAACCGCTTTAAAATGCATTTGAAAGCTCGAAAAAAAATTAAACATAAAAAAAACGCATTTTTTGCGATTATGGTGTTTTCATAAGGGTTTAGGGGGTTAAAAAATATCTCTAAAATTTTGTTTTTCAGCCCTCTTTCAGGTTTTTGGGTCGATTCGATCAAACTCGGTGGGGGCCGTCAGACCCCCCTTAACCGGCTACCCCCTTTAAAAATCAAGCTAGAGAATCCACCCATGGGACCAAATTCAAAACGATAGAAGCACTGAGCAAATTCCTTAAAAAAGATATACACCAAATAAATCCGAAATACAATTATTGGGAGAACTCGGTAATATTTTTCAAACGGCCGACGACAGTGTCGTAGATTTCACCGCAAAAATCAGGAAAAAGATAAGGGAAATAATCGAAGCGTTTGTCCCGTCAAGATCCGTAAAATTTTGTAACGTGTGCAAGAAACACAATCACACTCCAGAAATCTGTCGGTTCGCGAACCTTACATGGCAAATTTGCAAAGGTCTAGGCCACAGTGCCAGCGAGTGTAGAAAAAAACAAACGAGCAGGACTCGGTCATTTTTCAAATTTGCAAAACAATCCGTTCACACCGCCGACAGATGTTACACCGATGACAATTCCCGGGTCACAAAGTGCCACTTGTGTAAAAACTCAGGGCACACAGCCGATAAATGTCCTTCGCAAAGCATGGCCGATCGATCGAACAAACAAACCCGACGAGGTAGTAGGAATCCCCGCGCGTTTGAAACCTCTTTCCACATGATAGTCGAAAACCTATCGCGCCTTTAAAAATCCGTAAGGGTGTTTACGCCGGCGACTGCCCGGTAACAAACATCGACGGAAAGGCCCATTTGAAGGTTTTCAATCCCACAAATGAGGCCGTACGACTGATCATGCCGGTCATAAAACTACAGGAATTCGACATCGTGGCAAACAAAAGCAAACAAAAAACAAAATCAGATCGCACAACAATCTGCGATTCCAAACAAAAAAATGGGATTGCATGACAATCTGCGAATCCAATCCATTTCTTCGCGATGCTAATCCAATTCTCGCGATCATTCCAATCCAAAACAAAAACCAAATTGCATGACAATCTCCAAATCTGATCCAGTTCCTCAAGATTCTAATCTTATTTCGGACGTAGATTGCACAACTACGCCGGTCCAGAGCCTAGTAGTGGCCAATAAAAAAATAAATAAAAAATCGACGAACACGTCAAAATAAAACTTTGTCAGCGCTCCAGTGATAGCACTGATGAAGAAAAACCAAACAAAAAAGCAAAACAAACCTAGATTGCATGACAATCTCAAATTCTAATCCAATTTCATGCGATGCTAATCCCAATTTCTCGCGATGCTAATCCACTTTCTCGCGATGCTAATCCCATCTTCTCGCGATGCTAATCCAATTTCTCGCGATGCTAATCCCAATTTCTAGCGATGCCAATCCAATTTCTCGCGATGCTAATGCAATTTTTCGCGATGCTGGTCCCAATTTCTCGCGATGCTAAGCCATTTCCTTAAAATTCTAATCCTAATTCGGACGTAGACTGCACGACACTTTGGCCGGTCCAGAGCCCCGTAGTGGCCAATAAAATCCAAAAAAATCGACATAAACGTCGAAATAAAACTTTGCCAATGCTTCAGTAAGAGCGATGATAAAGAAAAATCCAAACCAATTAAAAAAAAAAAACTCAATCAAAAGTCCAATCTCGAAAGTAAATTAAAAATTAAAAAACGAAGAAAAGCAAAATCGAAATGCAAACGTTAATTCTATCATCACCTCTAAGTCAACATTGCATATAATAAAAAATTCGAAAGCCACGTTACAAGATTTGGCGCGTAAATTAGACCAGACTAGCGATAGCAATACCGAAAACAAAAATTCAACAACCTTTACCATTGAAGCAGATGTCCACTCCATCCCGCGTGAGAAAAACATAAACATCGTTACTCGCTCTCAAGCGAGGAGCGATATAGAGCAAGTGCACGAATCATGTGGCGACTACGCTACCATCAAGGCCAACGCGGCTGCAGCCGAACGCGTACACGCGCAATCCGAAACTCGACACCTTACACGTCGAATTCGTAAACCCATAGATTACGCAGAGATTAGCGACGACGAGACGGCGGCCGAGATATTGAAACCCATACGCACTAGTCAACCTGCGGAGGGCCTTGCCCCGAAATCAGCCGAGGGCCCTGAGCAGCGCAAAGCATTTCCGATCCATTGCTTCAAAAACTCCATCGATCCTAATTCCGATAATTCGACAAATTCACTTCTAAATCTCTCGATTTACATCCCTCCGAAAACGAGGATCCTCCAGCGGAGGAAGGAAATATATCGGAATTAAAAATAGCTAATTGTGTCAACACCAAATAGTTGTTCCACTTTCGAAACGATAATCCGGTTTATTTCACCGACTCAACGGGTAAGCCGTATGACCCAGGAGGACACAATGGTGTCTCAAAAACCGATTTTAATCCTAATTAAATAAATAAACATAATAATTAACCTACTTTTGAGATGGCCGTTATCAATCTACTGTGTGGCGTTTAACGATATCACCTTTGCAATCATAACCGAAGAAACAGTTCAAATTTTTAATTACAGTATCCTCGGTACAGAACATCCGAACTTGTTTATGTTCAAAACTCGCCACTAACTATTTCACAATTCAAGAGAGCTTTCCCGTTGCGAAACTAGATATAATTGCCTACATGCATTTGAAATTCATATACGTAGTAATTATATTACACTAACAAATCATTATTAATATTTATACCTCCTATATACCTCCGCAACGGTGAGAAAAATGAGCGCTGAATACTCCAAAATAGTTTTTTATTAACGATCCAAACCTCGGACAAATTGTATACAATTTAGCAAAGAAACTGAGTTATATGACAGTACTTTCTGGTGAAAGAGTACACGTTATTTAATGTTTAAGAATACAAGAAAATCTGATCATGTTGAAAGAATTTTACGATCAACTGCCTGTCACTGGTGGGAGCGAAATATATCTCCTTATTCCTCGAACACATACATTACCAAACAAATTCAAACAACCTGCATTTCCTTCCTATTCCCCTATTACCTCTTTAGAGATACCTGGTATAAGTTCGTCCCTGTTCCGGTCGAAGCCACACCACCTGCAATCACGAAATCGACGACGAAGTCTACTCGGCGATATACTAACCCAGGATCACCAGCATCATTAGGATCTATTCCACAGAAGATATCGGCAACGTACGAGAACGCGTAATGTTTCTCCGTGGAGAAACCCACTGTCGTAAACAATATGGCACGGGGCATCAGTGGTCAAAACACTACCAATCCGGAGGACAAGTTTTCAAATCTCCTGGATAACAACAATCAATAACACCAAGCGGACTTCATCTGGAATCGCACCTAAAAAAAATCCACTCAATTCGGTACAGCAAGCGCCGGTTTCACCCGAACATCACTCGTCGTGCGAGCGATCAAAGTCCTCCTAGATACGGTGATCCATGCAAACAGCCGACACCCTGTGTACGGCTGGTCGATCTACCTCGTTGGTGCAGTATAGGACTCGGTTACGTTCCTCCTGATGCACATGGCTGAACGATCCAAGAAGAGAACGTCAATGGATGCAGTGACTGGTCAAGATCTTCATCAACTCGTGTCGGCCCCTCCAGCTGAACCAGAGGGCCAAGACCAACGCATCAACACATGATCTGTATCCTGAAATCTCCGATCATCCAGAAAACAACAAATCCTCTAAACCGCACTCCTTCCCTTAGGTTCGCACGAGGAGACTTACGATATTTCCGATTATGCTAATAATTTTCTTTTTGTCATCGTTCTTTTAACCTTGTCAAGTAAGATAGGCTAAAGTAAATAAAACAGTACTAATGCATAACGGAAAATAAAAAGGAGAAAACACTTACACATACATTTCATAGTAAAATAAAAAAAAACACACACTACCGTCCAAAATTTTGGAAATACTCGCCCCGATACCGAGCCACACAAAAAGTTTCATCACTCTTTTAAAAATGGCGATATCTTAATTTACCAAGTGGCGTTTCAAAAGGGACATATTGAACTTCATTGACTTTTTTTCAAAAAATAATTTAGGATTTTTTTATAACCCGGTACGCACTTTGAAAGATGGTCGTTGTTTGGCTCTTTTAGGGGGGTCGAAATTTTAGCGCACGACTCGTGGAAAATTTGTTTCACTCTTTCTTCCATGAAAAACTTAAGGCGGGGTGTAAAAGCTTCAATTTCTTTTTTTAGAAAGTTTCGTACGATTTTTTTCGCATAAATATTGAACTTTTTGTAAAAAACGACTATATGCATAAAATGAAGACTAACTCTGAAACTATTGGGTTTTCGTAAAATAACTGAGAGGGTAAAAAGTTACATAAAGTCATGTTGGATGCACCTAATTTTTTCAGAATTTTTTTCCAAAATGATTTTTTTTTTGTATTGTTTTCAAATTGTTTTCTTAAGTCGACGAAATATTTTTTTATGTTAAAAAGTCGGGTCTCTTACCTTATCAACACGGCTTTTTCATCGAAAAAACCGCCTTTCGCTTGGATTACTGCTTTGACGAGCCGTGGCATCCGCTCGATCAATTTATGAATTTGACCTCGCTCCAGACTGGCACGAGCTTCTTGCAGTTTATTCCAGAAATCGCCAGGAGATGTGGAACAAGTTTTTCGTAGTTTTTAAACAATCTCGGCCCAGAGGAGCTCGATCGGGTTTTAATCTGGCGATTGGGGTGGCCATACCATGTTGACAACCACGCGTTTCGCTTCTTGATTCCTCAGGTATTCTCGGCATAGGCGAGAACTGTGCTTTGGATCGTTATCTTGCTACATAACTAAGCCACGACCGATAATTTTTAAACCGGATGTCATCGTGTACTGGATAAGAATTTGTTTATATTTGTGGCGGAACTGCCACCCGAAAAATCAACGTTACAACCGGAGGAGTCTACCCTATCGACGGAGAAACTTGTCCAGGGAAGGACACAGCAGCGACGGCGGAAACAGAAGCTGACGCCCCGGCGTTGGGACGCCTAGGGGGGATCTTCCGTCGGCCTCGTGCGAGGTATAATCGCGTATCGAGTATCATGAAATAAAAGACTGATTGTAGTGCTAATGCGATATTAGACATTAAAAATATAAGTAGAAAAAGAACACAACGTGTTGCGTCATTATTTTGGGACGAGATAAAACCCCAAAACTGGTGACCCCGAGTTGGATGGCGTGGATTGAAAAACGGAACGCGTGAGCGGCGTGCGGACCCGCCATTAGAGAAGACGCGCACGAGACCACGTGTTCGGTCAAAAGTGAACTTTACAAGTGAACAGACAAAAAAAAAGACAAAAAGAGTGCAATTATAGTGACTGTAAAAAAAAAAAATGACGGGTGACTCAAAATCTGTGACAGACGCGAAAAACGTGGCAGGGGAAAAGGTGCTACGGAGCAAGCCGACCACGAGGAGCGAGGCATCTACGAGCGCGGTTACCGCAACGGAACAGCCCACATCAATGCCGAGAGAGACATCCAGTAACGGAGAAGGACAAGGTCCAATCCTCAACGACTTCCTCCGAGGCGAATTCTTCTCAAGCATAAGGAAGGTACATCTTCCCGCATTCATGCCAGAAAGACCGGACATTTGGTTCTACGTAGTCGAATCCGAATTCCAATCGTCACGCATCGATGACGACCAGACCAAATACAGCGCGGTCCTCAAGGCGTTAGACACCAAAACGTTGTCACAGGTAACTGATGCGATAGTCAAGCCTCCAGACCAAGGTAAATACGAACATTTGAAGCAAACCTTGATCCGGAGATTGACGCAGTCACGAGAACGGAAAATTTTCACTCTTTTAAACGAGGTAGTACTCGCAGACAAGAAGCCGTCGCAGCTGCTGAGGGAGATGCGCGATCTCGCAGCTGACGGCATTGCAGATGATGTATTGTACCCCATGTGGCTAAATCGTATGCCTGTTCACATACAACCGTTACTCATAAGAACCAACAACGTTGCGTTAGACGGATTAGCAGAGATAGCGGACAGAATACTCGATACAATGGGTCCACCGCAGGTGATGGCGGTAAACTCGAGCAAAAGAGGAGCAGACGACGCAGGTAATTCTTACGTGCAACTGACGGAAGAGATAAAGGAGCTTCGACATATGTTCGCCGAGTTCATGAAGGCATCATGGGCGAGAGACAGAGACAGAAGCCCAGGGCAACGACGCTCCCGTAGCCGATCCGCTACTCCGAATCGAAGGGACATTTGCTTCTATCATAAAAGATTTGGAGCCCGATCAACGAAATGCACTAGGCCGTGTGCGTGGGTGGAACCACGGAATTCGGAAAACTAACCGAGCTGTCCACAATTAAGGCGGTGGGAGACAGCGAAAGGGGACCACAGAAAGAAATCCGTCTATTTATCTTCGATAAACAAAATAAAATAAAGTTTTTAATCGATACAGGGTCGCTGGTCACGGTTATGCCACGCAGCCATTTCAAGGAAAGCATCCCGGAAGCCACGCAAAAGCTATACGCGGCAAATGGAACGGAGATCCGTACATACGGGACAAGAGTACTCGCAGTGGACATGGGTCTACGCCGAGTACTGCGATGGCCGTTCATAATAGCCGACGTTCAATCAGCGTTAATCGGCGCAGATTTCCTCATGGAATATGGCCTTCTACCGGATCTAAGAGCGAAAAAGATAATAGATACGACCACCCTATTGACTTGCGGAGGGACGATATCACACGCAGAGGTCCACAGTATCTCCACAATCAACCCAGAGGGTGAGTACGCCGATCTCTTAAAATCCTTCGTTGAAATAACGAATCAAGCGACGACAGAGACGGAACCCTTAAATCTCGTCGAACATTTCATCGAGACAAATGGCCTACCGGTCTTTCAAAAGCCTAGGGTCGCTGGTCACGGTTATGCCACGCAGCCATTTCAAGGAAAGCATCCCGGAAGCCACGCAAAAGCTATACGCGGCAAATGGAACGGAGATCCGTACATACGGGACAAGAGTACTCGCAGTGGACATGGGTCTACGCCGAGTACTGCGATGGCCGTTCATAATAGCCGACGTTCAATCAGCGTTAATCGGCGCAGATTTCCTCATGGAATATGGCCTTCTACCGGATCTAAGAGCGAAAAAGATAATAGATACGACCACCCTATTGACTTGCGGAGGGACGATATCACACGCAGAGGTCCACAGTATCTCCACAATCAACCCAGAGGGTGAGTACGCCGATCTCTTAAAATCCTTCGTTGAAATAACGAATCAAGCGACGACAGAGACGGAACCCTTAAATCTCGTCGAACATTTCATCGAGACAAATGGCCTACCGGTCTTTCAAAAGCCTAGACGACTCGTAGGAGAAAAACTTAAAGCGCTCCGCGACGAGATCCAGTATCTCCTGGAAAAAGGATGGATACGTCCATCAAAAAGCTCGTGGTCGAGTCCCATACACCTACAGCCAAAAACAAATGGCGGATGGCGATTGTGTGGCGACTTCAGGGCCCTCAACGCAAAAACAATACCGGACAGGTACCCGACGGCGCACAGCCATGACCTTTTTCAAAGGCTTCATGGAAAGAGCGTATTCTCCACGCTGGATTTATCGAGGGCATATTATCAAATACCGATGGCGGAAAAGGACATTGAAAAAACAGCAGTAACGACGCCGATCGGAATGTTTGAATTTTTGGTAATGCCATTCGGACTTCGAAACGCCTCGCAGACGTTTCAGCGATATATGGACACCGTCTTTAGAGGAATAGACTTCGTGGTGGTATACATAGACGACATCCTGGTAGCGTCGGACAGCCGGGAGCAACACCGTGAACATCTCCGCATCGTTTTCGAACGCTTAAAACGCCACGGGCTAAAAATAAACGCGAACAAGTGCGTACTGGGGAAACCCGAGGTAGTATTTCTGGGATACCACGTGGACAAGGGAGGTTACCAACCTCCGAAAGAAAGAGTCAAGGCGATATTGTAATTCCCGAAGCCGAAGAATATCAGCGACCTCCGAAGATTTTTAGGAATGATTAATTATTATCGTAGGTGCGTTCCAGAAGCGGCGAAACATCAGGCTCCGCTAAACGATCTTCTAAAAGGGGGGAAGCGAAACGACAAGAGATGCATCCAGTGGACCCAGGACACCGAGAAGGCGTTCGAAGCGTGCAAGAGAGGGGTAGCGTCGGCGGCGACAACACGATTTCTATCAGCAAAAGCACCGCTCGCGCTTACGACGGACGCGTCAGACGTCGCCATCGGAGCAACGTTGGAACAGCGGGAAGACGGTCAATGGCAACCGGTGGGATTTTTTTCAAAAAAATTGTCGCCAACACAAAGAAAGTACAGCACCTACGACAGGGAGCTGCTGGCGATATACGAGGCGATAAAATTTTTCCACCACATCCTCGACGGCCGCCAATTCGTGGTAAAAACGGACCACAAACCGCTTACCTTCGCGTTCCGGCAAAAGTCGGAAAAGGTTCCGCAACGTCAGCTACGGCAACTCGACTTTGTCTCGCAATACACTACTGAAATAATATATGTTAAAGGTGGGGACAATGTCGTGGCAGACGCGCTTTCACGGATCGAGGAGGTAAACCGCATCGACATGCCGAGGGTGCTGAGCGCTGAAGACATCGCAGTGGCGCAAGAAGGAGATCCGGAGCTGCAGGAACTGCTAGAAAAAAAAACATCATTAGGACTCCAGCGACTACGCGTCGAACGTGACGTTCACGTGTATTGCAACGTGGAGTCAGGAGTAGTCCGTCCCTACATTCCGGAGAGCCTACGTCGGAGCGCATTCGACTCCATACACGCTCTCTCGCACCCAAGCGGACGAAGCACGTGCCGAATACTGAGGCAAAAATACGTATGGCCCGGTATAAAAAAAGACGCCTTGGAGTGGTCCAGAAAATGTGAAGCGTGCCAAAGGTCGAAGGTTCATCGTCACAACCGTGATAAACCAACAGCAATCAACGTCCCAGACGCGAGGTTTAACCACGTCCACATGGATATCATCGAGTTGCCAGTGGTAAACGGCTATCGATACTGTTTGACAATCATTGACAGGTTTTCCAGATGGCCGGAGGCAATTCCGATGAGGGACGTAACCGCGGACTCTGTAGCAATAGCTTTCTACCAGCAGTGGGTTTGCCGGTTCGGCAGCCCGCTATCTATAACAACGGATCAAGGCCGGCAATTCGAGTCGCAGTTGTTCGCAGCGTTGGCCAAGCTGATCGGGTCGCAAAGAATTAGAACTACGGCATACCACCCAGCGTCGAACGGTCTCGTGGAAAGATGGCATCGTTCGCTCAAAGCTGCGTTGATGTGTGGAAGACAGACCCCGTGGACGGAACTGCTGCCCAGTGTAATGCTGGGGCTCAGGACGGCCTTCAAGGAAGATCTCGGGGCGTCTTGCGCTGAGATGCTGTATGGCACGACTCTCCGAGTTCCAGGCGAGTTCTTTGTCACCACGGACCTTCCAGCCAACCCGAAGGCGTTCATAGAAAAATTCCGGACGTACATCAGGGAAACGCGACCAACACCAACCGCTCACCACACAAAGCCAAGGATCTTCAGATTGAAGGACTTGGACTCCTGTTCACACGTCTTTGTCAGGATACAGCCGGTGAAACCACCTTTGGAGCCACCGTATGCGGGACCGCATAGGGTAATAAAAAGGCTCGACGAAAAACGATTCCTCATCGAGATCAACGGCGAAGAGAAGACGATTTCGGTGGACAGGCTAAAACCGGCATACCTTGTGAACGAGGACAACATCGAAAGTCGGCAAGATGCAACCAGCACCAGGAAGTCAACACAGACTCACGGGGATTCAACAAACAAAAACCAAAAAAGAGTCTCGTTCCCTCCGGACCCTGTCCTGGTCACTGGGGGGGGAGTAGATGTGGCGGAACTGCCACCCGAAAAATCAACGTTACCACCGGAGGAGTCTACCCTATCGACGGAGAAACTTGTCCAGGGAAGGACACAGCAGCGACGGCGGAAACAGAAGCTGACGCCCCGGCGTTGGGACGCCTAGGGGGGATCTCGGACGACGCTAGTCAAGCCACATATCTGGCGGTTAATCGCTCTTCCGTCGGCCTCGTGCGAGGTATAATCGCGTATCGAGTATCATGAAATAAAAGACTGATTGTAGTGCTAATGCGATATTAGACATTAAAAATATAAGTAGAAAAAGAACACAACGTGTCGCGTCATTATTTTGGGACGAGATAAAACCCCAAATATTGTTCCTTTTTCATGATACCTTCGATTTTTATCAAATCTCCGGTTCCATGGCCAGAAAAACACCCCCACAATATAACGAAACCACCTCCGTGTTTGACTGTGGGCACCAAGCACTGGGGTGCCATTTTTTCCTCGGTGCTCCTTCGAACAAAAGTTCTTCGACGTGATCCGAAAATAAAAAAATTGGATTTGTCTGTCCACAACACGTTTCGCCATTGTTCACTTATCCAACCTCGATGTTGGAGGGCCAACTGAAATCTTTTTTTTTTTATTCGCAGGCCGCAGCAAGGGTTTTTTCACCGCAACACAGCCTCTTAGTTCCGCATTTAGTAAACGACGCTTCACTGTTGTCACGGAAACTTGATCTTCGTTCGATTTATTAGTAGATGTACTAGAGCGATTCTAACCCAGGCATCTCAGGAGGGAGCGGGGCGGCGGGGTCCAGCGCGGGAAAGCCAAGTGCTTGGTGGTGGGGGGGGGGGGGGGGGTCCAGCGCGGGGACGTGACGTCATGCCATGGGTCTCTGTGGAGGGGATAGCCATGTGGTCCGAAGAGCGACTGTCGGGAGGGGGAAGCCGTCGTCGACGAGCGTTTTGTGGGGGCGGGGGTCAGGTAGTGGTGAGTGACCGTTGAAAACCCATAAATGTCCTAATTTATTATAGACATAAAAAGATTAGAATCGATGCAGTATTTTTCTTCCTACACTATTTAGTTCGTGTGAAAATAAAACACACACACACGACGTGTGCATGTAATGGTCATATATGGGTAGGAAAATTTCGTTAATTTGAAGCGATACATGAAGGGGACGGCTTTTCAAAGCCGTTTATTTATGAGATGCAGGTGTGATGCGCTTTGTTTAGTTTCCGAAATCTTTAAAATGTTTGTATGCGTGTCCACTCCTGTCACGACTCTTGCCGACACCCGAGACAGGTTCTGGCAAGTTGGGATTGCTCGGAAAAACTATAAACTTTAGAGATCTATCGTCAAAGGGTTTTTGACCCCAGATGGGCCACCGGAGCACAGCTGCACTCAGGAAAAAAATGTTTCGATGTATCGAGGACTCGTGTTCATTACGAAATATAACGTCGAGATGTTCAGATGTGCGAGTATGTACGCAGTGCATCCGGCCAAGCACCCCCTGGACTTAACCAAAAGCGAGCTTGAACAGGTTCCAAAGGTCTTGCTCCTAAAATATTGGGGTGAATATGTTGGCTTATTGTGGGATCATTTGCCAGAACATCATCGGAACGATAGTGAAGTGCTATCATATCTTCCATGCATGGAGTATTATAATACACCACAGATGAAAGATCACATCGATGGCCCCCCACCTCAACGTAGGGAATGTGAAAAATTCTGTGGAAATTCTCCACGTACGGGGTTCTTCAAACGTGTTTGAACCCATTTTTTGGGAGTGTGAAAGAATGTCGGGGGAAATTCTCCACATACGAGGTTCTTCGAAAGTGTTTGAACATGTTTTTCATGATTGGAAAAGTGGGAAGAAGTTTGAAAATTTAAGTGGGAGGGTTATGAGGGAGCTTATAATTTCGTAGTCCAAGCTCAGACTGCAGTAGTCCACCGCGACATCAACAACTCTCCAAAAAGAACTTCGAAAGTGCGGGGAAAATGGATCTCTCGAGTATCAACAAAGTCAGCCTGATGGTGGAATTCCTTCCAACGAAGAAGCTGTCAGAACTCCGTGTTTACTCAGATCATCGAATCTCCGACATGAGGGCCGTACAAACCAAGTTTGGGAAACGCTACATCGCGGACATCGCGGATGAGTTCACTGTCTTCTTACCAGCGCGACTCGTGAAGGCCTTCGATGAAGATTTGGAAACGTTCACGCGAATGCGGCAAGCGACACGTGATCATCATCTCTGGATGAAATACAAAGGTGGAAAATACAATACTATAACCTTTTTCCGAGTATGAGCACACATGGTGGAAAAAGACGAAATTCGTTGGTACACCATCGTCGAACGACTGTCTGCATCATCGAGAGTATGCTGCAACTGGAGCGTAATAGTCAACTCTACATACAGTTGTGGGAAATTCAACAGCGTCAAGTTCCATCGTCTTGGAGTATGGTGGAAAAGAGAAAATTCGTTAGTGCAGCATTGTTGAGTGGAACAGCCGTCCGGATCACAACCGTCTCACCATCGTTTTCGACGTTTTAAGTGTTTGACTATGTAAAAATGTATTAACAAAAAAACTGTTTTATCGAAATGTATGAGAAGGAGAAATGCAAAACAATGTTCGTCGTAGAATAAATTAAGAATACAAATGGTATATATTTTTATCGAAATGTTTTTTATTAATTTTAAAAAAATCCCTCGCTCACACAACGCTTCGTATACATTCAACCAGCTTTTCAGCGATTCTACATTATCATGGGTGCAGTTGTATTTCGTGTTGAAGGAAGGATGGGGGCATTTGGAGTTTGTGATTTTCGGCAACTTCTGCAGCGATGGACAGTCCAGAGTCTCCAAGTCGATGGCGTTGGTCGTGGGATCCGTGAATCTTGATAGCCATGTGCATTTCTTGAATCCCTTCGCATAGATGGTGGGGGCTCCTTGCAAGATTTCTCGAATTGTCTTTCTAGCTGCCTCGTAAGGTATACCGCTGTGTTCCTATCGGATTCCATGGAAATTGCGTTCCAACCACTTGTTTGTCATTGTATACTTGGCCGGTAAAGAGTCCCATGCAAATGGTGCGTCGAAGCCGAGCGTCAGCGGTTCAGCATCCTTGTCGTGCAGTTTGATGATGGACATCTCCTTCAGGACAAATGTGTTGATGGGTCTCTTGAAGCCCTGTACATCGACGATAAGCTCCATGTTGACTGACGTAGACGCGAATTATCGGTATGATTTTATACCAATTTTTCAACTATACGATCTTTCAAAAATACGATCATGGAGGATCGTGCAGAGCGCCAACGACTATCAACTAAACATCAATAGTCATTGATAGTCCAAATACCACATCTGGAAGGAATGAAGTATTCCATGTACATGCATTTTATATGCATGGGTGCAGGACACAGCGGTTATGGGTTAATGTGGCGAGAAATCGACTTGAACGCATGATGGTCTATACCTTAACCCCTGCTCGATGAATTTCGACAACGTGGAAGTGGGTGAGCTTACAATAAATGTAAATGAGTATGAATCAATACGCGTTGAAGATCATTACCATGGGAGATAATGATTATGAGGGCTCCGATAGATGTGCAATCAAGAGATAATATGCGTTTCGCGTGGGTGTCGCCCATGACCCAGTGTCACAGCATTGTACCCAGCTGAACGAAACAGTGACCACGGATATTCTTACATGCATTATTCAACGTTATTGAATCTATCGAATATTGGATGCCCAATGACTATAGGTTAAATTTTTTTTAAATTGTGTTTCAAAACAATTTATCTACAATATGTATACCACCAAAGAAGACATTGCTCCGATACACGTAGCTGAACATAAGGAGAAGAAAAGCATATCAATTTGCTACAAGATACCGAGGATAACAATGTATGACATTTCACATAGATCAAGAACCTGTCAAGCCTCGTGAGCGCAGGACTAAACAGAGACAGCCATTAAAAAGAAATATTTATGCTATCGGTGTGTGAAGGTCATCATAATTACTATATCGTTATATGTGCTAGACGAATCTAACAACAATCCATTATTTCGCAGGTGTCGGCATTACTTTAGATCAAAGGATAAACTGCAATCACATGAGATCGATTGTGGAGCACTAAAGTGCTGCCCCATCCGACTAACAAATAATACCAATAAGTGGCTCCAAATCATCAACTCCAGTAGGGAAGCACGACATCCATTCATTGAAAATGCCTATTTGGAGTGTTTTTTTTACTAATGATAGAGAGAAGATGAGGGTGTGCAAAGCCTGATGAGAAGAACGTAGCAGAGGATATGTATCAATATCATGAAGTATTTAGTATTGATAACCACATGTGCTTTTCATATGACGAATCGCTATCATGGTATCAATCACATCACAGCGCTGATTCCGTATCATGGTTTGTGGTAGAACTGGAAAAACTAGTGCTGTGCATAAAATACATTTTCAATGAAAATTAATGTCCATCATGAGTTAATTCTAATACGTTCACGCTATAGCAATAATTGTGTATTCATCATGAACCAATAGCGGTAAAAGTTGAATTACTCAAGATACGATGGCGTATGCCCCACATAATATTAGATGAGATCAATAAATTATCATTACTTTGAACATTGGAAAGTGCGCGATACTTGAATATGAGTTTTCACTCTTGGGATCTATACGAATGTCCACCGCTTCAAAGCACAACGAAGCATTCATGGACCGTACAAGCTGCCTCCCAACTAGAGAGACCAAAATATGTAATTGGTGCGGCGCAGACTAGTAAAAAGGATAATCTATGTCAAAGGACATTATATTATTCACCGACTGCAAACTCACAAGTGTTAAACTTTATCTCAATTCAGCATTCTTTTCTAAGGAGGGCTCGCATTTGGAGTGAAAAAAACGTTTCGCCATTTTGTTCAATATGTACTTTCGATTTCCTAAATACCATTCGGACTGCGATAGTGATCGTGCTTTACTAACCATCGCCAAGTCTTAATGTAACGGCCCTCTCGCGGATAATGATTGATCGCATCAGAACGAGCCTGTAAAAAATGCTGCCGTAGATGTGTGAATAGAGTTCGAATGCAAAGAAGATTCACCACCGAATACGACTGCTTATTGTTTTAATCTTACGCGATCGCGTTGTTGGATATTGTTCATTGACCGACATTATCCGTAAAATTGTTGAGATCAGCAAAATTCCGAGAAATACGAAGCATCATGGTTGATTCGCAATCGTCATGGTATAAAGTGGGCCTATGGAAACGTGTTCCATATGGCGTGACTGAAGGATTAATAACAGCTGGAGTTGAAGGTTCAACAAAAGACGACATGTGTCCAATCGTATATGTTAAGGGTCATGAAAAACGAAAACGGCTAGCTGATATACTAAAATATGAAAAAAAAAAGCTATTTATTGAGTCGTTGAATATAGACTTTAACGATATGGATGTCTCAAGTAAATTAGATGGAAGTTCTACTCTACGATGTGAAAAGCATACAAACAATTGTGCCCTACAAAATGTATTAAAAATCTTTAATTGGTGGTTGAATAATAAAGATTCGTGCAAATAAAAGAACTGCAACACTATGTACTTTTTATCCTCCTCACCCCATACTTAGTTATCTCAGCATTATCTAATATCGGATTGTGCATCTGAATACAATATTTCGTCGGACCGGCCGCCAAACGTGAGCCGCTGACTCCGCGCATGCGCCGACGCCTTCGCGCTCTTCGCTCAGCATGCTTCTGCCTCTCTCTCGCACGATCTGAGTGAGTTCAACTATATAGCTATAGCGACTGCTGTACCTAACGTCTCATTGGCTGACCACACGACGGTTACTCGACTCACTGACCGTCCAGCGTGAAGTTACCTGCTATCTCCGACGCGTTCTTATTGGTTGGTCATATGACGGTTATGTGACTCGTTGACCGCACAGGGTGAAGTTGTCAACTATCTGGATGCATTTTCACATACCAGTCGGCGGTATACCAGCGAGACTTATTGAATCCTACGGTCTAGCGTCGAGGTCTCGGCTCGGGCGATTAAATTGCGTTTGCAATTATTTTATAATACAAGCTACGATTTCTACCATGTCTACGCCACCGTCACCTACCGACTCTCGACCTGGCTCGCCTACTGGCTCAGAGGGCTCTGTCTCCTCTCGCGGCTCTTCGCGTAAGAGGGATAGAGATGGCGATGACGGCAAGCTTAAGCCTCCATCTAAGAAAAGCCTGCAGCCGCCTAAGACACGACAAACTCTCGCACACACCCTGGATAACGTCATGGAGGGACTGGCGGCTATAAATCAGACTCTCGCAAGCTATAAAATCATCCTCGACGACATCCCTGGTATTCGCTCTACTTTCAACTCTGTCAGCGCCGACCGTGCGACTTAGACGGCCACTACAGACAGGCTCACCAACGTTACCGACTCTCTGTCCGGGTTGACGCAACACCTTGTAAAGGAGAACCAGGAACTTCAGGACTCGCTGCATAAACTGGAAGCT
>OY723387.1:15697767-16255144 GCA_963210295.1 Ophion ellenae | reverse complement strand
TCACCGTTTAGTTCATGAGATAATTGCAATTGAATATGGGTATTTTTGTGCGCGGTCCTTATACCTAACACGTAAACCGATAGAAGTTTGCTCCCATTTCTCGGTATAGGTTCTAAACGGATCTTTGGATTTCAAAATAACAACACACGTGTACGCAGTACTATTGTGGGATGATTAAAAAAAAAAGGACAAACTTTGACCGTTTAGTTTCGGAGATATCGACTTATGGAAAGTAGTAATTTTATCCCACACCGAACTCGGGCCCAACCATCTGCAACGGAATGGCAACAGTGTACGCTGCAGCTAGCTGATCGGCGCGTGGTCTGGAAACTCGAAGCGTGTTTTTTTTCCCGAGTTCTAGTAATTCTGAGACGGATAGTAAATAAAATTATTCTGCAAACAAATTGAATTAATTCAATTTATGCACGTATTTATTCAATTTATGCATGTATTTGTCTTTGTTACACCAAATACGATTTAAACCGTCGGCAAGATGTTGTAAATTCACGATCCGACGTCCTTCGACAGCGAATTTTTGTTGCTGATCGTTGATGTTATGGTTATTCTCAACGCATTTAGCCGCATTTGCTTGACACATGGCTGCCACAGCTTTCAGTCTTTTAGAAAGCGCTTTTATTCTTGTAAACTTTCCTTAGTATCGCATTTGGCTTCACATTTTTACGCTTTTTTTTTTATTTATATCAAATATTTCTGCGAAAGACGGATCGTAGGAAGCTCAACGCTATGACTGCAGGGAAATCGCGCTGTTTCCACGGTTGCAGCGCCGCTCTCTATACGAGTATGAGACCTATCTATGGATGAGGTGCGAATGTGTGGAACATATAGAGGGTTCAAGCTCTGTAAAAAATTTACAACCAACAGCATCGTATAGGCATTGGATGTTACTATACGCTTCGACCGAAACTTTTAGCTCATACTAAAAGTATGAGCTAAATATACTCATACTTTATATGAGCTCATATAAAGTATGAGCTCATATACTTTATATGAGCTCGTACTTTATGAGCTCACATATAGTATGTCAGCTCATACTATATGTGAGCTCACATATAGTATAAGCTCATGTGAGCTCATATTATATGTATGAGCTCACATGTATGTGAGCTTTAAAGTACTATTAATAGTACTATTAAAGTACTATTAATAGTACTTTAAATTACTATTAAAGTACTATTAATAGTACTTTAAATTACTATTAAAGTACTAGTAAAGTACTTTAATAGTACTTTAATAGTACTATTAAAAAGGTACCTTTTTAATAGTACTTTAATAGTACTATTAAAAAGGTACCTTTTTAATAGTACCTTTAATTACTTAAAGGTACTATTAAAAAGGTAATATTACCTTTAAGTAATAGTACTTAAAGGTAATAGTACCTTTAAGTAATAGTACTTAAAGGTACTATTTAAGGTACCCTAAATAGTTGTACTATTTAAGGTACAACTACCTTAAATAGATGCACAACTATTTAAGGTAGTTGTGTATCTGCACAACTACCTTAAATGAGTCAGTGATAGAACGAGAACCGTCACTTTATTGTAATGAAAGGCTTGATGAATCGATATATACATTCTTGGCGGTACGTCGACAATGGTGGCAATGGTAACGTCTGGATATCCTTGGAGGGTGAAGGGAAGAGACAACGTAATTATAAGCCTAATTAGAAGCCTTCATTATCAGCACTTAGAGTGGAGAGGAAACTCAAGAAAGATGGTACGATAAGGAGTGAGAAAGACTGATCGACGCGTCGAGGCTTTCGCACATCCCTTTCAGTCTAATTGATGGCGTTTAACGTAGCCCTAAATTCGATATTGAACAGAATCACGAGTGTCACTCCTCGACGACGAAATGGAAATACAAACCACGCCGTCCTACAATATGCATGCATTTTAGTATGTATGTATGATACCAACATTGTATTGGTGTGTACAACATTCAGCAGCAATCTTCTCATTTTTTACTCATAAAATATTACGGTAATTCTTAACACTACTACAATTTGACATGACGGCGTTACATGTTATTCGACAGGCGCAATTGAGTTGATGAAATGTCAAGCTTCGGATGCACTTGCGTTTTTCATAAATAACCATCTTGTCGATTGGCAATCAATACCGGCATGTATTCTTCGTGCGACGTGATTGAGTTTAGTTAATTACAAACTTTGGATGCTGTACTGTTTTATACAAGCGGCTGCAACGCCTATTGGTAAGCAATGAATTCTTTTTAGATATAGGTACAGCGAAAATCATAAGAATTTTTTACCCATGTAGGTTTCGCAAATCAAACCGTAACGGCCAATACTTGGACCAATGTTGGCGGGGCGATGGACGATTACCCAATTGTACGCCAATTCTCGGCTTAGTATTGACTAGCCCACATTGGTTTGCCGATACGAGGCCAATGTTCGACCAAATATAGACTCGCTAATCATCGGCTTGTCGATACGAGGCCGATGTTTGGCGAAGTATAGACTCGCCAATCATTGGTTTGCCGAAACGCGGCCAATGTTCGGCCAAACATAGACTTGCTAATCATTGGCTTGTCGATACGAGGCCGATGTTTGGCGAAGTATAGACTGGTCAGTCATTGGTTTGCCGATACGAGGCCAATGTTCGGCCAAATATAGGCTCCCTAATCATTGGCTTAAAGATACAAGGTCGATGGTTGGCGAAGTATAGACTCGCCAATCATGTTTTTGCCGATACGAGGCCAATGTTCGGCCGAGTAACACGTGATCGAACCGCAATTCGTATATTGACGATTCATTGTTTCGCGTCGAAGTCATTGAGAGACGAGATAAATACCTTTTACGAGTCCATTGGACATAATTCTTAACAAATATACTACCAAATCAATGTACTCATTGTTGGCCGATTCTCGAACGTGGTCATACGCGAGCTCTGCTGATTTTTATGAACCATCCTACTCTGACAGAAAACTTCTATTAATATTAACCAATCGTGCCTATTTATTTATTTTTTATTCAAATTAACTAGATTTTTCGTGAAATCAAATTTTTCCTATTGCATTCCATCATTGGAATTATTCATTTTAAATATATTTATTTATTCAAATTAAACTTGAACTAATGAACTAATGGTCTGTCTTTATTGCAACACACATATTAAAGGGTTGTGGGGATAGAGAGGGTGGAGGGAGGGGAATTATATATATATATAACCTATATATATATATATATATATATATATATATATAGGTTAGGTTTGGAAATTCTATAACATGTCATTCGATAACACTCTCTAATTATCACAATGATATTAACTAATTGATATAGTTTATGTCATACAAATAATGATGAGAATCCATTTGGTCTCCTATGGCATATCTGCGATTCAAATGTTACGAGCACTCGGTAGCATAGGGGTAGCGTGCTTGGCTATGAGTAGGTGGGTTCAAGGTTCGAGTCCTATATAGGTGAAATATTTTCTTCGAACTAATCGTTTCGAAAGACCAGGTAATGACGAATTACAATTCAAAAATAATTTTTTTTTGCAGCGCAGACCCAATTTTAGTGATCTATATCGGGTCACAATTATCCGCCAAGACACGGTCGATAATCGGGCCAAGCCCGAGTGCCAATGATGGCAATCTTGACGGGGCCTTATGGTTTAGGCTTTATTATTATTGGCCGATTCTCAAATGGACTTCTACGCGATGCTCGGCCGATTCTCATAAGCCATTCTAGGGCCAATATTGATTGCGAATATCGGGCCGCTCTTATCATCCGAGGCTCGGTCGATGATCGGGTCAAGCTCGAGTGCCAATGTTGGCAAGCTCGGCATCGAACATCGGCCAATCGTTGGCCACTACCGATCACCCTACATGGGTATGAACGAAAATTTTGTTTATAATTGATAAGACTCACATGTTAAAGGCATCGTCGTATCGATTTTCGCGACCTAACTAGTCGAACGTACCGTTCGTGTTTTTACAAATCTGAGAAAGGTTTAAAGAAGCCGATAACACACCATCGACTCGAATGACCAACGGAAACGAAATTATCGTTCGTACTAAAACTCACTATCGACCAATAATTCGTGTGAAACGCAATCCTTCAAAATACGTTAAAGTACACACGGGATGGAGTTCAACATACATGTTTTTCGAATTCATGACCGATTAACGCGAGTGTACATCTTATACGAGATCGCAGAGAAACCATTTTATTGTACTATTTATACACAGACATTTTTATGGTCCTGCATATACAGGGTGAGGAACATAAAGTGTATCAGAGCAATAGCACTCAAACAATTAATCATATCCAAAAATGTCCAAAAATGTCCAAATATCCAAAAATGTTTGAGACAAAAGTTTCAGTGTTCGAGAAGGCCATCATACTGGACCACCCTTTTTTTTAATCGGTGGAGGCGCTGACGCTACGGTAAGGTCAACCCAACTTTTTTAAATGGAAACATGTATTTTTTTCGATGTCATACCGACTTTAAGAGGGAATGATACCCAAACAAACGTTCGACGCAGCCCCGGCTCGAGTCGGTAGGGCAGAGCTCACACGAGCTACAGCTCCCTACCGCTAGATGTCACAGCGCGCATTCATCACGAACGCGTGTTCGTTCCGAACGCACGCTGCGACGGGGTCGGGCGCCTTGCGTCAAGGCATCCATTGTGTGTCTCACACTCGCATACGCAACGCGTGTGTGAGCGTGGGTCAGTGAGTATTCGCTGTCGGGCGCATGCGGTTGAAGATTTCCTTCCCGCACGCTGTCCCTTCACATCGACTACACACTTCGTGTGGGTGAATACACGCATATACCCACACATTCATGCACGGTCAGCGCTGACAAAGGATTTCGTCTTATTTCTCAACGCCGACGACGCACGAAATTCGAAATTTCGCAGCTAGAGTTCTGCTTTCTGGTGGCTCGCGCTTTTCTGCAGCGAGATGATTGTAGAAAAGTAATTATTTTCAACAATTATCACATCAAAAAATGTGCGGTACTTTCTATACCTCTCAGCAATTATAATTGCTGCTTACGCCCTGCATAAATCAACGGTAAAAATGACACAAAAATAATTGTTTAAACAATCGGTTTTGCATTTATTCTCGATCATGGGTATGATCGGTTGATATAGTATGTTCTATACCGCTTGGTCAGCAATATGATTGCTGCTTACGCGCTGCAAAAAACAGCGGTACAAAGTACGCAGAAATAATTGTTTAAATAATTACTTTTGCATTTATTCTCGATCATGGGTATGATCGGTTGATACGGTATGTTCTATACCTCTTAGTCAGCAATATGATTGCTGCTTATGCGCTGCAAAAAACAGCGGTAAAAACTACGCAGAAATAATTGTTTAAATAATTACCTTTGCATTTATTCTCGATCGTGGGTATGATCGGTTGATACGGTATGTTCTATACCTCTTAGTCAGCAATATGATTGCTGCTTACGCGCTGCAAAAAACAGCGGTACAAAGTACGCAGAAGTAATTGTTTAAATAATTACTTCTGCATTTATTCTCGATTATGGGTATGATCGGTTGATACGGTACGTTCTGTACCTCTTAGTCAGCAATATGGTTGCTGCTTATGCGCTGCAAAAAACAGCGGTAAAAATTACGCAAAAATAATTGTTTAAATAATTACTTTGGCATTTATTCTCGACTATGGGTATGATCGGTTGATACGGTACGTTCTATACCTCTTAGTCAGCAATATGATGGCTGCTTACGCGCTGCAAAAAACAGCAGTACAAAGTACACAGAAATGATTGTTTAAATAATTACTTTTGCATTTATTCTCGATCATGGGTATGATCGGTTGATACGGTACGGTCTATACCTCTTAGTCAGCAATGTGATTGCTGCTTATGCGCTGCAAAAAACAGCGGTAAACATTACGTAAAAATAATCATTTAAATAATTACTTTTGCAACTTATTCTCGATGACGGGTATGATCGGTTAATGCGGTATGGTCTATACCTCTTAGTCAGCAATAAGATTGCTGCTTACGCACTGCCAAAAACAGCGGTAAAAAATACGCAGAAATAATTACGCAAAGATAATTGTTTAAACAATTATTTTTGTACTTATTCTCGATCACGGGTACGATCGGTAGATACGGTTGTTCTATACCTCTTAGTCAGCAATATGATTGCTGCTTACGCGCTGCAAAAAACAGCGGTACAAAGTACGCAGAAGTAATTGTTTAAATAATTACTTCTGCATTTATTCTCGATTATGGGTATGATCGGTTGATACGGTACATTCTATACCTCTTAGTCGGCAATATGGTTGCTGCTTATGCGCTGCAAAAAACAGCGGTAAAAATTACGCAAAAATAATTGTTTAAATTATAACTTTGGCATTTATTCTCGATCATGGGTATGATCGGTTGATACGGTACGTTCTATACCTCTTAGTCAGCAATATGATGGCTGCCTACGCGCTGCCAAAAACAGCGGTAAAAAATACGCAGAAATAATTGTTTAAATAATTACTTTTGCATTTATTCTCGATCATGGGTTTGATCGATTGATACGGTATGTTCTATACCTCTTAGTCAGAAATATGATCGCTGCTTACGCGCTGCTTACGCGCTGCAAAAAACAGCGGTAAATATTACGCACAAATAATTGTTTAAATAGTTACTTTTGTATTTATTCTCGATCATGGGTATGATCGGTCGATATGGTATGTTCTATACCCCTTAGTTAGCAAATATGATTGCTGCTTACACGCTGCAAAAAATAGCGGTAAAAAATACACAGAAATAATTGTTTAAATAACTATTTTCTGATTTATTCTCGATCACGGGTATGATCGGTAGGTACGGTCCTTTCTATACCTTTCAGCATATATAATGGCTACTTGGGCGCTGCAAAAAACGGCGGTAAAAACTACGTACAATCAATTCTTCAAGCAATTATTTTTGCATTTATTTTACTGCTACCTATCGCTAGCTGTCACAACGCGCGTTCGTCACGAACGCGTGGTCGTTCGAATACACGCTGCGACGGGGTCTCGCGCTTTGCGTCAGAGCATTTTCGTTAAAAGTTCTACAAAAAGTTTAGTTTTATTGTTTCTATGATCGTATACCACGAAATTTCGTGAACAACGAATTGTTTTACAGAGAATCGCCCACCCACACTCACCCACCCACCTTTAAACGTGAGTACGTTTCTTTTCTTATCCAGGAGCAACATGCTCGTCGCAGTTATAATTGATATCAGCAGTATGCTTGTCACAGATAAATGTTGTGATCTAATTGCCAACCTTTTCAAAATTGGACGTTGCTCGACCACTTTTGTGATCGGTAGGTGCGACGAGTTTCGCACCGCTCAGCAAGTCTGCTGGTGATGGACTGCGAACGACGGCGCTCATATGAAGACATTAGCGCTTCCGTTCGATCTAGTTTTACATTACAGATTCAATTATCTAAATAATTGATTGCATTTTCTTCTCGAGTATAGCCCGTCGCCAAATATTGACGTAAATCATGACACACCGTGAGTATTCGCCGGCGGCTCACAGAAAAATGCAGTGACGAAATTTGCAATTGATAATTTAAACAATGGACTCTTTTCTCGACCACGCTCGTGATCGATAGGTGCGAAGAGCTTCGCACCGCTCAGCAAGTATTTGCTGGTGACGGGCTGCGAGCGGCAGCGCTCATATCAAGATATTAGCGCTTTTGTCGATCTAGTTTTAAATTACACATTTAATTATCTAAATAATTGATTGCATTTTCTTCTCGAGTATAGCCCGTCGCCAAATATTGACGTAAATCATGACACACCGTGAGTGTTCGCCGGCGGCTGGCAGAAAAATGCAGTGACGAAATTTGCAATCAATCATTTAAACAATGGACTCTTTTCTCGACCACGCTTGTGATCGGTAGGTGCGAAGAGTTTCGCACCGCTCAGCAAGTCTGCTGGTGATGGACTGCGAACGACGGTGCTCATATGAAGATATTAGCGCTTCTGTTCGATCTATTTTTACATTACACATTCAATTATCTAAATAATTGATTGCATTTTCTTCTCGAGTATACCGCGTCGCCAGATATTGACGTTCATCATGACACACCGTGAGTGTTCGCCGGCGGCTCACAGAAAAATGCAGTGACGAAATTTGCAATCAATCATTTAAACAATGGACTCTTTTCTCGACCACGCTCGTGATCGGTAGGTGCGAAGAGCTTCGCACCGCTCAGCAAGTATTTGCTGGTGACGGGCTACGAACGACAGCGCTCATATCAAGATATTAGCGCTTTCGTTCGATCTAGTTTTAAATGACGCAAGTAGAGGAGCTAGGCCGGTTCTAACCCAGGGATCTCAGGGGGGAGCGGGGCGGGGGAGTCGAGCGCGGGGAAGCCGGGGTATGCGAGGCAGAGGGGGGGGGGGGGATCCTGCATGCGGCAGCCGAGTGCGCGGTTCCGGCGGAGGGAAAGGGGAGGGGTGTTAGAGAGTGGGGATGCTAGTTTTTGGTGACGATGTCTTCCCGGTGATAGCTGGACCCGCGGGCGAGAGGGGGAAGCCGCTGTCGACTCTGTGGGGGAGGGGGCATCATAGAGTCGCGGGTCCTTGAAAACCCATAAAATCCGATAATTTATTATCAACATTATAGATGTAAGCGGAGCATTTTTGTCTAGACTATTCACATGAGTTTATATATATAAAAAAAAAAACAACTTACACAAATGTGCGGGATCTCAGGGGGGAGCGGGGCGGGGGGCTCCAGCGCGGGGCAGCCAAGTGCGGGGGTACGGCGGAGTGGAGAGGGGTCGCCGGGCGCGTGTGACGTCACAGGGGAGGCCTCTGTGGAGGGGGGCCATGTGATCTGTCAAGCGACTAGCGGGAGGGAGAAGCCGGCGGCGATGAGTATTTTGCGCGTGTGTGTGTGTGTGTGTATGTGTGGAACGACGGGGGGGGGGGGTATAAAGAATGCTTCGAATTAAGTGACAATAAAACAATAGTTTATTAATAATTAAATTGAACAATGGCCTTGCATAATATATATTATACATAAAATCTTTGGTGTGTGTGTGTGTGTGTGTGTTTGGCTGGTTTTCATTGTTTCAAATTATTTTATTTTGAATATCCGCAGCGGATACGTTATCCTGGAACATAACAAATCATGAATCTTATTAACATCTAAAACATAATCATATTTTGAATCATACTAAAGATAATACGAACCATCGACCAAGTATAAGTTCAGGCAGGTGGGGCACGTGTCGCGCATTGAAACTTGGTGAGTCCTCCCCCCCCGCAGTTGTTACAAAATATTCCCTGGATGTTGTTAAACCGTTCGCTGAAGTGGCCACATCTTTCAATTAGTTGATCATCCGTGCCCCGCATATCAAAGTATCACAGCACGCAAAATTTCGCCTGATCATTTTCGGTGAGATATTCGTAGTTCACACAGCCCATTACGCCCCGGTTCAATCGATTTATTCGCTGCTGGTCCACTATGATTTCACGCACATAATGGACTCCCTTATCTGAGGCATCACCCAATCCACTATCAAATGATTCCGTATCACTGTCCATCTCGGCCAGTTCCATGTCATCATGTGCAAGCACTTCAATGTCCGCGCACTCATCATCGTCATCATCGGCGATATCAATAACGTCTTCGTCTACCCCAACTTCCACTTCGTCGTCATGGGCGATATTCACGACAACCTTCATCTCATCATCGACGAGATCGATCACTTCAATTTGGTTCGACATTTTTCTTAACTGATTTTCCGTTTTCCGACTCTTCCACAAGGACACCTCGGAGGTTGAAGACAGGAATGGCGAAAACTGCTGTTTCGATCCTTCTTCGGATTTCGATTTTTGGATCCTCATAGGCTTATAGTAGGGTGGGGGCTTATTGTAGAAAAAAACCTTGCAAGATAGTGCATCCTGGCCAGGGGATAAACGAAAAGTTTTTTTTTCTTTAACTATCCCTGTAGGTGTAGGCATCTGCTGTCCAGAAAAGTGTGCACTCATAGAGGTGAAAGCTGACAAGGCTCGCCAATCATTGACTTTCGCGATCTCTACAGAACCGCGTCTAGGTCATGGAGACTGAACTGGCGTATTATAAAGAGCATCTTAGAGTTTTTAATATATATTGCCACGTGTTCCAGTATGTATGAAGTCCAGCCTGTCACGAATCATAGCGCTCTTCGCAGAGCAACATCAAACCCATTCAAGTGACACTTGAGGCTATACAGTTTTTACCAAATCAGCCATATTCTAAAGACAATTTTTTTGTTCGTCGACGTTCAATGCCAGCCTCCGAGCATAGGGAACATTTTGAAAAAATAACATTCCGCTCAAGTAATGTCTTGGCTATCCAAAACACCTACGAAAACGAGGTATTTATTATAAAACGATCAACTTTGTGGATCTGTGGCCGGAGATTTTTTTTTTTATGCTTCGACCACTGATCCCACTGCATGCACCATTTGAGCATAGATGCACTCGCGGTCTAGAATACTCACAAAAATACTTTTCTTTTTTGCTCCCGTTGAACCCCGATCGGCTCGTTCTGCGTGTGTATTTATTTTTCATGCTTTCCACGTTAAAATATATCAGCGTGATATTGAAAAACCCTGGTGGAGGTGATTCTATTACATTTTCCGAGCTAGAAGGGAACGACAAAAATATTTTCTGATGGGAGACCATTTTTAATCGTCGGCAGCGCTCAAAAGTGGCCACACTTTGAATGAAGCAGTGAGTTCACATATCTCTCTGGCAAGACTTTTCAACTCGTTAATATGGAGAACAACAATAAACCATCAGAAGAAATCTTGCACAACCAAGCCACGCTCTTAAGTTCGATCAACGACTTTGCTGTGTGGGAAATACAGATCGTCGAGTTCATCGAAGTACTGAAATCGCAAAGCCGAATTAAGCGCCAACGATTATCAACTAAACATCAATAGTCATTGATAGGCCAAATACCGAATCTGGAAGGATTGAAGTATTTCATGTACAGGCATTCTATATGCATGGGTGCAGGACACAGCGGTGATGGGTTAATGTGGCGAGAACTCGACTTGAACGCGTGATGGTCTATACTTTAACTTCTGCTCGATGAATTTCAACAACGTGGAAGTGGTTGAGCTTTACAAAGGATACGTAATCTTACAATAAATGTAAATAAGTATAAATCAATACGCGTTAAATGTTATATCTCATTGCCACGGGAAATAATGATTATGAGGGCTGCGATTAATGTACAATCAAGAGATAATGCACGTCTCGCATGGGTGACAGTTACAGCTTTATACCCAGCTGAACGAAACAGTGACCACGGATCTTCTTACATGCATTATTCAACGGTATTGAATCTATCGAATATTGGATTCCCAATAACTATAGGTCAAATTTAAATAAAAAAAATGTGCTTCAAAACAATTTATCCATTAATGTCTGTACCACCGAAGAAGACATTGCTCCGATACGCGTGGCTCAACATAAAAAGAAGAAAAGCATATCAATTTGCTATACATACAAGATACCGAAGATAACAATGTATGAAATATCACATAGATAAAGAACCTGTCAAGCCTCGTGAGCGGAGAACAGAGACAACCATTAAAAAATATATGCATGCCATCGGTGTATGAAGTTAACACAATTACTATATCGTCATATGTGCTAGACGAATTAAACAACAATCTATTATTTCGCCGGTGTCGGCATTACTTTAGATCAACGGATAAACTGCAATCACATGAGATCGATTATGGAGCAATAAAGCACTGCGCCATCCGACTATCAAATGATACTAATAAGTGGCGTCAAATCATCAACTCCAATCGGAAAGCAACACATCCATTCACTGTAAATGCCTACTTGGAGTGTTTTTTTATAACTAATTATAGAGAGAAGATGAGAGTGTGCAAAGACTGATGCGAAGAACGTAGCAGAGGATATGTATCAATATCATGAAGTATTTACCATTGATTACCACATGTGTTCTTCATATGATGAATCGCTATCATAGTATCGATCACATCACAGCGCCGATATAATATCATAGTTTGTGACAGAACTGGAAAAACTAGTGCTGTACATAAAATATATTTTCTACGAAAATTAATGCTCGTCATGAGTTAATTCTAATACCTTCCGCTATGGCAATAATTGTGCATTCAGTCATCATCAACTACTAGAGGTAGAAGTTGAATTACTCAAGATACAATGGCGTATGCCCCACATAATATTAGATGAGATCAATAAATTATCATTACATCGACCATTGGAAAGTGGGCGATAATTGAATGTGGGTTTTCGCTCTTGGGATCTATACGACTTTCCATCGCTTCAAAGCACAACGAAACATTCATGGACCGTAAAAGCTGCCTCCCAACTAGAGAAACCAAAATATGTAATTGGTGCGGTGCAGACTGGTAAAAAAGATAATGTATGGCAAAGGACATTATATTATTCACCGACTGCAAACCCACAAGTGCTAAACTTTATCTCAATTCAGGATTCTTTTCTCAAGATGACTCGAATATGGACTTCAAAAAAGTTTCGACATTTTGTTCAATAGGTACTCTCGATTTTGTAAATACCATTATGACTGCAATAGTGATCATTCTTTACTAACCATCGCTGAGTCTTAATGTAACGACCCTCTCACGGTTAATGGTTGATCGCATCAGAAATATGTAATTGGTGGCTGAATCATAAAGATTCATGCAAATAAAATAAATGTTACATTATGTACTTTTTATTCTCCTCACCCCGTACTTAGTTATGTCAGCATCACCAGCTATCGGATTGTGCAACTGAAAACAATATTACTTTCGAATGTGAAACTCATTTTTTTTTGTATGGAATTTAATTGAAAATAAATCAATATAATCGCCCAATGATAATCGAAGGCATTCATCAGTATACGTTCGTTAGACGTTCGTGAGCCGTTTGTTGGAAGTTTGCGAGGCATTCGAAGATTTTCGATAGTCGTTCGTGAAACGTTCCAGAGACTTCCGAAGACATTCATACGATGTTCGAAGCCATTTAAGAGACGTTCGAAAACATTCATAAGGCGTTTGAAGACACGCATGAGGGGTTCAAAAAGTTTCAAGAGCCTTTCTACGATGTTCATGAGACGTTTGAAGATGTTCGTGAGACATTCCAGAGACTTTCGAAAACGTTCATAAGACGTTTGAAGACATTCATGAGAGGTGCGAAGACCTTCGGAGACTTTCGAAGACGTTCAAGAGATCTGTGACGATATTTATAATACGTTTAAAGACATTGGTGAGGGGTTCGAAGCCGTTTAAGAGACTTTAAAAGACATTTACAAGGGGTTTGAAGACGTTCAAGAAACGTCCGAATACGTTCAAGAGACTTTCGACGACATTCATAATACGTCTGAAGACATTCATGAGGGGTTCGAAGACGCTTAAGAGAGGCTTTCAAAGACATTCACGAGGGGTTTATCCAAAGACATTCATAATACGTTTGAAGACATTCAAGAGACTTTCGACGACATTCATAAGACGTTTGAAGAGGTGCATGAGGCCTTCAAAGAGTTTCAAGAGACTTTCTACGACGATCATGAGACGGTCGAAGATGTTCGTGAAATATTCAAAAAACTCTCGAAAACGTTCATAAGAAATTTGAAGACATTCATGAGAGGTGCGAAGACCTTCAGTGACGTTCGAAGACATTCAAGAGATCTTTAACGATATTCATAATACGTTTGAGACATTGATGAGGGGGTTCGATGACGTTTTAGAGATTTTCAAATACATTCTCGAGGGGTTTGAAGACGTTCAAGAAACTTTCGAATACGTTCAAGAGACTTTCGACGACATTCATAATACGTTTGACTACATTCATGAGGGATTCGAAGACGCTTGAGAGACTTTCAAAGACGTTCACGAGGGGTTTGAAGACGTTTAAGAGACTTCCGACGGCGTACATAATATGTTTGAAGACATTCATGTGGGGGTCGAAGATGCTTGAGAGACTTTCAAAGACATTCACGAGAGGTGCGAAGACATTCAGAAATTTTCGAAGACATTCAAGAGTTCTTTGACAATATTCATAATACGTTTGAAGACATCGATGAGAGGATCGACGATGTTTTAGAGACTTTCAAAGCCATTCACGGAGGGTTTGAAGACGTTCAAGAAACTTTCGAATACGTTCAAGAGACTTTCGACGACATTCATAATACGTTTGATTACATTCATGAGGGATTCGAAGACGCTTGAGATACTTTCAAAGACGTTCACGAGGGGTTCGAAGACGTTTAAGAGACTTTCGACGGCGTACATAATATGTTTGAAGACATTCATGTGGGGTTCGAAGACGCTTAAGAGACTTTTAAAGAAATTCACGTGTGGTGCGAAGACATTCAGAAACTTTCGAAGACATTCAAGAGTTCTTTGACAATATTCATAATACGTTTGAAGACATCGATGAGAGGATCGACGATGTTTCAGAGACTTTCAAAGACATTCACGAAGGGTTTGAAGGCGTTCGAGAAGTTTTCGAATACGTTCGAGAGACTTTCGGCCACATTCATAATACGTTTGAAGACATTCATCAGGGGTTCGAAGACGCTTGAGATACTTTCAAAGACCTTCACGAGAGGTTCGAAGACGTTCAAGAGACTTTCGACGACATTCATGATACGTTTGACGACATTCATGTGGGGTTCGAAGACGCTTAAGAGACTTTCAAATACATTCACGGGAGGTTTGAAGACGTTCAAGAGGCTTTCGAAGACGTTCAGAAATCTTCGACGACATGCATAATGCGATCTTCGACGACATCCATAAACCGAAGACATTCATGACGTTTGAGTTTCGCCGTCATACATTCACAACAATTCGCTGTCGTACATTACAAACTCAAACGTCATGAATGTCTTCGGTTTATGGATGTCGTCGAAGATCGTATTATGCATGTCGTCGAAGATTTCTGAACGTCTTCGAAAGCCTCTTGAACGTCTTCAAACCTCCCGTGAATGTATTTGAAAGTCTCTTAAGCGTCTTCGAACCCCACATGAATGTCGTCAAACGTATCATGAATGTCGTCGAAAGTCTCTTGAACGTCTTCGAACCTCTCGTGAAGGTCTTTGAAAGTATCTCAAGCGTCTTCGAACCCCTGATGAATGTCTTCAAACGTATTATGAATGTGGCCGAAAGTCTCTCGAACGTATTCGAAAGTTTCTCGAACGCCTTCAAACCCTTCGTGAATGTCTTTGAAAGCCTCTGAAACATCGTCGATCCTCTCATCGATGTCTTCAAACGTATTATGAATATTGTCAAAGAACTCTTGAATGTCTTCGAAAGTTTCTGAATGTCTTCGCACCACTCGTGAATTTCTTTAAAAGTCTCTTAAGCGTCTTCGAACCCCACATGAATGTCTTCAAACATATTATGTACGCCGTCGAAAGTCTCTTAAACGTCTTCGAACCCCTCGTGAACGTCTTTGAAAGTATCTCAAGCGTCTTCGAATCCCTCATGAATGTAATCAAACGTATTATGAATGTCGTCGAAAGTCTCTTGAACGTATTCGAAAGTTTCTTGAACGTATTCGAAAGTTTCTTGAACGTCTTCAAACCCTCCGTGAATGGCTTTGAAAGTCTCTAAAACATCGTCGATCCTCTCATCGATGTCTTCAAACGTATTATGAATATTGTCAAAGAACTCTTGAATGTCTTCGAAAATTTCTGAATGTCTTCGCACCTCTCGTGAATGTCTTTGAAAGTCTCTTAAGCATCTTCGACCCCCACATGAATGTCTTCAAACATATTATGTACGCCGTCGGAAGTCTCTTAAACGTCTTCGAACCCCTCGTGAACGTCTTTGAAAGTCTCTCAAGCGTCTTCGAATCCCTCATGAATGTAATCAAACGTATTATGAATGTCGTCGAAAGTCTCTTGAACGTATTCGAAAGTTTCTTGAACGTCTTCAAACCCCTCGAGAATGTATTTGAAAATCTCTAAAACGTCATCGAACCCCCTCATCAATGTCTCAAACGTATTATGAATATCGTTAAAGATCTCTTGAATGTCTTCGAACGTCACTGAAGGTCTTCGCACCTCTCATGAATGTCTTCAAATGTCTTATGAACGTTTTCGAGAGTTTTTTGAATATCTCACGAACATCTTCGACCGTCTCATGATCGTCGTAGAAAGTCTCTTGAAACTCTTTGAAGGCCTCATGCACCTCTTCAAACGTCTTATGAATGTCGTCGAAAGTCTCTTGAATGTCTTCAAACGTATTATGAATGTCTTTGGACAAACCCCTCGTGAATGTCTTTGAAAGCCTCTCTTAAGCGTCTTCGATCCCCTCATGAATGTCTTCAGACGTATTATGAATGTCGTCGAAAGTCTCTTGAACGTATTCGGAAGTTTCTTGAACGTCTTCAAACCCCTTGTAAATGTCTTTTAAAGTCTCTTAAACGGCTTCGAACCCCTCACCAATGTCTTTAAACGTATTATAAATATCGTCACAGATCTCTTGAACGTCTTCGAAAGTCTCCGAAGGTCTTCGCACCTCTCATGAATGTCTTCAAACGTCTTATGAACGTTTTCGAAAGTCTCTGGAATGTCTCACGAACATCTTCAAACGTCTCATGAACGTCGTAGAAAGGCTCTTGAAACTTTTTGAACCCCTCATGCGTGTCTTCAAACGCCTTATGAATGTTTTCGAACGTCTCTTAAATGGCTTCGAACATCGTATGAATGTCTTCGGAAGTCTCTGGAACGTTTCACGAACGACTATCGAAAATCTTCGAATGCCTCGCAAACTTCCAACAAACGGCTCACGAACGTCTAACGAACGTATACTGATGAATGTCTTCGATTATCATTGGGCGATTATATTGATTTATTTTCAATTAAATTCCATACAAAAAAAAAATGAGTTTCACATTCGAAAGTAATATTGTTTTCAGTTGCACAATCCGATAGCTGGTGATGCTGACATAACTAAGTACGGGGTGAGGAGAATAAAAAGTACATAATGTAACATTTATTTTATTTGCATGAATCTTTATGATTCAGCCACCAATTACATATTTCTGATGCGATCAACCATTAACCGTGAGAGGGTCGTTACATTAAGACTCAGCGATGGTTAGTAAAGAATGATCACTATTGCAGTCATAATGGTATTTACAAAATCGAGAGTACCTATTGAACAAAATGTCGAAACTTTTTTGAAGTCCATATTCGAGTCATCTTGAGAAAAGAATCCTGAATTGAGATAAAGTTTAGCACTTGTGGGTTTGCAGTCGGTGAATAATATAATGTCCTTTGCCATACATTATCTTTTTTACCAGTCTGCACCGCACCAATTACATATTTTGGTTTCTCTAGTTGGGAGGCAGCTTTTACGGTCCATGAATGTTTCGTTGTGCTTTGAAGCGATGGAAAGTCGTATAGATCCCAAGAGCGAAAACCCACATTCAATTATCGCCCACTTTCCAATGGTCGATGTAATGATAATTTATTGATCTCATCTAATATTATGTGGGGCATACGCCATTGTATCTTGAGTAATTCAACTTCTACCTCTAGTAGTTGATGATGACTGAATGCACAATTATTGCCATAGCGGAAGGTATTAGAATTAACTCATGACGAGCATTAATTTTCGTAGAAAATATATTTTATGTACAGCACTAGTTTTTCCAGTTCTGTCACAAACTATGATATTATATCGGCGCTGTGATGTGATCGATACTATGATAGCGATTCATCATATGAAGAACACATGTGGTAATCAATGGTAAATACTTCATGATATTGATACATATCCTCTGCTACGTTCTTCGCATCAGTCTTTGCACACTCTCATCTTCTCTCTATAATTAGTTATAAAAAAACACTCCAAGTAGGCATTTACAGTGAATGGATGTGTTGCTTTCCGATTGGAGTTGATGATTTGACGCCACTTATTAGTATCATTTGATAGTCGGATGGCGCAGTGCTTTATTGCTCCATAATCGATCTCATGTGATTGCAGTTTATCCGTTGATCTAAAGTAATGCCGACACCGGCGAAATAATAGATTGTTGTTTAATTCGTCTAGCACATATGACGATATAGTAATTGTGTTAACTTCATACACCGATGGCATGCATATATTTTTTAATGGTTGTCTCTGTTCTCCGCTCACGAGGCTTGACAGGTTCTTTATCTATGTGATATTTCATACATTGTTATCTTCGGTATCTTGTATGTATAGCAAATTGATATGCTTTTCTTCTTTTTATGTTGAGCCACGCGTATCGGAGCAATGTCTTCTTCGGTGGTACAGACATTAATGGATAAATTGTTTTGAAGCACATTTTTTTTATTTAAATTTGACCTATAGTTATTGGGAATCCAATATTCGATAGATTCAATACCGTTGAATAATGCATGTAAGAAGATCCGTGGTCACTGTTTCGTTCAGCTGGGTATAAAGCTGTAACTGTCACCCATGCGAGACGTGCATTATCTCTTGATTGTACATTAATCGCAGCCCTCATAATCATTATTTCCCGTGGCAATGAGATATAACATTTAACGCGTATTGATTTATACTTATTTACATTTATTGTAAGATTACGTATCCTTTGTAAAGCTCAACCACTTCCACGTTGTTGAAATTCATCGAGCAGAAGTTAAAGTATAGACCATCACGCGTTCAAGTCGAGTTCTCGCCACATTAACCCATCACCGCTGTGTCCTGCACCCATGCATATAGAATGCCTGTACATGAAATACTTCAATCCTTCCAGATTCGGTATTTGGCCTATCAATGACTATTGATGTTTAGTTGATAATCGTTGGCGCTTAATTCGGCTTTGCGATTTCAGTACTTCGATGAACTCGACGATCTGTATTTCCCACACAGCAAAGTCGTTGATCGAACTTAAGAGCGTGGCTTGGTTGTGCAAGATTTCTTCTGATGGTTTATTGTTGTTCTCCATATTAACGAGTTGAAAAGTCTTGCCAGAGAGATATGTGAACTCACTGCTTCATTCAAAGTGTGGCCACTTTTGAGCGCTGCCGACGATTAAAAATGGTCTCCCATCAGAAAATATTTTTGTCGTTCCCTTCTAGCTCGGAAAATGTAATAGAATCACCTCCACCAGGGTTTTTCAATATCACGCTGATATATTTTAACGTGGAAAGCATGAAAAATAAATACACACGCAGAACGAGCCGATCGGGGTTCAACGGGAGCAAAAAAGAAAAGTATTTTTGTGAGTATTCTAGACCGCGAGTGCATCTATGCTCAAATGGTGCATGCAGTGGGATCAGTGGTCGAAGCATAAAAAAAAAAATCTCCGGCCACAGATCCACAAAGTTGATCGTTTTATAATAAATACCTCGTTTTCGTAGGTGTTTTGGATAGCCAAGACATTACTTGAGCGGAATGTTATTTTTTCAAAATGTTCCCTATGCTCGGAGGCTGGCATTGAACGTCGACGAACAAAAAAATTGTCTTTAGAATATGGCTGATTTGGTAAAAACTGTATAGCCTCAAGTGTCACTTGAATGGGTTTGATGTTGCTCTGCGAAGAGCGCTATGATTCGTGACAGGCTGGACTTCATACATACTGGAACACGTGGCAATATATATTAAAAACTCTAAGATGCTCTTTATAATACGCCAGTTCAGTCTCCATGACCTAGACGCGGTTCTGTAGAGATCGCGAAAGTCAATGATTGGCGAGCCTTGTCAGCTTTCACCTCTATGAGTGCACACTTTTCTGGACAGCAGATGCCTACACCTACAGGGATAGTTAAAGAAAAAAAAACTTTTCGTTTATCCCCTGGCCAGGATGCACTATCTTGCAAGGTTTTTTTCTACAATAAGCCCCCACCCTACTATAAGCCTATGAGGATCCAAAAATCGAAATCCGAAGAAGGATCGAAACAGCAGTTTTCGCCATTCCTGTCTTCAACCTCCGAGGTGTCCTTGTGGAAGAGTCGGAAAACGGAAAATCAGTTAAGAAAAATGTCGAACCAAATTGAAGTGATCGATCTCGTCGATGATGAGATGAAGGTTGTCGTGAATATCGCCCATGACGACGAAGTGGAAGTTGGGGTAGACGAAGACGTTATTGATATCGCCGATGATGACGATGATGAGTGCGCGGACATTGAAGTGCTTGCACATGATGACATGGAACTGGCCGAGATGGACAGTGATACGGAATCATTTGATAGTGGATTGGGTGATGCCTCAGATAAGGGAGTCCATTATGTGCGTGAAATCATAGTGGACCAGCAGCGAATAAATCGATTGAACCGGGGCGTAATGGGCTGTGTGAACTACGAATATCTCACCGAAAATGATCAGGCGAAATTTTGCGTGCTGTGATACTTTGATATGCGGGGCACGGATGATCAACTAATTGAAAGATGTGGCCACTTCAGCGAACGGTTTAACAACATCCAGGGAATATTTTGTAACAACTGCGGGGGGGGAGGACTCACCAAGTTTCAATGCGCGACACGTGCCCCACCTGCCTGAACTTATACTTGGTCGATGGTTCGTATTATCTTTAGTATGATTCAAAATATGATTATGTTTTAGATGTTAATAAGATTCATGATTTGTTATGTTCCAGGATAACGTATCCGCTGCGGATATTCAAAATAAAATAATTTGAAACAATGAAAACCAGCCAAACACACACACACACACACACACCAAAGATTTTATGTATAATATATATTATGCAAGGCCATTGTTCAATTTAATTATTAATAAACTATTGTTTTATTGTCACTTAATTCGAAGCATTCTTTATACCCCCCCCCCCCCGTCGTTCCACACATACACACACACACACACACGCGCAAAATACTCATCGCCGCCGGCTTCTCCCTCCCGCTAGTCGCTTGACAGATCACATGGCCCCCCTCCACAGAGGCCTCCCCTGTGACGTCACACGCGCCCGGCGACCCCTCTCCACTCCGCCGTACCCCCGCACTTGGCTGCCCCGCGCTGGAGCCCCCCGCCCCGCTCCCCCCTGAGATCCCGCACATTTGTGTAAGTTGTTTTTTTTTTATATATATAAACTCATGTGAATAGTCTAGACAAAAATGCTCCGCTTACATCTATAATGTTGATAATAAATTATCGGATTTTATGGGTTTTCAAGGACCCGCGACTCTATGATGCCCCCTCCCCCACAGAGTCGACAGCGGCTTCCCCCTCTCGCCCGCGGGTCCAGCTATCACCGGGAAGACATCGTCACCAAAAACTAGCATCCCCACTCTCTAACACCCCTCCCCTTTCCCTCCGCCGGAACCGCGCACTCGGCTGCCGCATGCAGGATCCCCCCCCCCTCTGCCTCGCATACCCCGGCTTCCCCGCGCTCGACTCCCCCGCCCCGCTCCCCCCTGAGATCCCTGGGTTAGAACCGGCCTAGCTCCTCTACTGACGCACTTAATTATCTAAATAATTGATTGCATTTTCTTCTCGAGTATAGCCCGTCGCCAGATATTGACGTAAATCATGACACACCGTGAGTGTTCGCCGGCGGCTGGCAGAAAAATGCAGTGACGAAATTTGCAATCAATAATTTAAACAATGGACTCTTTTCTCGACCACGCTTGTGATCGGTAGGTGCGAAGAGCTTCGCACCGCTCAGCAAGTCTTTGCTGGTGACGCGCTGCGAACGACAGCGCTCATATCAAGATGTTAGCGCTTCCGTTCGATCTAGTTTTACATTACACATTTAATTATCTAAATAATTGATTGCATTTTCTTCTCGATTATAGCCCGTCGCCAAATATTGACGTAAATCATGACACACCGTGAGTGTTCGCCGGCGGCTGGCAGAAAAATGCAGTGACGAAATTTTCAATCAATCATTTAAACAATGGACTCTTTTCTCGACCACGCTTGTGATCGGTAGGTGCGAAGAGCTTCGCACCGCTCAGCAAGTCGTTGCTGGTGACGCGCTGTGAACGACAGCGGTCATATCAAGATATTAGCGCTTCCGTTCGATCTAGTTTTACATTACACATTCAATTATCTAAATAATTAATTGCATTTTCTTCTCGAGTATAGCCCGTCGCCAAATATTGACGTAAATCATGACACACCGTGAGTGTTCGCCGGCGGCTGGCAGAAAAATGCAGTGACGAAATTTTCAATCAATCATTTAAACAATGGACTCTTTTCTCGACCACGCTTGTGATCGGTAGGTGCGAAGAGCTTCGCACCGCTCAGCAAGTCGTTGCTGGTGACGCGCAGCGAACGACAGCGGTCATATCAAGATATTAGCGCTTCCGTTCGATCTAGTTTTATATTACACATTCAATTATCTAAATAATTAATTGCATTTTCTTCTTGAGTATACCGCGTCGCCAGATATTAACGTTCATCATGACACACATCGTGAGTGTTCGCCGGCGGCTCATCGAAAAATGCAGTGACGAAATTTGCAATCAATCATTTAAACAATGGACTCTTTTCTCAACCACGCTTGTGATCGGTAGGTACGAAGAGCTTCGCACCGCTCAGCAAGTCTTTGCTGGTGACGCGCTGCGAACGACAGCGCTCATATTAAGATATTAGCGCTTCCATTCGATCTACTTTTACATTACACATTCAATTATCTAAATAATTGATTGCATTTTCTTCTCGAGTATAGCCCGTCGCCAAATATTGACGTAAATCATGACACACCGCGAGTGTTCGCCGGCGGCTGGCACAAAAATGCAGTGACGAAATTTGCAATCAATCATTTGAACAATGGACTCTTTTCTCGACCACGCTTGTGATCGGTAGGGAATGATTTTTGTACCTCTCAGCAACTGTTCGCTGGTGATGCATAGCATAAAGCAACAACTTCAGCGTAAGCATGCATTTTTGGTCTGTAGCCCAACGTTTGTTAATCGTACCAAGGGATTGCCACGACCACATTAACTGGGGTCTATCTATTCCGTTGGAAATGGAATTATTTTTCGATTACGAATGATACTTATCAAATGGGCACGCATTTCCAATGCATTACGTGAATATTTCACACTGTACGGATCTGCTCCAATTGCTATACTTGTAGCAAATGCAGCAGCATAAACGCCGCAACTGTAGCAATCGGGTTGCCTTGTAACAGGTTGAAAAAGAATGTTCTCGTCTGTAACAAAGGGATAACGTTGCTTTATATATCTCTTTTCGTCGCTATGCAAGGCGAACTGCTCGCTAGGATTGAGGCTATCATATATCATGATGTTTAAGTCCATCATAATAAATGCAACACCAATGTCTTGATGTATTGCCGCCAATGATTTGCACATCCTTATTCCCTGCATTACACGGCTTCATCAAATGATAATACGCCGTGTAGCATGCGGGTTGAAATTCAAAGTTCGTATATTTTTAAAAATGGCGTCATTTGTTCTTGATTAAGAAAGACATATCGTTATTTAATTGCAAAAACAGATCATTTTGAATGGGTTTGAATGAGTTTTTGAGACACCCTGTTTAGGAATGCAGAAAGAGATAAAAGAAAAGTACAAAATGCGAAGGTGACGAAGCTAGAAAAGAAGTAGAAGAGGCAATGACGCAGGTCGGTAAGGTACAGATAGGGGATATATTAAGTCGTGGGAACAAAAAGAAATCAGAATTGAGAACCACAAAGGCGTTGGAAATGATGGCAGACCGAGAACCCCAGAAAAATTGCGGTAAATCATAAGTTCGTGATATTATTCAGAGTTTAATGGATATGCATAACGTTGACGTTTAAAAAGCAGACCGATTCTCAATTTTTTTTTTTCGTCTCAGGTATTGGCATGATAAGGTTGATCTTTCACACACAAATAGTACACAGTTTTGACATCCCACCATTTTTTTAAATTGCAAAATATATAAGGAATTCCAAGGGTTTCGAACGGCCTAAAAGCCTGACCTTCTTAAATCTTTTTCGAAGTTGGTGATGTTTTTGTAACATATATTTTGAGTACGTGGCATTTTTTCAGATTTTTATCGGCTCGCTAACTCGGCTCACTCGGAGGTAAGATTTTACACGTGATACAATTTCAAATAGTCGTATCGTAGTGATTTTCTCGTTGTACCAAAAAATGTCCTCTACAAAAAAAGTTGCGTTTTTTAAAACTATTTTGAAAAAAAAATTCAAAATTCATCAAGTACTACAACTCAAAAAAAAAGAAAAATCCTTCATTTTTTAATTTTTTTACCCCAATCACTAGGTTGATCTTGCTGAAATTTACACTGAATTTTCTTTTATTAGTGTAAAACAACATGTGTAAGTTTCATTCTGGGCTGGGCTCACGTTCAGTTAATATCGACTCAAATTTAATGGAAAATTATTATTGTTGAAGAACTCGGCGATTTACAATTTTTAAGTAAAAATGGTGATGACTAAACTTGTAGGAAATCGAGCGCTTTACAACTTTGGTCATTACACTTTTTTCTCTACCATCGATATTTTTCGAATTAAACCTGAAAAAAGCTGCTGTTGCATTATCTCGTTTATTTTTTTACTTTAGGTTTTTTACTTTTATTTTTTAATTTAAAAAATTGCATAAATACTGTTTTTGAAGAAAAGGTCGATTTTCGACCGAAAATAACGACTTTAAACGTTTATTATAAACAAACGGACGAACATATAAAAAAATCATCTCGTCACACAGTAGGAGAAAAGCCCAAAAACCTGGCCAAAACCTCAAATGACCTTTGACGGGAATGAAAATTGGCTTACAGGGGTTTTCAAGGTCGCTGATTACGAATCTGAAAGCCAAATTATCGTAAACAAAATGGCCGATCCAATATGGCTGACATGAATGTTAAAAAGTTGCCAGATGTCGACAAAAATTGGTATTTACGGGTTTTCAAGGTCGCTGATTACGAATCCCCAAGCCAAATTATCGTAAAAAAAATGGCCGATCCAATATGGCCGACATGAACGTTAAAAAGTTACCAGATGTTGACAAAAATTGGTATATACGGGTTTTCAAGGTCGCTGATTACCAATCCGATATCTATTGTTTATAACTTGCAACAAAGAGCTTACAGCAAATTGTTATAAACAAAATGGCCGAGTATCCTGCTAAATAGATAAATTAATATATTTAAAAAAATCATCATAATAAAATAAACGTGAACAGTGCATTCTACGCAATTATTATTTTTATTTCCAAAATACATACGGAACGTTTCAAAAATAGAAAATTTTATTCTTAATCAAAATCGTAATCGGAGTCGGAGTCAGAGTCAGAATCATTATCCGAGTTTGTATCTATTACAACTCCCGGCACGGCTTCAATCTCGGCGCAAAATTCGTCTGCTGCAGCAGTCACTTTAGGAGCGATCAACATCGCTACAGCTTCCGGCGACAAACTCTTCAGCTTCTTCTGTGGTAGTCTTCTGACACTTGAAATGTACGGATCAGAAGTAACTAAGAGCCGATGAAAAACATCTTCCATAGTTTTAACCCTGGAACTTTTTCGCGCAAAATCTTCTCGATATCGTTTGATGTCTTTGTTTCGAGCTTCCTGAGCATCTTCGGATAATTGGCCGATTGGTAATAGAGCATGAGTTATTATCACTGGACCATGAATTAATAGTTTGTGCACCGAAGTAGGCATGGAGTACCAAGGGTATAATGCAACGGTCTTTCTTGCCGTTTCAATAGCATACTGTTCAAATCTTTCACAGTTTATCTCGTGGCCACACGATATAACTTGTAGGATTACGTACAAGCGTTTAATAACTTCTTCGTTGACCCCCGTTATCGCAGCGGAAACCGTCGAATTTTCAAAGAATCGCCGAGCTGTGTTGCCATCATTGCTGCTGCCGTATCCAGGCTTTGGGCGATCGATATTTAGACCCAATTGCTTCTTGAATCCTTCTTGAATGGCCCTCTTGCGTTCCTGGGTAATTTTTTTTTCTTCGGCACTTCGAGCTTGCTATTTTTTAATGCCGAGTTTGTAAGACACGTGTAAGCAATACTCGAAGCACCGTATCCACGCATGCGGCGTCGACAATCCGAACTTCAGATTTGTTTCATTGATTTCCCTTTGCAATACAGTGTCGATGGCATTAAAATCTTTGCTGGTTGCTCCACACAAATAGCACCGTTGAGCAGATTTCGTCAATGATACAGCGTTGCAAACTTTACCATCTATCATGGTGAACAACAACTTGTACATTACGGAGATTTGTTTTCCATCTATTACACTTTCGAATGGACGAAGTGACTTTATTTGTTCTTCAACAATTTGGACTTCATTAAGTGTTGACTCTGTGTCTTCGCGTAGAAACAGTAGTCTAAGCGGTCTACAAAATCGTGGAGACGAGGGTCTGTGGTTCTTCCAAACAACTATTTCTTCCTTCGATTGTTGATCATAACACACGAGTTGTAATGGCACGACTGAAGTAAAGAATACATGCGCATCAGATTTGCTGTCATCACTGAACGACTGCTTATATTCACTTTGCCCAGAACTCCCATCGCAACCCCACTTGCAAATCAAGTCCATTTTACGAACATTATCTGGAGTCAATCTTTGAATGAGTACATTTTGGACGAGTAAAATACGTTCAACTGTATGATCTAATAGTGCCTGTAGTTGGACTTCTGCACTACTCTCTGTAATCCTGATTGCATCACGTGGTGGATAACAACGCTTTTTTGCTTTCATCACTTTTTCGTAAGACGGATATAGCTTACAGTTATTTTCCTTCCCTAATCTACTCATTCCCTGGTAAGTACTCTTGGAGAATTTATATTCAATCATAGCGGAAAGTGCAGCCTCTTCGGATAAAGTAATTTCATCCGTTGCTGAGTAAGCTTTACGATACTTGGAAGCTCTTAAAGGACTCGTCATTGTTACGTCCTTAATAACTTTTGCGGCGTCGGATTGTCCTGAAGAGCGAAGGCTCATCTGAGTAGCGTATGCTAACTCGACCGAGTTGAACGATGTACGAATATCTTGGGTCTTCCTTCGTTTAGATCTTTCACTGGACATTGTAAACTCAAGGGACGGGCGGCCGCCCGTATTACCCGGGCTTGTTACTACAGTGTCTGTAGGTGCGGCAAAACATACCTGCTTGCTAAGCCATTCACCGTTATTCTTGAAAAATACACAGGATTTTCTGTGAGCTTGTTGCCACCTCGTTCTCATTTGATTGAAGAGTATCGAAAAAGTCTGTTTCGAGTCCTCAGGCACTACAGCTGTACGTCCGGTGTCCTTGGAAATTTTTTCTACCATAAATTCGATCAAGGAAGCCAATTTATCGGATAAATGCTCGCTGATTATCAGAAATACTTCTTTCCTTGTCAGCACCAATTCTTTGTAACCGGATCCTGTAATAAAGACATAAAATTGTAGAAAATTGGTGTTAAAGGAAAAGATAAAATTTTCAATTAATACAAAAACTTGAACAATGTACATTATTTTACCAAATAAATAACCGCAATAATTGAAATAATTTTAAGAAAATTAGACAGAAAATATTGACATGGATTTGGTTAAAAAAAGCTTTGCTTACTATATAATATATATATATTCAAATATTTTATTCGAATGTTATAACATTTCATTCATATTTAAGAAATTTTTATGTCGTTGATTTTAATATGTATATATATATATGCATACGTATATATCATAATTAAATCACAGAAAATTTATATATATATATATATATACACATACATATATATTAAAATAATTTATTTCAAGCGTATAACAGCCGTCTTGTCCGTTATGATGCTACTTCACCCATTCTCAGGTAGAGGCGCAGCGGCTGCTCAATAGTGCCGCGTGCACGCTCGGCTACCGCACGATGCGAAAAAAATCATAATGGACAAGATGCACGTTTTCCGCAGGTAACTCTTGTAAATTTCGAAAGCTTATACATTAAACTAAAGGCCGAGACTAGGAGCTTTGCAAAATGTGACAAAATATATAACTTTTCGGACCGTTGAAAATATAAGTTTTCAAAATTATTCAATTTTATTTATGCCGAAGGCTATACTACATTTCAATCATTTATACATAAACTTTCGATTCAACCGATGTAAAAACATATTCTACATACCTCCAGAAGTCGTATCCATGTTGCAGAATTGAAATTAAACCCGTCACTTTAAAGTTATGGGTTTTTGAAGTCAGCGTTATTTTCGTCTGTTCAGCGCGTGACACGTACACTCTTCACGAACACTCACTGCCAACTGACGCTGCGGCGCAGGTATACACTTAAAGGGCTTTCCCTTCCACAATAGAATGCAGTTACTAGTCCTCTACCTGAATGACTTTTCAACTGACCCTATTTCGAAAATTTATTTTTTGGGGTTTTGGCCAGGTTTTTGGGCTTTTCTCCTATTGTGCGTCAGTCGATTGAATATGTTATAAAATATGTCTAATCCAAATTTAAAGTAATTCGAACGATTAGATTCTGAGATATGACGTGCGCCATATTGCAAAGTATACTTTCGAGATAAACGTAAGCGAAGAAAACGTCCTAAATCCACTTTTTCCGTATACCATTAGCGTATAAATTTTTAGGTCTGCTCAATATCTTCGGTGGTCCGTTATGGTTTCGGGTACGGGCAATACGAATAGGACATTTATTTTGTTCTATAATCGTTTTTTTCCCGTTATAAACAATTTAATCGTTATAATGACGATTGTGACGAAAAGTGCATTTTGTAGAAAAAAGTATGAAATAAAAGATGTTTCTTTTTGGATTGACAATAAAAAATGTCAATCAATTTTTTTTTTCGCAACCTCCATTGGTAATGGAGATATGAGCAAGGAACGTTTTTATGGAAAAGACGGAACGATGAGTAAAAGGGACGAAACGTTGAGTGAGAGGTGATGTGATTAATTTTCTTCGCTTATATCCCCTTTGTTAATAGAGCTAGTAACAAAATTAAACACCTTTTATTAAATATGTCTACCTATGAAATGCACTCTTTCGTCCCAATCGTTATTTGAAAAAATGAATCGTAAGAAAATGCCTTGGTGTAGGGACTACTTGAGTGCGATAAAATCACAATGATTTTTTCGTACCTTCAATCTGCAATTCCTGCACCGTACAACAATCAAACAGCCAGATTGGACAAAGTCATATCAATGCCCTTAGAAACCATACAATGGACCGCGCAGCGTCAGAGCCGTAACACAACGGGACGTTCTGACCTGCTTCACTAAAATCGTCATAACTCGGGCAATTTTTGGAATTTTTGCAAAATCTTTGAACCATATCAAAATCAAGACTCTACCTAATAAGAAAATAAAATAAACCAAAAATAGATTTTTTGAAATTCCAAGGTTATGCATATCCCTTAAAGACATAAAGAAAGAAGTGGGGATGGAGGAATACTAGGCAAACAGAAAGATGAGGGGAGAAATTAACGAAAATTGGGTATAGATTAAATTCTTGAGTGTGGAAAGGGAAGCAAGGGAATTCAGAAACACATGATGTACAGTGTGCACTAGAGGAAAGGACGGCCTGGCACATATAGGGGGGTGCGAGAAGTTGAAAGCACAAATCGATGAGGCTGCGCTGAAGAAATTCAGATAATGGACCGAATAACAAAACAACCACACCAAAAGATGGCTAAAGGCTGTAAAAAGAAGAAAAGACAGAGGAAATCTGTGAAATAGTAAGGCAGTTCGACATGATAGCGACAAGAAAAACTGCGGTGATAGGGGGAGACGGAGAAGGCGGAATGCAACCTTCGTTAATAGATTATTAGAATTATGAAAGTTGAGATGAGTGAATGCAAAAGCCCGAAAGGGTATATGTGTGAAAATAAAATAATGTTCCGTTACAATGTGATGTGAGGAAAATCATTTTCGTACAGGGGAGGTTAATGTTTAGAAATCTGATAGATATTATCTCAGCATAAATCGCTGCTACTACATTTTGTATGCAAATTAATAGAAAATCCCGCCAACAATAATAACAATAAAAATAACAAATATAACAGGGGAGGGAGCTGTCAGGCAATGGCAAAAAAGTATCTATATAAAAGTAAAATATGCGAGCAAAAAAATGGGCGACAAGAAAAAAGCTAATCAAACCCGAAAAGCAAATAACAAGAAACAATAAACACAGCAAAAAATAAAAGATCATGGGATGGAATGGATCAACGACAGAAAGTACGAAGTACTTTTTCTCTTTCATGGAATGAAAGAGAAAAAGAAGATAGAAGTGCGTAAAAAGTGAAAAGCAAGCGCGCATGAAGAAAAATGAAAAACTATTGCAGAAAATGAAAAAAAGATAACAATCTCGACATTTTGAGGGCTGGAATCGCTTTAATTTTTTATGTTTTTTTTTCGGAATATTTGTGTGAATATTTTAGAATGGATATTTCAGAACAAATATTTCATACAAACATTCTGCCAATAAAATATTGAATCAATAGAAGAACGCACCACATTATAACAGAGTGGGCGAAAGTGTCAGACAATGGGAAAAAGAGTTTCGATATGAAGGCAAAATATTCGAGCATGAAAAAGTGGAAACCAAGTAAAAATGTAATAAAGCCCAAAAAGCTAATATAAGGAAATAATAAACATAGCACAAAATAAAACAATGTGCGATGAAATGGATGAACGACAGAAAATACAGAGTATGAAAGGAATGAAAGAAAAAAAGGAGAAAATTGCGTAAAAAGTCGAATGCAAGCAGAAAAACTGTTGCAGAATATGAACAAAGGATAGCAAATCTACAAGAGGAAAAGGGTGGGACTCAATAAGGATAAGTGGGGGCGCAATTGAGTCGAAAACAAGAATGGTAATTGAAAATTACAAACTATTGTAAAAAGGAGAAAATATGAAAAATGTACAAAAAAGGCCAGTTGCATAAATTCTTCGAAAACTTTAGATTTTAGGGCTGGAATGGCTTCATTGGTTTTAGCTTATTTTGAATACGTACTTTAAACGAAACGCATATTTGCGCGACAACCGCTTTTTTTGCGGTCGACCCATTATTGTTTTATTTCGAATTATGACTAAAAGGTCCACAAATCACGATATCACAATCCACAAATCACAATATTACAGTCTGATATTAAATTATTTTTCTATCGTTGGGACATAAATTTGCTTCGCAGTCACGAAACACATGCCCGCATGTAAGTCCCGACGACCTGTCGAAGCTCGCGTAAACAAAGCCAACACGCGGCATACAGTCTGCCGTATCTATAATCTTTCTTCGCTCGCCGCGCATGCAGTGACGCAAATTTTGACATATACTACCAGCGCCTTTCGACGAAAACAGCGCAAGGCGCGTCGGTAATGTTTCGGCGCGAAAGACACGAAATTATAAAAGTATAAAAAGAATACTGAACACGCGTTTCAAAAGACAATTTAAGTGTCGAAAAAAATTGGATAATTAAATCTTGAAAGGAGGCTTCCAATGTACTTTTTGAACAAACAAATTTTGTTTCGTTGTTTTTTTAATTGAAAAAACAAATTGAATTTTTGACAAAAAAGTGAACGTTTTATTTTCTAATTATAAGTCAATGTCATGCGATTCACGCCCTCCTCTGACGATTGAATTATCCATTTTCTATAATATTTATCTAATATTCCATTTTGCACGATTATCTAAATCCATTTAAGGTAGCACGAGCGCGCAATCTTGTCTTCTATAGATTTTGTTCAAATTTTAACCAGACATTGTTCATATCATTATGCATGTTTGAGTAAAATTTCAGAAAAGTCGACTATTTAGATTGGGAGATAATGGGTTTTAAAATTACAACTTTTAACACTAAAGGGTCTGCATTGAAATTTAGACAGAATAATTTTCCGTAAAAAAATATTTGTCCCCTATAATAAGAAGACATATGTCAACACCACAGAACAGTATTGTTCAATATTTTGAGAAAAAAAATTATCGTGTTCCTACAGTTACAAATGGTGTCATAAAAAAATATTTGCATTATAAATATTAATATTCTATATTGCTTATGTTATTTTCATTAACAAATAAAAGTGTTGGTTCATTCATAACTAATTAAAAACGTTGTTCGATTAAAAATTACTTCCAAATAAAAATTTGTGTTGCAGTATTATTTTAAATATGCCTCGCAAAGTCACGTCATTGGATACGTGGAACGATGCGGTGTTGCCATATGGCTTCGTATTATAGGGGACAAATATTTTTTACGAAAAATTATTCTGTCTAAATTTGAATGCAGACCCTGCAGTGTTAAAAGTTGCAATGTTAAAACCTATTATCTCCCAATCTAAATAGTCGACTGTTCTGAAATTTCACTCAAACATGCATAATGATATGAATAATGTCTGGTTAAAATTTGAACAAAATCTATAGAAATCAAGATTGCGCGCTCGGACTACCTTAAAAAACCCTTTTTCGATCTTTACCGGCACATTTGTGCCTGCCAAGATCTTTCTTCTGGTGCAATACGCTTGCCATGATCTTATGGTCTTGATGTTTTCATTTTTGGAACGCAACGAAAATTTGTTTTCGTATTTTTATTTTCTCATTTTTATTTTTTTACAATTTTTTCTCGTATTCTAATTTTAGAACAATAAATTCTACAAAATCAAACCCGAAAAACATGAAAATGGGGCAAGGACAATAGAAAACGAAATTTCGTTGCATTTGTACGATGCACACTTCAAGACCATACGATCTTACACACACGTGTGGATGAAGATCTTGTTTATGTTTTCCTTCCAAACTACAGCTTGCTCTGCAATGTGCCCACGAAGATCTAGCTGCGAAGCACAAGTACATTGCATAACCTATGTAACTGTGGTTCGCAGAGAGCAAGCTGCGAGAGAGCGAGCGGTCGTAGATGCATCTTCGCAAGCACTACAGACAGAAAATTTTGGTTCGAAGGAGCCATCGATGCAATATCATTTGAAGCTCATTTCTATCCCTTCGTGCCTGCGAAGATTTTCTTTTCGGTGCAATATGCCTGCGACAATCGAGCATGGCCCATGTACATGGGCTCTACAGCAAGATCTTCCGAAGCATCTTCGAGAAAGATCTTCGCAAGCATATTGGACAGGAAACTGTGGTCCGCAAAGGGCGACGAAGACAATATCATTGCAAGCTCATTCGCAGCCCTTCGTGCCTGCGAAGATTTTCTTTTCGATGCAATATGCCTGCGACAATGCAGCACAAAGATGCTTGCGGAGACATTGTGTCTTTTCGCGGACCGTAGCGTTCTCTGCGCTGTTCCTGTCAATATCTTGCTGCGAAGCACAAGTACCATAGGAAGCATACTGCATCGGAAGGAAAATCTTCGCAAGACAAAGCGATATAAGTACCGCTGCGATGATATTGCCTCTGTTGCTTTGTACAAACCAAACCGTATGCAATGGGCCTGCGAGGATTCTGCTGCGAAGCACAAGTACATTGTATTGTGCATGATACTGTGCTTCGCAGAGAGCAAGCATGGTCTCTTGCAGCAAATTTTACTTTGCTGCAAGAGCTATGCTCATGTGCATATGCACAGGGCCATTGCAGGCTTTTCTTGTACGAGAACACGTTTTCACTTACCTTGGATTATTGCAACATTCTTCACCTTATGAAATTTGTTGCGCTGGGCTTCGACGTAGCTCCGAATGACTGCGTCTGTGGTTCTTCGATGTTCCTCCGCAGTCCTTCGCCAATGGAATCCACTTTTTTTCCTGTCCATCATCATCATAAGGTTCGATGGCATGAACAAAAATGACATGCAGAATCTGAAAAAAGTTACAATTTATTGCTCAAAGTTTTCTCTCTCGCAGTAATTCGGAGAAAGTATATCTTAACCTCACATTCATTTATGAGATTTCGCACATACTTTCTCGCGAGTAGAACTACCGTTAAAAAAACGTAAACAAAAAAATAAAAATAAAAAGCCGGGAAGAACAAATAGATGTAGAGGCATTCCACGAAATAATTCTCCGAAAAACAGTAAGAGTAAAATCAGTACATACCTCCACGTCGCTCGCAGTTCACCCGGTAAATGGCACGATACATTTTTTTTGTAATATTGTCGCACGCAATACATCACAAAACTTGTTTCTCACACTTTGCTGCTTCGAAAAGCAACAATTAGATTTTGGAGCGAGTTCGCACATCGCCATATTTGAACTGTCAAATTCTCGGTGCACGCCAATCGGCCATGGCGGAATTCACGGGAACTCAGTTCCCAAATGTCGAGCGAGATTTCCTCGGAATCGTCAACAACCACCTACTATTTACAACTTTCCACGGATTTTCTGAATTATGCGGAGGAATGAAATGATTGAGGTGCCAAAATACGTGTTTTCAACGTGGCTCCACGGCTCTACTTCTTTCCAAGTCGTAGCTTTAGCCAAACTTTTTATTTTTCATCATTTCCATCACGAGTTCAGCATGGTAATACAATCTACGTTTTTTTTCTTCGATTCAAGAAATCTAATGAAAAGGCAGCCGTTCGTTTATCAATTTGACATTGTCTGGTCAAATTTCATGAGATTCTGAAGAGCCGTTTCGGAAATCCGTGGGTATCTAATATCGCGATCTGCCATACCGACCGCGATGAGGTCGATATGGCAGATCGCATTCCCTCTTAAGACGAATTCAGCGACCTATAACACAAGGTCATTCTAGTCATGCAAAGTATGAAAATAGTCGAAAAATCGAAAAATTTGAATAATCACTTTCAAAAGATCCACTAACCTTGGTTTGGGTTTACTTACAGAAGATGCTCGAAGTGATGACCCTCGACTTGTAAGCACTTGTTAATTCGCTGATGACAAGACCGTCTAACTTCAGCCAACATGTGTGGTGTAATTTCGGTACATGCTCGCAGTATTCTTTCTTTCATATCGTCAGGCGTGGTAGGTGCTACCGCCATTACGCGTTCTTTGACAAAACCCCATAAAAAGTAATCTGGTGATGTTAGATCTGGCGAACGAGGTGGCCAAGCTACAGGGCCGCCTCGTCCTATCCAATTTTCATAAAAAATCTCATTCATCACTTGTCTTGAACACAGTGCATAATGGGGTGGTGCACCGTCGTGTTAATCGCTTAAAAGCCATGTGCGATTTTTGTTGCCTATCCGGATAACGAGCCGCATACAAATCTTGGGTGTTTCTGTAATGTTTACGGCATTCTCCCAGCACCATCAACATATCAAAAGATTCTTGAAAATCGTTCATTTTCGCGATCCGATGTACTCACATTAGAAGGTAACGCGTGACTACTGATATGCCAACAGAAAATGCGTACTTGCTGCCGATAAGAAACATTGGTATCGTAAGAAATGAAAACAGCGATCAAACAAGTGTTCACAAGTCGAGGGTCATCATTTCGAGCATCTTCTGTAGGTAGACCCAAACCAAGGTTAGTGGATCCTTTGAAAGTGATTATTCCGATATTCTTCGACTATTTTTATACTTTGAGTGACTGAAATGACCTTGTTTTGTAGGTCGTTGAATTCATCTTAAAATCGGTAATAATGTCATAAAAAAATGCATGTTTCCATTTTAAAAAAGTGGAGTTGACCTCGACGTAGCTTCAGCGCCTTCACCGATATAGAAATAGGATGGTCCAGTATGACGGCCTTCTCGAACACTGAAACTTTTGTTTGAAACAGTTTTGGATATGGTCAATAGTTTGAGTGCTCTTGCTCTGTAACACTTCATGTATCTCATTTTGTAAACACAAAGATATATGGTAATCCGCGAGTGATAGATGAAAAGCACGCAGGGGCCACACTCAGTCATCGGAACGATAAGTGGATTCATTTTAATTGGAAGTACGTTTTCATCACGTGGTCTCTGTGCTCATTCAGCAATATTAGGCCCGTGTACCGACGCACTACCCCCAATTGTGTATTCGTTTCCTACTAATTACTTTATTCCCCTTGACACTGATGGGTGTTCTCTTTATACTACAATATCGACGTATGTGTACATGTATATGTGTGTGTGTGTGTGTGTGTGTGTGTGTGTGTGTGTGGCGGGGGGGGGGGGGGGGGGGGGCTTTATGTTCGTTTCGGCAGCAAAGTAATTGAAAGAGACAACACGTTATCTGGCCACGCAGCCCGATAAAATATGCATGTTTGCCAATCAGCAAGAGGTGTCGCGGGTCCCCTTCGCTACGCCGACCCGTTCCTACCATCGCACGCACATACCCGTCTATGTGTTGGTATGTGCGTGTGTGTGCGCGCGCGTGTGCGCACGCTCGCATGTGTGGCCCAATAGATGGGTTCGTGTGTGTGGGTGCACGTGCTCAATATTACCATATCTTTATTCCAATACGCTTTCAACATCTGCTGCTTCGTCTCCCTCTCTTCCTATCGATGGCTACTTCACGACGCGTTTTCATCACCCTCATCGACATCGATCTTTGACGCTTTTACACTCACATCCCCAGACACCTTGTGCTGAGTACATGAGAATCCTGCAATGAGAATGCAACGTTGATTCGGCGTCTGTTAGCCGAACAAAGAGGTATGGGGCATACAGTTTAGCACGAAAGCTGTCATGGGTGATCCCTTTTTGTTTAAAAGTAATTGAGATACAAAAGGTATATATGCAGGGATATATGCGTGTGGGAAGGGGGGGGGGGGGTGTATGGGGCATAGATATTCAAAAAATATTCGACTTTAAGAACCATCCTTATAGTAGTTTATTATCCCCATACTCAGAATTATGCAAGCCCTAATGTCTTCGAAAAACCCTTCCAATCAATGTAAGCTCATTTACATAAAGGTAATTTTAAGGCCATCCTATTCCCAAAACCGGAAACCATCTTTCAAAGTTTTAAGGGGCGGCCTTACAACCGTCGGAGCACCGATAGCCAACATTTCATGGAAATGACAGGTTCAAGATATATCTTCTCCTAGGCTACGTTGATCGCCACACGTCACAAAGATATTCACGCAGCTATTTATTTCGAGCTGAGTGCAATCATTTGGAATCATATACGTTTTACCAATATTTTCAGTTATAATTGTTTTCACTATGATAGTTTTCTAAAATATAGCTCTGTCGAATAGTTCTGCCCTTTGCCACGTAGTGAAAGGTAATGCAGACCCTTAATAAACAACTAAGCAACATGTGTATTCCGTTCCGCGATTATATCCGACTCTCTCAATACATTACGAAATGATTGGGAGGATAACATCGAGGCAAGGGGTCAATGCAGAAAGACAGACGTACTCGTTAATCGTCCCTATTAATGCCAACTATCTTTTCATCTACCCTGTCAAATGACTTAATTGAGACAAATAATCAACTGATCACCGTTAAGTCGATCGGTCCTCGTTTAATCGCTTTCTCTTGCCTCATTCCATCGAGCAACGGTTTCTTTGACACGGAGTGTCAAATTTTACGCGACCTCATGGATATACCGAGCAATTAAGATTCCTCCGTTGCCAGACGGAATAATAGCATAGACCAGTTCAAGACCGCAAACATAGGATGAGCTCGGGGAATTTCTTCTTTTCACGCAATTTGTAAATAAACTTTTTAAATATGTTGGGCATGTTTTGTTGCATGTTTAAGCGATTAAATACAATTATCTTGTTAAAGAACGATAAGTGGAAACTCATGTAGGCAAGCATGTTGGCAAATTACCGGATATTTTAGGCTTTCTTATTCTCACCTGAGGCGACGAAATCTCAAGATTTATGATTTTTCAAATGGTATAGGGATGTTGAATAAGTTCCCGCTGGTTTTCCGTGAAAATTAATACTTTTTTTTTAATCATTCCTAACGCTTTCAATCATTTCGAAATTGTTGTATGATCAATTCCTAATGATTCTGCAAGTTCAGGTAGCGTCTGACATGATAGTACAGTAAATCTGTCACTTTTTTCAGGAAAAAAATGACAGTCTATTTTATCTCATGAATCGTTAGAGGAACATGTAAATAGCTGGAAACCATGTTTTCAGGACCCCCCCCCCCTTTTTGCGTTTTAGTGAAACTCAAAAAGGTTTCGAATTTGATTTTTCGTGAGAACGGTAGGTCGTAGAGAAAAACTTTTCAAATAAAAAATGTACGCGACAGTATTATCTACAAATTATCTCACGAAGTCGCTGCGCTGCGACTACAATTGCACGAAATAGAGGGCGCCAAAGTTGCCGAAAATCAGTTTCTGCACTTTTTCAGGGTGAAAAAAACTTTACCGTCGGAATGATCTAAAAAGCGTAAAGCAGGAAAAATAACCTACACGATGAAATTAAATTATTGGCACACTTACTTGTAATGAAGATTTTTTTCATCAGCGTAGTGAGATCAGCACGATGAATTGACACAATAATTGTTCTCGATAATTCAATATATATAGGGGATATATTTTCACAAAGGGCAATGATAATTCGTAGACATTAAAAATAACCAATTAATTTTACAATGTACGTATGGAATGGTTTTCTTGTTTCAACGACGAATTTTACTGCAATTATTTTTTGGAGGACTTTCCGTGTTTCACTCTCGGTCTGAACTTTTTGGCCGGCGGTTGCTGAAGGGGGTCTTCTTCTTCAAACCATTCTGTTGACGTCCCCGCCGTCGACCCTTCTTCAATATTTGTAGGATTTGCATTGACGCATTAACGCACCATTTTGTGAGTATTCCAAGAAGACAAATTAATATTAGAAATTTAAGGCGCCGTATCTCGAAAAAGGTGCGTCGTATGAAAAAAACTTTAGACAGTTTTTGAAGGTTTTTTCCTGCTCTATAATTTTGCAATTCGGCTGACGGACAGTGTTTCAAAGTCTTGAAAAACGTGACAAAATTGAAAAATATAGATATTTTTTTCAGGAAAATGACCCTACAATATTGTAGGGATGACTTTGCCGCATACTATGCCGGAAGGCCAAGACGATAAATCTCTATATCTGCTCTGGAGCACCAGCCCAAGTTAACGCTTTCGGAACGATGCGCGTCAGACGCAGTTGCTCCGAAATGTTTGTAATTATTTAGAAGTAAATAGTTAATGCTTGGTGTGTTTGATTTGAATGCTGCTTAATGGAGAGTATTCCTTAAGGTATGTAGAATTCGAATATGAATTATTCTTTTATTGATTTTTGTTTAATTCTCAATAAAAATAACGTGAAATATCAACTCTTCAAAAAATTTAATTTTCAATCGAGTGGGTCGCAATATCGAGCCACCTTTTTTTACCAACTTTTACCACTTTGGTTTAAAATGTAATACATTCTTTAGACTGTTTTTTTATCGAATACTCCAAGAAACAGCTGCTTAGCAATGCTTATCGTTTTTATAAACAACTTTATTTCGAGCGATGCGCTCGAGCACACGTAAGCGCACAGCAGGGCAGTTGAAACCCGACCTTTACCGTGTGCTTATCTGCATTTTGAATAAAGGGACTGAAACAGTTTTGTGTTTTGTATTGTCCCTTTCTCCATCCGGACGTACATACCGGCTCTTCATTGATTGTACTTCGGAAATCAGTACTGGTAGCCTGACTTTAATTTTATCTGATTATAGTATCATTTTGTTTTACACTATGCCAAAAAATTAAAGGAACGAAAATGTCTTCAATTTTTTTAGCGTTTTTTGAAGCACTGTATCCTGTGAAAAATAGTTGTATCGAGATGAAAAAAAAAGCATTTTGAAGCTTAAAGTTTCTAGTTCCGAGATTTTTTGACAAAACATTTTTGTAAGCTACGGACACGGTGAGCAAGGGTCCGTGACCTCAGGATTTTTTCAAAAGTTAAACCAATGCATAGGCCTGGTAGTGGCCTAAAAATAATGCATCATTTTTGCTGAGATATCCGACTTTGAATGTTAAGGGGAGAAAAAAAATTCTCAAAAGTCAATGAAAGAGTCTTGTAGGAAATTTATTCAACTTTTCAAAGCTGTCCTTTAATTCCCTGTACGACCATTGATTGCTGAGATATCGATGAGCAAAGATAAAAGGATCTTTTTTCATTCAAAGACGGATATCTCAGCCAAAAATTGACGTAGAGAGACAAAAAACAAATTGAGCAAAAAACAAAAACAAACAAACAAGCTAACTGACCTATGCATTGGTTTAACTTTTTTTTTTAAATCCCGAGCTCGTGGACCCTTGAAAAAAAACAAACAAACGTGGAAAAAAAATTCTCGCGCTATTTCCCACCATTGCGCGATAACCGTTGTTTACAAAATTTGTTCGCCAAAACATCTCGAAACTAGTAACTTGAAGCTTCAAAATGCTTTTTTTCCCATCTCGATACGACCATTTTTCACAAAGATACAGCGCTTAAAAAGCACTTAAAAAATTTAAGGAATGTTCTGTTCCTTTAATTTTTTGGAGTAGTGTATATTTAAATAGATTATCTTTGTATTGAAGCGTCAGATACTGGGCGTGTAGTATGCACTCGAAGGGAAATATTCGAGATGATCAAGGGCAATTTTTAATTAGGTTTGCATACGCAGATTTTGATTGCGAAAGAAAATTTGCGCGCTAATGCTGCAATGCCTCTGAAATACATCCAATTGATAAGGCCTGTATGAAAATGCTAGCGAACAAAATAAAATTGAAGTGGCAAGCAGCTACTAGAGTAGCTGGAACATTTTATAAAAATAATGAAGATTGGCTAAATGCAACAATAACTATTACGGCAAGAACATACGCACGCACGCACGCACACACACATTCTCGCGCATGAACCTAATGAATAAAACTATATTGTTGTTGCTCATTTTGCAGAATGGAACAACGACTGCGACCAAAAAAACAAGCAAAGATACCTAATATGCGCAAGCAGTCTGCACCTTTACCCTCGCCTTTCGCAGAGCCAAGTAAAGCGGGTCGACCTCTCAGCGTTTGAAGACGTGAGTGAAAGATCGAAGAGACGTAAGTCCGAAGCACTGCTCTCAACCCACAGCATCTCGCAGCTGGCGCATGCCACCCAACTAGGTCTACGCAAATCCAGAGCCATTGGAGCTTCAAATATTGTGAGGGATGTCACAACAAAATCACCAACGCGAGCTGCAAAGGAACAAGCAATTATAAAGCAATCCGAAATTCCACCTCCCATTGAAATGAGTCCTAAAACCGCACTTTCATTAATTCTCGCGTCTAAATTGTCTGTAGCGGCTTATTTGAGTCAAAGAAAAATCGCGGTAAAGTGCTATGCCCCTATATACCTCTTAGCACAGATTTTTAGAAGCAAAGAAGCGCTGTTATCCATCGGGAATCGAGGTAACAGAGACCAGTGCGGAGGTAAAGTTACAGCAACTGTTAGACCACACCTCCGAAAGAATTTTACTGGCACAAAGTGATGTCATTACAGCGTTAGATCCGGAACCTGTACAAAATCTCACATTTATTGTCAAATGGGGATGCGATGGAAGCTCCGGACAAAGTGGGTATAAACAGAGTTTCAGCGATGAGAAAAGCTCAGATGCCAGTGTCTTCATTATATCTTTAGTTCCATTGCGAATTATTACCACTCGTATTGAAACGATAACGGAAATACTGATTTGGAATAATACGCGGTCTTCGTCTCCTCGCTACTGCAGACCCATGAAGGTACAATTTGCGCAGGAGAATGTACAGTTGACTCATAACGAAAAGCATCTAATTGACGAACAAATTGAGTGTATCGTTCCCTACAAAACGGTTGTTGACGGAAAATCGATTACAATAAAGTACAAAATGTTCTTTACTATGATCGATGGAAAAGTCTGCAATTCGGTAACAGGTACGACCTCGGCAATGGGGTGCTATTTGTGCGGACTTACATCGAAAGATTTCAAAAACCTTTAGCTTGTTTGCGGAAGAGGAATCAATTTATCATACTTGAGCTTCAGTTTGTCCTCGTTTCATGCATGGATCCGCTTTTTTTTAATGTTATCTGCATATCGGGTACAAACTCGGCACGAAGCAATGGCAATCGCGCGGGAAGGAAAACAAAGAGATAATAGCGGGAAGAAAAAAAAGCCATTCAGGATGCATTCAAGACAAAACTGTTTCTGAAAATTGATATTCGAGAGTAGGGGTTTGGCAGCTTAAATGATGGTAACACAGCTCGGCCATTTTTTGAAGCTGCGGATGTTTCGGCTCAAATCCTGAAGGTAGATGTTGAATTAATAAAGCATTTCCATGTTATCTTGCAAGTACTCGCATGCGGCTTCTCCGTGGATGTAGAAGCATTCGCCAAGTACTGCTTGATGACAGCGTAAAGGTTTGTGCAGAAATATCCTTGGTTTTATATGTCGAGAACCGTGCACAAAATTCTTATGCACGGGTCTCAAATAATTGAGGCCGCTGAGCTTGCAATCGAAGACTTATCCGAAGAAGCGCAGGAAGCCAGAAGCAAAGACTTCAAAAAATATCGAGAGAACTATGCTTGAAAAGTTTCTCGAGAAAAAACTATGCAAGACGTCTTTCACTGGCTGATGACACCTTTGGATTCTCTAGTTTCTAGCCTTAGGAAAATAACTCCGAAAAAAGCAAAAGCTGATGTTAAGAGCGCATCGAGTGACGGAGATTGTTCTGTTGACGAATATTCGTAATATCATGCATTCTCTTGGCGTTCACCTTATACTTAAAGATATTAATGTTCTCGACTATGATCTGATTATAATAAATTTAATTTGACTACTCGCAACTTGACGTTTTATTTATATGGATTTTTATCCGAATGTAACTAGTTTTTTAAAACAGTGTCGGTCATTTTGTCACGCCATTTTGAATTTTCACATTTGGATTTCGGATTCGTTATCAGCAACCTTGGAAACCCTCATAAATGGATTGCCGGATGAAACTGAGAAGTTTTTTGTAAAATGTCGGCCATTTTGGATCGGCCACTTCGAGTTCCAAAATATGGATTTCGGATTCGTCATTGGTATCGTCGAAAAACTCTATACACGGATTTTGAATCACATCTGACAAGTCTTTTGCACAAATGTCGGCCATTTTGTATCCACCATTTTGAGTTACTAAATTTGTATTTCGGATTCGTTAACAGCAGCTTCGAAACCCCCTATATACGGATTTTGCGAAGAATTCGACATCTCTTTGATATTTTGTCACAATTCTCGAGACTTTGAAACACTGTGCGACGGTAAAAATGTCTTTTTTCGGGGTGAAAAAGGGGAAAAACTGATTTTTGGCAAATTTGGCGCCCTCTATTTCGTGCATTTTTGGTTGCAGCCCAGCGACTACATGAGATGATTTGTAGATTATAGAGTCCTCTACAATTTTGTTTCAAATTTTTTTCTCTGCGACCTACCGTTCTCTCGAACAATCGAATGCAAAAACTTTTTGAGTTTTCCAAAAACCCCCAAAGGGGGGGGGGGGGGGTTGAAAGCTAAGTTCAAGCTATTCACATCTCCACTAACGATTCATGAGATAAAATAGACTGACAAGGAAAGGTCGCGAGGTGTCCCCCTCCGATTTTGATGAAATTTGGCATGTTTGTAGAACAGATAAAAATAGGTGGTACGTATTTTTTTATATCTGCGGGACCCAATATTTAAGAGGTGAAACGCAGCCTTGAAAATAGGGATGATTTTCGTTTTTCGTCGATAACTCTTTAACGATACGAGATATGAAAAAAATTCAAATTGCAACAACATTTATTCTTCCGTATACTATACATTGGAAATGAGAACGATGCAGATAACAACAAATTTCATATTGTTTATTGCAAGAATGCAATTTTTTCATACCTATCTCCGAGAATTTTTAACCGATTGGGATGTAAATTTGCATACATATATGGCTGAACAAGAGGGGGCTACGGATTTTTTGGTTTTCCGATATCTCTTAATTAAGGGGTTGAAGCTGCCCTTTCATCTTGTTAGACAAAAGTATCGAATAATCAGCTACCCTTTTGCCATTGCGGGTTAAATCCACGTCAATCTAAGTTTGTTCTATGATGCGATTGCATATTCATAAATTCCACTCCCCGCCCCCTCGACCCAACCATCGCCCACTCGTAAATGTAAACGTTCAACATTTCTTACGGTGCGGCATGGACGAAGATTCGTAGAAATAAAAATGGATTACAATGAAAGTTCAATCAGTAAAAATAGTCGAAACAAATTTTTTCGATTTGGCGGAATGCCCTCTTGAGGTGTCAACGCACCGTTAAAAACTTTGTTCTTTCTAGAACTTTTGAACGGGCCGAGATACAAAGAAAATTAAACAGCTAGTAGTCATGTGTCGACTACTAGCCGTTTATGATGATAATGGCGAATATAACAACAAATTTTTATTGGTAATTGCAATAATTCGTCACTGACTAATGAAAATCACTCTTCCGTTTTCCGCTGATACGCGTACAGAAATGGGTAAGGCTTTTGCAATTGTCGATTATCTTTGTGCTTCGGAAAGCGACGCAATTACAATTGTATATTTTAAAAAATCCACTTCTCTCCCCGTATCGGGAACACTATCTGCAGATATTACGGCGTCTGGGTTTCCGCTGCAACTCGTGAACGAAGCAATGCCAAACCTTTTTAATCCGCTTAAACGCTGCATCTTGTTTGCAAATGCCAAACCAATGAACGAACGTAAAACTTGGGGTAAAGAGAGACTACGGTGCAAAGAGCGGCTACCCTGAGTTCACCTTGGGATCACCTTATTATGGATTGATAAAACGTTTAATAAAAACGCGTGTTGTTATCTTTTTCGCTATATGAATGTACGCGTGCTGAGAAATTGCGTACATAAATTCAGCCACGCTCATTATTGCGGCAGTTTACGATGAAGAAGCCAGTTGTACTTTTTGAGTTCTAAATACAAAAAAATTTACGTTAATCCCGTCAACATTATTCAATTTTAACTATAGCGATAAGTGCTATGAATTTTTCTCCAATTCCAGTCACCGATCGGGAAAAACAGTTCAGTAAGGACCTAGAAAACATAATCATAGAAGCGATGGATCAATCTATGGAAATAGAATTCGAAACCGGTTTGGATTTTCTGTCACCAAACAAAATTCATGAAGCTGCCACAATAGAAGATAACAGTGAAGAAGATTGGCACGTACAACGATACCTGGATCCCGAAGTTGATGAAAATGTACACGGAAAAAAAATCTTGTATATTTTGATGGAAATCCCATCAAGATGTACTGTGTCTCACATCAATAGCGCCTCTCGGTACAAAAACTTCGATATTTGCTACGTAAAACTCTAAAAAGTGAACACCACGTTTCACAAAACGAACTGTAGGACTATTGAGTTTATGCTAAGCGATCGATAAATTTTCGCAGTATGAAACTGTGAACACTAGATGATCCGACTCACGACTTTTTACAAGTGGACCTGTGAACAGTAGATGAACCGCCTCACGAATTTTTACAATGTGAAAATGTAAACAGTAGATGGACCGACTCACGAATTTTTATAATGTGAAACTGTAAACAGTAGATGGACCGTCTTGCGAATTTTTATAATGTGAAACTGTAAACAGTAGATGGACCGACTTGCGAATTTTTACTATGTGAAACTGTTAAAAGTAAGCGAACGGACCCAAGAATTTTTACATTTAAAAATGTTATAAAATGAACGACTTCATTGAGAAATTTTTACACTGTGAAATAGCAAATAATGCAGATAGTGATTAGCTTTATGTAAATCAAGCATCATTATACGTGAAAGCAAGATAGAAAAGTATAAATACAATACTCACTTCGTTTTTTCGACCTCTATTCAGCAGCAACAAATCTTTCACGGCACTTTTTCTTCACTAACAGCTTGTCCTTGTTCTCTGTGTGTGTGTCCGTTTTCACATTGATTATAAATAATTGTCGTTTCTCGAAGACACTGCGCAAAACTTTCGCCACGAGATCCAAAAGAGCACTGAGTAGATATCGAGATTGAGGGCCACCACGCGATAGAATTGCGCGGTGTACCACGCAATGTCGGCTGTAACTTCTACTGAGCGCTTTGAATTTTTTTTCATGTATCACACTAATAAATATAAATATCCGTATTAGTATTCAACAACCCGTTATGAAAATATGCTTTGCCCGATTTGTTAAAAAATTACAATTGACTCTGTAAAAACTAAATCTGTACGTATTGATTAATACCAAGCTACGATACAATTTGCAAGGTGTACACTGCATTTTTAAATTTAAACTCACACCACATTTTTCAGAAGACAATACCAAATTTCAATAGAATTGAATCTCATTTTTAACATTTGCTTGTTGAAGAATTTTATGGTTCAAATCAGTGATTACGTCTAATCTGACTTTTTTTTATGGTACTCCGTATGTTTTACTCATTGAGTTCCGCGATATCTTATATTTAGTTTGTAAATTCGACAGTTTACTTTATCGCGGTGATCATTATGATTTTTGTACAGTTTGAATCTGCATTTCCATCGGTTCGAATAGTAAAAAAAGCACGTCTGATCCATTATTTTTTCCTAAAAGTGCTGTAACATGATTGGTTTACATTGTGAAACTGCATTATGTTCATCTTTCCTCAGTAATTTATAAACACGAACTATTAATTTTGACGAATCATTTTTTTCCGTGTATGTACGAAAGATGTTGAAGAATTAAGTTACAAATACAAGACAAGAGCTGTGGATTACTGGAGATCCGGGACAGACGGGAATACAAAAATATCAGCTGTTCAAACGAAATTCAGAAAGGTGAAAGCAGTGCGGCAGTTACGCTGATGGGCCCATAGTATAAACAAGGGTGGCACCCACAAAGAAATTTAACAAAAATAGCTCACTAGATCCATATCACTGTCCATGATATGGATCTTCGACGATGGGCCGTATGTGCACGAGAAATTGTAGAAATGCCAGCCGTAGACTTTAAGGCATTCGCTTCTTGGGTGAAAACATTAAAAAAATAAAATCGAATTGTGTCAAGGAAGATGACTAATATGTAACAAAACAACAGTTATTAAATGCTAATACACTTCAAGATAAAGCTAAACAATTCATAGAAACGGTGAAAGTCAACATGGCTAACGTTGGTGCTGAAAACACATTTAATTCTGATCAAAGTGGATTCAATCTAGAGCTACATACAGGCCGCCCATTGGCGAAATAAGGACAGAAATCCGTTGAGACAGTAGTGCAATTGAAAACATCAACAACAGACAGTTATACTATACAGCCTTTGATTTCTGCGAGTGGCAAGCTTTTGGCACCTATGTTGATCATTTTAAACGAACCTACTGGCAAATTTGGTCCTCGAGTAGAACAAACTATGTTCAGGGCTAAAAATAAATTTCTATTGGCTTCGAAATCTGGAAAATTAACGACTAATCACTTAAAGCCTTGGTTTCAAGAAATATATATTCCTAATACGGGTCCAACATCGATAATACTTCTGGATTCTTGGAGCGGTCAATGTCCAGCTGCATTTAAAGAAATAGATATGCAAGAGAAGGATATTAAAGTTTTAACCATTTCAGCAGGTAAATATATTTTACCAGTATGATTAGTTCTGTAGACAATTAGTTCACATCATAATTAGTAATTCTTGCAGGCACAACGGGAATGATCCAACTCCTTGATGTTTATGGTTTTCGTGTATGGAAAAACTTCGTCGCACACTTTTCTGACATAGTAATATTATATAATTATGACGGCAATCTGCACTTGAGAGACAATATTGTTAAGTTACAATCTCTTACACACAATCGGTTTTCTTCTCCATGGCTTACAAACCTCATTAAATATGCGTGGTACAAGAACTCGTTTTAAAGACTTTCACCATGACTATTATTATTGTAATACGTATAATACATAAAAAAAGTACAGTTGAAACGGTTATTACATAAGTAAGCGCAAGTAAATGTCCGATTAAATTGTAATCTCGAAACAATAATAATACAATGATATACAATAATAATGCAGTAATATATAATAATCATACAGATGCTTCGCGAAACAAGAATCTAGTCCGTGATTGCGAGCCTTATGTGCCCGTATTAGCGGAAAACGGAAGAGTGATTTTCATTAGTTAGTGACGAATTGTTGCAATTAACAATAAAAACTTGTTGTTATATTCGCCATTATCATCATAAACGGCTAGTAGTCGAAAAATACAACATTTCTTCCCTTTAACATTTTTTTGTATCTCGGCCCGTTCAAAAGTTATGGAAAGAATAAAGTTTTTAACGGCGCGTTGATCCCTTAAGAAGGCATTCCGCCAAATCGAGAATATTTGTTTCGCTTATTTTTACTGATTGAACTTTCATTGTGACCCATTTTTATTTCTACGAATCTTCGTCCGGTTGGGAGGAGGGCGGACGGTTGGGAGGAGCGAGCGGGGAGTAGAATTTACGAATATGCAATCGCATCATAGAACAAACTTATATTGACGTGGATTTAACCCGGAATGGCAAAAGGAGAGCTGATAATTCGATGTTTTTGTCTAAAAAAATTAAAGGGCAGTTTCAACCTCTTAATTAAGAGATATCCGAAAACCAAAAAATCCGTAGTCCTTTCTTGTTCAGCTATATATGTATGCAAATTTACATCCCAAAGGGTTAAAAATTCTCGGAGATAGGTATGGAGAAATTGCACTTTTGCAGTAAACAATATGAGATTTGTTGTTATCGGCATCGTTCTCATTTCCAATGTATAGTATACGAAAAAATAAATGTTTTTGCAATTTGAAATTTTTTCATATCTCGTATCGTTAAAGAGTTATCGACGAAAAACGAAAAACATCCCTATTTTCAAGAGTGCGTTTCACCCCTTAAACATTGGGTTGCGCAGATATAAAAAAATACGTATTGCCTATTTTTATCTGCTTTACAAACATGCCAAACTTCATCGACATCGGAGGGGGACACTTCGCGACCTTTCCTTGTAAGTCATTTTTTCCCTCAAAACCCCTTTTTCCGTGAGAGATTTACTGCACTAATCAGTCTTCGCGAAGAAATGCCTCCAATTCAACACATCAAAATGATTAGTTTCAAAGCGTCTAAACAGATTTCTGCATGTTGTTTGAGACAAAGCATGATCGTCGTAAGTCTCGACAAAAATGCTGTGTGCTTCAGCTGCAGATTTTTTAACCTTTTAAGGACGGGGAAGTCTCATTAAAATACACTTTTTTTACATGAAAAATATCAATAAAATCGATGAACTTCTCAATTGGAGTTCCAAGCCTAACAGCTGGTCGAATATCGATCGGCCCGTCCGCAACAAAAAGTCCAATTCTGAAAATTAAAAATGTTTAAAAGCGTATTCCTATGTAGTTTGATGCGCCGAATACGGGAAAAATAATTTGAATAATCCTGGTGGCATTCTTGACCTTGAAAATCGCCATTTCAAGGACAACATTATTCCCTGCTAGTTTAGCCTCAAAATTTATATACTCACATTGTAGATGCACTGAGTACAACAAAATAGGCATTCATATTGTAAATGTCATCCTGAAGAATCTTTCAAGGACGCCAGTTATTATAGAACAAGCTTTGTCAGTAAACATGCTCACTGCCCGAAATATGTCACAAGACGACTGGAGAAAAATCGTGCATTATTTTTAGAAATACTCCAACTTTCGCTCTTAGCGTGACCCAGGATCAGCAACGTGGATGTGGCGAAAATGTGATCCCTTTGGGGTGCTTGATTTTTGTGGGTCCCCTTGCCTAAATATTATGTGCCCCCTGGCTGGTCGATATACCGACCACTCCCATCCTTAAAAGGTTAAAGATGAAGTAGTTTGGTAAAATTCCCCGCAAATACTCTTTTTTGGCAAGAAATTTGAGATGTTTAACACTAAGAATCACTAACAAGCCTATTTAATTGTGCCATAATAGATGAATAATTCGGTGACTGCAATGACGCAATGGTCGCTTGGATGATGGCACAGAATATGGTACATTCTCCCTGAACTTGGACCCCAGGATGTCTGCGCGCGTGAGGGGAGCCTGGCTGGAAATATGTATATATTCCATCTCCGGCGTCCGACCCACACTCTGTGATGATTTATCGTGTCGAGGAGGGTCGGTGGTAAATGAGAGAGGATACTCTCTGCGAAGTAGACGCCTTGTGGCTCACCGCTAAGAAGCCAACGCTTGAATTATGCCTGCCATGCCCATCATGCACGCGTGAGTTCCATCCGCTTCTTTACGCAGCTTGACCAACATCCGGAGTTACGTTATATCTAAGCTCCGTGGTAATCCACTAGCCACAGGTACCCAGTGTTATGCACGCCCCTAAGCGTGCAAATACCGCATTCATTTCTCGAGTCTTGGCTCGAAAATAAGAAAACGCTTTTTTATCGCCTAGTCGCAGGTGATGATTTTTACATCAGCTCTCATTTGACCAACGGTAGGTACAAAATATACCGGACAAAATGAATAAATGGTTTAATATGTATTGGCCTGCTTAAGCATATGGTTTCAAAAGTTAACGCCGGCTTTAGTATTTTATACAAACGTTAGCCAAAATTAAGGAACTCAAATATTAAAGTGGCATGAACAATAGGAGCAAATGTCCGGTCGGTGCGCGGCTGCAGCAAACTCCCACGTTGGCGGTAGCTAATACTCGGATGGATGAACGCTTACGCGCGTAATGGTTTGCGCGCCTGCTATACTGAACAGTCAGCAGGTATGCTGAGTTTCTGAGAGTTACACAAGCGAAATTCACCAAAATGGCGCTAGTTGTTCGCCACAGGTTCCCCTCAAATTTATGTACCCTCGTGCAACTCTGATACAGTAATGTATTAGGGAAGAATTGTGGCCAACACTGTGGGGTATCTGAGGAGCTACAAATATCGAAGCGCTAAGTGTGAGGAAAAAAGTAACGGGTATGGGAAGAGCCCACAGGAACATATAAAGAAACTTTAGAAATAAAGAATAAATACGATCATTGGAGATGCATTTTCGATGTTCGATGAAATCGCCAGTTCCAATTTGTCAGATGATTCGTAAAAGAAACTGGATGCTATTCTGAGCAGAATTCATTCCTTCAGATGTGGGCTGTGTACAAGAAACAGAAATGAAGAGTGGTTGAGAGAGAGAGAGAGAGAGAGATTTTATGTTGTTGTTCCACCACATTCTCGATGTATACGGGAGCATTATCGTGAACACAAAAATAAATGGCGACATTCGAAATGAATGTACTCTGTACCCCCGCCTACTCGATACATCTCGTTTTTTTCGTTTTATCGAAACTACGTTTCTGATCATTGACGTGCCAGCGGGATTGGGGACTCTCCCGTAACCGGATATATTCTATTTAGAAAGAAGTTTTATGTCTGAGCGAGTCTCGAAAAATTACGGAGACGCTCTTTTCACGTGTCTTATACTTATATGAATTATAAATCTAAAGAGAGCGCGGCATCAGGTGAAAATTAGATTTTCGTGCCACTTTCGTGTTGGAGAAAAATCTACTCACATTTACCCTAAAATTTCAGTGTGAAGGTTTTTAGGGTCATTGAATCTGAATCTGAAATCGGATTTCCAAAATTAAAAATGGCGGATCCAATATGGCGGACGCAAATATAAAAAATGCTTTGATTCCGACGAAAGTGAGTACCTCAGGGTTTTTGAGGTCGCTGAATCCGCATCTGAAATCGAATTTTCAAAATTCAAAATGGTGGCTCCGATATGACAGGAAAGGTTTTCAGTTTTAGTATGATTGAGTTGATTTGAATTCGAGCGACTAAATACGAGAAATCATTTGACATAATATTAATAATAATATAAACAATTTGAATGTCTAGCGAGGATTTTGACATGGACTAAAGACTAAGCTCACCAAGAAACAGATAATGAAGCCAAATATCTTATTATAACAATATGGGAGGTGTGGACAAAACAGATCAGTCTATTTCTTCTTACGAAACAATTCACACGACCGTCAAGTGGCATCACAAATTATACTTTCATTTATTCGATACTGCAATTTATAATGCTTCCGTCGTCTATAATCATCTCTAAACTGACTCGAAAAAATGACTTCTTTAGTTTCGTTGTGCACTGGCAACATAGCTGTTAGAAGATCATTGTGATGAACACACATCATCTAAAGAGTATCATTGTAAACGCAAAAATCCTCTGCGCTCGTCACGAAGTCACTATCCATTCTATATTTCAGACGATAAGTAGATAAGAAAGCGTTGCACTGAATGTTTTTCCAAAAAACAAAGGAAGGCAACATTCTTTATGTGCAAAGATTGTGGTAACGTTCCACTGTGTACGCTACCTTGCTTCAAAAAGTACCACGAATAACGGTATGATCAGGTGGAATACCGAAATTCTTTTTTATTTGTTGTCCAATGAATGAGAGAAAAAATATGAATAGTAGCAAGAAATTTGAAAAAAATACAAAAAGCACACAAAGTACAAAAAAAAATACAAAATCGGAGTCAATGACCGCCACGTCCTCGATTCGTGACTCTGGGTTCGGCAGAGAGCGGGATATAAAACCAAAAAAGTATTTTTTTTACATTTGTTACTATGGATAGATTGTCGTACATGATTTGCTGAATTTTAATTCATCATATTGTATCCGAGCGTCAGATACTTGAAGTTAGGACTCTAATTCGAAATTCCCGACCATAAACATTCTAAAGATACAATTTTTTGTCGAAATCAAACTATTTGTCGAATTTGCGTCTGCCATATTGGAACCGCCATTTTGAATTTTGGAAATCCGATTTTAAATTCGGTTTCAGCGACCTCAAAACCATACAGTAGCTACTTTCGTCGGAATCGAACCATTTTTCGAATTTGCGTCCGCCATATTGGATCCGCCATTTTGAATTTTGGGAATCCGATTTCAAATTCGGTTTCCGCGACCTTTGCTCATATGTGTGTCACTGACAGTTAAATGGTTAATGAAAAGGCCAGAACTTGTACCATATTTCTTGATCAATGATAGATATTATTGTAATATACGACCATGCTTCACATCAATGGGAGATTAATATATCTTAATTCTGATGGAAACGGATATCACATCTAGAATAATATAACTGCGAGTGATCAAATACACTTTCACCCCCCTTTCCTTGCTTTTTACCGCCCAGATCAAAAACTTATGACCCTCAATTAAGTCATCCGTAGGCTCGGAATCCCGAAGCTTCGGACACGTTTCTCAAATGTTTCTAGAGACCTTCTGGTATTGGTGGGATATCTATGTGTACTGATATATTTATGTACAGCTGTCCTGTACAGACTGAAGAATGAGTAGCTCAGCGGCCGTTCTCTGTTACCGCGCAAAACAGGATGGGCCACCTCGTGGGGTTAGATGTACAGTCATGTATATATCTTATACTATGCGCACTTCCGCTTGATGCGGACCCTGACCTGTCTACAAAAGTACCTTCATGTGTAGGATAGTTAGGCACCCACCCCGATTGCTCCACGGTTCGATGCAGCTACACGAATAGATATCCCCAGTACGTTGATTCGTGACCCTACATATACGTATACATTCGACGTGATCTTGCCTCGTACACGTGAGGGCGCGCGTTAGCACAACCATCGAGCAAGAAGAACGTTCGTGGCCGTAAAGGGATGAGAGAAAAAAGGGAGATGCAAAAGAAAAAGTAGAAGAAGAAGAAGTGGAAGAGAGGGAGAGATGGTAGTACCCATAACATGGAATATATAGTTAGAGGGGATTATGTTGAGGTTCGTGGAAGGTGGAAGGTACGAACCCGTTATGGAGATGAGCTTGGCTGAAGGCAGGCTCGCGCGAGCGCCCGCGACATCTACTGCATCTGTAATATTACCCTCTCCGTCCTTCCTCTGTGGGCTACGGCGCCATCTCACTCGGCACATGTGAGCTTATTCTCTACCCTCTTATTCTCTCTCACTTACACTGTAAAAAATTATATGAAATTTACAATACATTTAAGATACAAAGGAATTGAATTTTACGAACTCAGTAGGTGAAATTAAATTTGAAACACTTGTACCGTAAATTTAAAACAGGAACATGAAATTCTAACGTGGATATAGAATTTAATAGATGCAACATGGAATTTCAAAGACAAGTTTGTAAATTTATGGAAAATGTATTTCATTAACCCGTGTCTTCAATTGAAAATTACTACAGATGTATAATAAATCAACTATAAAAAACAGAGCATTGAAAATACAAAACAAGTTTGAAATTTATTTACAGCTGCCTGAAAAATATAATATATGTGAAACTGAATTTTACGACACGTACAATGCATGATCACAACAGATTTATTTAAAGGTGCGAAACTGGAATTGAAAAAAAAATCATAAACGCTGATGAAAATCACATGAAACAATGTGAAAATTATATAAAATTTACACTACATTTAAGGCACAAAAGAATTGAATTTTACGAACTCAGTACATGAATTTGAATTTAAGACACTTGTATCGTAAATTTAAAACAGGAACATGAAATTATAATGTGGATATAGAATTTAATAGATGCAACATGGAATTTCCAAGAAAAGTTTGCAAATTTATGGAAAATGTATTGCATCAACCCGTGCCTTTAATTAAAGATTAAACCAGTTCTATATTAATTCAACTATAAAAAACAGAGTATTGAAAATACAAAACAAGTTAGAAATTTATTTACGGCTGCCTGAAAAATATAATAGATGTGGAACTGAATTGGAATTAGAAAGTATCGTGATTGTACCCCTATCTGATATTATTTCTCATCGACACGGAGTTAAATATAAGACAAATCTTCAGGAATATCGATGATGTACTTCTCGGAATAATACCATCCAGTACATGAATACTGTGATTCGATTCGGAAAATTCCAAGACAAAAGCCACTGATAATAACAATTGTTTGACAAAAACAAATCACAGGTAAGTTGAATTTAATGTGTTCGTATACTAATTTTGAAGAAACATTTTTTGATTTTCATAATTATTGACCCGGACGATATCTCCAAATCACATGAATTTCAAAAACATGCGTGCAGTGGAACCGACAGAGCTGGGCGCGCGGTCGGTGTACGGACTCGGCGGTGACTGAAGTTAAGCAGCATTGGAGGCTGCCAATACTTGGAGCGGTGACCGCTTGCCCGTGCACTGGTTTGCACGCATCAACCACTGAGTGGGAGGCAGTTTGTCTGAGTTTCTGATGGTAATACAACTGAAACTCAGCCAAATATAGCCGCCTGTATCGGCCCAGGTTTTCCGCAATTTCCCTGGGCCCTCGTGCAAATGCGATACAGTAGTGCAGTAGGAAAGAGTGGCCGCAGTCAAAACTCTGGGGGGGGGGGGGGGGGGGCTCTGGACGGAATGTAGGGAAGTCTGGAAGGATTGTGAATGTCGGAAGGAATGGAAGGAATAAAGGAGGGGATGGTAAAAGGGGAAGGACCCCGTGCCTCTGAGGAATAAATATATTTTAAAAAAATACATACATGCAGTGATTTCACTGCATTTCAATTTTATTATTTAAGGATTCAATATTAATTATGTGATAAAGATGCGAAAAATCATATACACAAGTATCACGAAAGCCTCATACAGTATATGAATTGAGTGGTCTTAATTTGATAATTTTTACATAAAAACGTATTGCCATTGTCAATTTCTGAAATAGACTTAATACTTAGGATCAGTAATTTTAATACACACCCGTATATTGATATTAGCAAATGGTTCTTGAATTTAATATACACTCGTATATGGATATCAGCAAATGGTTCTAGATTTCAATATACATGGATGTGAACTTTTTTTTACACGTGTATTATTTTTCAAACGCACAAGTATATTGATTCTACGGAGCTACACTTTTATTTTTTAAATAACCTGCTTTGGATTTTCAAAATATTATCTGAAATTTCATAAACGGCGTCCGCATAAAAACATCATACACGTGTGTATTAATTTTTACACAGAAGCTTTTTACAGAGTACATTAAAGGTAATACCTTGGTTCCGTGAAATTAATACACACCCGTATGCTGATATCAGCAAATGGTTCTTGATTTCAATATACTTGGAAGTGATTATTTCTTTACACGTGCATTATTTTTCAAACGCAGAAGTATATTAATATTACGGAGCTACACTTTCATTTTTAATATAACCTGTTTTGGATTTTCAAAATCGTATCTGAAATTTCATAAGCGGTATCCGCATAAAAACTTCCTACACTTGTGTATTAATTTTTATGCAGACATTTTTTACAGTGTACATACACGGATACACACGGCCGAGGACTCTTTCGCTTGCGCTCTTTTCCTCTGATTCCCTTTTCCTCATTCCTTCTGCATATCTTTCTCCATTCCTATACGCCCTCCTTCTGCCTTACGGAGTTTCAGCAAATCCCGGCCCACCCCCACCCGGCCCGTCCACCGTAACGCAGCCACCCGTTCGATGCCCGCTCAGTTCCTTTACACGATACACTTAAGGAGCTTCGTGCATAAACAGGTCTTGGGCATGTCCAAATTGCATCGGGGTCGGATGGACGATTTATCAGCCAGAGAATGCACGAGAGAAACGCAGATCGCGCCTCCACATGCATCGCCGCGATACTCGCACGGTTTTATATTCACATGTAAGGGCTTATGTTTGTATATCCATGTGAGTATGTATGTACGTGTGACTTTGTTCCTGAAGGACCGACGAACAATGACAAGAGCATGTGCTCTCTCCTTTCGTATTCGCTTAAACTCCTTTAGCCCCTTGTCCCTTAGGAGTCCTCGATGCTGGTACTACTACCTCGCGCATGTATCGCGGCATCCCGCGCGTGCACAGAAGCCCACAACCGAAAGCCCGGGAGGTGAAGTCCCAGCGGCAAATTCAGAATGAGAATCGCCTCATTCTCGATTCGATCCGTGGATCGTTTTTGTCTTCTCCTTTCCTCTCTCTTGCTTTCTCTTTCTCGCCCCGTCTCCCTCTGATTCTCTTATCGCTTGATGCTACCGGTAAACCAATGGCCAACTTATTATGCGAAGCCGTATGCACTAGTAAATACATATACGTATGCGGTGGACCTACGTATGACCAGATTATTGAGGTATAAAACAAAGCGTAGCTGCATATACGAATCGCTGAGTGCGGTCCGGTGGCTGCACAAGCGCAGCATTCCCCAACTGACAGTCCAGCGAAATATCGAGGGCTTCGGATAATTTATGATGTCTTGGTAGAACGGGAGGCACGAAAATTGAACATCGAATATGGCATACGAGTGGATCTTTTTACTACCAAACGAGGTTTTATGTGCAATAAACTACGATACGAGATTAACGAGGATGATCAATGATCAGAATACGAGAAATACATGTCTCGATGGCCAATCAGATGATGCTAATACCGACCATTATTGGCCTTTGTTCATCAACATTGCAATCGTAAAGCGTTGAAAACTGGTCTTTGCAAATTGAGCATCTCGTAGTTCGGATCCATATGTGCGATTGTAATCAAATTGCTTCACGCATGATGGATCTCGTTACTATATTTGTCTCCGATATTGACGTTAAAATATCATCCGCAGAAATGGACGCGTTCAGCATACTGTTGACACATTCAATCTAAATGCCTCTATCTCGTGTGAACGTTTGCCCCAAGCGAATTTCAAAATATGGCGATACGTCGCAGAAGTCGACAGGCAATATGATCATAATAGCCCAGAACTACCTGCCCGTGAATAATTCGCCATCGATAATCATTGCTTTGTTCGTCATCACATATTACGGATACGCGGGCAATAACTTGTCACTCGTCATTTATTCGCCGTATTCCGCATGTAGATATAGTGTTGCTTCCGCATCTTTGACTACAACTGCTTTTACTGGGTTGCATAGAATGCAATATATAATGATATTGACTTACCGTACGATGTGTGGAACAACGTTGCCAGGATTCCATAGAGCTGAACGACAGATTGACCTCATTTCATCCCCTGATTGCTAGCAGCATTATCGCTGACGCACGTAGAAACAATGTCACCCATAATTTTCTACAATTGGAAAAACTATTTAAAGCTTACACACATACTACATCAATAATGTATGTTATGGAAACATATAATCTGCAAATATAAGGACCAACGGTATGAGACTTATGTCATGAGATAAATCAACAAGATTTATAGAATATTCAGGGAGTACGAACCGTTATATAAAATAACAATGCTACTAATATGTACCCTACGATGTGGCAGATAAATCAAGCTAGCGTTCAGAATATCAAAGACATCGGTATCAAGAGATGCGGCAGCGACGCGACGCCAAGTAATAAAAAGAAAAAAACTCGCGTAAGTAGGAGTCGGGCCTCGCTCTTACAGGTTACAGGTCTGTAACTCATTCCGTTACACGAGCTAGAGACCCGTGACATACGAACGGACAGACAGCAGAGTGACATTAATAGGGTTCCGTTTTGCCCTTCGGGTACGGAACCCTAAAAAATGAGTATTGCCGTCTTACCGATGAACATAAGCACCACTGGCTCACCGACCAACACGCCGCGACTCTTTATACGGCAAGATGGACTTCTAGCAGATGACTTTTAACTTTGAATCGACATTGCGCGAAAACGCGGTGACGCATCGAAAATCTAATGAGATTTGACCAATGAAATGTGATTTTTCCCTATAGATTTTGTTCGGGTCATTTTTCGATCCGTCTACCTAATATTGAGATCTCATAAGATTCGGCCGAATTTTTTACGACAGAATTTTCTTCCGCACGTCGTTCCGGCTTATCGATTTTCTCAATCGAATAAGTGTATTCGATCGTATCGTAAACCTGACTACATACGTCCTTTTGTGTGTTGATTAACACTCAGCGTTACAGCGCGAAGCGAGACGTTTTTTGACTCGCTCTGTGCATCCTCGCGTCATTGTCCAGAAACGTACATATTTAAACTTTGAATCGAAATTACGCAAGAACATGGGGATAGATAAACAATCTAATGACATTTTACCAATTAAATGTTATTCTTTCGTATCGATTTTGTTTGGGTAATTGGTCGATCCGTCTACTCAATCTTAAGATCTCGTAATATTCGGCTGAATTTTCGAGCGACTTTTTTACTACACAAATAGTTCCACACTTGTCGTTCCAGGCGCACTTCATAGCGTCACGCCCAAAAGGGTGACGCATGAAAGCGACGTTTTTCGATTCGCCGCCCTAAGCAAACGAGGCGTCTGCTTCAAGTATACGGCTTCTGCGGGCGCTAACCTCCAAGTAGGGTTAGAGCGTGACAGTTACAGCGTAAAGTGAAAAACAGTGAAAATGTGATATAAGTGCATAACAAAATAAAATGGTCCTATGTACGGTCACAACATTGAAAAATGGAATACCGAAGTAAAATAAGTTTATCATAGGTTGCGCGGTTTCCTTGCCTCTCGCATCGGTCGATTGAGGTTATACATTGGCTCTGGCGGGTACGCAGAGAAGAAAACCACAAGAACGCACGATGCTAGCGAGCGGTAACTTTAGGAGCCCCGTCGCGCCCTTCCTCGGCGTCACGCTCGAGCGAGGTGGTCACGTAAGCGGCAACCAATTGCCGCTCGTCCGAGCTATTCCGTTGTCCAAGAGTTCGCAGTTATCCGGAGCCCGATTTTAAGTGATTGGACGGCAGCAGGCTTATGAGGTTCGAGCGGGTCAATGACAATTACTGCGACTGCGGCATTGGCAGCGACGAGCTCAGCACGCCCGCACGTCCGAACGGGGTCTTCTTTTGTCAGAACAACGGTCACGTGTCACACTACTTGCCATCGACCCGCGTCAACAACGGCGTTTGTGACTGCTGCAACGCGAGAGACGAGTATGCCTTGAAAGGTGAGTATCGGGACAATTGTCGCGAGTTGAGCAAAGAGGCGAGGAAGAAGGCGGAAAAGGCGGCCGGGCTGACGAGAGGGCAATGAGATCCGGCTGGACATGACTGCGGCCGGTAAAAGACTCAAGACCGAGAATCAAGTCAGACTCGGAAATTTGAGAGTCAACTTCGAGAAGGTTACTCTCACCGAGAAAGAGAAAGAAGCCTTCAAGAATGTCGCCGAGGGGAGGAAGAGCGTGGCAATGGAAAAATACAAACTGACCAAAACGGGGAAAGCCGTCCAACCCGCCACCACTGATCCATAAGATTTGCTCAAGCTGTTGGATTCGGACGCCAACGGCGTTCTCACAGTCGATGAGCGCAAGACCCGAGCGACTTTTGAGATGAATCACAACGGCGAAGTCACTGACGAGGAGACACTGTTCTTCTTGCACAACAAGAGGAAAGTCGGCAAGTGGGAATACGTCGAGTCGGCTTGGTCTCTTGTCAAACCGTTCGTCATGCAGAAGAGGGTTTGTCGGGATTTTCGATTATTGCGTGGATGGATTCGGTTCCGTTTGGTGCATAGCCGATTAACCAGTAGCTCAGGATTAATCATGATTTTATTCGGCATTACAATCTCAAGGAATGATATAGAAATATAGAAAATCTGTTGTATCCCTATAGGGTTGAAGTTTGCATCGTTGGGATGCAACGAAATTACATTTTTTTCATACTGCCAAATTATTTTCACGACATTAGAGCTACAAAACTCATTGAAACATTTTTTAACGTCCTTTCAGGGTCCCACAACCTAAATCAGGAAAAAAGAGTTTCGATGGTACAAAATACGACGCAATAAAAAAATATAGAAGAATTTTCGTTTCATTCTAACGTTGCAAACTTCACCAACATTTTTTAACGTTTCTTTTTTTTAATATTTGAATATAAGTTTCGTGTACTCGTTTGTAGTCTAGTGAGATTTCGGAGCATTCCGTTCAACCCAACTGTAGGAATGATTCCGGATTTCAGGAATGACGAGAGACGGAATATAAAAAGAAACTTATTTGCCCCGCAACAATGCAAATTTCAACGCCGCAAAAAATTGTTCACTGATGGACGAGTTCGACGTATTTAGCACACAAAATCATAGATTGATTGCAGCGCATAATAATAATAATGCTAATAAAAATAGTAATTTTGGGGTAGGGATATTGGTGGGCCCACCACCCGTGAGTGCGCTTAACGCTCTCTCGCCAGAGCCACCGGTGTGCAAGGCTAACCGCCCGACATGTCGAGAACACGCACCAACACACATATCACAAACACCTACACAAACACGTCGATAGGGTATACCGGTGCGTATGATCAGGGACCCTATCCATGGGTCATCCTGAGAAAGCGAATGCTCGGGGTCCCCTATAAACGGGGTCCACCGAAAAGCGAATGCTCGGGGCCCTTATAATTGAGCTTCCCCGAAAAGCGAATGGGAGTGTGCGCGTTAGAATGTCGGGGGGCTCAAGTTTTCAGCAGCTCCTGTATGGTTATCGGATGAATGTGAGTAAAGGAACCGGCAAACGTCACAAAGTCGGACACTCATCAATACTCACAGTTAACATCGGGGGACGTTGCTGGGACTCGCCCGTCGTCCTCCGCGACTGGCTGTGTCGGCGCGGACGCCGGAGGTTACCTTGAGGAAACCACGCTCGATGCTCCTGGGCCGCTGGATAGTACAGGGGCCCGGGTCCTCTTAGCCGGATGGACCAGGCTACCCGATCAGCCAGTGAATAATCCTCATATTGTTGTTAAGCGTGGTGCCCGGATAGAGCCATGCAGCATTAGCGGGGGGGGGGGGGGGGGGGGGCGGCACCGGTTTCCGCTCTGGGGCGATCGGTTGCGGGGCTATATCGGCGGGGACGGTTGCGGCGTTTCTAAGAACACTCTCACAAACAGAAACAAAATGGGAAAGGGAGGAATTTTCGAAAACCAGAATATACAATAAAAACGAAAAAGTTCAAACGCATCACAAAAAATGGGGCTCCCAACCCCGACACGGACAGGCGACACTATGGTCGGACGAACGGAACCGACAACTATACCGGCTTCGGCCATTACAGTCGTCCGACACCAGTATCCGGACTCAGATACACCTGATCCGAGAATGCCTCGTAACCATGGAGGAAAAGAAAAACGTGCAGAGAAATGTCAGTACCGTGATAACAACGAATGGCACGAATCAGGAAGGCCGCGGACGAGGCTTGGCATGGATGTGATAGGCTGCATGCACTCAGGACTGCTGACGGAGAGTGTGGCGTGGACAATCAACATACGCTACAGACAAAACACAAACGCGAGCCCACGGGCTCAAGCCTGGATCTCCCGCCGGAGAAAAGGCCTATGGAGGGAGCCGACCGAGCCTACCCCGTGGCTGACAGTGACGCGGAAGCAGAAGGCCAAGGCACACCTGGCAGATAAACTGGACCGACAGCAGGTGGTAATACCGACGGCAGCGACCGCGACGTCGACAGCGAGGAGATGGGAGCCGGCCAACCCGGGGACCCGGTGTCGGAGTGGCCCTCATCAAACGTTTAGGCGGAGAGACGTACGCCGACACACTGCGACGCATGAAAGCCGTTGATTCAGCTGCCAAAAAGATGCAGGTCAACGGCTATCGAATGACGAAAGACGGAGGTGTCCTGCTCCGTGTAAAAAGCAGGGCAGAAGACAGACAGAACTTCCAGGACTAGTTGGGAGCTTGTCCTGGAAAAGCTGGACTAGCAGACAGAACTTCCAGGACTCGCTGCGGCGAGCCCTGAGAGAGGATGTACAGATATGGGACCTGACCTCCAACGTACAGGTGAACATACTGGACCTGGACTGTGTGATAGACAAAGAGGAATTGGCGGCGGAGGCACTGAGACGTGAAATGAACGATACAATGAACCCAAACGTGCACGTCTTCAGCCCAAATTAATACGGAGGGTGTATGGCAGTGTGTGAACTTGAGGAGGGCGTTGCAAACGTTGCGCTTAAGAAGAGGCGACTGAAAATAGGATGGGTGTATGGTCGCGTCAAGCCTAGGATGACTGTGACAAGTTGCTATGAGTGACTTGGGTATAGACACATTAGAACGAACTGCAACATATTGGGCAGGGCACATTGCTGCTACAAATGTGGCAAGCCGAGCCACGTCAACGAGGAATGCAAACAGCGCCCGACGTGCTTCCTGAGCATGGACGCAGGGCACGAGGGTTATGCGCACGCGCCGGGCTCCGAGGAGTGCGCGGTCTTAAGGGCCGCACTAGAAGAGTGCAGGAACGCATGCTCATGTAGGAGTGTTATGCTAAGGCATGACAATCCTACAGGGAAATATGCACAGATGCGAGGAAGTACATCTCCTTTTTCCTTAAATCGCTATAGAATATGATGCTGACGGGCTTATATTAAGCGAACAATACAGGGATCCGACGACTCCGGCGTGGTTCACAAACGGCGCGGGTACTTCGGCCATTTGGGTCCGAAGCGCCGGGATGCGCGTGCTCGACAGCAGCGCGGGGGACGTTTACATCTGGGTGAGGGCTGGCGCCCTGACTTACGTCTACCTGACCAGACAGCGTCTACCTAACCCCGAACTGCTCCACTGGAGAGTTCGAGAACAAGTCGGACAGACTGGAGGAAGCGGAGGGAACTATCGGGCGACTTAATAGTTACGGGTCACCTAAACGCGAGAGCAATTGAGTAGGGAATGACCAGGACGGACAGACGCGGACATCTGCTGCGGGAAATGGCAGCAAGACTGAACCTGACTGTGGCAAATACGGGACGTGTATCGACGTACATAAGACTGGGGGTGGGCTTTTCGATACCAGACGTGACAATGATCTCGACAGCATTCTGCTGCGGATGAGGCTATGGGAGGTGACCGATGACTACACAGTCAGCGATCACCAATAAATCGTATTTGAGGTGGCGGGGCCCACAGTGACGCGATGCAACGGGTCAGAGCGGGCGCGGCAGTGGAACGTACGTAAACTGGACAGGGACAGGTTCTCGAGGGTGTTACTTACTGGAAGTAGCCGCACCCTCAGACGCTGTACCGTACGATCTGACAGGGCGGAAAAGAATCGGCTATGTCAAGCATCAATGCCGCGCAAGAGCACCCAACAACACAGACAAGCGACATACTGGTAAACGGACGAGATCGCCCAACTGTGGAGGCCAAGACGCGGCTATAACGGGCTAGAGAAAGGGGCAAGCTATACGCGGCCGCTCTAACGACGGTGTACAAAACGGTACGAAAGACGCTGACAATAGCAATAAAAAAATTGTAAAAAGCGCTGCTGGAGATAGCTTTGTGAAGAGGTGAACCGAGACCCCTGAGGGCTAGGTTACAAAATTGTGACCCACAGGCTTGAGATCTGCCGGAAATCAAAGACGCGACAACCATGGGACAGATCGTGGATGGACTCTTCCCGACTCATCCGACGAGGGGGGAGGGGGGGGGGGGAGCCGGCGGACACGGACGACATCCAACACTTACCCGCCTTTACTATGGAGGAGCTTATTGAAACTACGATCTCTCTGAAGGCGGGGAAAGCACCATGACCTGACGGCATACCCGGGGAAGTCCTTCGGCTGATGGCTCACCTGAAACCTGGAATACTCCTTGGTATGTATAATGAATGTCTTAGGACAGAGACCTTCAGTAAGCGTTGGAAGACGGCCAGACTGGTTCTCCTGAGTAAAGGAAAAGGGGAGCCTTCTGGAGACGACGGGTAATGTTTTCGAACTTGTAGTACGACGAAGACTAACGGACGCGATAACGGCGGCCGGGGGTTTGTCCGATAACCAGCACGGCTTCTGCAAGGGGTGATTGACGATAGGGGCAATCCGCAAGGTCATCGAGATTGACTGGAGGACGAATGAGGCCTGTCATGTGGCAAGGCCCCTAGACAGACTGGTGACACTAGACGTGAAAAACTCCTTCAACTCGGCTGGATGGGGGCGCTCCTGGGGTTCTAAGCGGCTATCTTGAGGGCGCTGGAAGGCGCTCTCCTGATTCCCCCTCACTTTCTGCGGATATTGAGAGATTACTCAATGACCGATGCATCACGTACGAGACAGAGGAAGGGCAGGTGACAAGGAGTATCACTGGGGTGTTGCGCAACGATCGATACTGAGTCCAGACTTATGGAACGTGACGTACGACAGCCTGCTGATGCCGCGCAACGCATCGATCGTTGCCGACCGCTGACGACGGGTCGGCGGTGTTTGTGGAGCGTAGTACGGACCTAGCACAGCTGACCTTACATCAAGTCACGAGGCAAGATGGTTGATGGAAAACGGATTGACTTTTGCATTGGACAAGACGAAATCCTCATGCTGACCAGACGACGCATACCGACAATCATACCAATGACAGTCGGGACGGAACTGACAGGGACTAGGGGGGAGGCCAAGTACCTGGGGCTAACCCTGGATACGACGCTGATCTTCTGGCCCCACATAAACCAGACTGCCGAAAGCGGCGCGGAGGGTTCCTTCGCTCAGCCGCCCGATGGCAAACACACATGGGTCAAAACCATCAATAAATTTTTGTAAATTTTGATAAATTTTTAACTAACCCAATTTCTCATCGCTTATGGATACTTTCGAAGATACCTCCACAACATCCTGAGTAGAAATCCTGCTTCCGCTACAAAAAATACTTGACCAGGCATCCTGATTTTTTTTTAATGCCTTGATCAGGATTTTTATCAAGCCGTGATAATTTTTGTGACACTTTTTCTGATTTCGGTCTGATTGGAGTAAAAAAATCAAGGCTTGATCAGCGTAAAAAATCAAGACTTGATCAGTGAAAAAAATCGCGGTCTGATCAGCATACAATACCAAAGCTTGATCACGGTATAAAATGAAGTCCTGATCAGTGCAAAAAATCTAAGCCTCATCAGAGCTTAATTTTTTAAGGATTAATTAAAGTGAAACATCATCGCCTATTCAGGATGATGAAATGAACCTCTACTGAGAATGTCCTATTAATCACCGAAATCAAAAATACCACGCATACCCAAAATAGAAAAAGGCACATAATTAAAAATAAGATTGATACTTTATTTTATAAAGTAAATAAGAATCTTAGTTTATCACATCGATGTTTCTTATCACTTTAGTTTAATACATAGATTTTTTCATCACTCCACTTTATCACATATGCTTCGTATGTGAAAAATAAGTAAAACTTTGTTTTATATTTTTTATATAGAAAAATCGCGAAATAAACTTTTATATTTTTCACACGAAACTGAAAGAACTTAGACAGCAAGGAAAAGAAGTGAGAAATAAAGTTAAATAAAGCTTTTCAAGTTTTTATGGACAGAGGTTTTTAGGGAACGTCACATTGTTCCTTCTGTTTCTGGTTCTTCCGCACCCCTCGACATTTGTCCCAGTCTTTTGCGGAATTGAAGACTATCCCAACGGCTTGTCCGATTTCTTTCGAAAGAACTTCAATGCCATGTTCTTTATGTTTCGAGATAACAGCCGCTGAAAAAGTCGAAAATATGTGTCCCACTTAAGATTCTATGTCTACAGATACAGCCTTGGCCAAAAGTATGGGACACCCTATAAATTGTCGATCCGGCCAAAAAATCGAATATCTCGGTGGGAAAAAAATTGTAAACCAATTTTCCAAACGGGGTTTTGAAAAAGGCAAAGCCAGCTTCATTTAGCTTTATTATTTTTGCGATTTTTTTGTACCCTGTACGTCATTTTGACAACGCCGGCTTTCCCACCATTTTCGCACTTTGCCAAATCGCAAGCTGTACTTTGAAACATGGCATTTTTACCATTTAGTGATGAGCTTTTTTAAAAAGACACTGTTAGTTAAGTTTCGTTTTTTTTTAATTTCCGACTCTTTCTTTTAGTTATTGTCCTGTTTCACGGCATGTTCCGAAAAGCCCGTATCGTGGCGAGTAACTTGAAAACTATGAGGTTTGGAATATTTAGTCTAAGGATTAAAAAGTTGTATTTTGTTACATTGGACTCACTAAATTTTTTTTCTATTTTTTTTTTTCATAATTTCATTGTATCGCTATTTTGGGTTGATAGTCGACGATTTGTCTCAGTAATTTACTGCCGTCACTTAGAAACAAAGATGTTTAAATGAAAATACCAAGAGGAGAGAAGTTACATAATTGAATTTTTAACAGATTCGAATTTTTTCAGAAGTCTATTGCGAATTTATTTATCCCAAAATAACATTAACATCGATATTCCAAGATTTACAGCTTCCCCACATGGACTTTTCTATTTAACTAATGTGTTTAAATTCTATGGTAATGTGTAGAACAAAATTGAATCATGTACCCGTTCTCTCTCTCGATATTTTCATTAAAACATCTTTGTTTAAAAGTAACGGCAGTACATTAATGAACCAAATCGTCGACTATCAACCCAAGAATAGCGATGCAAGGAAATTATGGAAAAAATCTAAAAAAATATGTAGCAAGTCCAAAATAACAAAATACAACTTTTTACTCCTTAGGTTAAATATTCCACACCTCATAGTTTTCAAGATACGGCACACAGTACCAGCTTTCCGGAAACCTGCCGTTTGAAAAAAAAAACGATATAACTCTGCAAAAGAAAACGCAAAAATTTCTTTGAAAATTCACCATTTAGTGATAAGGATAATCTGTACCGATGTCATCACATTTACTGGATTGAGCTATACTGTAAACTTGACATTATTTCGTTGGCCTGCGCTTTCCATGCTAACCTGTATCGAAGAATTTGATGCCATCGGTGCAGGTTATCCCGGACAGCGTAGACAAACCAAATAATGGCAAGTTCACAATGTACTACAGTTCACTGAATGTAATGCCTACCTACGCTGTCAAGGCTACCTTGCACCGATAAAATTGATGCCATTGGCGCAGGTAAGCCTGAACAGCGTAGGCGAATCGAACAATGGTAAGTTGACAGCGTAGTCCAGTCCGGTGAATCTAATATCCATTCGAAATGCATTCTGAATGAACTAACCTGCACCGATGGTATTACGTTCACTGAACTGAACTACACTGTGAACTTACCATTATTTGTTTGGCCTACGCTGTCCTGTAACCTGCACCGATGGCATCATATTTACCATACGGGACTACTTAGTCGACTCACCATTATTTGGTTGGCCTGCGCTGTCTGTCTTCCTTTTCCTATAAGAAAGGAGACAGACTAAGCTAAAGAAAAATTGAAGAGATTGACAAGACAACATAAATCTACTTACATAGTGGTAGCGGCGACGCGTGCCAGTCCTCTTCCAGTCGGTCCTTGGTGACCATGTACCTGATGATCGCTGCAGTCTCCTTTTCCGCTATACTCTGCTCGTCGTCGGTCGTAAAAGCGTAGCTTTTCGTTTTCGAACCTTTTGGTTTCCTCACTGCATAATTGTCACACGCTGAAAATGACAAATTAAAATAGAATTATTGCGAACGACAAACTAGCATAACAATAGCATAATCAGAATTATATGGTACTTACTTGCATTCCCTACTATTTTAATTGCATATGAGGGCCAATCGCTTGAGGCCGGTCTCGAATATCGCAGTACACGGCGTACCACTGCGATGCACTCGTCCGTGTACGGAGGTGGCATGAATTTAGTCCCCATCTGTTTTTTTTGTTTATTGTAGGATATCCATCCCCCACATGCGATGTCACGAATGGGTTCATCCCCTCATTTGGTTTCTCCAAGAAATGCGACGATCTCGTGGGTTACTTTATTCATTTCGGGTTTGTGAAACGAGGTTATGTTTTACCGAAATGCATGGTTACACGTGGGCAACGAATTCAGACGTACATAGAAGTACAGTTATTTTGGGCGGCCTGAAGACAAGTATTCTGCGACCCAAACTGCCGCTTGGCGGCGTGACGAGCGAACAGCTGCCACGGCAAGGGGGGGGGGGGCAATTTCTATCTTACACATTGCCGAGCGAAAACACACTTGGAATCTTTTCAGAATTTTCCTGTGAGATTGATTTTTGCTTATTTTGGTCGAAACTTCAATTAATAGCATTTTTTAACTATGGTGTTTACGATAAAATACCACGAGGAGAAGCTGTTTTAATTTTCGGATTTGAAGTCGCATGAAATTTTTCAGAATTCCTTTTTTTTTCTTTTCGATTTTTTTTGTTGCCGAAACTCGTAGAATCGTACAAGCAATTGATTGGCGTACGTAAAAAAATCTCAAAGGAAAATTCTGAAAAAATTCCACGCGATCTAGTATAAGCTTACTCAACTTCTTATATTTTTTATATTTCCTGTCAAACCCTACAGTTCCTGAGTTACGTTGCATTTTCTAAATGAGTCTTTTTTAGCAAAAAAAATTAAACTACTTTGCGGGAAAAAAGCGTACGAAACTTAAAAAAAAACAAAAAATGAAGCTTTCCTACCCCTTCCACGTTTATCATGGATAAAAATGATTTTAATAAATTCCGTAATTTATGCGCGCAATTTTCGAAGGTCGACAAATGGCCGAGAAACCATCACTTACAAAACGCCATGCCGGGTCGAAAAAAGTCATAAAAAATATTTCAAAAAAGCGAAACAAAGCTGAGTATGTTCCCTTCAAAACGCCGTTTATTGAATTTGGCTATCTTTTATTTTTTGACGGAACTATCTAACTTTTAGCGCGGGAAGAAATATCGTCTGGTGTATTCAAACTTTTGAGCGGTAGTATGTATATATATATATATATATATATATATATATGTGTGTGTGTGTGTGTGTGTGTGTGTGTGTGTGTGTGTGTGTGTGTGTGTGCGCGCTTTTTTATATTAAAATGTGTATAAAAAAACGACGGAAATAATTTATTTATGATCAAGGATGATCAAGCATTGTACAACGAATCACCTTTAAAAAAAAGCACATTCCGGAGACTTGGTCCCACGCCCTTCGGAGTTTTATCCGTTGACGCTGCTATTATGGCTATGTGTCCTAATGTGAGAGTGGTAACGATACAACTGTATACAACATCAGAGCGCGCTTCTATTCAGGGCTTACTTTTTAAGAATATTATCAATTAATGATTAATTTTTTACACAAACAGCAGTAAATTATTCTGCAAAAATATTGTGGGTACGAAATATAATCACAACCGTTCGCACTTGTTATCATGAAGTATTGGCAATCCCTGCAATAACCAACATTCGGGGAATTAATAATTATTCATCTAAATATTTTAGATTAAATTATATTTTTAAAGAATTTGCGCATAATATTATTGTTTAGCTTCTTCAAGCGATTTGGCCATTTGTGATCCGAGAATTCGCCGTACATCATACAATGTTTCGTTATTTCTCTTATTAATAAACAAAATACTTACGTGTCATCATGTCCTGGAAAACGATGAAATGACGAATTAGGATTTATCCGCTGTGTGTTACGGCATCCCCCGTAGACACATAAATTGTTGGTTGACATTTTCAAAACTTATTCAGGAAAGAAAAAGTTAAAGATCCCGGCGGGCTGACACAACGAACTCGAACTCAGCGTATACTCGACGCAAGAGCGGAAGAGGGGTCTTATGGAGCTGTGCGGTAGTGGAACAACGACAGAGCGCTAGAGAAACGAGAAGGTGGAAGAGAGAGCGAGCGTTTTCCAGCGAGAACGATTCCCCCAACGCATAACATCTATAAGAGTACGCAGGACGCCGTTATGTCCCCAGCGTTTAAGCCTACGAGGGGAAGCGGGAGCGAGAATGAGAACTGCCATCAGCGTCTCTAATCGAGAACTAACCTTGGGGGATATTCCCCCAACAAATTGGCACATAATATCCTTAAAAACTGCTCTTCTATGTACGTCTAAATTGGTTGATGTGGGCAACAGAATGAATGCCAATAAACGCATGCAAAAAAATAGAAAAGTGTTGAAAAAGTAAGTAAAATAAAAATGTATTGTTGGAATATAACAATGCGGTATATACAGTTATATTACCTCAAATAAATATCACAATGGCAACAATCGAGAACACGTCAATACGGAATGAAATGCACGAGATTACTGCCGAATTTGCATCCGGTTATTAGACACATCCGATACAGTCACGCCGCTAGGGTACCGAGGGGCAAGCGTTATTCGTGAAAATGTCTAAGCTGATTAAATTAGCGCACACTTCTCTCGTGTCTCTCTAGTACATGTGACCAGATAAGGTTGGGCACGGTTTTAGTGTCAAACTGTATAAGTCCAGTTACGTGATGATTGCTTGAAGCTAGTTGGGTCAGGCGAATTTAAGGCGTTATACGCAGTTGCATGGCCAAAAAAGTCGTTTTTTCACGATTTTTTTCTGGAAAAGGATTTCATTTGGGCAAAACGAAAAGTATTAGGCAGTGTAGTGGCATCTTTCAGCTTTAGATTGGCATTTTTTATTTTCAAAAATATTCATTAACATTGCTCCTGTAGGAAGTCTCCTGGAGGTTCCCGAAAAAAGTGTCCGGCGATGAGCAAAGTATCTCCGGTTTGGATTATCTTAAATGAAAAAACCATAAACATTCTTTTAGGGGATAGATAGATCCAGGTATTGATCGAAAGAATAGTTGCAATTTTAATTTTTGACAGAATGGTGACTCCGGAAAGGGACAATTTCGATTTTCGACCAAATTCTTTTCGTTAAATCGTTGAAAAAAAAAATAGAAATAAGTATCGAAAATCTTATTTCTTCGATCAAGACCTGCAGAAAATATCTGACAAGGTTGTGTTAAAATTGCAGACCGATCGGTTGAGCCGTTTTTGAGAAATCGTGCTCACCGTCTTTGAAAACACCGTTTTGACAAAAACGCGTTTGAAGTTTCTCGGACGCTCGGAGACGTGCTCCAAGCGTCCATACAAATATGCGTGTATTTCTGAGAATATTCGCTGGATCGATTTTAAAATTTCAGGGAATATACTCACATATTTGTACATTCCGAAAAAGCAATAAAAAAATCGATTTTTTGAAATTTCTAACTGCGTATAACCCGTTAATTGAGCCGTAAAGTCCAGTTGCTTGACCATCGCCTGAAGCTAGCTGAATCAGGCAACTGGCGGGAACAGTACATCCAGTTGCGCGACTATCATCTCACACCAACTGGATCAGGCAAATTGAGGCATACCTTAAGTAAGGCCTTCGTACCAAAACGTGATCAGACCGAGATCAAATATCAAGCCAGCCTGACAACATTTCTACGCGGGATGCAACGAGTACGGACGCCAGACTGTAGGTACTGCGGACACATACGAGACGACGCGGAACACACGTTTTTTTATGTACGACAGATCGACGACACAGCGACGACGGCTGGAACGAAGGACAGGAGACATCACGCCCGACAATATAATGGGGCTGATGCTACGAGACGAGCACCAGCGGACAAACATCGCCGCATTCGTCGACACAGTGCTGAGACGTAAGAAAGAGGATGGATGTCTGGAGGATGATTGGGGAAAAATGATGAGTAAACGACACGAGACGCTTGGACGGGACCAGCGGAGGTGAGCTTCAAACAAAGTCGATTGGGCCAATGGAGTCTGTCCGTTCCCTGCACCTCGTCCATGCAAATTTTTGTATAACTGTCTGTGGAAGGGGATTGAGCGAGAAGGAGCTCGCGGGCAGGTACACACATAAGAGACGATAAATACGTCTGGGAGCTATATAATTGATCGAGTTAGAAATGTGCTTCCTGCAGTTGAGTACGAAAATGATTAGAATTTACAAACTAGCGATCGTGGCACCGTTCATAATAACTAGTATAATGAAGTATTTATTCCGTAATATTAAAACGCCAACGACAATAAATATACAATATCCTATTAAACGCGTTTTGTAATTCGACTAAACTGCTTCGGTCTCCGTAATAGTGCAGTACGCTACGCAGTGTATTTGTATGTGTACATGCACTAGGCGTATGTGCGAGTATGTGCCTGTTCGACCCTCGGGTCCCTTCCGGTATTAGCTCCAACTTACTAAGTTACGAGCTCTAATCGCCGTGACTTCGGCATTCAAAGGGAAATAGCGGATTTGCATTTGTGGCTTATCGGAGGGTGGCGGGTGGCGAAATTTCGGGAAGTTTGCTTCAAGACATCGGAATCGGGCTTTTGTCAGAGAGAAACGCTTGAAACCTCCAAAGAAGGAAGATCGGCTGATGAGACAGCGAGTGGAATACCTGGAAAGAGAGAGATAGAGAGAGAAGGGCGGAGGAAGACTGGTAAGGGAAACCAAAACGGATTCGGTTCTTATGTCGAAGCTCACCCTCAGACAGAATAGGCTAGTACCCAGCCTAGTATATGCTGGGTAACGGGGAGATGTTCGCAGCTTCCATGCTGATTTTCCCTCACCCGAATTCACTGAGACGGAGGCAAGTGCGTGATGAGCTGACTCTCTTTACCTCTCTTAGGCTCCGCAATTTATACTATTCTCTTAGACTGCCTTGCGCGGCTTATCTCGCCTCAACTGTTGAACTCTAGAGTTGAGAGTTCTATTTTGGGAGGAGAGGAAGAAACACAGATGCTGCATCTTCGACTCGAATTTTCAAAGCAGTGCACCAAGAAAGACACGTGAGAAACTGCCTCATGCATAATATTAGCAAACCCTAAACAACTTCTACTGGAATCCATCCGTCTTTGATAGTTGGACTGCCCACGGATTTTTTGCACCATCCTTCAGTTTTTAAAAATATATTCATCTCGCTCTCTGCCTCTCTCCCCCTCGCCCCTCTCCCTCTTTCGATATATCTACCATCTCAATATTTTCGTAACCAAAAGATCGTATGAAAAGTGCGTACAGAACCAAATAACTGCTGTTGAGGGCGTCTGAGGTCCAAAAGAGCGGCCCGCGCGAAACTGAAATCGCTACCTCGATGGTACCACTCGTGCTCTTTTATATTACCCCAGCAACTGAGATACGTGTCCGGAATACAATTCCGAAAGATGACGGGTGATATGGATGTCGCAAAGAATCCTCTGAAAGTCCAAAGTGTTCGCAAACGTTGCGTGAAACATTCCATATAGCAATTTATTCCGGAGTAAAAAGTAGTACCGAATCAAAATCGTTTTATGCATGAGTACACAATATAAAACGGGTGCAATAAAGTCATGGTCTAACATCAATGTTATAAACCAAGAAAAAACGGACTGTACAAAGGTGCAAGAAAGATTCACGATGCAAGGATATGCAGTATGGTAGTCAAAGAACGTTGAAACGCGGGTTCAAATTTAGCGAGGTCAGGCTTCGAATTCTGTTACACAGCAATGAAAAAATAAATGTTGGTTTTCAAGTGTATCTACTTCAATTTACATAATTTGAACTCTAGCTGCATAAATTCTAGCCGGAAAACCTTACAATGATGAGTCAGCGATCAGTGCCGGGTCTCGAGGTACGCGGGTCCCAGCACGATGCGCGAGTGCTGTCCACCCAGCCGCACACTGCCGGAGCTTACTCTCTTGCTACCGGGATTTGATCGGTGGCAGACTTCCTGCAGTTTTATTCAAGAAGGCGCCCGTTTGACTGAAAAATTATATTAGGAAAAAAATCCGAACGGTATGATATAGTTGAAAAGCCATTGACCGAAAAAAGTATTTCTCCGAGAGCGATTTCAGACCAAATAGCATTTGATCGAAAACAAAATTTAGTGAAAGTACATCGATATTTGTGACCGCTGAAATGTAACTAGCCGAAAGCCGTAAGTTAAAGATAACAGTAAATAGAAGCAATAACGTACACCACGGAAACTAGAAAAGAGAAGGCCGACATTTTTTAATGCATCAATGTGCTTTCCGGCTTTTACCGAATGGCCCTTTGTGACGAGTGTCTCAAAATGACCTGACATTTAAATTTATTAATACAACGTGTTATTTATCTGAAGAGTACGAATATTCCATTTTACTATAAGGTACAAACATGGAGGTTATGTGCGAAACACAATATCCGATAAATGGCCTCAACGACATGGACTTGGAAGACATATTCTTCCAACAAGATGGCACAACCTGCCACACTGCAGGCGAAACAATGCAGTTCTTCGAGACGAAGTTTCATGGCCGTGTTGTCTCGCGCTGCGGCATTGTGAATTGGCCACCAAGATCGTGCGATTTCACGCATTAAACTTCTTCCTTTAGGGTTTTCCGAAACGAAAAGTGTATGCCAATGATCCACATACCATTCCGAAGCTCAAGAAAGCATTTTGTCGCACCATTAATGAAATTAGCGCGCAATTATGCCAAAATGTTATTGAAAGTTTCATCAAATGAGTGGGTAAAACTATAGAAGTAGAGGAGCTAGGGGGATTCTGACGCAAGGAGAAGTGGTGTGTCAAGCGCGGGGAAGCCAAGTGTGGCGCTACGGTCGCGGGGCGGTTGCCGGGCGCGTGTGACGTCACAGAAGGGACCTCTATGGGGGGGGGGGGGGGGGTAGCGGACCATGTGGTCCGCGGAGCGACTGACGGGAGGGGGAAGCCAGCGTCGATGAGTGTTTTGTGTGTGTGTGTGTGTGTGTGTGCACGCGTGTGTGTGTGTGTGTGGAAGAAAAGGTGAGGGGGCAAAAAGAATTCTTTGAATTAAATGACAAAAAAACAATAGTTTATTAATAATTAAATTGAACAATGACCTTGCATAGTATATATTATACATACAATCTTTGGTGTGTGTGTGTGTGTGTGTGCGTGTGCGTGCGTGCGTGTGTGTGTGTGTGTATGTGTCAAATATTCGCAGCGGATCCGATATCCTGAAACATAACAATGCATGCATCTTATTAACCTATCAAACATAATCATCTTTTGAATCATACTAAAGATAATACGAACCATCGACCCAATATAAGTTCAGGCAGGTAAATTCAGGCATCTTTGGATCAGTCGATCAACCGCACCCCGCATATGAAAGTAGCACGACACGCAAAATATCACCCGATCGTTGTCGGTGAAATATTTATAATATACATAGCATATGACGTCCCGGCTCAACCGATTTATTTGCTGCTGGTCCACTATTATTTCACGCACAAAATGAAATCCATCGTTTGAGGCATCGCCCAACCCGCTATCGACTGATTCGGTATCACTTTCCAGTTCTGCCTTCGCTTCGTCTGCCACAACTACCACTTCGTCGTCATCAGTGATATTCACCACCACCTCCATGTCATCATCGACGAGATCGAGCCATTCAATTTGGCGCGACATTATTCTTGACTGTTTTTTCGTTTTCTGACTCATTCACACTGACACCTCGGAGGATGAAGACTGGAATGGCGAAAACTGTTGGACCGATCCTTCTTCGGATTTCGATTTTTGGATCCTCATAGGCTTATAGTACGGTAGGGGATGGTCAACAGGATGTGAAAATGGTTTTCAACATTAGTTGGGACTTGTAGAAAAAAAACCATGCAAGATGTTCCATCCTGGCCAGGGATAAACAAAAAGTTTTTTTCTTGACTATCTCAATGGGGTAGGCATCTGCTATCCAGAAAAGTGTGCACTCGTGGAGGTGAAAGATGGCCAAGCTCTCCAAGCATTGCCTTTTACGATCTCTACAGAACAGCGTAAGGTCATGGAGGCTGAACTGGCGTATTATAAAGAGCATCTTAGAGTTTTCAGATTCCCTTCTAGGCGCAACTTGGCGTCATTTAAAATATTCGGTCCAGATATCGGGTGGCGATACGATTCACTAAGCAACTGTGTATGCAACTGTGCAACGAAACGTTGTTAAAAAAAACCGAGGTATTGGTTCCATTCTGAAAGACAATGTCAATTGCATCCGCCTCGTCTCTAAGCTCGTCGACACTCGAGACAGATTCTGACAGGTTCCTTGGAAAACTGTAATCTTTAGGAATCAAAGGCTGTGACCGCGGATGGACCACTTGAGCGCAGCTGCACTCTTGAAAAGTCTCATCGAGGTCTCCATTCCGAAAGATAATGTCGAGATGTTTGCATGCGAGTCCACCCATCACGAATCTCGCCAACACTTTAGACAGGTCTCAACAAGTCAGGTTTTCTTGGAAAAACTGTAAACTTTAGGGATCAATTGCCAAGGGCCGTTGGTGCCGATGGACCACTTGAGCTGCAGGTCCCATAAAATCTTTTGACCGGATGCATCCCGTCTTCCTGTTTATGTCTCATATTTCTCGAGCAATCTACACCGACGCGTTATCGGAAAAGTCTATTTTCCCGAGAGAGGGCCGAACTTTTTTTTCGCGAAGGCCTTTTTAATGATCCGCTCCGCTGAAATCTGACCGCACTTTGTACGAAGCAGTCAGACTGTTAACATCGTGAAAGTTGTTCCAACTCGTCAACATGGAGCAAATTTTGCATGACCAAGCCGTGCTTTTACGCTCGGTCGAAGATTTTGCTGCGTGGGAGCAACGATGCGTCGAGGTCATCGAAGGGCTGGAAACGCGAAACCGGATTAAGCGCCCGCGATTATTAATTGGACATCAACAGTCACTAATAGCTCAAATAGCGCGTCTGGAAGGATTGAGGAATTGTGTGCGGAGTCGTTTCATACACGCGGGTGCAGGACATGGTGATCATGAGTTAATCTGGCGGGAGATTGAAACATCCTTCGAGAGTCGGATTTTGACCGGTTCTATCATCAATCACAACCACATTGAGCCGAAACACTTTCTAAATTATGCTCGCGTCCTAGTGCTCCATCATGTGCAAAATATAATCGACAAGCACAAGAGTATTGAAATCAATGCAGTGTTTAATGGTGAATTCGCAAGTGGTGACAAACATGCGAATAAAAGTATCAATACGCGAAACTGTGAACTATTTACTCCCTTACTCGATGAATTTCAAGAACGTGATAGTGGCTGGGCTCTGCAGAAAATACTTAACCTCACGATAAATGTGAATAAGTATAATCCGAAGCGTGCCGGGTGCTCTATATCATTGCCGCGGGAAATAATGTTGAAGAAGGCTGTGGTTAACGTCAAATCGGGCGGTAATGCATGCTTTGCATAGGCAGTTGTCGCTGCTCTATACCTAGCCGAACGGGACAGTGCCCGTCCATCTTCTTACCCTCATTATTCGACAGTGCTGAATCTCCAGCATGTCGAATTTCCGTCGACATTACATCAAATAAAAAAGTTTAAACTTCAAAACAATGTATCGATCAACGTATATACCACCACCACCAAAAAGGACATTGTTCCAATACGCATAACTCAACACAAGAAGGAAAAGCAGATCAATTTGATGTACATGCAAGATATCGAGGCCAGCAATGTGGGGCACTTCGTATGGATCAAGAACCTGTCGAGACTCGTGAGGGCACAATTTACCAATACAGAAGCATAAAAAATACATATGCGATCGGTATGTAGTTACCATCATATATATATAGGTAATTATATATGCTAGACGAATTAAACAAAACAATCTTTTTTTTGCAGGTGTTTGCACTTCATCGGATCAGAGGAAAGATTGCGGTCACATGAGGTCGATTGTGGAGCAATAAATGACTGTGCAATTCGACTACCAGATGACATCAATAAGTGGCTCCAGTTCAGCAACTTTAGCCAGAAAGAGCGACATCCATTCATTGTGTATGCTGATTTGGAGTGTATGCTGGCAAAGACCGATGGGGAAAACCTAGCAAAAGATATGTATCAACACCATGAAGTGTTTAGTATCGGATACTATGTGTGTTGTTCGTATGACGATTCATTATCTTCATATCATTCGCGTCGCAGTGCTGATTGTATATCGTGGTTTGTCGAAGAACTAAAAAATCTAGCACTGCGGATAAAATAAATGTTCTGTAATAATGTACCAATGGTGTATTTAACACCGAGCAAGTGGGGTAGTTTTTGAGCAGCGACTCAATGTCACATATGTGAGAAACCATTTTCGCAAGAAGATGTACGCGTTCGAGATCATTGTCACCTGACTTGGCGCTATAGAGGCCCTGCCCGTTCCAACTGCAACCTAGATTACAAGCAGTCATTTTTCATTCTAGTAGTTTTCCGCAATTTATCCGTTTACGATGCACATTTTATAATCAAGGACGTAGCCACTGCATTCGAAGGAAGAACCGATGTGCTTCCAATCACAAAGGATATATACATCTCCTTTACGAAGCATGTTAAAATTATAGACGATTCAAAACACAAGATCCAATTGCGCTTTATCGACTCAGACAAATTCCTCAACACCAGTCTCGACAAATTACCCTCATTCTTGACCGAGGACAAACTCAACATTTTACGCACACAATTCCCAACTCTCTCGACAGACGATTTCAATTTGCTGACACGAAAAGGGGTCTTCCCTTAAGAATATATTGATGACGTGACCAATTTAGACGACACTTGCCTACCACCACGTAACGCATTTTACAGTTCCCTGACAGATGCTGCCGTATGTGAGAGCGAGTACACAAATGCTGAGGACGTTTGAGAGCGGTTCTCCATTCGAACGCTGGGCGACTATAGCGATTTGTATCTGAAGACAGATGCCTTGTTATTAGCCGATATTTTCGAAAACTTTCGAAATACATCCGTTGAGAGCTATGGACTGAATCCCGCGTATTACTACACATTGCCCGGATATACCTGGGATGCTATGTTAAAACACTCGAATGTCAAGTTTGAATTACTAACTGACATCGATATGGTTTTATTTGTTGAGCGGGGTATACGCGGTGGTCTGAGTCAATGCTCGAACCGATATGCACACGGTAATAACAAGTACATGGAGTCATTTGATCCATCGAAAGCATCATCATACTTGATGTATTTTGATGTCAATAATTTGTATGGATGGGCAATGTGCCAACCCTTGCCAGATGAAGATTTTCGATGGGTCAACGACGTGCCCAATTTTGATCCATCATGCATCGCGCTAGACTCACCTATAGGCTACATCTTTGGAGTCGACTTGGAATATCCCCAATCTCTACATGATGCGCACAAAGACCTGCCGTTTTGTCCAATACATGAAGAACCGCCGGGTAAGCAGGAGAAAAAGCTGTTAGCAACCGTCTGCGATAAAAAGCGCTACATCATACACTACCGGAGTTTGCAACAGTGCTTACGCCATGGACTTTGCCTCGCGAAAATCCATAGAGTCCTACAGTTTACACAATCCCCATGGCTGCGTTCGTATATCGAGTTAAATACTCAGTTTCGAACGCTTGCTAAAAACGATTTCGAAAAGAATTTATTCAAATTAATGAATTATGCGGTCTTTGGAAAAACGATGGAGAATGTGCGCAACCATGCAGATATAATGCTGTTAATTAAATGGGAGGGCAGATATGGCACAGAGGCTCTGATCGCGAAGCCAAACTTCCACAGCCGAAGTGGTTTGTCGGAAAACCTTGTTGCCGTAGAATTGCGCAATCTCGAGGTGAAATTCAACAAGCCGATATATGTGGGTATGTGCATACTCGACATATCCAAAACGTGCTTGTATGGATTTCATCACGAGTATATGGTACCTCTGTATCGAGATAAATGTAAAGTCATGTATACCGATACGGATAATCTCATACACTGCCGGCCAAAAGTATGGATACACCTAGAAAAATTTCTAGAAAAACTTTGGAAAGAAAAATTTCGATTTTTTCTAGACCCGGGGCGCCATTTTGAAAATGGCCGTTTTTTTTGCTTTTTTTGGCTGTTTAAAATCGGCTGCACGTCTTCAGGGCATTTTTTTGGCATTTTTTTTCAAAGAACCTTCAAAGATAGAGCAATAGCTATAGTTTCCTTATTTAGAAAGTTTCGTACGATTTTTTTAAACCGAGTTCTTGCATTTTTTTCTCAGAAAGACAATTTTGAAAAGATGCTACTGAAATGAGAACCTTGGAGGTTTAAAGAAAATTACCTAAAGGACAAACGTTGCGTTACATCGTATTGAATCGAGCAACATTTTTTCAATTTTTTTTTTCAAAAACTTTTTTTCAAAATTTTTTGCTCCAACATTGAATAAAAACGAAATTTTAATTTTTTTTCTCATTTTTTAGCCGCACAAAACATCCACCTCTTACCTCGTACCTCATCTAAACGTCCATTTCGTCGGAAAACCCCACCTCTAGCTTTCAGCACTGCATCAATGATTCGTGGCATCCGATCGATTAATGAATCAAGCTGAGCTGAGCTGAGGGATCTCCACGCAGCTTGAAGTTTCTGCCACGGATCTTCGGCTGATGTAGGGCAGGTCTTTCGAACGAGCTCATCCCAGAGAAGTTTGATGGGTTTAGGTCGGGTGATTGTGGCGGCCACACCATATTCACGTTTTTTTTTCTTTGCCTCGTTCTCCAAATATTCTCGACAGAGACGGGAACTGTGTTTCGGATCATTGTCTTGTTGCATGGTAAAACGACGCCCGATTTTCTTAGCCCCGATGGAATCGCGTGATTAATGAGAATTTCTTTATATTCTTCCTTCCTCATTATGCCGTCAATTTTCACAAAGTCTCCGACACCGTGACCGGAGAAGCAACCCCACACCATAACGGAGCCACCGCCATGCCTAATAGTTGGTATCAAACACTGTGGTGCCATTTTTTCCGAAGGATTTCTTCGAACAAAAATGCGTCGACTACCGAAGATAAAAAATGTTTACTCGTCCGTACAGAGTACATTTCTCCACTGATTAATCGTCCACTTTTTGTATTTCAGGGCCCATGCGTATCGTTTTTTTTTGTTCGCCGGCAGCAACAAAGGTTTTCTCACGGCGACACAACCTCTGAGGCCAGCACTGTTAAGACGACGTTTCACTGTCGTCAGTGATATCGAGGTTTCCCTTTGTTCATTAAATTTGACACAGATTTCCGTTGCTGTTGATCGACGATTTTTTTTGCTCGTAACGACGATATTTTTATCGTCTGAAGACGTTGTCACTTTGGGTCGACCCAGACGATAGCGATTGAAATACGTCTCGGACTTCTTAAATCTCCCGATGGTCGTCTGCACTCCTTTCAAACACACGCGAGTTTGTCTGGCAATTTCTCTGTACGACAATCCCTTATCGCGCAACGCGACAATAGCCCCTCTTTTATACAGTGGAATTTCTTTTTTCCGTGCCATTTTAATCCGATAAGAAAAAAAAATTGCGTATAACTTGTCGATTGTAGACCACACGTCTTCGCGTTCGAAGTTTTCGCACAACTAACTGGCTTTGTCAGCGCAACACTCGTCACATTATTCCAAAGAATCAAAAATTTAAACAATAATGACGAGCGAAAAAGTAAGCGAGAAAACGAACAGGAGAGAAATACAATATCGACTCGCGAGAAATAGAATCTTTTTTACGCTCCACGAAGGTAAAATGTAAACAAAGACATGAAGCTTCATTTCCGCTCCTTGTGTTTAGATGAGGTAAAAGGTAAGAGGTGGATGTTTTGTGCGGCTAAACATTGAGAAAAAAAATTGAATTTTTTTTTCCAATGTTGGAGCAAAAAATGTTGAATTTTTTTTTTTAAATTCTGCTCGATTCAATACGATGTAACGCAACTTTTTTCCTCTTGGCAATTTTCTCTAAGCCTCAAAGTTTGTCATTTCAGCATCATCTTCTCAAAATTGTCTTTTTGAGAAAAAATCGCGATAACTCGGTGAAAAAGAATCGTACAAAACTTTCTAAAAAACAAAATTATAGCTATTGCTCTATCTTTTAAAGTTCTGTGAAAAAAATGCCAAAAAAATGTCCTGAAGACGTGCAGCCGATTCTAAACAGCCAAAAACGGCCTTTTTCAAAATGGCGCCCCGGGTCTAAAAAAAATGGATTTTTTTTTTCCAAAACGCAAAGTGAAGTTTCATTTGTCCCTTTTAAAATGCCGCCATGGAAATCCGGATATCTTTTTTCACAGAGATATCAAACTTTTAGTGCGGCGCGAAATTTTTCTAGGTGTATCCATACTTTTGGCCGGCAGTGTATATGACATTGAGAGCGTTGCTATATATACCGATATGAAGAGCGACATTTCAAAATTCGATACAAGCAATTATCCGGCGGACAATAGGTATGGTATACCGCTCGTCAACAAGAAGGTACCCGGTCTCATGAACGATGAATGCAATGGAGCAATTATGACCGAATTTATTGGACTTCGATCGAAAATGTACGCGACACGTGTCGAGGGAAAGAATGACACGAAAAAAGTTAAAGGTGTCAAGAGTAGCGTTGTGACTAGGACAATCACGTTTGACGATTATGCTCGATGCTTGAAAGAAGAAGTTGAAATGAAGCGTAGTCAAACGTGCATTCGATCGAAGTTGCATAAGGTCTACACCATTCGCGAGACGAAAATTGCTCTGAGTCCTCATGACGATAAGCGGTATATCATACCTGGGACCGCTGATATCCTACCATGGGGGCATTATGGAATACCGTCGTAAAGCGATATGTAATTGTTTTTTTTTTCAACAACCTTAATGTAAAATTGTCTACATTTTTGTGAATATTGTTGTATAAAACTCATGAAAATTATGTGTATATTTTGTTCCCTCGATGTAAAACTTGTTAAAATTGTGTTTGTTGTTGTAAATATTTAATTGTGTAAGAATGGATTTATTATTTTCCGTAAATAGAGAAACGGACCTTTTATAATCCCATGTGTTTATTCACTCAATCCATCTCCTCATACCCACGTTCCACGATAAAAGGGATTATCCACGGCGCGAAGAGGGGGAAAAAAGCAAGCCTGTTGTGAAGTCGGTCGGAGGGATACATGCGAAGACGACCAGCAGTTTAGGTCAAGAGTCATAAAACATACATATTTTCCATTTTCTTTATTATCGACTACAAATCGGATTTACTTATCCAACTATTGTGGCTATTGTCGAACCCTAGCCATTTAACAAATATTCGATTACCGCGCTTCTTCAATGCTGCTTCAATGAGATAGATATCGGGGTGCTTGACACTGAGAAGCTCTTGTTCGTAAAAACCACCGGTGATCGGTCCATCATTATGGTCTTTCAAGTGGGGCGTCACGGGATGAGTTTTTTTTTTTCACACGATAGATTGTAAATATTTCTAGTATTAAGTTTGAGGTGTAACCCTTTTCGAAAACAGTCTTGAATTGGCTGATTCTCACATTATTCCCAACAGCGAATTTCGGCAATCTATTCATTGGAGGCATATTGAAAGTCTGCTGCAATTGCTTTTCATTTTTCACGTTGACGTTTCTCGGCTTCATCTTAATGGTGCGGTGTATAGAATCATTATATTCGGCTACTAGATTATCAAGAATATCAATCCACTTATAATTACCACGAAGTCTAAATTGCATCCACATCTAATTCTACAATGCACGATTGAAACGCTTGCAAATGGATGCCTTCAAGTTGCCATATGTTGCATACATGTGAATATTGTACTTTTTCATGATGTCCATAAAGTCACAATTGTAATAATGCTTTTCCACGATCAACGGGTAAGTTCTGCGGCATGCGCCCCTTAACGAGGATCGACTTCATTGCTGCTGCTACATCTTTACCACTCTTACTCAGCATTGGCATGGCCCAGGCGAATTTCGAGAAGGTATCGATGTCGGTAAGGAGAAATTTTTATTTGGAGTTTTACCACGGGTATGATGACATTTCGACGAAGCTGTCCGCGTCGACATGTGGACATCCGTGGCTTGGACGAGACCTGGCATCAATACCTTCTGACATTCGCCTGCGCCATGCCAATGCTGAGTAAGAGTGGTAAAGATGCAGCAGTAGCAATGAAGTCTATCCTCGTTAAGGGGCGCATACCGCAGAACTTACCCGTTGATCGGGGAAAAGCATTTCGCCAATTGTAACTTTAAGGCCATCATGATAAAGTACAATATTCACATGTATTCAACATATGGCAACTTGAAGGCATCCATTTGCAAGCGTTGCACTCGTGCATTGTAGAATGAGATGTGGATGCAATTTAGCCTTCGTGGTAATTATAAGTGGATTGATATTCTTGATAATCTAGTAGCCGAATATAATGACTCTATACACCGCATCATTAAGATGAAGCCGAGAAACGTCAACGTGGAAAATGAGAAGCAACTGCAGCAGACTTTCAATAAGTCTCCAATGAAACGATCGCCGAAATTGGCCGTTGGTAATAAAGTGAGAATCAGGAAATTTAAGACTGTTTTCGAAAAGGGTTACACCCCAAACTGGACAACAGAAATATTTACAATCTATCGTGTGAAAAAAAACTCATCCCGTGACGCCCCACTTGAGGGACCATAAAGATGAACCGATCGCCGGTGGTTTTTACGAACAAGAGCTTCTCAGTGTCAAGCACCCCGATATCTATCTCATTAAAGCAGTATTGAAGAAGCGCAGTAATCGAATGTTTGTGAAATGACTAGGGTTCGACAATAGCCACAATAGTTGGATAAGTAAATCCGATTTGTAGTCGATAATAAATAAAATGGAAAATATGCATGTCTTATGACTCTTGACCTAAACTGCTGATCGTCTTCGCATGTATCCCTCCGACCGACTCCACAGCAGGCTTGCTTTCTTCCCCCTCTTCGCGCCATCGATAATCCCTTTTTTCGTGGAACGTGGGAATGAGGAGATGGATAGAGTGAACAAACACATGGGATTATAAAAAGTCTGTTTGTTTATTTACGGGAAATAATAAATCCATTCTTACACAATTAAATATTTACAATAACAAACACATTTTAACAAGTTTTACATCGAGGGGACAAAATATACACATAATTTTCATGAGTTTTATACATCACTATTCACAAAAATGTAGACAATTTTACATCAAGGTTGTTGAAAAAAAAACAATTACATAACGTTTTACGACGGTATTCTATAATGCCCCCATGGTAGGGTATCAGTGGTCCCAGTTATGATATACCGCTTATCGTCATGAGGACGCAGAGCAATTTTCGTTTCGCGAATGGTGTAGACCTTATGCAACTTTGATCGAATGCACGTTTAACTACGCTCCATTTCAACTTCTTCCTTCAAGCATCGAGCATAAACGTCAAACGTGATTGTCCTAGCCACAACGCGATTCTTGACACCTTTAACTTTTTTCGTGTCATTCTTACCCTCGACACGTGTCACGTACATTTTCAATCGAAGTCCAATAAATTCGGTCATAATTGCTCCATTGCCTTCATCATTCATGAGACCGGGTACCTTCTTGTTGACGAGCGGTAAAGCATACCTAATGTCCGCCGAATAATCTCTTGTATAGAATTTTGAAATGTCGCTCTTCATGTCTTCATATATATCATCGCTGTCAATGTCATATATGGGACTATCCGTATCGGTATACATGACTTTACATTTATCTCCATACAGAGGTACCATATAGTCCTGATGGAATCCATACAAGCACGTTTTGGATATGTCGAGTATGCACATACCCACATATATCGGCTTGTTGAATTTCACCTCGAGATTGCGCAATTCCACGGCAACGAGGTTTTCCGAAAAAACACTTCGGCTGTGGAAGTTTGGATTCGCAATCATTTCCTCTGCACCATATTTGCCCTCTCATTTTGTTAAAAGCTTTACATCTACATGGTTGCGCACAATCTCCATCGTTTTTCCAAAGACCGCATTATTCATTAATTTAAATAAATTCTTTTCGAAATCGTTTTTTGGCAAGCGTTCGAAACTGGGTATTTAACTCGATATACGAACGCAGCCATTGGGATTGTGTAAACTGTAGGACTCTATGAATTTTCGGGGGCAATGTCCATGGCGTAAGCACTGTTCCAAATTCCGGTAGTGTATGATGTAGCGCTTTTTATCGCAGACGGTTGCTAACAGCTTTCCCCCCTGCTTACCCGGCGCTTTTTCATGGCATGTTGGCGTGTGCATATCGGTTCGAGCATTGACTCAGACCACCGCGTATACCCCGCTCAACGAATAAATCCATATCGATGTCAGTAAGTAATTCAAGCTTGACATACGAGTGTTTTAACATAGCATCCCATGTATATCCGGGCAATGTGTAGTAATACGCGGGATCCAGTCCATAGCTCGCAACGCATGTATTTCGAAAATATCGGCTAATAACAAGACATCTGTCTTCAGATACAAATCGCTATAGTCGCCCAGCGTTCGAATGGACAACCACCCCCAAACGTTCTCAGCATGTGCGTACTCGCTCTCACATACTATAGCATCTGTCAGGGAACTGTAAAATGCGTCACGTGGTGGTAGGCAAGTGTCGTCTAACTTGGTCACGTCATCAATATATTCATAAGGTAAGACCCCTTTTCGTGTCAGCAAATTGAAATCGTCTGTCGAGAGAGTTGGGAATTGTAGGTGTAAAATTTTGAGTTTGTCCTCGGTCGAGAATGAGGCTAATTTGTCCAGACTGGCGTTGAGGAATTTGTATGCGTCGATAAAGTGCAATTGGATCTTGTGTTTTGAATCTTCTATAATTTTAACATGCTTCGTGAAGGAGATGTATTTCTCCTTTGTGATTGGAAGCACATCGGTTCTTCCTCCGAACGCAGTGGTTATTTCCTTGATTATAAAATGTGCATCGTAACCGGATAAATTGTGGAAAACTACCGGAATGAAAAATGACTGCTTGTAATTTAGGTTGCAGTTGGAATGGACAGGGCTTTTATAGCGCCCAGTCAGATGGCAATGATCTCGAACACGTACATGTTCTTGCGCGAATGGTTTCTCACATATGTGACATTGAGTCGCTGCTCGAAAACTAGCCCAGTCACTCAGTGTTAAATACATCATTGGTACATTATCACAGACAATTTCTTTTATCCGCAGTGCTAGATTTTTTAGTTCTTCGACAAACCACGATATACAATCAGCGCTGCGATGCGAGTGATATGAAGATAATGAATCGTCATACGAACAACACACATAGTATCCGATACTAAACACTTCATGGTGTTGATACATATCTTTCGCTAGTTTTTCCCCATCGGTCTTTTCCAGCACACACTTCAAATCAGCATACACAATGAATGGATATCGCTCTGTCCGGCTAAAGTTGCTGAACTGGAGCCACTTATTGGTGTCATCTGGTAGTCGAATGGCACAATCATTTATTGCTCCACAATCGACCTCATGTGATCGCAATTTTTCCTCTGATCCGATGTAGTGCAAACACCAGCAAAAAAAAGATTGTTTTGTTTAATTCGTCTAGCATATATAATTACCTATATATATATTATGGTAACTACATACCGATCGCATATGTATTTTTTATGCTTGTTTTTGGTCAGTTGTGCCCTCACGAGTCTCGACAGGTTCTTGATCCATACGAAGTGCCCCACATTTTGAGTTATGCGTATTGGAACAATGTCCTTTTTGGTGGTGGTGGTATATACGTTGATCGATACATTGTTTTTAAGTTCAAACTTTTTTTTTGATGTATTGTCACCGGGAATTCCATATCCTGGAGATTCAGTACTGTCGAATAATGAGGGTAAGAAGATGGACGGGCACTGTTCCGTTCGGCTAGGTATAGAGCAGCGACAACTGCCTATGCAAAACATGCATTTCCGCCCGATTTGACGTTAACCACAGCCTTCTTTAACATTATTTCCCGCGGCAATGATATAGAGCACCCGGCACGCATCGGATTATACTTATTCACATTTATCGCGAGGTTAAGTATTTTCTGCAGACCCCAGCCACTATCACGTTCTTGAAATTCATCGAGTAAGGTTAAAGTGGGCTCGATAACACGCTGTTCATACCACGCGTCCAAATCGCTTGTGCTAAATAGTTCACAGTTTCGCGTGTTAATACTTTTAGTCGCATGTTTGTCACCACTCGCGACTTCACCATTAAACACTGTATTGATTTTAATACTGTTGTGCTTGTCGATTATATTTTGCACATGATGAAGCACTAGGACGTGAGCATCATTTAGAAAGTATTTCGGCTCGATGTGGTTGCGATTGATGATGGAACCGGTAAAAATGCGACTCTCGAAGGATGTTTCAATCTCCCGCCAGATTAACTCATGATCACCATGTCCTGCACCCGTGTGTATGAAACGACTCCGCACACAATTCCTCAATCCTTCCCGACGCGCTATTTGAGCTATTAGTGACTGTTGATGTCCAATTAATAATCGCGGGCGCTTAATCCGGCTTTGCATTTCCAGCCCTTCGATGAACTCGACGCATCGTTGCTGCCACGCAGCAAAATCTTCGAACGAGCGTAAAAGCACGGCTTGGTCATGCCACATTTTCTCCATGTTGATGAGTTGGAAAAACTTTCACGATGATAACAGAGTGACTGCTTCATGCAAAGTGCGGTCAGATTTGAGCGGAGCGGATCATTGAAAAGGCCTTCGGGAAAAAAAAAGTTCGGCCCTCTCTCGGGAAAATAGAGTTTTCCGATAACGCGTCGTTGTAGATTGCTCGAGGAACATGAGACAAAAGCAGGAAGTCGGGATGCATCGGGTCGAAAGATTTTATCGGTCCTGCAGCTCAAGTGGTCCATCGGCGCCAATGGCCCTTGGCGATAAATCCCTAAAGTTTATAGTTTTTCCAAGAAATCCTGACTTGTTGAGACCTGTCTAAAGTGTTGGCGAGATTCGTGGTAGGTGGACTCGCATGCAAACCTCTCGACATTATCTTTCGGAATGGAGACCTCGATGAGACTTTTCAAGAGTGCAGCTGCGCTCAAGTGGTCCATCCGCGGTCATAGCCTTTGATCCCTAAATATTACAGTTTTTCCGAGGAACCTGTCAGGACCTGTCTCGCGTGTTGACGAGCTTAGAGACGAGGCGGATGCAATTGACATTGTCTTTCGGAATGGAACCAAGAGCTCGGTTTTTCTTTTTTTTTTTTTAACAACGTTTCCTTGGACAGTTGCATACAATAAAGCATTTTTGTTTGCGATTTTATGTGTTCTTGAGTAAAATGTATCACCACCCGATATCTGGACCGAAGATTTAAAATGACGCCAAGTTTCGCCTAGACGGTAATCTGAAAATTCTAAGATGCTTCTTATGATATGCCAGTTCAGTCTCCATGACCTTACGCTGTTCTGTAGAGGTCGTCCAAGTCAATGCTTGGAGAGCCTAGCCAGCTTTCACCTCTACGAGTGCATACTTTTCTGGATAGCAGATGCCTACTCCACAGAGATAGTTAAGAAAAAAACTTTTTGTTTATCCCTGGCCAGGATGGAACATTTTGCATGGTTTTTTTTTCTACAAATCCCAACTAATGTTTAAAACCATTTTGACATCCTGTTGACCATCCCCCACCCTAATATAAGCCTATGAGTATCCAAAAATCGAAATCCGAAGACGGATCGGAACAGCAGTTTTCGTCATTCCAGTCTTCAAACTCCGAGGTGTCGGTGTAAAAGAGTCAGAAAACGAAAAATCAGTCAAGAATAATGTCGCGCCAAATTGAATTGATCGATCTCGTCGATGATGACAGGGAGGTGGTGGTGACTATCGCTGATGACGACGAAGTGGTAGTTGTGGCAGACGAAGTGGTCATTGATATCGCCGATGGTGACAATGATGAGTGGGCGGAAATTGAATGGCTTGCACACGATGACATGGAATTGGCCGAACTGGAACGTGATACCGAATCAGTCGATAGCGGGTTGGCGGATGCCTCAGACGATCAGCAAATCAGCAGACCAGCAGCAAATAAATCGGTTGAACCGGGACGTCATGTGGTGTGTAAATTATGAATATTCCACCGAAAACGATCGGGAGATATTTTGCGTGTTGTGCTACTTTCATTTGCGGGGTGCAGTTGAGTTTTTGTTTCTTCTTGCCCCCACCGTCTTCGACAAAGTCGTCGAAATTTATCACGGGAAGTCCGCCTCCGATAGTTTGCTTCCTGGACGTCATCTCACACACGACTAACGGCGAAATCATATAAATAGACTTCTTATAGGAATTATCCGTCAGTCGCTTATTGTTTTTAGACATGATTGTGCATGGGAAGAGTGGTAAAGGTTTGGTCAATCGCCTAATCAACAAATTCCCCGTTGAGCTACATCTGCCTGGGTATTAGTATTGTGGACCAGGCACAAAGTTGACCAAGCGCCTTGCTCGTGGTGATCCGGGTATTAATCCATTGGATACTGCTTGCAAACAACACGATATTGCATATTCGAAAAATCCGGATACTCTTGGAGCGAGACGTTTGGCGGATAAAGTGTAGGCTGAACAGGCTAGGCAACGTGTCACCGCGAGAGATGCGAGCTTTGGTGAAAATCCAGTGCTTGGGGTGTGGCAAATATTATGAAGACAAAGAGAAAATTTGGTATGGGAATGAAAGGCCGCAAGGGTGGCGTTTGTTTGAAAAAGATAATTGGCGCTGCAAATAAGACAATGATTCAAAGTAATCATCCGCATAAGATTATCAAATCAGCTCTAAAGGGTGCTCGTGCAGCCGTAAAGTTGCAAAGTGGTAAAGTACACACACCTCGGGTTCGACCTGTACCCCATAAAATTGGTGGTTTATTACCCTTCCCCGTGCCCATTTTTGCGGGTCTTAGCGCTGCCGGTGCTTTGTCGGGTGGTGCGGCTAGTATAGTTAAAGCTGTAAATGCTGCTCAAGCAGCTAAACGTGAATTGGATGAAAGTAAGCGTCATAATCGAACCAATGAAGTAATTGCATTAGGTCGGGGTCTACATCTGAAACCATAGAAGCAAGGATGGGGTCTTCATATCAAGCCATAAAACTAGAAGTAACGCTACCACACCGACCCCTCACCATCCGCGACCTACTCAAATATGTAAAAATCCTAAAGATTCCACATTTTCGTGGAGTTTACATGCGCGATACATTGCCAGCGAGCGGACCTCTCAAATGTGAAGCAGCAATTATAAATTTGGATGAAAATGTCGGTTCTGGAACGCACTGGGTTGCGTTCAAAAAGAACGGATGGAAAGTCATGTACTTTGATAGTTTCGGCAATCTTCCACCACCATCCGAGCTCATGAAATATTTCCGTGTCGGTAACTTTAATTATAATTATACAAATATGAGGAATATGATACGATCGAATGTGGACATTTGTGTATCAAGTTTCTTTGTCGACAATTGAAGCACAAACCCAAATATACACTATATATAGGGGGGAAATGACGTGGGGCATTCAGTTGTCAATTTACCAGCATCATGGATGAAAGTTTAACATCGACCATATCTGGCTCATCGTCGATACTCGAGATGCAATACTTTCCCTCCATCGAACTCTCGCCACACAAACATTATACTCTCGTCTTCGTGGAATTGTTAACGTTCACCTCTATTCCCAATATCGACGTTGACCACGATAAACTTTACGTGGGAGATGAGGTGTTGTGGATACCTACGGGCAGTTATGAAATAGAGGATATTGAGACGTTTGTACAAGCAGAGTTCTCACGTAAAAACATCAGCATCAGCATTAAACCCAATAATAACACGCTACGCAGTGAGATCGAGTGTGATCGACTCGACAAAAGATTCTATTGGGCATCTACTAGGCTTCACCGCACGCAAATTGGAAGCCAATAAAAGACACGAATCCGATCTTCCAGTAGCCATTCTCAAAGTGATCACCCTACCCGTTGAGTGTAACATTACCGCTGGTGCCTATATTAACGGACAAAAAGTACACACAGTTCACGATTTTTTTCCATCTGTGCCGCCGGGCTATCAAATCATTGAAGTTCCCTCCCACGTAATTTATCTGCCAATCACGAGCCGACCGATTGACACGATACAGCTTCGCATAGTGGATCAAAACGGTGATTTGGTAAATTTCCGCGGTGAAATAATCACCATACGCCTGCATATAAAGTCGTAATGGGCATTGTTTTCAACAGATCTTCCAATAACAATAGACGGCCATGGATAAAAACAATCAGTCGTCGACCAGCGCCCAAAGTGCTAACACCTCAAACCGTGCTACTCTTGAAGAATTTGGGTCTCAAAGTGCGTGGCGAAAGTGTGTAAAAAATTATTTAGTCTGTGCTCTGTGTATCTGTTGCGTGAAATGGAAGAAGAAATTGTAAACATTCAGGCGCCCGTGGTCTTTGATGAATCCGTCATCCATTGTAAGATTCACGCTCATCAGCCATAGGCATCTTCAACGTTCGATAACATCAACATATGTGGGAAATTATCCAAGCGTGATGGGGCGCCAACCACTGCTACAAGTCTCGTCAACAATGCCATTTGTCATTTGTTTCAGGAAGTGCGATATGAATTGAATGTCATAGAAATTGATCGTCATAAGTATGTCGGCATTACGAGTGTAATTAAGGAATATTCATCTCTCTCACCGGCCAAAAGTTCTATGCTCGAGAACACTGGATGGCTCGATGTCGAAGAGACCAAGCAAATTGTAGATGTATCGGGAAACTTTGATGTGTGCATTCCGCTCAACATGCTCCTCGGATTTGCCGAAGATTATCGGAAAATTGTCGTAAATGCCAAGCACGGATTGATTTTCACGAGATCTCCATGAGTTTTTGAACATGGGAACTGTATGAATATCCATTGCTGCCTGCCACCTCCAAGCACGTGTGGTCTGTGAAAACCTCGAATCAGCTGGAGAAGCCATGATATGTCATACTCGCGCTGCAGACGGGACGGAAAAATAAGAAACGACACCATGCGAGTCACTTTGATCATTGTAACCTGAGCGCTGTGAAACTATACCTCAACTCACAATGTTATCCATATGGAAATTTGAATTTGAAGATTGATGAAAATCAATATGCTCTTCTCTACGAAATGTATGCAAACTTTCAACCGACCTATTACACCAAAGAGGCTGAACCATGGCTGAGCAGGATTGAATTTTTAGAAAAGCCCCCCTCGTTGTCATTGGCTGTTCAAAACAAAACGATTCGCTCAAGTCCGGCCCTGTTGACGTGCGCCTTGAGTTTGAATTGCAAAACAATATTTCACCACAAACTTTAGCGTACTGCATGATCTTCCTTGATCGTATTTGTTGGTGTGAATGAGGTTTTATGCGCATCATTTCGTTCGGGTAAATGTCGGAGCCGTTCGGCGACCATCGAGGCGTCGTGGTGCAAGCACGCTCCCAGCGAGGTAGTATCGCTACGAGAGTCAAGAAAGAAAGAGCTACATTTTGTAAAGAGAGAGAAAAATAAAAGCGTTGGCGAGAGTCAGTTATTCTTTGTTAAACAGATCATATACGTGTTACTTCTCGATTTATTTAATCCTCCAATTTTTCCCTCATAGATCCGAATAAAAACTACTTGTGCCAACAGGTTATGGGCCCCGGCCACACCTGAACACTGTCCTTTTTTTCCGGTGTGAGAGAAGGGAGGATCGAGATTAATCCGTGTCAGTTCTTTTTTGCGTGGTGCATGGTGCGGCGGCCATTTTGGGGCAACCGCGTGATACCAGATATTCGAGTGTCGATGAAATTTTGTTTCATCCATCACGTCTGACGACATCTCAACTAGTAATCTCAGGAAATTCGACGGGAATGATTTTCACGAATGGAAGTATCAGATCGAAAAGTTATATATCGCGAAACGGCGTGGATGACGTCGTGGGCGGTACGAGAGCGATGCCGGAGGATCAAAACTCGGCCGCATGAAAAGAATGGAGAAAAGAAGACGCGAAAGCGGGATATTTGATCTCCTCATCATTGGAATCGAAGAAATTAAAACCATTATTGATCTATGATACAGCCAAAGAGATGTGGGACAAGGTGTGTCTGTTACACGAGCAGAGAAGAGAGTCGAATAAAATGGACATGTGGCAAAAATATCACGAATATAAAATGCCGGCTGGTGAGTCGATAGAGCAACATATTGCATCGGTGCAAAACATGACAGCTGAATTAATCGACTCTGGGGAGGCAGTGACTGATAAATCCGTGATGGCGAAATTAATCGGAAGTTTAACGTCAAAATACTCGGTGTTCAGATCAGTGTGGGACAATGTCGAGCCTAACCGACACACACTCGAAAATCTTTTGGAAAGATTAGTCGTCGAGGGAGCTAGATTGATAGCTGAAAATGGCGAAAGTGCGAGTGCTCTTGTTGTGTCGAAATGGGATCGAGAGAGGAAAAGTGACGGTGTAAAAAAGGTCGATACCGGAAATAAAACAGACGCTAAAAAGAAAAAGAAGAAAAAGCGATCGAAAAGGAATATTGAGTGCTGGAAGTGTCATGAAAAGAACATTTTGCCAGTGAGTGCGGTGAAAAGCACGGGAAAGACGAGACAAAGGACAAGGATGTGTGCGATTGTGCGTTCATCGGTGAGCAAAGTGGGGGTGTCAAGAAGTCTGAGCGGGCTAAGTGCGTGAGGTCACCGTGTGTATCGGTAAGAGAGGTGCAAGAGGCCGTTCAGAAGGACATTTGGCTTACCGACAGTGGAGCGTCTGCGCACATGACATCTCGTCCTGAGTGGCTCGAAGAGTACCACGAGGATCCGCGTGGTGGCACTGTAGTACTCGGCGACAACGAAGAATGCAATGTCGTAGGCAGTGAGAATAGAAAAATTCGTAATTGGAGGTTGGCAACGATAAAATATCGCGTGGTGACACTGTAGTACTCGGCGACAACGAAGAATGCAATGTCGTAGGGACAGTGAGAATAGAAAAATTCGTAATTGGAGGTTGGCAACGATAAAATATCGAGAACGTTCTTTTCGCGCCGAGATTAAAGAAAAATTTGTTCTCGGTGGGAGCGTGCACGGAAAGAGGCTATCGAGTAGTGTTCGAGAAGGGTCGTGTAAATGTAATAAAAAATGGTTCGGTAGTCACGTCGAGAGTTAGTCAAGAAAATCGCATTTACCGTATGTTGTTTAGAGTTTTTCCGTCGGAAAATGAAGCGAATGTGACCGCTGCAAGTTTTCGTGTCTGGCACGAGCGTCTGGGGCATGTTGGAAAAAGTGCGGTACGCGATTTAATCAAAAAGGGGCTAGTCAAGGGCGTGTCTATGAAAAACGAAAGAGATTTTTTTTTGCGAAGCGTGTCAGCTCGGTAAACAGCATCGCTTTCCGTTCAAAAAGTGCATCGATGCGGTCGAGACAAAGCCAGGTGAAAAAGTACATACCGATGTCGGCCGACTCGCTATTCCCATCGGATTCCATGGAAATTGCGTTCCAGCCACTTGTTTGTCATTTTATACCTGGCCGGTAGAGTCCCATACAAATGGTGCATCGAAGGCGAGCGTCAGTGGTTCAGCATTCTTGTCGTGGAGTTTGACGATGGACATCTCCTTCAGGACAAATTCTTTGACGGGTCTTTTGAAGCCCTTCACATCCACGATAAGTCCCATGTTGACTGAAGTGTATGCGAATCATGGGCATGATTTTATACCAATTTTTTAACTCCACCATTGATTGGATTGTACTCGACAATACTGTTGGCACAAGTAGTTTTTATTCGGATCTATGAGAGATAAATTGGAGGATTAAATAAATCGAGAAGTAACACGTATATATTCTGTTTAACAAAGAATGGCTGACTCTCGTTAACGCTTTTATTTTTCTCTCTCTTTACAAAATGTAGCTCTTTCTTTCTTGACGCTCGTAGCGATACTACCTCGCTGGGAGCGTGCTTGCGCCACGACGCCTCGATGGCAGCCAAACGATTCCGACATTACACGAACGACTCTCATACGCACATAAAGCCCGTTCATACCAGCGAAATAGATGCGCGTAAAACCTCATTCACACCAACACCACTGCCGTTCGAGTGCATTCTTTAAATGTCGCTTATACTAAGACTTGCTCTTAATTCTTCGAAACGCCTCCTCGGCAGTGCTTTTGTGAAAATATGTGCACGTTGTATTTCACTAGGCACATAATGCACAAAAATCTCTTTACTTTCACACTTTTCTCTAATGTAATGATACCGCACGTCTATGTGCTTCGTCCGCTTGTGGAATTCCGGGTTTCTCACAAGACGGATTGCGCTTTGGTTATCAACGTTGGAATGTTGGAAGCTTTGTTGCCTCGACACACGAGCGCCGAAGGTCTTTCAACAATTTTCTGACCCACATAGCTTTCCTTGTCGCCACGGCTGCTGCGACATACTCGGACTCCGTGGTACTCAATGTTACGAGTTTCTGTCTCTGTGAGCACCACGTCATTGGCCCGTTTGATAGATAAAACACGTACCCTGTTGTCGAGCGCCATGACTCTACGTCACTCACAAAATCTGCGTCTGAGTATCCAATTAGACCCGAGTCTCTACCGCCGCTTCGATAAGTTATTCCCAAATGGACTGTACCATTTATATGCGCAATTATTTTCTTAACAGCGCGCCAATGAGACTCGTTATGATTGTTTGTGAATCTACTTGCCGCATTCACCGCGAATGCAATATCCGGCCTTGATACTATTGCTAGAAACATTAGCGAACCGATCGCTCCTCTGTACGGTACGTTAACTGTTTCATCATTTTCATCGACTGGCAAAAGAGCCGCGTGCGGATCCGCCGGCATCCCGACCGGTTTTGATTTTGTCATTCCGAATCTCTCAACAACTTTACGCGCGTATGCTTCTTGATGAATCAAGAGCGTCTTTTTATCCCGATTTCTCTCTATTTGCAGCCCGACGAATATTTTTGCGTCAGCTATCGTTATATTAAACGTTTTATCTAACTCGCTCGATATTGTCTCTAATGTGTCCATTGACGTGGCTGCCAACAGACCATCATCTACAAATAGCGCAAGATACACTTTCACGTTGTTGAATTTCCCGACAAAAACACACTGATCCGCCTCGCTCACTTTAAACTCATATTGGCTCAAAAAATCTACGAACTTTTTGTTTCAACACCGTGGAGCTTGTTTGAGCCCGTATAGGAATTTCACCAGTTTGCACACTACACTTTTGTTTTTCGTTCTTCTCTCTTCCTCGACGTCGAGCCCTTCAGGAATCTCCATATAGATGTCCTCGTTCAATTTACCGTAAAGGAACGCTGTTTGAACGTCGAACTGCAAGTGTTCCAGATCCTCTTCCGCGACTATTGCCAGCAACGTTCGAAGTGAATCATAGCGCACTACCGGTGCAAACGTCTCTATGAAGTCGATCCCCTCTCTCTGCATAAGCCCCCTCGCACAGAGTCTTGCTTTGAACCTTTTCGTTTTCTTCTCTGGATCCTCCTTGACTCGGAATACTCATTTTGAGTAAATGAGCCTTTGACTCGAGGATCTACGAACGAGCGTCCACGTGTTGTTTTTTTTATGCGTTTGAAGCTCCTTTCTAACAGCATGTGCCCACTGCTCGGCATCGCTGCTGCTCATAGCCTCTTTGTACGACTCTGGAGCCCTGTACTCGGCAACGTCAGCGTATCTCGCTGACATTCGAATATCGGCTCGGTTTCGCAAAACTCGTCGCTCAGGTTCAGCCACTGGCTGCGGCTCAGCTTGAATCGGAACTTTCTCTACTTCGTACTCAGATTCATTTTCTGACTCGGTTTGCTCTTCGGTTCGTTCCGCAGGAACAACCTTTTGTTTTAGCACAATCATGCTTTCATCTTCGTGCTCCTCGATCAGCTCAATTTTTCCGAACTTCTCGTTGAACGTCACATCACGTGACACTTCAACCTTTCTCAACTCCGGATCGTAAACTCTGTAGTTCGACGAGTCCTGCTCGTAGTCAACGAATATCTTTGGCTTCCCACGTGGATCGAGTTTCTTCGTGAGATGCTTCGGCACATGTGCGAAAACGCGAGACCCGAATATCCGCAAATGCTCGAGACTTGGCTTTTTCCGGACCCATAGGTCGTAGGGCGTTGCATTTTTCTTTAAAGATGTCAATCGATTTAACACGTATACTGCCGTGTTGATTGCTTCGGCCCAAAAAAATAGCGGTAAACCCTTCGCATGAAGCATCGATCGCGCACTTTCAACAATCGTTCTATTGTCCCGTTCCGCTCGGCCATTCTGCTCCGGAATATACGGAGCGGTATTTTCCTTTCTAATACCGTTCGCAACCAAAAATTCTTTCATTTTTGCGTTCACGAACTCGCCCGCATTGTCGGATGGAAGCACTTGTATTTTCTTTCTAAACTTGTTCTCGACGAGCCGCGCATACCCTTTGAACTTATCAAACACATCCGAGAACTTATCAGACACATCCTTGATAAAGTATATGTGCCGATATCCGGTTGAATCGTCTTTGAATGTCAAAAAGAATTGCGCACCACCTAGCGAGTCGGCCGACATCGGTATGTACTTTTTCACCTGGCTTTGTCTCGACCGCATCGATGCACTTTTTGAACGGAAAGCGATGCTGTTTACCGAGCTGACACGCTTCGCAAAAAAAATCTTTTTCGTTTTTCATAGACACGCCCTTGACTAACCCCTTTTTGATTAAATCGCGTACCGCACTTTTTCCAACATGCCCCAGACGCTCGTGCCAGACACGAAAACTTGCAGCGGTCACATTCGCTTCATTTTCCGACGGAAAAACTCTAAACAACATACGGTAAATGCGATTTTCTTGACTAACTCTCGACGTGACTACCGAACCATTTTTTATTACATTTACACGACCCTTCTCGAACACTACTCGATAGCCTCTTTCCGTGCACGCTCCCACCGAGAACAAATTTTTCTTTAATCTCGGCGCGAAAAGAACGTTCTCGATATTTTATCGTTGCCAACCTCCAATTACGAATTTTTCTATTCTCACTGTCCCTACGACATTGCATTCTTCGTTGTCGCCGAGTACTACAGTGTCACCACGCGATATTTTATCGTTGCCAACCTCCAATTACGAATTTTTCTATTCTCACTGCCTACGACATTGCATTCTTCGTTGTTGCCGAATACTACAGTGCCACCACGCGGATCCTCGTGGTGGCACTGTAGTACTCGGCGACAACGAAGAATGCAATGTCGTAGGCAGTGAGAATAGAAAAATTCGTAATTGGATCCTCGTGGTGGCACTGTAGTACTCGGCGACAACGAAGAATGCAATGTCGTAGGCAGTGAGAATAGAAAAATTCGTAATTGGAGGTTGGCAACGATAAAATATCGCGTGGTGACACTGTAGTACTCGGCGACAACGAAGAATGCAATGTCGTAGGGACAGTGAGAATAGAAAAATTCGTAATTGGAGGTTGGCAACGATAAAATATCGAGAACGTTCTTTTCGCGCCGAGATTAAAGAAAAATTTGTTCTCGGTGGGAGCGTGCACGGAAAGAGGCTATCGAGTAGTGTTCGAGAAGGGTCGTGTAAATGTAATAAAAAATGGTTCGGTAGTCACGTCGAGAGTTAGTCAAGAAAATCGCATTTACCGTATGTTGTTTAGAGTTTTTCCGTCGGAAAATGAAGCGAATGTGACCGCTGCAAGTTTTCGTGTCTGGCACGAGCGTCTGGGGCATGTTGGAAAAAGTGCGGTACGCGATTTAATCAAAAAGGGGTTAGTCAAGGGCGTGTCTATGAAAAACGAAAAAGATTTTTTTTTGCGAAGCGTGTCAGCTCGGTAAACAGCATCGCTTTCCGTTCAAAAAGTGCATCGATGCGGTCGAGACAAAGCCAGGTGAAAAAGTACATACTGATGTCGGCCGACTCGCTAGGTGGTGCGCAATTCTTTTTGACATTCAAAGACGATTCAACCGGATATCGGCACATATACTTTATCAAGGATGTGTCTGATAAGTTCTCGGATGTGTTTGATAAGTTCAAAGAGTATGCGCGGCTCGTCGAGAACAAGTTTAGAAAGAAAATACAAGTGCTTCCATCCGACAATGCGGGCGAGTTCGTGAACGCAAAAATGAAAGAATTTTTGGTTGCGAACGGTATTAGAAAGGAAAATACCGCTCCGTATATTCCGGAGCAGAATGGCCGAGCGGAACGGGACAATAGAACGATTGTTGAAAGTGCGCGATCGATGCTTCATGCGAAGGGTTTACTGCTATTTTTTTGGGCCGAAGCAATCAACACGGCAGTATACGTGTTGAATCGATCGACATCTTTAAAGAAAAATGCAACGCCCTACGACCTATGGGTCCGGAAAAAGCCAAGTCTCGAGCATTTGCGGATATTCGGGTCTCGCGTTTTCGCACATGTGCCGAAGCATCTCACGAAGAAACTCGATCCACGTGGGAAGCCAAAGATATTCGTTGACTACGAGCAGGACTCGTCGAATTACAGAGTTTACGATCCGGAGTTGAGAAAGGTTGAAGTGTCACGTGATGTGACGTTCAACGAGAAGTTCGGAAAAATTGAGCTGATCGAGGAGCACGAAGATGAAAGCATGATTGTGCTAAAACAAAAGGTTATTCCTGCGGAACGAAACGAAGAGCAAACCGAGTCAGAAAATGAATCTGAGTACGAAGTAGAGAAAGTTCCGATTCAAGCTGAGCCGCAGCCAGTGGCTGAACCTGAGCGACGAGTTTTGCGAAACCGAGCCGATATTCGAATGTCAGCGAGATACGCTGACGTTGCCGAGTACAGGGCTCCAGAGTCGTACAAAGAGGCTATGAGCAGCAGCGATGCCGAGCAGTGGGCACATGCTGTTAGAAAGGAGCTTCAAACGCATAAAAAAAACAACACGTGGACGCTCGTTCGTAGATCCTCGAGTCAAAGGCTCATTGACTCAAAATGGGTATTCCGAGTCAAGGAGGATCCAGAGAAGAAAACGAAAAGGTTCAAAGCAAGACTCTGTGCGAGGGGGCTTATGCAGAGAGAGGGGATCGACTTCACAGAGACGTTTGCACCGGTAGTGCGCTATGATTCACTTCGAACGTTGCTGGCAATAGTCGCGGAAGAGGATCTGGAACTTTTGCAGTTCGACGTTCAAACAGCGTTCCTTTACGGTAAATTGAACGAGGACATCTATATGGAGATTCCTGAAGGGCTCGACGTCGAGGAAGAGAGAAGAACGAAAAACAAAAGTGTAGTGTGCAAACTGGTGAAATTCCTATACGGGCTCAAACAAGCCCCACGGTGTTGAAACAAAAAGTTCGTAGATTTTTTGAGCCAATATGAGTTTAAAGTGAGCGAGGCGGATCAGTGTGTTTTTGTCGGGAAATTCAACAACGTGAAAGTGTATCTTGCGCTATTTGTAGATGATGGTCTGTTGGCAGCCACGTCAATGGACACATTAGAGACAATATCGAGCGAGTTAGATAAAACGTTTAATATAACGATAGCTGACGCAAAAATATTCGTCGGGCTGCAAATAGAGAGAAATCGGGATAAAAAGACGCTCTTGATTCATCAAGAAGCATACGCGCGTAAAGTTGTTGAGAGATTCGGAATGACAAAATCAAAACCGGTCGGGATGCCGGCGGATCCGCACGCGGCTCTTTTGCCAGTCGATGAAAATGATGAAACAGTTAACGTACCGTACAGAGGAGCGATCGGTTCGCTAATGTTTCTAGCAATAGTATCAAGGCCGGATATTGCATTCGCGGTGAATGCAGCAAGTAGATTCACAAACAATCATTACGAGTCTCATTGGCGCGCTGTTAAGAAAATAATTGCGCATATAAATGGTACAGTCCATTTGGGAATAACTTATCGAAGCGGCGGTAGAGACTCGGGTCTAATTGGATACTCAGACGCAGATTTTGTGAGTGACGTAGAGTCATGGCGCTCGACAACAGGGTACGTGTTTTATCTATCAAACGGGCCAATGACGTGGTGCTCACAGAGACAGAAACTCGTAACATTGAGTACCACGGAGTCCAAGTATGTCGCAGCAGCCGTGGCGACAAGGAAAGCTATGTGGGTCAGAAAATTGTTGAAAACCTTCGGCGCTCGTGTGTCGAGGCAACAAAGCTTCCAACATTCCAACGTTGATAACCAAAGCGCAATCCGTCTTGTGAGAAACCCGGAATTCCACAAGCGGACAAAGCACATAGACGTGCGGTATCATTACATTAGAGAAAAGTGTGAAAGTAAAGAGATTTTTGTGCATTATGTGCCTAGTGAAATACAACGTGCAGATATTTTCACAAAAGCACTGCCGAGGAGGCGTTTCGAAGAATTAAGAGCAAGTCTTAGTATAAGCAACATTTAAAGAATGCACTCGAACGGCAGTGGTGTTGGTGTGAATGAGGTTTTACGCGCATCTATTTCGCTGGTATGAACGGGCTTTATGTGCGTATGAGAGTCGTTCGGGTAATGTCGGAACCGTTTGGCTGCCATCGAGGCGTCGTGGCGCAAGCACGCTCCGAGCGAGGTAGTATCGCTACGAGCGTCAAGAAGGAAAGAGCTACATTTTGTAAAGAGAGAGAAAAATAAAAGCGTTAACGAGAGTCAGCCATTCTTTGTTAAACAGAATATATACGTGTTACTTCTCGATTTATTTAATCCTCCAATTTATCTCTCATAGATCCGAATAAAAACTACTTGTGCCAACAGTATTGTCGAGTACAATCCAATCAATGGTGGAGTTAAAAAATTGGTATAAAATCATGCCCATGATTCGCATACACTTCAGTCAATATGGGACTTATCGTGGATGTGAAGGGCTTCAAAAGACCCGTCAACGAATTTGTCCTGAAGGAGATGTCCATCGTCAAACTCCACGACAAGAATGCTGAACCACTGACGCTCGCCTTCGATGCACCATTTGTATGGGACTCTACCGGCCAGGTATAAAATGACAAACAAGTGGCTGGAACGCAATTTCCATGGAATCTGATGGGAATACAGCGGCATACCTCACAAAGTAGCTAAAAAGACAATTCAAGAACTCTTGCATGGAGCTGCTACCATCTATGCGAAGGGATTCGAGAAATGTGCATGGTTATCAAGATTCACGGATCCTGCGACAAACGTCATCGACTTGGAGACTCTGGACTGTCCATCGCTGCAGAAGCTGCAGAAAATCACAAACTACAAATATCCCCATCATCCCTTCAACACGAAATACAACTGCGCCCATGAGAATGTCAAATCGGTGAAAAGCTGGTTGAGCGTATACGAAGCGTGAGCGAAGGATTTTTTGAATGAATAAAAAACATTTCGATGAAAATATATGTCACTTGCATTCTTTATTCTTCTGCGAAAACATCCATCATTTACAATTTGATCAAACATATACATTTTTACATAGTCAGCACTTTGAAAAAAAAACCATGCGAACAGCCGTTCAACGATGGTGCCCAATTTTGTCTCCACGCTTGGAAACGATGGAACTCTCGTAGAATCTTCCATCTGTGACGTATTATAATGTTCCAAGCATGGTAGATATGATATCACTTCACTGTTGCTCCCATAATGTTCTGGCAAATGATCCCACAATAAGGCAACATATTTACCCCAATATTTTAGGAGCAAGATCTTTGGAACCTGTTCGAGCTCGTTTTTTATCAAGTCCAGGCTTGGCTGGATGCACTGCGTACATACTCGCACATGCAAACATCTTGACGTTATATTTCGGAATGGAGACCTCGATGAAACTTTTCAAGCGTGCAGCTGTGCTCAAGTGCTCCATCCGCAGTCAAAACCAGTGACCATAGATCATCATAACCCTCCCACTTAATTTTTCAAACTTCTCCCCCACTTTTCCAATCATGAAAAACAAGTTGAAACACGTTCGAAGAAATCCTGCTTGGCTGGATGCACTGCGTACATACTCGCATATGGGAACATCTTGATGATATATTTCGAAATGGAGACCTCGATTAGACTTTTCAAGAGTGCAGCTGTGATCAAGTGGTCCATCCGCGGTCACCGCCTTTGATGATAGATCCCTCAAGTTGATAGTTTTTCCTAGAAATCCTGACATGTCAGAACTCCCCCCATCCGCCGTACCCCCGCACTTGGCTTCCCCGCGCTGGACACCCCCGCCCCGCTCCCCCGGAGATCCCTGGCTTACAGTCCCCCTAGTACATCTATTAGTGGGATTTCAAGAGAAGTTTGGTCTAGGGGTTCATCGATGATTTTGTTATTTATACTTTGCGGAATCAGAAACTTGGTTCGCTGTTACATAATAAATTGCATGAATTTATGTATTTCTTAACCTGATCGTCACATAGATCAGAAAACGTCATTCTTCGCTGAACTTTCTTTCTTATCGTTAACCATGCACACGAAGTTGTAGAACAGCATTTCCAGTGATACATACATACAGTACTTGTGTGATGCATACGTTTTGTACTTTTATATAATCGTGATTTCAACTTTTTATTCTAATAGTAATATGGTGTTTTTAAATCAAATATTGAGAAACATTGTATTTTCTAGGGTTTGACAATTTTATGTACGTTTCTAATAAATACATGCATACAGTATTTGTGTAATGCATACATTGTACTTTTCTATAATCGTCATTCGAACTTTTTATTATAATAGTAATATGGTTTTTTTAAATAAAATATTGAGGAAAATAGAATTTCTAGGGTTTGACATTTTTGTGCACGTTTCAAGTAAATTTGCTTGGCTTTTTCATGAAAAATTATTTCACATTTTGTACGTTCGAATTGAAAAAGTAATAATCTAAATAACATTACTGTTTTTAAAATATCACAAATATTTCGCGGTTAATTAGAACTTTGTAGATAGTGAAACAACCGATAGTTTTTTCGAGGGCATTTTGTATTACTTGACGTTTTTTACTTGTTGAAGAATTTTAGGGTGTATTTTATTACTTTAAGATATCTGTACCGGTCTATGAGAAATAAATTGGGTCTAATTGTTTATAAAAAAATAAAAAAATAAAAAATCAAAATCAATTAGAATGATTTCGTTGTAAGCTATAATGACAATTATTTAATTACATACTACTAAAAGTATTAGTAACAAGATGGTGATTATAATATTTAATAGTATAAGATAATGTTGGCTTTTTACGAAGGAGTTAACTTTCTTTTATGAAGATTATGACAAGACTGCCGTTGTTTTTTATTTTAGAGACAGAGAGAGAGGTTCAATAATAAACACGTGTTGAAGATAAAAAGTTGATATTAATAAGTTATGATGTAACCATTTGAGAAGATTAGAGTACCAGTTATGACGTAAGCACTTGAGAAGATTTGGAAAAAATATCTTCGACCGATAAAACATCAATAATTCAGCATTTATTTTCCATTTGGTATAGCATTGATTATACGCATCAAGCAATGTTAAGGTTTTACCAAAAATACAGATATTCAATAGGTTTAATTCTATCAATAATTCAGCATTTGTTTTTTATTTGGCATAACATTGGTTATACGCATCAAGCAATGATAAGGTTTTACCAAAAATAAAGACATTCAATTGGTTTAATTCTATTTAAAAAATTATATATATTTTATTTAAACGGTCCCGTCACGAATTTTCATAAAATCGTCCATAAGTTGCAAAATATAGACGCAATGTCACATTTATAATGATATATTTCTAACGGAACTGCCTTCCGTTGTGCATACTTCGTTTTTTATTTTTAAGGAAAAACATGCATGGGACAGGGTTGTATGGGCGACTTTCCAATCAGTACCACCGCCGGATAGCGCAGCGCTCGATTTCTATAGGGCCTCGACGTCTCGCGCTATGTCGGTCGAGTCCCGACTATTGCTGCGCGCGTGTGTATGTGTGTTCGCTACACCGGCCGTGTGCAGAAAGAAGTGACCTTCTCGCAAGCGGATCGCCCCTAATGAAAACACGTGTGGTTATCGAACGATACACACAACTAAATTTAACGACCATAGCACGCCTCGTAGCATGTTGCATTGAACATTGTATAGACAAATGGGCTCGAATCGATTTCTCGTTTGGACGACACTCATCGGTGGAAATCTGAGTACGGTCGAAGTTCCTAACAGACGGGGTTACCAGAGACTCGTTCTGTGGAAGGGGGGTGAGTAGTATAACAGGACTGATTCTAACCCAGGGATCTCAGGGGGGAACGGGGCGGGGGACCGAGTGCAGACGTCACGCGGCGTGGAGGGGGAAGGCGCGGCAGAGAGGGGGTCTAGCGCGAGATAGCCGAGAGCGGGGGCGTGATGATACGCGACGCTGAGCGATAAGGGGCGGGAGGGGGGGGGGGGGTCCGGCGCGCGGCCGTCGATACCATAGGGCGGCGGGTAAACTGTTACGTCCCGGAGGGAGATTTAGGTGGGCCTCGCGAGGTTGACGATTTAGAGCGCGGAAGTTCGAATTGAATTAGATTGGGCAGTGAGTCTTTGTTTGGCTTCCGCGTGAGTTCCGAACACAGTTCAATAACAATTTGGATTGAGACGAATTTAAGGTGCGTGATTCTGGTAAGAGAGTTGGATCCGCCCGATGGATTGATCGTTGATCAAATAAATGTTCAGACGCGTAGATTTTGTCTTAATTCACGTAGTTCACGTTTATCACGTTTAACTCTTACAATTTTGGTACGATGATATTTACGCGTACAATGATAACACGGAAACGCAGAGCGAAAGGGTTTAGCCTTGTAAGTCGACTGTTCAGTTTGGAGTGCGAATACAGAGTGTCTGCTCCTTCGTGATATGAAAATTAGGAAAGTCTGGTTGTAGGAGAAGGAGATTTTTTGGAGGAGTGCATTTTCGGATCAGAGCTTCTTAGTGATTGGTTAATCAATCGTGAGAATGTACGCTGACTTACGTGATAGGTCGGCGTCACGCGTGGGAAGCGTTTTGTTCGTCTACTTATTAGGTTACCGCTATGGTGAATGCGGGCATTGTTCTATGTCCGAGGATCGGGTTCAGCGATCGAGGTTTCGTGGGTCTTGCGATATGACCGGGTGACGTGTTCTGACGCAAGCCAGTTTTCCTCGTGGGATTGTTTGGGTCTTGGGACAAGGTCGGATTGTGGCGTAGTTCGGTCCCTGCATTTTGTTCGAGTGCTCTAGGCGTAGGGTTTCTCTTCCGAGGCTGCGAGTACGCTCCTCTCGTAAATTCGTCTGTCGTTGGCTATGTTTATGCGTGGGGACCTACGTGCGACGGATTCGCTTTTGGTCTTCTGGTACGTTTCGGCTATCGCTCGCTTAGCGTTAAAGAAATATAGGTTTTTGATCGATGGGTGAGAGAGCTGCGATCGTGCGTATTTACCATCGTGGTTTCAAAAAGAGAGAGAAAAAAGGTGAAGGCTGTGACGTAACACCTCCCTCCTTCAAGATTGAGCGTCTCGCTCAATTAGATTCAATTATAATTGTAATCGCAAGGTATGGTCGCGCGATTTGTGAGCTGGCATCGTCATTGATCGATTTACAATGTAGCTTAAGTATATTGGGAGATAGGTATTGTTTTGTTATTTGATACAGTAACATAATGCAGTACCATAATGTTTGCGAGAAGTTACATTTCGCTTTGTTTAATTTTATTCTTAGATTCTATCTGGTGTTCATCCACCAGGGTAAACGAAGAAGAAAAGGTATGTATATGTTCTTATTTTATTCTACACATTGTTAACGTATGTCTTCAAGTGATAGTCGTATGATTTTTATCTTAATTGCTAAAATATGTTTTAAGTAATAGTCGCATGTTTTAACCTAGTTTGTGGAAGTCGAGTTCGATGGGGCGCGATAGATGAGCTTAGATGATGTGGAAGGAGCCGTGCAAGTCTGAGTGCATCGGACTTCGGGTTTGCGAGATTGATTCATTAGTGTGCTAGTTTAGCCCGATCACAATGGATAATTTTTCGTTTATTGTTTGTTAACGCGATTTCCATATCGTTTTGGTCTGGGAAAGTTTGTGTTATCTCATAAGGATCTAAATAGTTATCGTCAAATTTTCCTATTTGCTGATTTTCAATCAGTTAAATTTGATCTCCGATTTTGAAATTTACTGGGTTGATTTTCTTATCGAAGTGTGTTTTTGATTTTTGTTTGGCATTTTCGAGGTTGATGCGAGCTAATTGTCGAACTTCTTGTAAATGATGCGCAAGATTTCTCACGTGCTCGTCGTACGTTAAGATTTCGTCGAGATATGAAAATTGAGAGGGTAGTCGTGCTACTTTGCCTAGGACTACCTGAAATGGTGTATAAATCGTGCCTTCGTGTATGCTTGCATTGTATGCGAAAGTTGCCAGCCGTAACCACTTATGCCAATATATTTTATTGGTGTAATGTTTCAGGTAATCCGTGAGCACTTGGTGACTTCGTTCAAGCGATCCGTTCGATTGTTGATGGAATGCTGTCGTTTTAATTTGCTTGATTTTTGGGATCCTCGTTAATTGTTTCATTACACGGCCGATTAAGGCTGCACCTTGGTCTGTCAATATTACTTTCGGACATCCGAATAAGCATATGAATTCCGTGACTAGTGCGTAAACGATTTCGTGCGCGGTCGCGCTTTTCAGCGGAATTGTAAATGAAAATTTCGAGAGGTTGGCCTGAATCGTTAGTATGAAGCGGTGACCAAGTTCAGATTCTGGGGTTATCGGTTCGATTATATCCATTGCAATTTTGTCGAATACGCTGATCGGAGTATCTGTAATTACCATGGGTTGTTTGGTTTTAATTCTCACCTACTTTTTCCTCTGACAACTGGCGCATTGACGAATGTAATCTTCTACTTGTTTTTTGAGATTGTCGCAAGAATATTGTTGTCGGATTCTGTTGTATGTTTTGGTTACGCCCTTATGACCTGCTATTGGAGATTCGTGGCATTCTTTTATGATGTCGAGCCTGTCTTGCTCTGTTGGGACAGTAAGTTCGTCGCGGCAGATTTTTATTTGGATTTCGGTATCCGCGAAAATTTCTCGAATGATGCGTTTTATTTTTGCCCATGCTGAGTCGTTAAGGTTACTGCGCTTCTGAGAAAATGCTGCTGATTTGACGTTCAATTCTACCATCGTTGTTTTCAGATTTCGGAGGGATTTGGTAAGATTTTCTTTTGTTAAGGATGATGTGGAATTTTCCTGTGTTACTAGGGCAAACACTCGTTTCTTTGGCGTTCCCGATATGACGACTTGTCCGATTTCGAAGGTGTTAGTTGGGCATAGATTTTTTTAGCAAGCCCATCTCGATTAATCGTTTGCCGATATCGTTCGAGACTGTACCATCGGCAGAAATGAAACAAATGTAATTGTTTTTTGTCATTTTGATGTTGTCTCTTGTTTCGATGGCGTTAATGAATTCTGTTTGTTGCTCGTTGTTGTTTATTGGCTCCTCTTCAGTGGTATTTGTTCTGCTATTGTCGTTTCCGTTTTCTATCGTAGGGGGGAATTATTGAATGGTGTCGGGGAGGGAGCATTTTCTTGTTGCTGAAAAGATTCGTTTTCGGAGCTGTTGGCGTTTGCAACGTTTGGAAGAGTGGGTGGGGGTTGTTCTTGGCCCGGAGAATTCATGATTACTTTTGCTTGTGAAGTACTCCTGGGTGGCCTTTTTTTACTCTTCGCAACTTGTGCACGTGGGGCACTAGTGTGTGCGTGATTGCTTGCATCAGGGCAGCAAAAACATTTTTTGGGTTTTCGTGGTCTGGAGGATTTACGAGTGGCTAAAAGGACTGGTTCCCCTTTTTTGGCGATGGCTGTTACATCGTCCGTGCGCTGTTCTACGTTGGTAGTTGTGACTTGATTTTTATGACTTTCATCTGTTGATTTTCTATCTTCGTTTGAAAAGCCTACGTCCATAGATTCAATGGTGTGATTGTCCGTGAGACTTTTCTTTTCGTTAGGAAGGAACAATTCATTCTCTCTAAGAGCTTCTTCACTCGTGTTTCCATGACTATCTGGACGGGTAGGCATTTGGTGGAATTTCCTTTTAGTACGTCCAGTGGGTGATGGAGTGAGTCCAAGTGTTTCGTGAGCGCGCTTTTGGAAATTTATGGCAATATTGCTTAGGCTATTGTCGCTCGATTCTTGCTCTGAAGATGAAGATGTTCCGAGCGTGGTAAAGTTACTCAGCGCCATGTGGGTAATGTCTTCCTCGTCTCCCGAAGACGATGTAGATTCGGGTTTTGAAGGGTTCCCGAAGGGGAGATGCCGACGTGTGTGGCTTCTTCGTTTAACTAGTACTTTGAGTTTTTTTCTTCGATATTCTGGTGAATACGATTCCTGGTTTTCCGAGGAATGCGAATTTTGATGCTCTGAGGAATTTGATGATTGTTGCTTTGAAGAACTTGGTCTTCGATGCTCTGAAGAGTTTGTTTTTTTGGTGTTTTGGAGGATTTGATTTTCGATGCTCTGAGGAATTTGATTCTTGATGCTCTGAAGATTTGATATATTACGTGGCCTCTTTTTGTTGAGGTCTTTGATGATCGGTTGATCAGGTCGGTCACCTTGAGTTAGATTTGATCCTTTGGCAAGCGGGCTTACATAGGTTTCTCTCGGAATTGCCGTATCTGTAAGGTTGCTTGCTTGGGGAATCAAGATTGTTTGATTTTGAATTTCATTCGATCGCTCTGCAACGGGACTCACGTACGTTTCTCTCAGAATTGCCGTATCTGTGAAGTCGGTTGCTCGAGGAATAGATATTGAATGACTAAGTGGGGAAGCATTCGCGATGTCATCCTCCGAAGTAGTTTTTGATTTTTTGAGTTTCTTATTATTGGCGCTTGGATCCGATGACGAATATGTTCTTGTAATGCCTGGGTTTGGATGTAGAGTTTTTCCTCCGTATGGGGTGTCGTTAGTACGCCATTTGAATTTGATAAGGAGAGTTATTGGATTTCGAGAAAGTGCGTCGGCGTTTGTATTATCTCTTCCTGGCTTGTACTGGATTTTGAAATCGAACTCTCTTAATTTTTCTCTCCATCTCAGTACGCGTGACGTCGGGTCGTTCGTAGAATTTACCCAGACGAGTGGCCGGTGGTCGGTCAGTAGGGTAAATGGCCGGCCATAAAGATAGGGTTGGAAGGTTTTTAAGGAAAACACCACAGCGACCATTTCTTTTTCCAAAGTGGAATAATTTATTTCGGCCTTGTTAAGAACCCTTGAAGCGGCTGCGACCATGGGGTCTTCTCCGATTTTTCCTTGCGAAAGGATTGCGCCGACGGCGTAGTTGGATGCGTCGGTTGTTACGAGGAAAGGTTCCGAGAAATTTGGGTATTGGAGAATCGGTGTTGAGCATAGCTTGTCTCGCAATGTTACGAATGCTAATTGATGTTGAGATGTCCAATGAAATTTAACATTTTTGCTAGTGAGATCCGAAAGGGGTTTTGCAATTGCTGCGAAATTTTGTATGAAGCGGCGATAGTATCCAGCTAGACCTAGGAATTCTTTTACGTTCTTCGGAGTTTTCGGTATTTTGGATTCTCTCACGGCTTCGATGTTTTTTGGATCGGGTTTTAATCCATCTGCAGAGATTTGATGTCCCAGATATCTTACTTCGGTTCTTAAGAATTCGCATTTATCCGTTTGGAGAGTTAGATTTGCGTTACGTAATCTTTCCGCAAGTTTTCTAAATTTGCTTTCGTGTTCCTCGATTGACCGTGCGTAGATTACTATGTCGTCTAGATATACGAATAAATCGTTACCCTGTAACCCTTTTAGAACAAGGTCCATCAATCGTTGGAATGTGGCTGGTGCATTTTTTAATCCGAATGGCATTCTATTGAATTCGTAATGACCGTGAGGGGTCGTAAAGGCTGTCTTGTGTTTGTCTTTCGGATCCATTTCTATCTGATGAAAGCCAGATGCTAGGTCAAAAATGGAGAAGTACTTCGCACCGCCGAGTTGGTCAAGGATGTCTGTTATTAACGGCAGGGGGTAAGCATCTCCTATTGTGACATCGTTTAATTTTCTGAAATCGATTACGAGTCTCCATCGTTTATTGCCTCTTGAGTCTGCTTTTTTCGGAACTATCCAAACTGGTGAATTACACGGTGACTTCGAGGGTTCAATGATATTTAATTGTAGCAGACCGTTAATTTGTTTTTCTATTTCTGGTCTTTGGAATGGCGGATGTCTGTACTGTCTTGTATTGACCGGTCGATCGTCTACAATGGGAATTCGATGTTTGCATTCGTTTGTTGATCGGAGGGGTTCACCAGGTAGATGAAAGAGGTCTACGTATTCTTCTACGAGTGTAGATACCGCATTATGCTCTTCGTGATTGAGGTGATTAAGCCGCAAAAAACTCATTACTCCGTTTTCTCGGTTTTCTCGCGTCCGAGGGTTTTTGTGCTCTAGGGTCTGTGTATTCGCGGTGTGGTCATCCTCTTGATCGTTCTCGTCTGTACTCATATCGAAAGGATATAGTGAAATTACGGGAACCTCTACTCTGACGTCCTCGTTCAAGGTATTGATAGCGTACAGGTATGCTTTGGCATTGGTATTTTTAACCATTGCTTCGCCTGCAAAGATGCCATCTCGAAATGGTATACGGGGTACGTAACCTGTCTCTAATGGGTTTCCGACTCGAATGAACATGATCGTTTTCTGTCTGGCCCACAGAAGAAATGATTCTGTGTTTGTAAATGGGATGTCCACGTTATTGACTCGTACGTATCGCCCTTCCCAGTCGATTCTACCTTTCCTTTCTCCGATTGTTTCATGACCGAGGATTGCGTCGAATTCAACAGGGAAGTCGTCCGGGATAACATTGAATGTTACGGACTGGTCATGAATTGCGATGCTAATTTGTCCTAGTGTCCTGGGTCTATCGATGATCGAAATTCCGTATAATTCGTAAATTATGAAATTGTTTATGATATTTGCGTGACGAATATTTTTGATTTTGATCAAATTGAATTGTGAGCCTGAGTCTGCGAGAAATAATGTTTGCGTTTTCTTGAGATCTTCCCATTCAATGCTAATTGTGGGTGAGTGGTAGTTATTCGTTCGTGTGCTCAAGTTATAAGAGGCTTGGAGGATTTTTTGTTTCGTTTCCGATTTTACTGTGTCTGGCGTCCTTGGGTGTTTGGGCCCGTCGAGACGCCTGGTCGAGGGGTCGTTCACTCGTTTCCCGGCTGTTTTCCGGCTTGAGCCTCGTCTTTTCTCCCATTATTATATGCTCGTTTACGGCATTGATTTATGAAGTCGCCCGGTTTTTTACAATAGTTGCATGATATGTTACTTCTGTTTGTAGCATCTTTTGGTGAGTTGTCTTTTGCCAGAAGGTAGCAATCATTTGTTGTATGGTTTGTCTTTTTGCAATAATTGCAGAATTTGCTCGGGTTTGCACGAAAGGTTGAGCTTCCGGGTTTGTTTTCGTTTTGACTATTTAATTTGTTGAAAGGTTGAATTGGAAGGCAAGTCGATTGTATATTTTTGGGGTCGATTGGTCCTACCATTTTTTCGATATCCGTTGCTTGTTTGAAAATGCTTTCGAGATTTGGGTACCGTTTGCATGCTATATGGGGGCGATATGCGGCGTTAAGACCTCTTCGAAATGGATCAGTCGCTATGTCTTCCGCGATAATTTTCGCTCCTTCGATAGAACGTAAGTTCGAATTCTTGATGGCTTTGTTTGTCTTTTTCAAGTGAGTGTTTAGTCTACTGTAGAAGCTGAGTACCGTTTCTTTATCTTTTTGGGAAAATGTGCTCATTTCCGTGATCCAGGTGAGAGGGGGTTTGGAAGGGATGAATTTTCGTTTTAGCATGTCTGTGAACTCATCGATTGTTATTATTGTAAAGCTTTCGAGACTATCGCAATCGATTACTTTGCATTTACTCTTTAAGAGTGTGACTATTAATCGTTCGCCTACAGCTGGAATGAATTCTTTCGCGTTATCGTAATAGCTCAAAAAATGATTTATCGAACATGTTTTAGGCATCCCATCGAACTCGGGTAAATATCTTGTGAAATCTCGATAATTAGCGTGTAGTGGATATATATTATTTTCAAAAGACGCTTGATAATAGTTATGCGCATTTGGTGGTGGAATCGTTGTCTGTGACGTGTAGATATGACTTTGTTGAGCTGGGTGATGGGCTTCCGAAGTCTCCATTTGGATTGGTGTAGAGATTATGAGTTTATGACTTACTCAGTGATGATCTTGTAGCTCGCTCGTGCCAATGATGTTTGGTTGCAGCCAAGTGGCGTTAGGCTACTGTGGTGCTACTCGTGAGGTGCGACTGGTGTTTTGACCTGCAGTCCAGGTGTGCGTTGCTGGCTCGGGTCTGCTCTTCGGCCTTGCGTCCTTCGTTAATTTATGGCTCTGCGTCCCTTGTGTTGATCTCGGTGCGACGTTGGTGTGGAGCACTTGTTCGTTTCACACGGAAGAGTCTTTTTATTTATTTTTTTTACACGATAGTTTATTCCGCGTTCGTGATCCGTTTTTCACCGACACCGGATTGATTGTCACCAGTACTATAGCCGATGAATTGTCTCTTTGTTTTTCTGCTGCCACCAGTTTTATTGCTGATGGGTAATTTATTTAAAGTTTTTTTTCTTTTTTCCGCTGCCACCAGTTTTATTGTATACTAAACTGTTACGTCCCGGAGGGAGATTTAGGTGGGACTCGCGAGGTTGCCGATTTAGAGCGCGAAAGTTCGAATTGAATTAGATTGGGCAGTGAGTCTTTGTTTGGCTTCCGCGTGAGTTCCGAACACAGTTTAATAACAATTTGGATTGAGACAAATTTGAGGTGCGTGATTCTGGTAAGAGAGTTGGATCCGCCCGATGGATTGATCGTTGATCAAATAAATGTTCAGACGCGTAGATTTTGTCTTAATTCACGTAGTTCACGTTTATTACGTGTAACTCTTACAATTTTGGTACAAAGATATTTACGCGTACAATGATTACACGGAATCGCAGAGCGAAAGGGTTTAGCCTTGTAAGTCGAGTGTTCAGTTCGGAGTGCGAATACAGAGTGTCTGCTCCTTCGTGATATGAAAATTACGAAAGTCTGGTTGTAGGAGAAGGAGCTTTTTTGGGGGAGTGCATTTTCGGATCAGAGCTTCTTAGTGATTGGTTAATCAATCGTGAGAATGTACGCTGACTTACGTGATAGATCGGCGTCACGCGTGGGAAACGTTTTGGTCGTCTACTTATTAGGTCACCGCTATGGTGAATGCGGCCATTGTTCTATGTCCGAGGATCGGGTTCAGCGACCGAGGTTTCGTGGGTCTTGCGATATGACCAGGTGACGTGTTCTGACGCAAGCGAGTTTTCCTCGTGGGATTGTTTGGGTCTTGGGACAAGGTCGGATTGTGGCGTAGTTCGGTCCCTGCATTTTGTTCGAGTGCTCTAGGCGTAGGGTTTCTCTTCCGAGGCTGCGAGTACGCTCCTCTCGTAAATTCGTCTGTCGTTGGCTATGTTTATGCGTGAGGACCTACGTGCGACGGATTCGCTTTTGGTCTTGTGGTACGTTTCTGCTATCGCTCGCTTAGCGTTAAATAAATATAGGTTTTTGATCGATGAGTGAGGGTGCTGCTATCGTGCGTATTTACCATCGTGGTTTCAAAAAAAGAGAGAAAAAAGGTGAAGGCTGGGACGTAACAAAATGTTGAAAACTCATAAAATCATGTGACTGATTATAATCATTAAAGTTATTTACATATTATCGATGCAGTCGGAGCGTTTTTATTACGTCACTGGAAGTCTGTACAAAGAACAATTAGATACGCGTGTGCACGTGTGTGTGTGTGTGTGTGTGTGTGTGTGTGTGTGTGTGTGTGCGTGTGTGCGTGCGTGCGTGCGTGCGTGCGTGCGTGTGTGCGTGCGTGCGTGCGTGCGTTCGTGTGTGCGTGCGTGCGTGCACGCGTGTGTGTGTGTGTGTGTGTGTGTGTGTGTGTGTGTAGTATTTTGGAATTTCGGATTGCTATGCATGCACGACTTGAGCACAGACGTCCTATTGGTTTGCATATATATAGTGTGTCTCTCTCACTCACGCTTCTGACACCATGTTGAATATTCGGTCTAGATACCGAATGGCGTTTAATTTCAGTCGGCAACACGTCACGTCCTTTAAAATTCGTAAAATCCCTCACAGACCCTACATTGATCGCTCTATTTTTTTCTGCTCTATCCCCGACTCTATACCAATGGCGGTATAAAAAAGCCTGAGAGGGGAGGCTGTTAGACTTCTGATATAATGAAAAAGAGGGAAAATAATTTTTTCTTCGAATTGTGAAACGTTGTGATTGCTGCTGCTGCTCGGAAGTTTTAACACTTTAAATGGAGCAGTCAACAAACCAACATCGTTTCTTACTTCAACAATTTGTTAAAACTTATAAATATGTGTAGCAACGTGTTAGAACAAAGACTACGAGAACAAGCTATACTCATAAATTCGGTGGAAGAGTATAATGTGTGGGAGCAACAATACAGCGAATTAATTGAATCGTTGGAGAATCAAAGTCGAAATAAACGTCCGCGATTGACAATTGGTAATCGACAATCATTAATCGCTCAGACAGCGCGACTTGAAAGTTTGAAAAGTTCGATACGTCAACGTTTTGTTTATAAGGGGGCTGGATGTAGTGCGCGAGGAAATGGTTTGATTTGGCGGAACATTGAGACGGCATTCGAAAGTCGCATCAGTATGCGACTAGTCAGTACTGGTTTAGTAATTAACCGCAACCATATTGAACCACGTCAATTTCTCGAAGATGCCCGAGACATAGTGCTTTACATGTGAAAAACATTGTTGAACAACATTTTAGTGTAAAGGTTAATACCACGTTCAATGGTGAGTTTGTGGCAGGGGGTAAGCACGCAAACAAAAGTGTCAATACAAAAAATGTTGAACTTTTTCAAACATCTGATTTAGATGAGTGGTATGAACAACGCGTTGTCGAACCCACTCTAGCATCCCTTGGCGAATTTCAAGAACGCGATAGTGGCTGGACCTTGTTAAAAATTCTAAATTTAACCATAAGTGTGAATAAATATAGCCCAATGCGTGTCGGTTACCACCTTAAATTACCACAGGAAGTAATGACAAAGCGTGTAGTAGTAAATATAAAGTCCAATGACAATGCGTGCTTTGTGCGGTCCGTGGTCGCGGCTCTATACCCTGCCGAACGTAAAAGTGATCGCGAATCTTCATATCCACATTTTTCGACGGTTTTAAATCTGCAGGGTATTGCCTTCCCCGTGACTCTAGAAAAAATTAAAAAATTCAAACAACAAAATAATTTATCAATCAATGTGTATACCATCGAGAAGAAGAAACCCCTTCCAATACGCATTAGTGAGCACAAAAGGGATAAGCATCCAAATTTGCTGTACCTTCAAGATCCATCAGACACCAATGTTGGACATTTTGCGTGGATTAAAAATTTATCCCGACTGGTGAGCTCGCAACTTAGCAAACTGGGCGATCGAAAATATATGTGCGATCGGTATGTAAACCTACAGTACAACCAAATATGCGAAATACTTATACATTTGAAAAAATCAGTCGAATAAAAACAATTAAATCTCTTTGCACAGGTGCTTGCATTACTTCAGTTCGAATGTGAAACTAGAGTCACACACAACGGATTGTGAAAAGCTGAACGACTATGCCATTCAGTTGCCAGGCGAAGAGGACAAGTGGCTCACTTTCAACAACTTTGATCGGAAGCAGCGTCTCCCCGTCGTTGTACACGCAGACCTCGAGTGTGTCTTTTCGAAAACCGACGATCCAAATAGGTATCAACATCACAAAGTATTCAGTGCTGCGTATTAGATGCATTGTCCATATGACAATTCCTTATCCAAGTTGGTTCAAGAACTGAAAAGTTAAGCTATTTGCGTGAAAACCATTTTATGTACTAATGTCCCCATGATACATTTGAAACGCGAAGAATGGGCAGAATTTCGACGCACTACGCACTGCCACATATGTGAGGAAACGTTTATGCAAGGCGATACACGTGTTAGAGATCATTGTCATTCGACTGGGCGTTACCGAAGCCCCGCGCATTCGAACTGCAATTTGAACTTTTAGCAATCCTTTTTCATCCCCATCGTATATCACAATTTATCCGGATATGATGCGCATTTCATTATTAAGGAAGTGGCTACAGCTTTCGAAGGGAGTGTCGAAGTACTTCCCATAACAAAAGAAAAGTATATTTCATTTACGAAAAATGTGGAACTCACGAATGATACCCGAAATGATATCAAATTGCAATTTATTGAATCATACAGATTTCTCAATACTTCTCTCGATAAATTAGCATCGTTCCTTACCAAGGATAAACTAAAAATTTTGAAATCTGCAATTCCTAACAATCAACAATTCGATTTATTGACACGCAAAGGTGTTTTACCATATGAATTTGTGGATGACATCAGTAGGCTGCGAGAAACGTGTCTACCCCCAATTGACTCATTTTACAGTTCATTGAGTGGTGCCACTGTACGCGAGAGCGACTATACACACGCGGAAAATGTCTGGAAGGAATTATCTATTCAAATTTTAGGCGAATATAGCGATCTATATTTGAAAACGGATGTCCTGTTATTAGCTGAGATATTTGAGAATTTCCGTGATAGCTATATTGAGAGCTATGGACTTGACTCGGCATATTACTATTCACTTCCCGAGTATGGGAAAAATACATGGGACGCAATATTGAAGCACACGAGTATTATATTCGAATTGCTCACTGACATTGAAATGGTCATGTTTATCGAGCGTGGTATACGTGGCGGATTAAGTCAAAGTTCGAACAGATATGCTAACGCGAATAACAATTATATAGTCACATCCATCTAAAGCTCCATCCAAAGATCCATCTAAAGCTTCATCATATCTCATGTATTTCGATGTAAACAATTTATACGGCTGGGCAATGTGTCAGTTTTTGCCTGATGGCAATTTTAAATGGGTCAACGACCTGTCAATTTTTTATGTATCATCAATCTCAAACGATTCGCCTACGGGCTACATTCTCGAGGTAGACTTGGATTTTCCCACAGAATTTACACGATGCACATAGCGATCTTCCGTTTTGTCCAACGCGTGGAAAACCACCCGGTAAGCGGCAGGACAAGTTGCTCGCAACTTTGTACAATAAAGAGCGCTATATTGTACATTACCGGAATGTTCAACAAGGTCTACACCATGGGCTCCGTAGAACAAAAATTCATCGAATATTGCAATTCCAACAATTTCCATGGTTACGGTCTTACATCGAGCTAAACACGCAATTCAGAACCATGACGAAAAATGATTTTGAAAAAAATGTATATAAGCTGATGAATAATGCGGTATTTGGCAGAACAATGGAAAAAGTTCGAAATCACGTTGACGTGAAACTATTGACACAATGGGAGGGGAGATATGGTGCCGAGGCGATGATTACGAAGCTCAACTTTCAGAGTAGGAGCATCTTTTCCGAAAACTTGATTGCCGTTGAATTGCGTAAACTTGATGTAAAATTTTACAAACCATTATATGTCGGTATGTGTATACTCGATATATCGAAAAGATGTTTGAACGAGTTTTACTATGATCATACGGTTCCGTTGTATCGTGAAAAACGTAAGATAATGTACACCGATACCCATAGCCTTATCTACCACATTGAGTGCGAAGATGTGATCTTGATAAAAACTTGCCGCAATATTTTTTTCTCGTTACCTATATTGACATTCCTTGGCTTCATTCTAATTGTACGGTGTACAGAGTCATTATACTCGACAATTAAATTATCAAGAATATCGATTCACTTAAAATTACTACGAAAACTAAATTGCTTCCACATTTTGTTATAAGTGTACGATTTAAAACGCTCGCAAATGGATGCTTTTAAATTACTAACCGTTGAATACATGTTAATATTGTGCTTTTCCATTAGAGACTTGAAAGTGGAACTATAAAATTCTTTTCCATGACCGACATGCAAGTTCTGCGGTGCCTGTCCTCCCTTATCGATTATTGACTTCATGGCGGCTGCTGCATCTCTGCTATTCTTATTCAACATTAGTGCGGCCCAGTCAAATTCTGAGAAAGTATTGATGACGGTGAGGAGAAATTTATGTTTGGAATTTTCATGCGCGTATGATGACATATCGACGAGATCAGCTTGCCAGGTTTCGTCCAAACCACGGATGTCCACATGTCGACGATGATTATTTCGTCGCGCAGGCTTATGTAGCTCCAGCACGGGAGCGCTCTTTTTCTCGTTCATTTTCTAGTCCACTCAGTCGCGCATTCAGTGCGCGACTGAGTGTTTTTGCAATGTCTCTCATCGTAGCTTCAAGTCCATTAACCAGCAACTGATTAATCTCATTCATTTCTTTGCGTATGTTGTTAATGAAATTTCGAGATTTTTTATGTAAAGCACTCAGAGTGATGGCGTCTTCTTGTGCTTCCGGATTAGCGACGTTACACAATCGTTTCTGCCCCAAGTCATAATGGTCATCTGCGGTCGTTCTAAACTCAATCCCAGGTCGGCACGGCGGACCTTGCTTACTGAGGAGTACACTCTTATTTAATTGGCGTGCAAACACATCGACACTCCTGTTGAAAATGCGTGAATTCTCCGATGCTGAGTTAATAAATGATTTCAACTTCGTGCAATTCCTCGATAATCGATATGATTTGATTCGAATGCGCAGAATTTCCGGCTGCTTGCGATGCCAGAAGTAAGCGAAGACGATCTACTAGCTCATTTGGATTATCCTAATAAATATAGTCCAATTGGGTGTTTTTTCTGGCTAGCTTATACTTTGGCAGACCCTTTCCCACTTGATGATCGACTATATTTGTGATATAAGTGTTGAATTTATGGCAGGTATTACGTCGTATAGCCTCATTAGGCTTGTAAAATATTTTGTGCGCATTTGTCGAGATGACAATCCTTTCATAGTTTTGCAAATCATCCCGTGTGAGAGTTTCGACATTGGGCACTTTTTTAAACACAGCTCCGTTAATCCAACAGTTTTCGGATAATTCACATCACCCACACGAATATGTTGAGACGCAAAATTCATCGGAGAATTGCCACTCATTCATTTGTTGTTTGCGAGATTCCGTACACCATATAATACATCCAAGCTTGCCTTTCTAATTGTTCGTAATAACGGAAGATATTCACCAATTAATTCATCAACATTCTGCGGGTCATCATCATCCTCATATATCAATTTAAAACAATCTTGTGTTTCACTTTTGAAGGAATCTTGTGACTCATTCTCCAATTGATTTTTCACACTATTTATCGCATCTCCTTCTCCAGCATTGTCTCTCTCTTTTTCATCCTCAATTTCCTCCTTCGCTACCTCACCGTTTTTATACGACACCAATTTCTCCAATGGTCTCACTATAAGCATAAAGACATCTTGCATTCTCTGCTCATCGCTATCTTTTCAGATTTTCATCATTCGATGCTTTCGTCTGATTGCATTGATCGCCTTGGCAATTTCACACACTACATCTTTTTCACGTAAAAGTTGTTCCGTCTTCATGTGCACACCTGACGGTCTTCACCGTCAGGTGTGCACAATTCACTGTCAGGTGTGTCTCTTCAATCACCAGCGATGAATCATTTATCAATGGTCAGACAATAATCAAAACCTCATCTATATCGACCCTCATTAATACCACTATCCTTATCAATCGTGATAAATGCATACTTATCGGAATTCCAGCATTTCATGCACATGTTTTTAAAGCACGAATAAGTCATATCCGTATTAACATGATCGTTGTAGACGTGTTTGAGATTCATATCGTCCTGCTTGAAAAGCACCACGAAATTAGCATTATCTCTCACGAGATGTCTGAGGATACGGGTGTATGTCTGACAAAGATAAAAACTGTCAACAATCTCGTGGCTTCCCATGGAAAAGAAGGCTCTAACATTATCCTGTTTTTCATACGCTATATCATCAAAGATGAATATAGAGTTGGATTGTGCATCACTTGGTGCTATCACTTGTTCATGCGCGTTGATTGGATGATACGTAACTCCACTCACAGGTTCGAGCAACCGTTCGAGCAACTTATACTTTGACTGCTTAAGCGATTTGGAATAAAAGTAAATGTTCCCCAATCTCAAACCATTGGGATGAATGATAAGAGTGAGCAAAGCGTTGGTTTTCCCACAATTCGATGGACCACAGAATAGTGCACGTATGCTATCCGGCAATAAATTTCCATGACGTTTTTGTCGCTTCTTCGCCCCAGCATCTTCGACTAATTCATCGAAATTTATCACGGGAAGTCCGCCTCCGATAGTTTGCTTGTTGGGCGTCATCTCACACACGACTAACGGCGCAATCATATGAATAGCATTCTTATAGGGATTAACCATCAATCGCGTATTGTCTTTAGATATGATTGTGCATGGCAAGAGTGGTAAAGGTTTCGTCAACCGCCTAATCAAGAAACTCCCCGTTGAACTACATCTGCCCGGGTATCAGTAATGCGGACCAGGCACAAAGTTGACCAAGCGGCTTGCTCGTGGTGATCCGGGTATTAATCCAGTGGATACGGCATGCAAACAACACGATATTGCATATTTGAAAAATCCGGATAATCTTGAAGCGAGACATTTGGCGGATAAAGTGTTGTCTGAACAGGCTTGGCAACGTATTACCGCTAAAGACGCTAGCATTGGTGAAAAAGCCAGTACTTGGGGTGTGGCAAATATTATGAGGACAAAGAGAAAATTCGGTATGGGGATGAAAACCCGTAACGGTGGCATTTCTTTGAAAAAAAAAATTGGCTCCGCAAAGAAGACAATGATTGACAGTGATGATCCACAAAAGATTATTAGATCAGCTCTGAAGGGTGCTCGTGAAGCTGTAAAGACACAGGGTGGCACAGTGTGCACACCTCGGGTTCTACCTATACCTCATAAAAGTGGTGGTTGATTACCGTTTCTCGTGCCCATTTTTGCGGGTCTTAGCGCTGCTATTCCGTTGTCAGGTGGTGCGGCTAGTACAGCTAAAGCTGTAAATGCTGCTCAAGCAGCTAAACGTGAATTGGATGAAAGTAAGCGTCATAATCGAACAAATGAAGCAATTGCATTAGGTCGGGGTCCACATCTGAAACCATATACGCAGGGATTGGGTCTTCATATCAAGCCAAAAAACTAGAAGTAACGTTACCTCACCCCTCACCGATATCGACCTTCTTAAATATGTGAAAATCCTGAAGATTCCATATTTCCGTGGAGTTTACATGTGCGATACATTGCCAGCGAGCGGACCCCTCAAATGTGAAGCGGCAATTGTAAATTTGGATGAAAATGTCGGTCCTGGAACACACTGGGCTGCTTACAAAAAGACTGGATGGAAAGTCATGTACTTTGATAGTTTCGGCAATCTTCCACCATCATCCGAACTCACGAGATATTTTCGTGTTGGTAGCGTTAATCATAATTATAGGGGATATCAGTATGATACGATTGAATGTGGACATTTGTGTCTGAAGTTTCTTTCTCGACAATTGCAGCACAACGACAAATATACACTATATATAGGTGGGAAACGACGTGGAGATTTCAGTTGCCAATTTACCAGCACCAGATGATAGCTTAACCTTGACCATATCTGGCCCATCGTCCATACTCGAGGCGCAGTACTGTCCCCCCACCGAACACTCGCCACACAAAAGTTATACCCTCGGTCTCGTTGAATTGTTAACCTTCAACTATATTCCAAATATCGACGTTGACCATGATAAACGTTACGTGGGAGATGAGGTATTGACGATCGCTACCGGTAGCTATGAAATAGAGGATATTGAGGCGTTTGTACAAGCAGAGCTCACGCGTAAAAACATCAAAATCAGCAATAAACCGAATAATAATACGCTACGCAGTGAGATCGAGTGTGATTACGATGTCAATTTTGAGCCGAAAGATTTTATTGGCCATCTTCTAGGCTTCACTGCACGCAAATTGGAACCCAATATAATACACGAATCTGACCTTCCAGTAGCCATTATCAATGTGAACGCCCTACGCGTTGAGTGCAACATAACCGCTGGAGCCTATATTAACGGACAAAAAGTACACACAATTCACGATTTTTTTTTATCTGTGCCACCGGGCTATAAGATCATTGAAGTTCCCTCATACGTTATTTATCTGCCAATCACGAGCCGAACGATTGACGCGATACAGCTTCGCATAGTGGATCAGGACGGTGATTTAGTAAATTTCCGCGGTGAAGTAATCACCATACGCCTGCATATAAAGTCGTGATGGGTATAGTTTTCAATAGATTCTCCAATAACAATAAACGGTTAAAGAGAAAAACAATCAATCGTCGGCCAGCGCCCAAAGTGCTAACACCTCAAAACGTGCTACTCTTGAAGAATTTGGGTCTCAAAGTGCGTGGCGAAAGCGTGTAAAAAATTATTTAGTCTGTGCTCTGTGCATCCGTTGCGTGAAATGGAAGAAGAAATTGTAACCATTCAAACGCCCGTGGTCTTTGATGAATCCATCCTCCATTGTGAGATTCACGCTCATCAGCCATATGCATCTTCAACCTTTAAAAACAGCGATGAAATCCGTATTGCCATCCACCGTCAAGACCTCTCTATCCTGCCCAGCAAGAGTTCCCTACACATATGTGAAAATTATCCAAGCGTGACGGGGCGCCAACCACTGCTACAAGTCTCGTCAACAATGCCATTTGTCATTTGTTTGAGGAAGTGCGAAATGAATTGAATGCCATAGAAATCGATCGTAATAAAAATGTCGGCATTACGAGTGTAATTAAGGAATATTCATCTCTCTCATCGGCCAAAAGTTCTATGCTCGAGAACACTGGATGGCTCGATGTCAAAGAGACCAAGCAGACTGCAGATGTATCGGGAAACTTTGATGTGTGTATACCGCTCAGCATGCTCCTCGGATTTGCCGAAGATTATCGGAAAATTGTCGTAAATGCCAAGCACGAGTGGATTTTCACAAGATCAAAGACCGATGACAATGCCATTGTACAAACAGCGCCCGAAGACTACAAACTCGTATTGCACAAAATAGAATGGCTCGTACCGTATGTAACAGTCTCAGATCAGCGAAAAATTCAACTGTTAAAGTTTCTCGGCAAAGACGCACCAATTTCCATGAGCTGTCGTACATGGGAAATGTACGAATATCCATTGCTGCTTGCCACCTCCGAGCACGTGTGCTCTGTGAAAACCTCGAATCAGCTGGAGAACCACGATATGTTATACTCGCGCTGCAGACGGGACGGAAAAATAAGAAACAACACAATGCGAGCCACTTTGATCATTGTAATTTGGGCGTTGTCAAACTATACCTCAACTCGCAACCTTATCTATATGGAAATTTGAATTTGAAGATTGATCAAAATCAATATGCTCTTCTCTACGAGATGTATGTAAACTTTCAACCGACCGATTACAACAAAGAGGGTGGACCATGGCTGAGCAGGATTGAATTTTTTAGAAAAAGCCCCCCTCGTTGTCGTTGACTGCTCGAAGCAAAACGATTCTCTCAAGTCCGGTCCTGTGGACGTGCGCCTTGAGTTCGAATTGAAAACCAATATTCCACCGCAAACCTCAGCATACTGCATGATCTTCCAGATCGTATTGTCGAGTACAATCCAATTAGTGGTGGGGTAAGAAAATTGGTATAAAATCATGCCGATGATTCGCGTCCACGTCAGTCAACATGGAGCTTATCGTCGATGTGCAGGGCTTCAAGAGACCCATCAACAAATTTGTCCTAAAGGAAATGTCCATCGTCCATCGACGCACCATTTGCATGGGGCTCTTTACCGGCCAAGTACAAAATGACAAACTCGTGGCTGGGACGCAATTTCCATGGAATACGATCGGATCATAGCGGCATACCGTACGAGGCAACTAGAAAGTCCATTCGAGAAATCCTGCAAGGAGCTCCAACCATCTTTGCGAAGGATTTCGAGAAATGCTCATGGCTATCAAGATTCACGGATCCCGCAACAAAGGTCATCGACTTGGAGACTCTGGACTGTCCATCGCTGCAGAAGTTGCCGAAAATCACAAACTCCAAATGCTCGCACCATTCCTTTAACACGAAAAACAACTGCGCCCATGTGAATGTAAAATCGCTGAAAAGCTGGTTGAGTGTATACGAAGCGTTGTGTGAGCGAGGGATTTTTTTTTAATGAATAAAAAAAAACATTTCGAAGAAAATATATATCATTTGTATTCTTCATTTATTCTACGACGAAAATAGTTTGAATTTCTCCTTCTCGTTCATTTCAATAATAGTTTTTTTCAATACATTTTTACATAGTCAACACTAGAAACGTCGAAAGCGATGGCGAGGCGACTGTGATGCGGACAGCTGTTTCACTGAACGATGCTGCCTTAACGAATGTTGTCTTTTCCACCATGCTCAGAGATGATGGAACCTGACGCTGTTGTATTTTCCACAACTGCATGTAGAGTTGACCATGGCGCGCCAGTTGCAGCATACTCTCGATGATGCGGACAGCCGTTCGACGATGATGTTCCAACGAATCTTGTCTTTTCCACCATGGTGTACTCACAGTCGATAGAACTCGACGCTGTTGTATTTTCCACCGATGTACCTCATGACGAGATGATGATCGCGTGCCTCATGCCGCATACACTCGAACGTTTCGAAATCTTCATCAAAGGCCTTCACAAGTCGCGCTGGTAAGAAGACAGTGAATGCATTCGCGATGTCAGCGATGCAGCGTTTCCCAAACTTGGTTTGTACGGCCCTCATGTCAGAGATTGTATGCTCTGAGTGAACGAAGAGTTCTGACAGCTTCGTCGTTGGCAGGACTTCCGCCATTCGGCAGACTTTGTTGATACTCGTAAAATCCATTTTCGACACTTGTTTCTTTTCACCAAATTTTCAAGGTATTTTTGAAGATGTTGGCGTGGCGGTGGAATAGTGCAGTCTGAGCTTGGTCCATGAAATTATAAGCTCCCTCGTTTTGTAATCCCACCACTCAAATTTTCAAACTTCTCCCCGCTTTTCCAATAATAAAAAACGGGTTCAAACACGTTCGTGGAACCCGGTTCTCTTCCCACGTGGAAAGTTTCCCACCTCATGACATTTTTCACAGTCTCGGCGTTGGGGTGGGGGACCATCAATGTGATCTTTCATTTGTGGCGTATTTATAATGTTCCATGCATGGAAGATATGATATCACTTCACTGTCGTTGCGATGATGTTCTGGCAAACGATCCCAGAGTAAAGCAATGTAATGACCCGAATATTTTAAGAGCAAGACCTTTGGAACTTGTTCGAGCTCGTTTTTGGTGAAGTCCAGGTGGTGTTTGGCCTGATGCACTGCATACATACTCGCACATGTGAACATCTTGTGTCTCTCTCTCACACACACACTCATGTGCACACGCGTATCTAAATTTTTCTTTGTGCGGACTTCCAGTGACATAATAGAAACGCTCCGCCTGCATCGGTAATATGTAAATAATTTTAATGATTATAATAAATCACATGATTTTATGAGTTTTCAACATTTACCCGCCGCCCTATGGTGTCAACGGCTCCGCGCTAGACCCCCCCCCCCATCGCTTAGCGTCGCGTATCATCACGCCGCCACTCTCGGCTATCTCGCTCTCTGCATCCCCTCCCCCCTCCTCGTCGCGTGACGTCTGCCCTCGGTCCCCCGCGCTGGAGCCCCCGCCCTGCTCCCCCTGAGATCCCTGGGTTAAAATCGGTCCTGTTATACTACTGGGGTCACATTTTTCCATATTTTTTAAATTAATTTAAACAAATAAGCTTGAATACGATTTATATTCTTGATGCAATTTATCGTCGATGAATTTCTGTCGGCCAAATTCTCCAGCGAACGAGATCGCCCGAGAGCCACTCTGCGAATGAGTGATAAAATTTAACAAGCAATGCCTATTGTTTAAACCAATACGATCGCAATTGTTCCCTCTGCCGGAGTTCACCGTCGGCATGTTCCACGAGGAACGAATTCTCCAGCAATTGACATAGCTAGAATCGCTCTAAGGTAGCGGTGAAATTTTGTGTTCGCGAAATGCTCACAATGTCACATTTTACAAACCTTCTTCAATTAATTCGAACAAATAAGCTTGAGCACGATTTATTCTCTAGATGTAGGTTATCGTCGAAGAATTTGATTTGCGCCAAATTTTCGAGCGACTGGGATTGCCCGAGACTCACTCTGCGAAAGAGTAGTTAAAGTTTTACATGCAACGCCTATTGTTTCATCGAATGCGTTCGGCATTCTTTCTCTAAACCGGGGTTTAGCTTCGGCAGGTTTTCGGGGCCAGAATTTTCTACCAATGGAGATGGCTAAACCCTCTTTGCGAGAGGGCGATAAACTTTGCAAGTGATGCTTATTGTTCAAACAAACACGGATGGCATTTTTCTCTCTGCAGGGATGTATTTTCGGTAGATTCTCCGCGAGTCGAAATCTCTAGCAATGGAGATCGTTAGAGTCTCGTTCTACAGAATATCGGTGAAATAACTCGATGTACGACTAGGGAGCAGAAAAAAAGTGGACAGATAACCCAATATTCGAACAGCAAACGATAGGTCAGATAACCCAAAGCACACGATCACGAATATAAATGATCTGTATTATGACTGCTCCAGCAAGCAAAATATTTCGAAACACATTCGCAGGATACTGATCGATTTTTCTCAACAATCAGAGTCGGCGCTGCAGGTACCTCCTCGAATCGTGTCACCGACAACATTTTTTGGCACTATCCTTGCGTCGAATATTTGAAAAATCCATTTTCAAGTTATTTCTTTCAGTTCGTCAGCGATCACAGTCAGCACTAGATTTAACTGTCTGAGATCCTTCTCCGACACGTCACATTCACAACGCTACCGTGTTAAAGAACTGTTGTACAGGAAATACACATCCGCGTCACTATGCATGAAATCTTGGCACGGATAGAGTCGAGCAGACGATCATGAATCTAAATATTTTGTTTTACTACTCTGACATGCAAAACATTTGAACACTTCTTTGTAGGTTACTGATCTGTTTCCCTCGATGATCAGAGCTAGCGCTGCAAATACTTGCTTGAATTCTTTCACCTACAAAAAATATTCATACTATCACTGTGTTCAACATTTGCAAAACCGATTCGCAGGTTATTCTTCCCATTTCCTCAGCGATGACTGTTAACGCTGGATTCCATTCCACAGAACCCTTCCCCGACAAGTAACATTCACACGGCTACTGTACTGAGGAACTTTCGTACATGAAATACTCGTACGCGACACTACGTATGAAATCTTGGCACAGAAAGTATAGAGCATTATTAAACGTTTGTATTATTACTACTTCGGCATATAAAACATTTGAAAACTTATTCAAAACTTATTTATAGCAAATTCGTCCTCGAATCCCTTCTCCGACGTATTTACACTGCTACTACGTTGAAGAACTTTCATTACTACCCGCCACTATTCATAAAACCTTGGCAGAGAAATAGCGGAGCACACAATCACAACGCCCTCACATAACAAGAAGTGCTGTGCAATGACTTGGCGTGCATGGTAAAGGGACAACACCACTCTAGCGCGACGTAGCGAATGCACACTGACACACACGCATCCACACGTTGCGTAGAGGCGTATAATGTATGCCTCCGCGCAAGAAGGTCGGACACGACATCACAACGCGCGTTCGAAACAAACACGCGTTTACGACTAACGTGCGCTGGCATCCAGCGGTAGGTAGCAGTGGCTCGAATGAGCTTTGCCCTACCGGCACGAGCCGAGGCTGGATCGAGGTTTTGCTTCGGGCGTTATTCCGTCTTAATGGGACCAGGAGCGATCTTATCTTTGCCGGGGGAGCACGGAACCATCTTGGTGGAAATTTCTACCTTCTGCTACCAGACCTTGACACTACTTTTATTTCTCACTCCCATTATCGAAGTTTTCCCATACCACACGCGGTTGTGCACATATGACGTCGAAACGTATTTGAAAAAAAACTGCAAAAACTCTCGTCGTATCCTGGCCGAGCAAACAGTACAACAAACTTCCCCAGGACTTACAAGAAGCCAGTAATTTCCGAAAAATACCATAATATTTCAACGATACAACTTCATTGGAACTAGTGCGACGGGATTCGCTCGTTCAGCGGAACAATCGCGAGTCTGTTCGCTAATGACCAAAATGTATAAAATAGTGAAGGTATGCGGGTGCGCGATTTTCCAGGTGAAGACCTACTTTCCCTTATACGGATGTGTAGGTAGTTACGTTCGCTTACTACAGTGGAACGATGAAATTATTCAAGGGTTTCTATACTGCTTCCGTATAATGAGGGTCGACTTTCTATGGTAGGGCGAGGAGTTGGTTGTACATACACATGGATATATATACACACACATATATATATTTGAGTAAAGTGAAAATGGGAGAGTACAAAGCTGAAACGAAGTCAGGCGGAATAGCTAAGGATGGGCGTGCATTGCCAGCTTCAGTGTTAGTTCTGTCGAAATACACATGAGACTTATTTAAAGACACAAGAGCAGCGCCAATTTTTTAAGGTTGTTTAGACCTATAGGAACATGCCATTAAGTTTTCGTAAAAACCCTAGGTGTTTTTTAGCAATTAAAAATTATTAAAAATTAAAATGGCGATTTTTATCATAATTTTTTTTGGAATGTGTTTTATCAAAAAATGCTTCCTAAAAAGTTGTGCGTCATAATGTCCTCTATAAAATAGGTCCTATGCGGAAATGACCTAACATTGTTAGTTAAGCAATTAATTGCAATGGAAAAAAATGTTCTTATTTTGCTATTTGCATCCGTTATCGGTCATTTATCAACAAATCATTTCAAAACTCATCCATCATCTAGGGAAAACCTTCCCCAAGAGATACATGCAAGATTCATTTACCTACGTTATATAGTTAAACAACAATTTCCGATCTACGAAAATCCGGAATCTTCAAATTCCCATCTCCGAGGAAGGCTCACAGATCAGAAAAAAATTCAGAAGCTTCGTTTCATCATGTACGTTCTCGATTTTTAAAAACTAAAATAATCGTTAAAAAACGCGGTTTTTCAACGATTAAAAAGTTTTGCTTATAAACAAATAGAAATAACTCCTAAAATTTTGTAGATATTCGAAATATTCATCAAAATTCTGATGCGTTTTTGTAGTAATACGAACAATAAAAAAAGTCGCAAAATGTTTATTACAACCCAAGATATCGATGTTTATACGTTTTTGCAATCTAAGATTGTTGCAATTAAGATTTTTGCAAAATTCAAATTCGTGAACCTTCTTTACACTTTTGGGCATTAGATTTAAGGAGGGAGGTCTAGTTAGAATTTTCAAAAAATTGATTTTTTTCCATTTTCTAAAAGAATAATATCTTACGAGTATTTTCCGACTAATTGAATGTAAATCAGACCATTATTCGCCGAAATACATAACTTTGAAGGACGCCGTGTTTGAGCTATATAAAGTAAACAGGTAGCGGCAGCTGTGCGCTCGACTCCAAAGGGTCGCTATTGTATTTCATACCTATATATATATATATATATATATATATATATATATATATATATATATATATATATATATATATATATATATATATATATAGAAAATAATAAAAACCTTTGTAGTTCGAAATACTGTTTCAGAAGCAGTTAGATTCGAAACGTTGAACCGTGCGAACGTTTATATCCGGAACAGTTTCTTGAGTTTTTCAGTGCAAAATGGATACAAAAGTATCGCGAGAAGACAGGAAAAATCAACGAATTTATAAGTCGCGAACCTTAAAAAGGAAACAGCATTTTAATCCAAAAACTGCGGCGACTGATGATGGCGGAGCGAGTACGCCAGCAAAAAAATTGAGAGATCAGGATGAATACCATGTGCCAAAAACGGATGCAGTTGATTACAGAATAATCAATTTTTTTACCGTTTTTTCGGCGATCACGAGTCTTGTGAAATGTGCAAAGTGCAAGAGCAAAATATAATTTGGTATAGTAAGCGAACGTGGACTTGGGTTCAAAATTTCTGTTGTGTGTGATAAGTGTACTCCTCAATACATACCGTCATGTGATTTTATTAACCATTCTTTTGAAATTAATCGAAAGTTCGCATTAGCGATGCGTGTCATAGGCGTTGGATATAAAAGTGCAAAAAAATTTTGCGCATCGATGGACTTCCCGCCATGGTTGGCTAAATCTACGTACTACATATTACTGGAGCATATTTGTGAAGCGAGTAAAAATATGGCTCAATTTTTTATGAAGAAGGCTTCTAAAGAAGAGATAAACTTGAATTCTACTACCAGTGAAAGTAAGAATACTGATTTGATTGTGTCGGGTGATGGAACGTGGCACAAACGCGGATTTTCGTCTCTGTTTGGCGTCACATCGCTAATAGGACATTTTACGGGCAAAGTTCTTGACGTACTTGTAAAAAGTTCTTACTGCAAGGCTTGTGAAGTTTGGGAAGATAAAAAAGACACGGAAGAATTTGAAGAAAGGTATGAAACACACAAAGAAACTTGTTCAGCGAATCATATAGGCTGTGCAGGAAAGATGGAGGTCGATGCTGTAATCGAAATGTTTCGTCGTTCGTGCCAATTCGTTAAAGTACCAATAATAAGGCACATTACCCTACGTCATAGTAAATAAATAAATGAGTTTCCCTTACTCGCATTTGACTTTAACGTATTAAAAATTAGAGCGTCAGATCTTCGATTGATCCTGCTATTGCCATAATTCCGACGTTGCCACATTTCAATACATACGTCTCAACAAGCCACACTTTTTCGCAAACTGGTCGCACATTTTTCATACATTTCCATTAATTAGATCGGTAACTTGTCTTTTTTCGGTCACATTTACAGAGCAATGTACACAATTTTCTATCAGAGTATCTATCACTATATTCACTATCAGAGTTCTATATCAGAGTTCTTTAACTATATTACAGAGCAATGTACACACTATCCTGTACACAATATTCGGTTATTGGGGCACTTTTTTCACAAATGCGGAAGATACGCGAGAAACTGAAATGGTAACGACGTTGCCCCATACAACCGATGAGATCAAGCGGAGATTAATGTCGACTTGAAAGTTTAATATTTAATAATCGAGTGCGGAAACCTCCGTTATCCTTTTACCAGTATATTCAGAAAATATACCATAACGACTAGTAATTTTTTTATCAACCTCTGTTCACCCTCACATTTTTAGGCAACAACCTTAAAGAATGAACTTATTTATAACCGGATCATTCTTTGTTTTTGTCATTCTTTGGCGCTAGAACGCATCAGCTCAGACAGAGTGAGAAGAAGAAAGTATAAAACATTTTATTTGAAATACGAGAAAAAGCAGATCCATCGTCGATGGACTCACTATACGTAAAAGAAAAAAACAGACGGTGAAAAAGCTGTTTAAGAAATCTTAGCAGCACTCGCGTACCTTCGCGCTGTTTTCCTAGCTCGTTTTCACTAGTCGGATTTCTCATTTCCCGCCTAATCTTTTACTGTTCCAGGCAGATATGGAGTACAGAGTAGAGAAACAAGATAGCAAGTTCTTCACAGTACAATGGTAATAGAAGTTACCCGGGTAGAAATGTGCGTCGGCAAAAAGGCCTGCCCCTGATCTGCCTTCTCTAAATAATATCAGGCCATGGCCACGCTGCCCAGGGTGGATCAGGTTCGCCAAGTAACGGGTCTTAGGCCAGGCCCCGATCGGCCGTTCCATTTTCCGGGACTCGATTGGGAACTGATTAGGAATTAGACAGGACAACCATCAAGTACTCAAAAGGCTTCTGGCGATGTACCCGAGTAAAATAGATAGTATCAGGTAGTATACCTACTATTATCCCTTTGCACTCGAGAGGTGACTCTCGCTCATCATTCGCTATCCGAGCGAAAAAGGCTTCAAGTAAGCAGCGCACTTCTGCACGTAGCACAACGCACAGAACGAACTTTTATCCGCACGATGGTACCTTGCTTATGCGAAGTGCTTCGCTTGTAGCCACCTGGCGGATTGTTGACGAAATACATTCAGGTAATGTCTTCCCGGTCAGAACATTGATATTCCCCAATATGGCGGCTAGGCGTTAAGAACGCACGAATCACCACGAAACCACGAATCACGCTTTACTTGTTTGCCTCATTAAGGGGTGAGATGCAGTCCGACTGTTCAAAAAATCGATTTTTTTACATTTTCTTGAAGTATGATGTTTCGAAAATATTCCCTGAAAATTTCAAGTCAATCCGATGAATAGTTACCGGGATATCCCACAATTGGTGAAGGGGCGCGGATCCCCAGGGCAGGTAGCGGACGGCAGCTGCAAGCAACCGGTTTCGCCCCCCCCCCCCCCCCCCTATTATATTGTATAAATAGTCTTATTCGTAACTGAAAATTTTCGGTTCGAAGACAACAACAAAGTGATATTTTGGAAGCCAGGAATTGATGATCCGATGTAAGTAATTTTTTAATTAGTATTTCTATGCATAAATCAAGTGTAAAATTGGAAAACTGTTTCAGAAATTTTCAAAAATGTATTACTCAAAAACTATGAACTTAAGCGAAATTGCATAAAGAACACTTTCGTTTTAAAATTGCCCAAAATGTTTTCAAAAAATAATTCATCCCGAAAAACTTCAATATTTTGAAAAATTGCTTTAACCATTGGCTATAAACAGTTGAATGCTCAATTTTTCGGCAAAAATTGTGATATTCGGATTCAGCGAATCAAAATACATAAAAAAGTTTAGCTTCATCCATCGAGCTCAACATTTTACGAACATATAATACCGTATCGAAAAACATAATACCGAACATCCAAAAACTTTAAACGCCTTTTTCTCGAAACTATGTTTCACAAGTCGGTGACCATTATAATTCAAAAACCATTCGATGGATTTTGATGAAATTAGGTGTGCTTATTGACAGCATTAAAAACTAGTCTTTAATGGAAGGATTATCATTTTTGTTGAAAATTTTTATTTTTTAAAACAATAAACGAGCGATTTTTTGGTCGAAAATCAAAAGTGATCTGTCGGAAGCCGCCATTTTGTTAATTTCTTTTAAAAAAGCTTCGACAAAGCACTAGATTTATTATTGAACTAATGATTTTTTTGGTTTTTTATTTCAGATGATCCAGTAAAAATTTTCCAATGGTAAAATTTAGTTTAAATTTTAAATTTTATAATGGTATTCGGCACTACAGCCGACAAAGATGGCGATATTTTTAACAATAATCCATTTTTTTCAATTTGTACAAGTCAAGTTGAAATATAACATAAAAAGTCGGTGTAACCACTTTTCTTAAACAAACTTAATTATTATAAAAAATAATTCTTGAAAATGCTCGTTTTTTCACGCCTTTGACGACATCTCACCCCTTAAATAATTTGGCTATTCGTTATGCTCACATAATTGGTTATTGTAATCCCGGTATTTATGATAAGCATTTTTATCCTTGTCGATTATCACCAATGAAATGAATGCTTTTAATAGTGAATAGAATTACAACAGATGCATTAGTTTCATCCTAATCAATTATGAATATATTTGATGGGTTGCAAAGCAAAGTAGCTTTACACAGTCTTTAAAGACAGGCTCCACTTTTCAGGACATGCCAATGTTCTGGTCGGGTAGACATTACGTGAAGATGTACTTGCTCGCAATGTATCCCAACCAGAAGATTGTAATTTCCAAACATAGAGGGTAAGCGGTAACAACAATTTAGCGATCTTCCCGGTTTGTTCCTTGGGAGGGCCCGGTCAAGTAAATCAGACAAGGCAAGTCTGGTTAGGGCCCGATACAAAGTTGGGAATGCTCGGCCATATTTTGGCACGGGTAGTGACTTATCATCTCTACTCGGCGAGTAGTGAAATCATCTCTACACTTATAAGCAGAAGAGTATGTCAGTTTGTCTATCAGTGTGTCTGTACCCGATAAACTTCTGAAGCAATGGCCCAATTTGGATGCGGTCTACACCAGTGTATAGTGTGTTTCGCGGTGTAAGTTTGAATCTACGTACCATCTCGGTAGGTTATCGAGGGGCTGAGAAGTGAAGAAAAATGTGAGACGCGCAGTAAAAAATTGACCGCCTAAACATGCGCGAACGAGCCCGCCCCACTCCGCGCTCGACTTGCACCCGAACGGAGCCAGGTACGGCAGCTAGTGCACGCATAAATACGGATAAATACTGTTTTATGTCCTTGAGAGTGCAAAATCCTCCATCGACAGCAGAAATGGTGGCGACATTTAACCCGATCTTCTGTGAGATACAGAAAGTGTGAATTATTACTCACCGTGTTCTGCATGACGACCGAAAAAATGCGGATTCGCAAAACACTTAGTGAGTTTAAACCGATTTAATAGTCTTCAAGAGTACAGTTGTTTGAGTAATTCTCCAAGTATGGTAGTTTCCACGGAAAACGAGTAGGCTGGCCAATTTCGTTTTCTATACATCGTTTTTCATACTACTTTGCAGCCTTTTCGCAATGCTTTGCGACAAAAAAGATCGGACTTGAAGATATGGTTCAATTAAGCCATGCTAAAATAAATCGTTAGACTTAATTAAAAGTCAATGAAATCAGCCCCGTTAAAATGGATCACTAACATTTATTGAAATATTACCATAGTTGTATGAAATGTTCTAAATAATTTTTTTTTTTGTAATTTTCACAACGATATTCTTAGTACGTAAGGGCGAGTATTTCATGACAATTTTTCAGTTAGCTCTGCTGAGAGAAATCTACGTGGGTCTATTATAAAGTGCTAATTATATACGAAGAATGCGTCACTTTTTTTATGACTTTCTATATTGCGTCTTGAGAAAATTAGAAATCATATTTTTTTCTCAATTCTGGAGGTTGAATACATTTAAGAAAAATTATATTCATGCTTGAAGATACTTATTTAACAAAACGCTCTAACATCTGAATCGAGTTTATTTTCATCAGACTGTACATATCTGATGTCATGTTGTCAGATGAACGCATCTACGCAGAAGCCTGTGTTATTTGACGTATCACAACAATTTTTGCATGTGTCAGTCGATCTCATCGAAACACCAGAGTTCAATTCAACCGGCTACCTTCTCTAAGAGCGGCTGAAAACCAATGGAATTGTTCTTTTTGTTTCGCAGTAAATGTCGTCCACCTCACTACTTCGGGGTGTTCTCGCGATTATACCTTTTACGCTTTCGTGCGACTCGGTTCGATGCATGCATGTATTTATGAATACACACACGCGCGCGCGCGCGTGTGTGTGTGTGTGTGTGTGTGTGTGTACAATAAATGCGTGTGAGAGCAACGGAACCGTGGCACAGCGCCCACAGTTGAATTATCGACTATGAATTCATTGTTTTCGGCACAAAAGCGCATCGCTATGGAAATCCGGAGTGGACAAACGCTCTCGTTCGAATAATTTTCCATTTTGCTGGTGTATCGCCAGATAAATCTGGGTATAACGCGATCGGGGGATGCAGCGAGGGGGAAATGTACATGTATAAATTTATCTTCTCACAACGTTTCGGATTCTATCGTTCGAATTAACATCGACAAATATACTGCACCTCAATGTTCCGTGGATCATAACTTTGAATTGGATGTTATTTATGATAAATACGCTGAATTAACACATATTTTATAGGTACTTTCTTTCATATTCATTATCAGTAATATAAATTAAGGCAAATGTCTAGAATCGGGACTCCTCACCAATACGTCAACAATTTTTTTTTTGCCATGAGCAGCTTCAATTGGTCTCCACTAATGATAACTAATGAAATTTTTAACATTTTAAACCCTTCGACGTAAATATTGAGGTCAGGGGGTAGGGCGCGCACACACACACACATATGTTTTGTTTGGGTTTGTTTGGGAAATTGTCTTCCGCCGAGTTGTATAATCATAAGAAAGTACCCTGAAAAATATCAGCTCGGTGAAAAAAATGTCAACCTCGTTTTGGTCAGGAGCCCCGATTTTAGACATTTACCCAACTTGCAATACTCGACAAAATATAGCTGCCTGTTCCGGCACGGCTTTTTCATAGCTTCCCTGAACCCGCCTGCCAATACAATACGGCCCTTCGCATTGGGCATATTGGCTCCGTGTGGAACACTAGCGCCGCGTAGCGCTCGTATTTTTGCCGCGGCTGTCAAAGACTCTGTGATTGTGGTTATAATATTGTCATAAAGACGAAGTGTAATGTACTTAGAATGTATATTTTTGTTTGTTTAGTTTTCATTCTGTTATAAGACGAGAAAAACTAAGCTATATAATAGTTTTTATTGTAATTGATCAAACATATATTGTGTCTGCACCGCCTTATAATATCACAAATAAAATTTTGGTTTCAGACCGAAAAGAGCACAATTTTAAAGACAGGCTTCGGGAGTATAGGGCACAATATTAATTTCCAACCTTAAACTCATTCTGAGGGAAAACTGTTGGTATCTGCTGAACACGTCAGGGACATAGAAGAGTTAACAACAAAACATGATATCAAAAGACGCGGCAGCGTCCTGACGTCAAGTAGTAAAAAAAAATTCGAGGCCACTAATCGATGTCACCGATCTCGATGCCACTGACCGACTGACGAACACGCTGACGGTTTAACTTTGATTCTATATTACGCGAAAACGCGGCGACGAATAAAAAATTTAATGACATTTGACCAATGAAATATGGTTTTTTTTTTGGATTTTGTCTGGGTACTTTTTCGATCCGTCTACTCAATCTTGGGATCTTATAATATTCGACGGAATTTCCAAACGATTTTTTTGCCACGAAACTTATTCCACAGTCGTTGATTTGTTGAATGAAATAAAGTCCCTCGGTCGTATCGTAACATACTCTACATACGTCCTTTTATGTATCACTTAACACTTTTTCTCATCTATGTAGATATAGACGCTCGCGCAGCCTCGAGTCGTAGCCCTGAGAGCCTGTGCACACGGTGTATTCCAACGCACGTAGAAAATAGGCCGTGCGTAAAGGCTCTGACATACGCAGCGCCCCGCGCCCCTTTCTCGTACCGCCGGGCAGTTGCGTTGATCGGAACCTCGGCGGTTTGACACGTTAGATTAATTAACATCGTTCATCTATACTTGAAGTTTCTCGGCAGTTCCGAAATCTATACTCCAAGTTCTCAGAAGTCCCGAAAAGCAACATTGACGAAAATTAACAAGCAAGTGTGCTCACGGTGAAAGTGAGACTCGAAAAGTGTTCCTGTTTTGTTCTTACCGACGACGATGCTAAGTGTCGCTTCGACGCGACGACGGCGGCACGCCAAGTTCACGAATTCTTCAGCATCGACGGAATTTTCCCGTACCCGCGATCATATGGGAATTATCGTGTATCCTTGAATTTTGATAGCACGATCGTATCGGTGGAATTTATGTTGACGTAAGAATAAAAACTATGGCCTGTCTCATAACGTCAATTCACGTACTCTGTCATTTGCCACGATCTTCCCTCGCATTGCTTTCCCGCTCGCCGATGTGTCAAAGAGCCAACGGCTCCGATGCAAGAAAATCAAGTTCATTTGCTCTTTGCAGGAATACCTCGGTATGCATTCGTGAAAGAATCGTAGATAGCATATTCTTCGATGATCCGTAGCCATTGTTATTACCCCTCAAAATCCTCGATTCCCTAAGCAGTGTGCGACCAATATGAGGCACGAAAGTTCAACACCCTTTGTCTATGAACGCTAAACTGTAATGTCTCAAACGAGAATGATTTGTGGACCTGGGGCGATTCCTCGAAAGCTTCACCCTGATGACCGAACGTACTAATGGGTAGAGGGTACAGAGATTGTACCCTACGGTGTACCTGTAGGCTAGTATATCGCTACACGCAAATGTATGTACACTAGTATGGTACCAATACACTGTATGTATTGTCGAAGCTCCTTCATTGCGAAATTACCTCGTAGTTTTGGATATATACATATTTTGAATGATGGATGGAGGTTGAGGTTTTTTAAGAAATGAAAAACACTCGCGTTTGAGCCATTGTAATTCCTACGTTTATTGGCTCTTGTGGGAAAAGCCTTGCGGCATAAAAACCCACGACGATTCGACGATTGTGAATTTGCGTATATAAGAAGGCATAAAGCCCGTTTGGCTTGTACCATTGCGATCTCGCGCGTCATTTCGTATTGAACTTCGATTGTTTTCGATTTTGCGTTTGATGACCTTTACCGAGGATTCGTCAGCTGTTGCTGTCCTTTTTGATAAGAGGTATATGATCACGGATCGGAGAATCGAGGACCGTACGGCCGTTCACCCGTGCTCGGAGAATCATGGACCGTACGGCCGTTCACCCGACCGCTGTGATCATCGAATGTATTTTAAGGGTTGGAGAATCGAGGACCTGGTGACCGTTCACCCAACCGCTTGTAATCGGCTAGTTGCCTGTGTTTTACTCGGGAGAGTCGTATGTGTTTTACTCAGTGGAGTCGTATGTGAGAGGACCCAGGGCCCTTTCGCCTTGCGCGTCACCGACGATCGTCACTCGACGGACGACCGCGCTGCACTGTCCTAAAAAGTATATTGCACGCTCGCCCACTCGTTCACAAGAGATTTTTCATCCCTGTTGACGCAAGTTGGTCGAGCGCGGCTAGCAACGGAGATCGCAATGGCCAAACGCAAACTACTATCATGCACTGAACACTGTACAATAGTAAAACATACCGGTACTGTATCCTCACAATACTAATAGTACTGGTGTCGCACAGTAGGAGAAAAGCCCAAAAACCTGGCCAAAACCCCAAAAAATAAATTTTCGAAATAGGGTCAGTTGAGTAGTCATTCAGGTAGAGGACTAGTAACTGCATTCTATTGTGGAAGGGAAAGCCCTTTAAGTGTATACCTGCGCCGCAGCGTCAGTTGGCAGTGAGTGTTCGTGAAGAGTGTACGTGTCACGCGCTGAACAGACGAAAATAACGCTGACTTCAAAAACCCATAACTTTAAAGTGACGGGTTTAATTTCAATTCTGCAACATGGATACGACTTCTGGAGGTATGTAGAACATGTTTTTACATCGGTTGAATCGAAAGTTTATGTATAAATGATTGAAATGTAGTATAGCCTTCGGCATAAATAAAATTGAATAATTTTGAAAACTTATATTTTCAACGGTCCGAAAAGTTATATATTTTGTCACATTTTGCAAAGCTCCTAGTCTCGGCCTTTAGTTTAATGTATAAGCTTTCGAAATTTACAAGAGTTACCTGCGGAAAACGTGCGTCTTGTCCGTTATGATTTTTTTCGCATCGTGCGGTAGCCGAGCGTGCACGCGGCACTATTGAGCAGCCGCTGCGCCTCTACCTGAGAATGGGTGAAGTAGCATCATAACGGACAAGACGGCTGTTATACGCTTGAAATAAATTATTTTAATATATATGTATGTGTATATATATATATATATAAATTTTCTGTGATTTAATTATGATATATACGTATGCATATATATATATACATATTAAAATCAACCACATAAAAATTTCTTAAATATGAATGAAATGTTATAACATTCGAATAAAATATTTGAATATATATATATTATATAGTAAGCAAAGCTTTCTTTTAACCAAATCCATGTCAATATTTTCTGTCTAATTTTCTTAAAATTATTTCAATTATTGCGGTTATTTATTTGGTAAAATAATGTACATTGTTCAAGTTTTTGTATTAATTGAAAATTTTATCTTTTCCTTTAACACCAATTTTCTACAATTTTATGTCCTTATTACAGGATCCGGTTACAAAGAATTGGTGCTGACAAGGAAAGAAGTATTTCTGATAATCAGCGAGCATTTATCCGATAAATTGGCTTCCTTGATCGAATTTATGGTAGAAAAAATTTCCAAGGACACCGGACGTACAGTTGTAGTGCCTGAGGACTCGAAACAGACTTTTTCGATACTCTTCAATCAAATGAGAACGAGGTGGCAACAAGCTCACAGAAAATCCTGTGTATTTTTCAAGAATAACGGTGAATGGCTTAGCAAGCAGGTATGTTTTGCCGCACCTACAGACACTGTAGTAACAAGCCCGGGTAATACGGGCGGCCGCCCGTCCCTTGAGTTTACAATGTCCAGTGAAAGATCTAAACGAAGGAAGACCCAAGATATTCGTACATCGTTCAACTCGGTCGAGTTAGCATACGCTACTCAGATGAGCCTTCGCTCTTCAGGACAATCCGACGCCGCAAAAGTTATTAAGGACGTAACAATGACGAGTCCTTTAAGAGCTTCCAAGTATCGTAAAGCTTACTCAGCAACGGATGAAATTGCTTTATCCGAAGAGGCTGCACTTTCCGCTATGATTGAATATAAATTCTCCAAGAGTACTTACCAGGGAATGAGAAGATTAGGGAAGGAAAATAACCGTAAGCTATATCCGTCTTACGAAAAAGTGATGAAAGCAAAAAAGCGTTGTTATCCACCACGTGATGCAATCAGGATTACAGAGAGTAGTGCAGAAGTCCAACTACAGGCACTATTAGATCATACAGTTGAACGTATTTTACTCGTCCAAAATGTACTCATTCAAAGATTGACTCCAGATAATGTTCGTAAAATGGACTTGATTTGCAAGTGGGGTTGCGATGGGAGTTCTGGGCAAAGTGAATATAAGCAGACGTTCAGTGATGACAGCAAATCTGATGCGCATGTATTCTTTACTTCAGTCGTGCCATTACAACTCGTGTGTTATGATCAACAATCGAAGGAAGAAATAGTTGTTTGGAAGAACCACAGACCCTCGTCTCCACGATTTTGTAGACCGCTTAGACTACTGTTTCTACGCGAAGACACAGAGTCAACACTTAATGAAGTCCAAATTGTTGAAGAACAAATAAAGTCACTTCGTCCATTCGAAAGTGTAATAGATGGAAAACAAATCTCCGTAATGTACAAGTTGTTGTTCACCATGATAGATGGTAAAGTTTGCAACGCTGTATCATTGACGAAATCTGCTCAACTGTGCTATTTGTGTGGAGCAACCAGCAAAGATTTTAATGCCATCGACACTGTATTGCAAAGGGAAATCAATGAAACAAATCTGAAGTTCGGATTGTCGACGCCGCATGCGTGGATACGGTGCTTCGAGTATTGCTTACACGTGTCTTACAAACTCGGCATTAAAAAATAGCAAGCTCGAAGTGCCGAAGAAAAAAAAATTACCCAGGAACGCAAGAGGGCCATTCAAGAAGGATTCAAGAAGCAATTGGGTCTAAATATCGATCGCCCAAAGCCTGGATACGGCAGCAGCAATGATGGCAACACAGCTCGGCGATTCTTTGAAAATTCGACGGTTTCCGCTGCGATAACGGGGGTCAACGAAGAAGTTATTAAACGCTTGTACGTAATCCTACAAGTTATATCGTGTGGCCACGAGATAAACTGTGAAAGATTTGAACAGTATGCTATTGAAACGGCAAGAAAGACCGTTGCATTATACCCTTGGTACTCCATGCCTACTTCGGTGCACAAACTATTAATTCATGGTCCAGTGATAATAACTCATGCTCTATTACCAATCGGCCAATTATCCGAAGATGCTCAGGAAGCTCGAAACAAAGACATCAAACGATATCGAGAAGATTTTGCGCGAAAAAGTTCCAGGGTTAAAACTATGGAAGATGTTTTTCATCGGCTCTTAGTTACTTCTGATCCGTACATTTCAAGTGTCAGAAGACTACCACAGAAGAAGCTGAAGAGTTTGTCGCCGGAAGCTGTAGCGATGTTGATCGCTCCTAAAGTGACTGCTGCAGCAGACGAATTTTGCGCCGAGATTGAAGCCGTGCCGGGAGTTGTAATAGATACAAACTCGGATAATGATTCTGACTCCGACTCCGACTCCGATTACGATTTTGATTAAGAATAAAATTTTCTATTTTTGAAACGTTCCGTATGTATTTTGGAAATAAAAATAATAATTGCGTAGAATACACTGTTCACGTTTATTTTATTATGATGATTTTTTTAAATATATTAATTTATCTATTTAGCAGGATACTCGGCCATTTTGTTTATAACAATTTGCTGTAAGCTCTTTGTTGCAAGTTATAAACAATAGATATCGGATTGGTAATCAGCGACCTTGAAAACCCGTATATACCAATTTTTGTCAACATCTGGTAACTTTTTAACGTTCATGTCGGCCATATTGGATCGGCCATTTTTTTTACGATAATTTGGGTGCGGATTCGTAATCAGCGACCTTGAAAACCCGTAAATACCAATTTTTGTCGACATCTGGCAACTTTTTAACATTCATGTCAGCCATATTGGATCGGCCATTTTGTTTACGATAATTTGGCTTTCAGATTCGTAATCAGCGACCTTGAAAACCCCTGTAAGCCAATTTTCATTCCCGTCAAAGGTCATTTGAGGTTTTGGCCAGGTTTTTGGGCTTTTCTCCTACTGTGTATCGATACCATACGCACATATGTGGTCGGTACGGTACCTGGGCTATCATGTCGAAACCAGAACCAATGTAGCGTCGGATTCACCATCTAGATGGACCATCGGATTTATCCAGGTCAGCAAGTACGTACTGTCGAGCATGAGAGACGGCGTCAATCGTCGATGCCACAGTATACAGTCCCAGTATCGCGAGGATATCACTGCTGTCTCCAATGTCTCTGAGAGCACCAGCGAGGCCGACCTCAAGGGACTCGTCGAACTCTTCGGCTTCGTTCAGAAACAATATCTCGCCAAGAATCGTACTACCAATCTGTGCAAGGCCTTTCGTTAAGGTATGTGCACTTCAAAACGAAGGTCGAGGACGCTAGGGCCTTCTTGCATCTCAATGGTTACAGCTACCATCATCTCATACTCACGAGGAACATCCCACAGCTGACACCCTTCGATTTTTTTTTGAAATTTGGATATGTTATAAAGCACCGAAAAGTAAGCGATACGTATTTTTTTATCGGCGGAAAAACGGTTTTAAGGGGTGAAAAGAACCCTCGAAAATAGGGGTGTATTTCGTTTTTCGTCGATAACGTTATCGTTCTCATCTCCAATGTATAGTGCACAAAAAAATTAACATTGTTGCAATTTGAATTTTTTAAATATTTCGTACCGTTAAAACGCTATCGACGAAAAACGAAAAACACCCCAATTTTTGAGGGTGCGACTCAGCCCTTATAACCATTTTTCCGCCGATACAAAAAATACGTATCGCTTACTTTTCGGTGCTTTATAACATTTCCAAATTTCAACAAAATCGAAGGGTGTCACCTGAGGGATGCTCCTTGTCAGCGTCGACTGGTCTAAACCTCCAGCCCAACAGAATTGAATGGTCAACGGTTGAAACGCGTTAAGGTAGAACGAGCGCGAGCTCTTGATTTTTATAGATTTTGTTCAAATTTTAACCAGACATTGTTTGTCTGGTTAAAATTATATACGTTTCAGTGAAATTTCAGAACAGTCGAGTATTTAGATTCGGAGATAATGGGTTTTAAAATTGCAACTTTTAACACTGTAGGGTCTGCATTGAAATTTAGACAGAGTAATTGTCCGTAAAAAATATTTGTCCCCTATAAGAAGGCACATGGCAATAACATAAACAATGTCAAATTATTAATGTTCATTACGCAAATATTTTTTTTACGATAAAAGTTTTTAACATTAGGAACGCGATAATTTTTTTTCTCGAAATATCGAACAATACTGTTCCGCATAATGTCTTCTTATTATAGCGGACAAATATTTTTCACCGAGAGTTATTCTGTCGTCACTGAACGTTTTTAGGAAAACTGAATAGTAAAGACAATCGAAATTTTTTTCACTCGTTCCCTAACTAGTATTCTATCTAAACATAATTTTTTTTCAAAATTAATAAGCTCAATAGAATGGTACGATGAATTATGTGACCTGCCTTTCAGTCAATGCAGTGTTAAAAGTTGCTATTTAAAAACCCATATCTTCCAATCTAAATAGTCAACTGTTGTGAAACTTGACTCAAACATGTATAATGATATGAACAATTCCTGGTTAAAATTTGAAGAAAGTCGATGGAAATGAAGAGCGCACGCTCGTTTTACCTTAAGGGCTTACACCGCTGTAAAAGTCCAAAATTAAGTGATATTTCGCGATTTTTTTTTGGTAGAAGGACAAATAAGAGAATAGTAATATTCGAGGATGTTATTAGTCCTACTTCAAGTAAACAAAAATAAATTTATATTAAAAAATTATTCCAAATGGTGACGCTGGAGCCATTCTGGCGAGGCATGTTGAGTTTGAGATGCTCTGCGGCATGCAGTGCGGCTGACGCAAATTTCATTTTAGAAAAAAAAATTAAAAGTTTCTATTAATTTACACGAGTATAGCTAGAGAAATACATACGGGATTGTGAAAATATTAATCTTTGTGTAATTGGCAAGCGTTAAACCAAAAACTTAATTTTCGACAGAAAAAAAGGCCAATCAATTGTTAATAACTAATGTTATAATTAACTCATGGAAAATCCCGTATGTATTTCTCTTCGGAATGTTATTTTAAAGATGTACTTAAAATTGGGAGTGAAAAAAATGAAAATTGATGGAGTTTTGCTGCGTGCCGTTTAAAAAAATTGTGTTTCGAGGAAAACGGTCGATGTCTCGCACACGGGTTAGCCACTGCCACTGCAGGCCCACACGGGCCTGCGGATCTTGTTTTACAGTAACCAAACTTGTTTCCCCTTATTCTAGATGGTTTAAAGCATCTCTTAAGGGGAGATATACACCTAGATGGTCGAGTTCGAGGTCGAGGAAGCTATGAACATTCCGTCGACCGTAGAAGACCTACACTATAGGCCTGGTACCGATGATTCCATGTAAGTTGACAAATTTCATGATTTATTCATTTCCAAATTTTCAAACGGGTTTTTCTCAAAACAACGTTTTTCAAATCAGTACCCAAAATTTCTCGAAAACCAATGCACCGACTGCCTTGAGATTTTTCGTGGTCATTCTATACACCATTATCTAGTACTTGTCATAGGATTTTTTTCCGTCACTTAGTTTTTGTTTTATAGGCAAAATAATAACTAATTTTTGGCCCAAAAATCACTATTTATGTTCAAACGTCCGCCATTTTGTCATAAATCGATATTTTCAAAATTGGCTAAGACAAGTACTAGATTATAATATCTAATTTAATCATCTTTTTGGTTTTTTTCTTTCGGATGAATTTTGAAAAAAACGCAAAAAAAAACGTGGGTACCGTATACGCAGATTTTTTTACGACGCTCCAAGGATCATACAATATCCTTGTATATTTTTGATATTTTTAAATAAAGAAAATTCAATATATTTTTGAATGTATATACTGTTAGATAATTAAAACCCCAATCCGAAATTTCAAATAGTTATCCTTGATAAAATTCACAAAAATGACCTTTTTCCGGCTCCTAGGTGTTTATGTCCGCTTAAGGCAGTCCTCTAGTTTCTCGGGTCGAAAAAATCGATTTTTTTTTTCATAAATCACATCTACAACATGTGTAGAAAATGTGTGCCAAAGGATTTTTCGATATTCGAAGTGGTTCACAAGTTACGGCCCTGGAACGGAGCAGGTATGAGCTTCTCGGAGACGCTGAGCAATTCAATCACAATAAACCGCCTCTTTCTGAAGCAGTTCAAGAAGTAATAAAGCCAATTTATGAGGATTTATCCAAAGAAGAATTGTTAAGCAGATGCCTGGGAGCGGAAACTCAAAATAATAACGAGTCGCTCAATTCGTTAATCTGGACTTTTGCTCCAAAGCACCTCCATTCTGGGCCAAAAGTGGTTGAAATCGCCACGTTTCTCGCTGTCATAATCTTCAACGAAGGATTCAAATCTATCCTGAAGACCTTGGAAACTGTTACGTCCGGTCCCGCGGAGAATTTTTCCTTTTTTTTTATATATATACTTTTGTAACGACGCCTCTGCGCGGTGTCGGGTGCAGCCCGCCCGAGTACGGCCGGATGCGCCCTGTCGGGTTTCGCTGATTAAGGATCGCCTGATCGCGAAATCCGCCGATTGGGCGCTCTCTGGCCTTGGAGTTTCTGCCGTCCGACTTCGGGAGCGGGCGAATATTTTCCGTGGACGTCGACAAAAACCCCCATCGAATCGATGGCGAAGAAGCCTACCTCGGTTCAGTGGTAGTGAAGTCGAACAGTTCCGATTTGTCCACCGTTCGCTCCTGGAGTCGGAGAAAAGTCCTAGTAACAGCAGTACTCGCGGCGGTGCAATAAGTCCAGGCTAGCAACCCGGCGGACCCGCACAGAGACGTCAGTCTTTACTAGTAACGTAGTTAAGTAACGACATACTCGCGGCGGTGTAGTAAGACCTGGGTAACGACCCGGCGGACCCGCATAGAGACATTGATCGTTACTTTAGGAAACCATATTTATCACCGAAATTTATTCTCTAAAATATCAAATAACTATCGAGCCAGTGATAAAGGTGCGGGGCCTACATTCAAGCCCCGAACAAAATAGAGGACACATAAGTTGAGCGTTAGAGCGTAAGAGTGTGTGTGTGAGAGAGAGTGAGTGCGCGTGTGACGAGACCGCGGGGGAAATTGTCCCCGCGCAACGCGACCTACTGTAAGTAACATTAATAAACCCTAAGATCATTTAGTTTGTTACCCCCAACCTCTTTGTTCATTATTCGCAACTTTACTTCCGATTCATCCGAAAACTCCTTTCCCAAATCCCACTAGCGGAGAGTGCCGGGCCCGTATGGGACGTGCGGCAAAATCCCAATATTGAACGGGGACCTTCAGAACCCGAATAAACATAAAATAAAATCGTCCCTTCTGGACGTAACAAATTCGTGGCAGCGGTGGGATACTCTGCTTGCACCGCGCACGAAGAGACTAGTGGGATTTAGGAAACGTCGTTAATAAATTCAGAGAAATATTGCCAAAAAAAAAAAAAAATCCAATCACATTTATCTTATCGAATCCGTGATTTGAGTATCGAATTTTCGAAATCCTCCGTAGTATAAAAATTAGTTAAAATGAATAACGGATCTCGGGACAATACCACCGGGGCTGGGGCGGGACTGGGCGGTTCGCTTAATGAAACCGTAACCCCGGCCGATCTATCGGTAATACTTAGTGGCATCAACCTGACAAATAGACTGGTGTCCATACCCGAGTTTGACGGGACCTCGATACCCCTCGGTGACTATTTGCAAAATATCCAAAATGCAGCCGCGTTTGTACCAGTCAATCAAATAGCCGAATTCGTAACGCGGGTATTGAGCAGGCTACGGGGCGAGGCGCGCGCTTGTGTACAAGGTCAGAGAATCAGAACGGTTACAGAATTAACGTCTGCTTTACGCGACGGTTTAACCCACCGACGAAATTTCAACTCTTGCTTGGGTAGACTCTACGGATTGAGACTGAAACAAGGTGAAACACCTCGGAGCCTGTATCTCCGAATTCTCAGGTTAATGAGCCTTGCTCGGACCGCCTGGAGAGAAGAATTGGGAACAGAGACTTCCGAAATGAATGTTGATCCGATAGCGACCCTGGCCCTTGAATCTTTCCGTCAAGCGTTACCCTCGCGACTAAATGAACTACTCTACATCGCGAAACCAAAATCTCTCCGAGAAGCGCTTGAAATGGTAGAGGATCTATCCTCGGACTCGCTAGCCGGGACGGCCGAGCCAAAGTATGGGGAACGACCGCGAACCCCCGTCGGCGACGCCCTCGCGTTAATCGCCAGAACGGAGACAAAACCAAGAGATTCGCGTTCGTCTTCCCCCGCGTCCCGCCCTGAATCGGGACGGGAGCGGCAAAAGGAGCCAGCACCCCGATTCAGTAGTCCTGGAAGATCGGAACATTTTCGACCCTCGGGAATACTGAAGCACCGAGACGATTCGCCGGCTAGATCAAATCGACCAAGGTCACCCGATGACCCAGGTGGATGCGAGCGACGCTATTGTTGCTTGCGCGGTTCAGGTTGTGGGTGCTGCCCTTGGAACCAGCGAACCCCTACCCAATATCGCAAAGGCGGTGGCTGTAACCATCGGTACTGCTGTGCCTATACCAGTGGGTGCAATTGCTGTCCTTGGACCGCCACCACCCAAAGATATACCCGCGGCGAACGCTCAACATCATCGCCCGTCGCGGATCAGCGTGGCCCGCGACCCCAGAGTCCCAAGCCTTTAAACTCGAAAGGGGCTCGTCGTCCGGACACGGCGAGCCAGCCCTCCTTTACCACCCACGACAAACGCACAGTAAAATTTCAGGACAGACGTTAATACGGGAATATCCCCCATCCAATTCCAAAAACGGGTCAAGGGATTCCTCGTCAGAAACTGAGGACGAGATAGAGTCCCCGGTGATTACACTAGCTGCACCGGAGCTCGTTAATGGAGTCCAGAAATTTTATTGTGACTCCGGGTCAAGTTTAAATTTTATCAAACTTCATGCCCTCCGTGATGACGTCAGGTACGACCCCGCGAAATCGCGGGAATATGTCGGTCCAACAAACGAAAAGGCGTGGACGATGGGAACGGTAAAGTTGACAATAAATGATCAACCCCACACCTTTCACGTTGTCAAGGACTTCGTGACCGAAAGTAATGGATTGCTCGGTAGACCCTTCATGCGCCGCGAAAAGGCCGAGCTATCGTTTCATCATAATGCTCTCGTAATGACGAGTGATCCAATTCGCCCCCGACCGTTTTTAACACATGATTCGCCGCGAGCGATCTCCCACGCGCCGCGTAAAAAGGTTATTACCATCAAAGCAAGGACCCGGAAACCTTTGGCAGTTGCTGTCACGAATTCGGATCTTTGCGAGGGTTATTTGCCACGAATCGAGACCGAACCTGGACTATACATTGGCAACGCTCTAGTATCTCAAAAGAACGGGATTTGTCACGTTCTTGCAATAAACACACTAACCCACGACGTGGATATCGAGGTCACACCGCAGGAAATATTGCCCTTCGAATATTACCGGGCCCATCCAAGCGAGGACAGTGGTTCGTCGGACGATGAGCCGTTTCCGCCGACGGACCGCCTTTCGGCAGTGCTAGAAGCTTTGCGTTTGGACGGGCTGAATGACGTCGAACGCGCTCACGTCCGTGGAATCGTCGAAGAAGATCCTATGAGATTTAAATTGCCTGGCGACAAGCTACCTGGTACGAGCCTTGTTGCGCACCGGATACCGACAGAAAATGATTTGCCGGTGAACACTCGCCAATACAGATTTCCTTCCATTCATCGAGATGAAGTCGAAAAACAAATCGGCAAGAAACTCGAGAATGGCGTAATCGTACCATCGCAGTCCCCGTATAATTCACCGGTATGGATTGTACCAAAGAAACCCGACTCTCAAGGCCGGCCGAGGATGCGAATGGTCATAGATTTTAGGAAGCTGAATGAAAAAACTATCTCTGACTCCTACCCACTACCAAATATATTCGATATATTGGACCAGTTGGGCGAGGCTCAGTATTTTTCAACCTTCGATCTGGCGAGTGGTTTTCAGCAAATTCCCATGGATCCGCGCGATAGCGCTAAGACCGCATTCTCGACACCGAACGGCCATTATCAGTACGCTCGTATGCCCGAGGGCTTGAAGAACGCACCCGCGACCTTTCAGCGATTGATGGACAGTGTGCTTCGAGGTCTCCAAGGTGCCGAATTGTTCGTTTACCTTGACGATATCGTTGTATTCGCTCGATCGCTAGAGGAACATGACGTTAAAGTTCGGCGATTAATGGCTCGGTTGCGGCACGCAAATCTCGTACTTGAACCCGATAAGTGTGAATTTCTGAGAAGGGAAGTGTGCTATCTCGGCCACATAATTGGGCGAGATGGTTTACGGCCCGATCCCCGTAAACTTGAGGCTGTAAGGCGCTTCCCGACGCCGAAAACGGCGAAAAATATCCGACAGTTCCTCGGACTCGCGGGATATTACCGGAGATTCATCGAGAATTTCTCCGGTCGCGCCAAGCCGCTGTCCGACCTCTTAAAAAAGGGTAGGCAGTTCGAGTGGGGAAGTGCACAGCGGCAGAGTTTCAGGGATCTACGTAAGGTCCCCGATGTAAATCAATCCATTCGCGAAGAGTTGCAACGCACCTTCGGAAAATTCGACGAGTCGTTGAAACAACTCGAAGAGAAGTTTTGCGAGAATCAGGAACAATCCACAGATCTTGTTGAGATATCCTTGCCTAGACACCTTTCGGATGGCGAGGAGGTCGATGACACAACCCGTGAAGTACTTAATGACTTGGACCCTATCATAGATAGAGACGATCATGTACTTCGCAACCGGCTAAAAAAATTATCCGAGCGGCGGCAACAGCTCACAGAAGAGGAACTCCTGCGAAGAGTTAGCTTTGTAGGGCCCCGTTATTCACGCGGGAGCGAGCGAGACAGCGAGGCAGACGACGAGGGTGAAGAGCACGGAGCGTCGATTGCAGTCTCGACGCTCTCGGAAGGGGCGGGCAGCAAACTCCACTCGAGCGCCTTATCCCATCTCTCTCCTCCAGGCGTACAACCGTCATTGAGGTCTCGCGTCGAATTTCATCCGACCAGCCACGAGGCGACTGCGAGGCTGTCACCCGAGTGGGACAAGGAGAGGTATATGACGATGTCTCCAAAACAAAGTCGCTCGCTAGCGAATGCCCTATCTCCGCGTGGTCAGCTGTTGCCTCGCAACGAGTTAGCCGCTCCCTATTATGATGCCGCGTCGGGTGAATCCGACGTATCAAATTCACTATCGAATCCCAATCCCAGTAAAACGAACTCGGAAATTGTTGGGGACCGTGAAAACCTCACATACCGGAGGGATAATTATGTACATTTCATCTCAGCTGACGGCGAGTTGACTACCCCAATAGGTAAATTATTATCGGATCTGGGATTGCTCGACTCCGAATCCATACGGGAGAAAAATTTGGCGGTTGGACAAATTGCGGTGACGCAGAATGGACAACACCGAATTTTTAGTGTCGTAATCAAAGCCCGGTATTATGATGACACAAGTCTCGATAAAGTCCGGGACGGTCTGAAGACTCTTGAACGGGAAATGAGTCGATTGAATGTGAAATCATTCCGCATATCCCGTCATGGCGATTTCACGGACGAACTTGCCCCAGACAAGCTCCTATCACTTATCCATTCTCTTTTCGAGAATAAGGGAATAAGTGTCGCGCTCTGCTATGGGAGGACCCAGGTCCCTCCCCCAGATATGAAGGAGGCAATAATCAAACAAATGCACTCGAGCCTTATCGGTGGCCATAAAGGCGTCACCAAGACCTATAGGCGAATCCGAGAACGGTTTTACTGGCCGACCCTAAAAAATGACGTACAGAATTATATCCGTCGGTGCAAAAGCTGTCAGGAGCAGAAACTTGTTCGAGCAAAGACTCGCGAACCGATGCTCCTAACAGACACCCCGGCAGACACCTTTGATAAGGTATCCCTCGATACCGTCGGTCCGTTGCCTATGTCACCCCATGGGAATAGGCAAATACTGACGATGCAGGATAACTTATCAAAGTACTGCCTTGCTGAACCGATTTCCGACTTAAAGGCCACCACCGTTGCAGAGGCAATAGTGCGTCGGCTGTACAACCAATTCGGAGCCCCACGGGCGATCCTAACCGATCGAGGAACCGCATTCACGAATGGGTTACTGCGGGAAATCTCCAAAATTTACAAGGTTAACCATACAACCACATCTGGTTACCGTCCGCAGACTAATGGTGCGTTGGAACGAAGTCATATCGTTCTAACCGAGTACATCAAGCACTATGCGGATAAATACGACGACTGGGACCGTTTACTACCCTTTGCCGAATTTTCCTACAACACCAGCGTACACGAGGCAACGAATTTCACTCCGCACGAGATCGTGTTTGGAAAAACAGCCCGACAACCGAGTGAATTCCCAACCGAAAATCGGCTGGCCACAAGTGGTTCGTTCCTCGTGGAGCTCATAAAACGACAAAATGAAATCCGAGAGATGGCCGGGGAATCCCTGAATAGAGCAAAAGAACGCTCTAAACATTACTACGACCGAAAATGCCACTCTTTTGAAGGAAAGGTCGGGGATCAAGCATACGTCTTGAAAGAACCTCGGAAAGGAAAATTTGATGCTCAATATCACGGTCCCTATAAGATAATATTAATTACCGATAGAAATAATGTCGTTCTCGAGACGAGAACTGGCGAGCGATTCGCGAAACACGTCGATATGGTCAAGTCAGCTTACGTGTAGTCAGGCTGCAACTATGCGCGTATCAACAGCAAAATGCTGACTGCGATTACCTGCGTCCTTCTCCTTGCGGGCCGTGGAGCGGCCGACTCAACACCGAAGAACCCATACAACAGACTCGAAGATAACGCTGGAATCTACTAGCTAGAAACATCAACTCAATTCCAGCAAGCAGATTGGGCAAACTGTGTATTCAAATGCACGACTCTACAGCAAAAGGAAACCAGAGATCGAACCTTGGGGACGAAGAATCGTTGCTCGCTGTAGAAAGAAGAATTCATGCTATAAGCGAGGACCAACAGGAGAGAGAGAGAGAGAAACAACACCTTCTCGCTCTGACCAGCTTCATATATGTCAAGAGCTTGGTTCCTTCTCTCCCTCGGATACATCTGGAAAGGCTTATGCTCGCGAAGAAAGAACTCGCGTCCAGCAAGGGAGCGTTCGCTCGAGCGTCCAGTAAACGTTGTATACGAGTCGAGCCGTGAGGAATTTGACACCGAGACTGCCGATAAACACTTCGAGCCCAGCGAGAGAGGATTTCCCCGACCTCGCCCTATTCCTAACAAAGAATTAACCAGAGCCTCCTTCTACACATTCGGGAGGGGACACAAAAAGGCGGAAGTGGAGGAGTCCGCTTCATCGAGGAGCAGTCGTTAGTCCTCCTTCAGCTACTATAGAATCAACGTCAAGACCCGAAGTGACCGAAATGGACATTAATCGCATAATCTCGCGCTACGTGCGTCGCGAGGAGTGCCCCGTGTGCGCGCGAGATTTGGGGAAATGTAGCGACCTGTGCGCGTGCATCGTGAATTTTAATATCGCACGCGCCACAAGCGGACTACCACCGTGGTGCGCGATCTGCGACGAGCCGGATAAAGACGACGGGAAACATTCTTACGAATGCTTCCTCGATTTCCGAGAAAAGGTCATGCGATTCGGGTGCAGTGCGAGGGTGGAGCGCCACATCAAGCTCGGCACGCGTCTCACCGTTCGCGGCGCCGAGTGCCCCCCCCCCCCCCCCCCCCCCGACTCTAACGCTGCCTCCGACGCGGTCCGTCGCCACCCCGGATCCCTCGAAAGTGATCACCAGGGTGCAGGCAAACTCGAGGCCGCGTGTCACGCAGCCGGCGGCTTCGGGGCGCGACGGGACCCCCCGAATCCAGGTGGTCAATCCCGCCACACGTCAGGGGAACGTGACGGCTGAATGGAGAAGGACCGACCCCGGAACGGAAATGCGGCTCGAAAGTGTCGCCATCACCCGCCCCTGCAATCCATGCCCGGTGTGCGGCAGAAGAGAGAAATGCCCGGGAGTGGGGGCATGTATGGAAAAATTAATCGAGGAAAGCTACCGGCGGAAGGGGAAGGTGACGTGCCCCATTTGCGGGCTGCGGATCCCTGTACCAAGATTTGCGGCCCACGGAGGGGGATGCATCACCCGCTGGGATATGGGCAGCAAGCCGTCCACGGGAACGCCGATCGCGACCTACAACCGTTCAGCCGCAGCCATCCCACCACAGGCGGGGGCGCAGGTGAATCAACCGCGCCCTCGTAACCCGCCGATGACGGAGGGCGCCGTAAATACCCCGCGACGTGAAGGACGGAGCCCGGCGCGCCCCAGCCACCATCCGGGACGGAAGGATCCCAGACCGGCCACCTCAACGTCCAGGCAGCAGCGGCTGGCAACGTTCGGGGAGCTGCTGCAGACCGCCGCAGCCCATCCGGGGATGGCGCAATAGCAGGAGCGGCTCGGCGAACTGGTGACCGCCCTCGCCAATGTGTTATTACGGGACGACTAACTCGTAAGATTTAATTATTACTTATTCGTATATATGTATGTGTATGAGCCAATTTTATAACTCGACGAGGACGTCGAACGCCTAAAGGGGGGGGGGGGGTGGTTGTTACGTCCGGTCCCACGGAGAATTTTTCCTTTTTTTTTTATATATATATACTTTTGTAACGACGCCTCTGCGCGGTGTCGGGTGCAGCCCGCCCGAGTACGGCCGGATGCGCCCTGTCGGGTTTCGCTGATTAAGGATCGCCTGATCGCGAAATCCGCCGATTGGGCGCTCTCTGGCCTTGGAGTTTCTGCCGTCCGACTTCGGGAGCGGGCGAATATTTTCCGTGGACGTCGACAAAAACCCCCATCGAATCGATGGCGAAGAAGCCTACCTCGGTTCAGTGGTAGTGAAGTCGAACAGTTCCGATTTGTCCACGGTTCGCTCCTGGAGTCGGAGAAAAGTCCTAGTAACAGCAGTACTCGCGGCGGTGTAATAAGTCCAGGCTAGCAACCCGGCGGACCCGCACAGAGACGTCAGTCTTTACTAGTAACGTAGTTAAGTAACGACATACTCGCGGCGGTGTAGTAAGACCTGGGTAACGACCCGGCGGACCCGCATAGAGACATTGATCGTTACTTTAGGAAACCATATTTATCACCGAAATTTATTCTCTAAAATATCAAATAACTATCGAGCCAGTGATAAAGGTGCGGGGCCTACATTCAAGCCCCGAACAAAATAGAGGACACATAAGTTGAGCGTTAGAGCGTAAGAGTGTGTGTGTGAGAGAGAGTGAGTGCGCGTGTGACGAGACCGCGGGGGAAATTGTCCCCGCGCAACGCGACCTACTGTAAGTAACATTAATAAACCCTAAGATCATTTAGTTTGTTACCCCCAACCTCTTTGTTCATTATTCGCAACTTTACTTCCGATTCATCCGAAAACTCCTTTCCCAAATCCCACTAGCGGAGAGTGCCGGGCCCGTATGGGACGTGCGGCAAAATCCCAATATTGAACGGGGACCTTCAGAACCCGAATAAACATAAAATAAAATCGTCCCTTCTGGACGTAACAAAACCATGGGAGTGAAAATCGGCCCACAAGCTAAAGGATATGTTCAACAGCATGATAGCTCTCGGATCGACCGTTCAGAAAGGCGCACGAGTGATGTTGTAAAACAGGCCCGAATCGCGAAAAGGGAAGACGGAGCAGCTCTGCGTGACTTCCAAGAAGAAGAGGAAGGCCTAATGTATGGTCCAGGCATAGCAAATTGACGGTGAGATGAAATTTTTAGTATAAATCACATGCGCGAACTATCAAACGTGTTTTTCTCGAAACACCATTTTTCGAAACGGTGACCACGATATTTCAGAAACTACTGCACCGATCTCGTTCAAATTTATACAGCATCTTTAATATGTTATAAGCCAGCGATTGAACTAGGTTTATCATGATTGCTTCGATAGTTTTTTTTTGTACGAGCGAAAAACTTAAGAAAAAATGAGTAAAAAATAGAATGTAATTTTCAAAAGTATATAAGAAAGTCAATTTTTGTAATTTAGAATTCACTTTAGTTCAATCGCTAGTCTTAAATATGAAGATTAAAATGACGTTTGGTTTTTTGATTTCAGATAAGCAGAACAGCCGAAATCTTGGTCACCGTCAAGCACCTCTTTTACTTGATGTCTTCCTGTCGGCCACTATAACCTTTATTCTATTATATATTTTGACTTCAAAAAATTTGTAAAGCTTATTTAAATGTTAAGAAAGATTATGCAAACACAATGAGATTGATTATTTCGATGCTTTGCCCGTAAAAAATTATTGAATGAGCCGTAAAAAAACAGCCGAGAAACTATAGGACCGCGTTAAGTCTAGTAAAAAAAAAAAATTAATTCTACAATGGCCCCATAGAATCGTACACGGTGACGACTGTTCGTCACGTCTCTCTGAAGGAGCCGCCCCCCCCCTGCCCCTCTTTTTTCTACCCAGGTTCGTCCGCTCACTGCTGCGAGCTTGAATCTCCTATTCGTCAATCAAATTTAAAAAGAGGACAACGTAATAATGACCAAAGAATCGACTGGATTTTATTCGAACCAAATAATCCTATCATTTTTTCTGATCTACTTGCGGTCATTCGGATGAAATTCCGAAATTAAAACGCGTCATCTATTGCTAACTCATGTCGAAGATTATTTGAAAAAGTAAAAAAGGAACGGTGAGCAAACACAATTCTTCCGAAAACATTATCGCTTGTTTTACCATGTTGAAATTCTGGTTTATCTTGGAATATTTTTCATTTTTATTTAAACAATGGTTTTATTATATATTTTCAATTTAAATGTACAAAAAAGTGAAATAACTTTTTATACAATAGTCCAGCAAGTTTACTAAGAAAATTTGTAAACAAAATTATTACGCCTTAGGAATGATAATTTGCGTATTATTTTATTCATATTATAAAAATCATCTTACTGTTGTTGCATGGAAATGGTGTCAACATTATGTATTAGGAGTACAAATAAGTCTCTGAGGTTGTATTGTCGAAGCTCTTTCATTGCAAAGTTACCTGGTAGTTTTGGATGTATACATTTCTAATGATGGATGGAGGTTGACGTTTTTTAAGAAATGAAAAAACACTCGCGTTTAAGCCATTGTATTTTCTACGTTTATTGGCTCTTGTGGGAAAAGCCTTGCGGCATAAAAACCTACGACGATTCGACGATTGTGAATTTGCGTATATAAGAAAGCATAAAGCCCGTTTGGCTTGTGCCATTGCGATCTCGCGCGTTATTTCGTATTGAACCTTCGATTGTTTTTTCGTATTGCTTTCGACTTTGCGTTTGATGACCTTTACCGAGGATTCGTCAGCTGTTGCTGGCATTTTTTGGTAAGAGGTATATGATCAAAGATCGGAGAATCAAGGACCGTACGGCCGTTCACTCGTTCTCAGAGAATCAAGGACCGTACGGGCGTTCACCCGACCGCTGTGATCATCGAATGTATTTTAAGGGTTCGAGAATCCAGTACCGTATGGCCGTTCACCCAACCGCTTGTGATAGGCGAGTTGCCAGTGTTTTACTTGGGAGAGTCGTATGTGTTTAACTCGGTGAAGTCGTATGTGAGAGGACCCAGGGCCCTTCCGCCTTGCGCGTCACTCGACGGACGACCGCGCTGCACTATCTAAAAAAAAAAGTATATTGCACGCTCGCCCACTCGTTCACAAGAGATTTTTCATCCCTGTTGACGCGAGTTGGTCGAGCGCGGCTAGCAACGGAGATGGCAATGGCCAAACGCAAACTACTCTCAAGCACTGAACAGAGGTTATGGTTGAAATTGTAAGATGTGAAACGTCACATCGTAAGATTGGACATCTGGCAAGACTATAACCTTGGAATATTAGCGATTTTGTAACAGCATCACATAATTTTTTCGGGCGAGAATCCCGATTTTTGAGCCGCATAAGCGTCATTTGCGGGAACTCTTGCGTTTGGCACGAATCTCCCTCCAATCATGCTTCTAAGTCCGCGTCTTCGTGCACTTACGGCCTTCCGCTTCGTTCTTTGTCTTCGATATCAACCTCACCGTTCTTAAATTTTTCCAACCACTCATGACAACTCTTCGCACTTAAAGCAGCGTTCCCATATGCTTTTACAAGCAATCGATGCGCCTTACCTGCAGATTTTTTTCAACTAACGAAGTAAATCAATAGTTCCCAAAAATTAAGCTTATTCGACCAAAAACTCGACATTTTCGCATGAAAAAAATTATGTGATGCTGATACAATATCGCTAACATTTCAAGATGCCAGATGTCCAACCTTACGATATGACGTTTTACATCTGTCAATTTTCGGCGGAGGCTTATTTGTACTCCTAATAGAAGTACAATGTAAGTGCCACACAAGTAGACTGGAAATGGTGCGCAACGACGTAGCGTGCATGGTCAAGAAGCGATGTCTGAATATACACAGAACCAGACGATCGGCGGTGGGCACCCGGCTCGTCATCGATTACGGTTGTTTATTAATCTACGTCGCAATACCACACTTCGGTATATGAATAACGGCCATGGAAAAGCGATATGTAGAGTTCTCAAATGAATTCTCAAAGCTTTTGGGATTGTTTAAGTTTTCTTAAATGTTATTATATTATCCTTTGGATTTATGGTTGGACGTCATTATTTATTGTGGCTGGTTGCTTTGTTTGTATTACAATGGCAACTTAATTTTAATCTCCTTTGCATGTAGGTACTTGTAGTGGGTGAGTTCTTGCCTGGCTTCCGAAAATAATTTGTGTATTGCAACTTTTATCGCGAAATAAATCACTCATTGGATTATCCAAAAATGTTCATACAAAACTCCTCGTGATCGGTAATTTGATCATTTGATGAATTTAAGATCAACTGGGAGCGTTAAGAGTCCGACTTTTATATTATTGTTCTGAGATATGCTATACTCTGGTATTCACATCGATATTCATTTATATGCATGGTTTTTGTACAGTTAGGTTTTACTATATTCATGTTTACATTTAAATTTATAAAAAAATATCTCGAATTCTTGTCGTTTTACTATTTACAAAATTCTAATTAATCTCGAAATACTTGTGATTTTTGTAAAACAATACTTCTATTTACATTATTACTTTTTCAATTCAAACGTAGAAAAGAAGTGAAATAACTTGTTATGCAAAAGCCAAGCAAATTTACTAGAAACGTACACAAAATAGTCAAACCTGAGAAATACTATTTTTCTCAATATTTTATTTAACAAAACCATATTACTATTATACTAAAAAGTTCGAATCATGATTATATAAAAGTACAATGTGTGGATCACACAAGTACTGTATGCATTGTGACACGATTTGCGGTACTCGCGTCCCAAAATTCGCTCTCGTCAGACTCGTACGAGATAGGGCGCCAGCCGCGCAAATTCTTACGCGACAAATTTATTTTTCCCGACGAATCGACAAGATGTCTTTGGCCCGACTGCCGCAGCCCTGAATTTGGTAGAGCGGCGGGGTTGATCCGCGACACCAGCACAAAAAGATTTTACAAGAACACTCCAAGATTTGGTGAGAACTGTAATCACTTTTATTATCTCGCGACTCTCGCATACGGCGGGAGCGGTTCGGGATACGCGAAATTCGCGGTCCTCTTATTGTTCCAAATTGTACAGATTTCTTTCCTGATCGTAATTTTATCTCGATTTCAGTACGACAAACACATGATATCTCAACTCTACCTTAGACTTTCGTTCTGGTACTTGAAAGGTGAACCCCTCTCGGCGGCTCTACATTAATTTAATCTGAGCAAGGTCTTCGCGAGCGACGGAATCGCGCATACTGACTCGATCTTTCCGGTTCGTGGCTGCTGCGCCACGACAATATCGCTCGTGACTTCAATATTCTTAATAATCTCAAATTTCAGTATTTTACCCATCAGGCCACAGCGCGCGCATTGCAATGGGTCCTAACGAGCGAACGACGGCTTCACCGCTACAGTTTCTGAAGATCTCGATCCGGTTAAACCTCGGTCTTGATCCCTGATTCTTCTGGCGGCGTCGGTTTCTTGCGCGGCGGGAACGACTTCGGCTTGGGAAGTGCACCTCTCCTCGCTCCAGACCAGAGCTCAAGTGATGATATTTTCGCGGGGAACCTTTGCGCGGACCTGGGTCCCGACACCCACTCCGTGCCTAGTCACAGCCTTTTCGATTTTTGAGAGTTGACCTTGCCGTTAACGTTCACATTTTCATAATTAGTGAACGTGAACATTGCCTTAAGCTCCCGTCCCGGGACCTGATTGGGTCACGGACTCATCGGGATGATGACCGGCTGTAGAGGGAGACGGACAGCTCGGAGTGGGGCTTCGAGCCTGCGACCCATCCTTGGAATTTGCGATTTTCCGTCGTCGCTCGTCGATATCCAACGGAATCCATTGTCGCGAGGTGCGGAGGGCCGTTTTCAGGCGATACCCCCGTCCTTCTTATTACGATCCGCTGGTTTTGAGTGTAGAGGAGCGACGCCTCGTCGCGAGACCGTGTGCGCCAGGATCGGTAACTCCATTGCCGTTCGATTCTCCACTCGTTCCTCGATCCTGTCCTTTGTAACGGTGAAAGCACGCCGTTCGCTCACGAAGTACAACAAAAATAAAAATGAGAGTGTTAATAAAATAATGTTGCGCTAAGCTAGGCCCTGGGAAATCGCTTGAGATGGTTCCTGGACGACGGGGGGTGCCCTTCCATGCGCCGAGCCTGAGCCACATTTAATATATTGTGACGTGAGAAATTGCCACGTCACAAGTCCTCCCCCCACCCTGTAGAAAGGACGACCCGGCCCTTTAAGACAGTCGTCTCGCTCCAATCGCTCCATGGCCCAGAGAAACAAAACAAAGAACTCGTCTCCCCTCAAAGACGCCCACCAGAGAAATCCAGCGCCCTTCTCGCCATTCTGTCAGCACTCAGACGCGAGGTAGTTACTCATAGCCTGCCAAACAGTTTCCCTTTCAAATTCCGGAACCAAAGTCATTTTGTGTAGACCCAAGACGCCAACACCGGGAAGGGTTTAGGAAACTATAATTATTCTAAAGGCGGGAGTCAATCCAGGATTTGGGGTTAATAACGATACTTTTATTATCCTCGAAAGGTTTTATTTGGGCTGTTTGGCCTTCCGGAACTGTTAGTCCGTTGGCGACCTATCTGTCGCAAAACAAACAAAAGTTAGTGTTCGACAAGGTAGCTCCTACGAGCGTCCCCGTCACTCCTCTTGGGAGTCCTTAGCCTTCCGCTGTCTCTCTCGTTCCCGCTGTACGGACACCGGCCCCAGGCTTTCCCAATACGCCCGACAAATGCCGCATGGCCGAGCGGTCACGCCCACGCGTTCGCAGACGAAGCAGAACCCCTCCGGCCTCATCGGTTTCGGGCATTCGCCCTTATTATGGCCGAGGGAGCCGCAATTCCAAAACCCCCGGCGGGTGCACGGCACGGGCCTTGGCAGGGGTGGTCGTGGGGATATCTGTACCCGAGCTCCTCGTGCTTTGCGGCTGCGGACGGGTGTCGGGGATTGCTCCCTAGCCCCTTTTTGAACGTTGCTCCCCTCTGGGACTCGTTCCAGGAGAGAACCCCACAGCGGGACCGAGCTGTGGACTATCATTCGGCGGTCCGCCGTTGCCTTCTTACTGGCTTGCGGAGGGCGAAAGGGCTCGGCCAGCCACCTGGTTTCCTCTTCTGCCTCCTCCGGATTCATCCCAGCTTCGCAGCATTCCCGCCGGATCTGCATCACCTTCTCCATCCACTTCCATATCTTCGATGTTCACGGCGGTTATGGCGGGAAATGCTCCATTCAACGGGGATAGGTAAGGTTTAAGATCCTCTATCGAAACTTTCACGACGCTACCCGCGTTTTCGACTTGAACCTCATATACCACAGGAGACAGTACGCGGATAATTTTAAACGGACCCGCGTATTTCGGCGCGCGTTTCGCCGAGATATTTTGAGCCGCGGAGGACAAAATCCGTTGCTTTACTACCTACGTGAAACATTCTCTCGCGCCGACGCCGGTTGTATTGCACGGCCTGGCGTTGATGAGCCTCCTCCAGATCATGATAGACTTTAGCGTGGACTTTCGCGAGGTCCCGGACGCGAGCGGACCATTTTTCGGGTGCCAAAGGAACTATTTCGAGTTGGCCTTCTTCCCTGGCTCTATAGAAATTATGGGGCCGCGGTTCCCTCCCGAAATTTAGAAACGCCGGTGTGTTAAGGGTAGACGAGTGTACGGTCGTGTTGAACGCGAATCTAAATTCGAAGGTGACAGTCCCCGAACAGGTGTGCCCTGTGACCCAAGATCCTCTAAGTTCCTCCAAGAAGGAAACCATCATGGTCTTCACGACCCTATTTCCTCGTTCGACTGGGTTGGCTTGGGGGTGGTATGGCGGCGTGGTCGTGTGATACACGCCCGGCTCGGTAGGGACGGCACGAACGATCTGGTTATTAAACTCCGTACCATTGTCCGTTAGCAGGACCTGAGGGGTACCCCAGCGAGAAAAGACCAGCTCTTCCAGGGCCTCGCCAATCATTGTTCCTGTCGCTCGACGATGGGGACAGACCTCGATCCATTTCGTAAACAGGTCTTGGATCACGAGAACGTACACATTCCCCGCACGACTTGGGGAAAAAGGGCCCATGATGTCTGTCGCCACTACCGCCCAGGGTTCCTCCACCACCCGCCGACCCATCAGGCCGAGGGGTGAGCGCTGTTCCACCTTGGTCCTCTGGCATATCCCGCAATACCGCACATAACCTGCGACATCCCGGAACATGCTTGGCCAGAAATACGAAAGGAATGTCCTGTCGTAGGTTTTCTGGACTCCCATGTGGCCCGCATGGGCAGCGTCATGGCACTCTCTCAGGACTTCTTCCCTGGCGTACCTTGGGACGACCAATTTCCATGCAGTCGTATCCTCCTCACGGAACACTCGCCTGGTGGTTTGGCGATAGACATACAACCGTCCATCGCGGACACGGTAATGGCCTCCGCACACTTCGCGCGATGAGCGATGAGCGATACCCAATGAGAGCTCTGCTTTTCCGAACGTCACATCCGTCGCGAGCGTCCTCGCGACGTCGCGTCGCTCACGGAGTTGACCAAGTTTCAACTTTCGTCGCTCGCGGCAAGCGACAACGCCCCAGCAGACGACATTTTTCAGCCAGTAAAATCGTTCTATCTGTATTCAACACATGGGGAATGAAGAAGTACATTGAAAATATGAGATTTCGAGCGCGCCTGGACACTTGTTGACAGTGCGTTTGTTGAGTGTGTTTGTTTGGGTTTGTGAAAAAGGAGATATAAAAATTTAAAAAGTAATTAGCAATCATGGAGGAATATACTAACTTTGAGGGTCTTGAAGTTTTGGAAGTGAGTTTGTTTATCAACAATCAAGAGACGCGGCAGCGTGTCGACGCCAAATTATATGAAAAAGAATTTTTGTCACGTGGACATTTATTGAATTACAACTGTATGTGTAGAAAAAAGTTTTATATAAATTAATCGTTGTTCTATTTTCGAGAATTGTGACGAAACTTTCGACACATGTGAAGAAATTTTGATTACGGAGGTACGCGAAAGACCGTGTCTCTGGGATCAGCGCATCGATGTCCGATTGCGAGGACTCGATGTCACGAAACAAGCGTGGAAAGAAATCTCCGAAATTCTGGGTGAGTGCATTTTTGGTTGAAGAACATGTTTGAACTAGATGATTTTATAGAATTAAAAATTTCAATACATTCACATGTAACAAAATAATTATTATCATTAAAATGCAGATATGGATCCGAAAGTTGTGCAAAAGAAATGGAAGAATCTACGGGATACGTTCAGGAGAAACCACCAGGAGCAGAATATCTATGTTCCCAGTGGAAGCGAAGCAGATAAACAGCGGGTACAATGGACATTCTATCATCACCTGGAATTTCTTCTGCCAACCATACAGTTTCGAAGGTATGTTTCTCAATTCGTATTTGAATATTCAACATGAACATAATTTTATGGTTCGATGACTCTTTGTCGGAATAATTGAAATATCTTACTTTTATACGATTCAGAACGATCAGCAACTTGAGTGGATTCTCAAAGGACAATTCGCATGCGGGTAAGGAAACCCCACTGCTGACGGTTCCCCCACCACCGTTGTCGCGGTCTTCGGAAAGTGCAGGAACGCTAAGTATGTACACTGCTATCTTCTTATAATGTTAATTAGGAATTGTAGTACACAACGCTTTTACAACTTTTTAAAATAAATAATCTATAATTTAACAGTACAATCTGACTTGCTGACGGCTTCAACATCCTCATTTTCCCAGCCTTCAGGAAGGACAGTATTGCCAAGTACGTACACTGCGACGTCGTTTTATTATCTATAAAAAACTAATTCGTAATAATTCAACCATTTCTTAGTGAATAATTTCTATTTTATTATGATTGTCTTATTATATAACATTGTATTATGTCTCACGAATATATCAAAAGCAAATAGTTATACTTTTTACTCAAAATGAATTTCACGATTGAGATTACATGCATATATTTCACATTAAAATTACCTTAGGATCACTCTTAAGGAAAAAATCGCCGTCGCCAATATGTACGCCCGAGATAACGTCGCCATTCAGCGTCCCGAATAGGCCGTCCCCTTCCATTAGCCCGGCTCTATCACCGTCGTGGGATATACCAAAGAAACGCCGGCGGAGTTCATCAGGAGAGTCAAATGACTCTCAAATGAAACGAATGCGCGAGGAAAAACACTTTGAGAACATTGTGTCACAATTATCATAAAAACCGAGCGAAGAACAGACATTCTGCAATTATCTGCAGTGGCGGTTGGAAAAGTTGCAGCGAAAGTATTTTATGAAGATCACAAATAGCATCGTGCTCGAACTTATGAAAGTAGAAGCAGAGCAAATGGAAGAAAACGGATAAAAACGGTTTTTTTATTACAATACATATTTTACAATTATATAACGCTTATAATTAATTATTTTTAAATTAAGAATGTTACACCAAATAAAAAGTATTTTTCTACGTATGTATTGAATTATAAAAAATTCCAAGTTGCACATTTTTACACAATTCTAATATTTTCATTGATGAGTTATATAATCCCACTGCCATGGAACAGCTCCAGCACCAAGGAAATATTTAGTAAAGTTGTCACGAACAATAGCTGCGTCTCGAGCATGAGTGCTGCTGCCGACTGCTCTTGGTGGTCGGAACTCAGAAGGCCTCGCGTCTTCTCGCCATTCACCGAGACTTATTGCTCCATTTGGCTGTACAGAGTCAGCAAAATTTGCCCGGCAGTATCGCGGTTTATCCATCAAAAAATTATGCAAGACAATGCAAGCTTTAATAATTTTTTCGGTAGTTTATAATGAAGATTGGTCCACCAAATATTCCCCATTGTGCTACCATTATACCAAATGCGTTTTCGACAACCCTTCGAGCTCGACTCAACCGGTAATTAAAAATCCTTCTTTCGTTGGACAGTGTTCTGCCTGGATAAGGCCGCATTATATAAGTATTCAGCTGAAACGCCTCGTCAGCTACTAACACATGAGGCATAGGATTTTCGAGACCGATAATTGGCGAAGGAGGTACCATTAAGCTGTTTTGCGCAAATAATTGTCCCATGGTGGAGTTTTTAAAAACTCCACCGTCACTATGTCGACCTTCAGCTCCAATATCGACAAGAAGGAAGCGATATGATGCTGAAGCTATAGCCATTAAATTTATACTATGACTTCCTTTATAATTATAGAAAGTGGATCCTGATTGCGGTGGCGCCTGAAAGTTGGAAAATTCACATCGAAAGGATTGTTAATAACGGTTATTAAACTAATAAAAGTTTTGTTCTACTACTGTGTACTGATGGTAAACCGAAATCTTCAACAGCTAAACATTTTGTTTTCCAAATCGTTATTGGGGCATAAATATGTAATACAAATCTCGATACATTATCTTGCGATAAAAATTCATATCAATAAAAATAACTTCACCTTTATGATGACATGCTTCCCATCCACTGCGCCTATTCAGTGTGCAAAATTCCAGCGCTCATAGAATTCATTTGCGACTTTCATCCAATTTTCTTCATTTGGTACAAACATTTGACTTTGTAGCACGTCCCACAGAGACTCGCAAGTGTCTGCAATAATTGCTGAGACCGTGCTGCATCCAGTGCGAAAAGCTAAAGCTATCGAAGTCATTTTATCTCCGGTGGCTAAATACCTGCAAGATATTAAGAAAAAAATCATTCAGCGTGGCATGTTGCATGATGCATAGATATTAATAATTATTTTCTTTATTCACGCTTAAATTTCAAGAGCATACCGTAGCGTCATGTACAGTCTCGTGCGAGGAGAAATGGGATGCCTAAAATTAGTTTGCATTCTCTGTAATTGTGGCCCAACAATCGAAAGTAGTTCGTCGAAGACCTCAACTGTCATGCGGCAATACATAAAATGGTAATCGGCATCTTGCAGTCTCATTTCATTAATTAAATGATTGCCATCCCCTTGGTCATTCCGACGTTGGTTTATCGGACGAGCCCACCATCGACGTGCAGTTTTGTTTCTTGCGTCTTCTTCTTGATCCTTCAAGTAGGCGTAATAAGCTAACGTCAACCGTCTCTGATTATCACTCAAAATCCACCCCTTTCGCGCACGTAGACACATGATCACTAAAAGCTGTTTTCGATTTCTTCTACAATAATTAGCTAGATCCATGGCTGCGATAATCCTGCAATAAGAAATAACATATTTGTAATTTTCGAGGTTATATTACTCTCAAGTTAGTTAGTTTATTTCGTAAATGTGCAGCACTTACATTAACATATAAACTCCAATAAAACGTTTATCTGATTATTTTTAGGTTCTAACGTTCTTTCAGCAATATGGGAGTAAACGGAACAATTTATTAACACTTCACGATTTGTTCTTCACGTAACCTCACTTTCAATCTCTGCTGTGACGCTCGTCACTGGCGTCACTCGTCGCTCGTCGCGCGCAGTGTGAACGCAGGAAAATAAATTTTCACGAACGCGTCGCTGATCGCGCATCGCTCGTCGGTCATCGCGCGCAGTGTGCAGAGGCCATAATTCGGGAATTCCTTCGGTTGGGCTAGAACTTCCCGTAGCCTTTTGACGTACCAGGGATCGTCCGCCTCCGTCATAGACCTATTCGCGACTCGCCTATCATTCTTATCGACCGTTGGTAAAATAGGGCAAGCTAACCGTTTCTCTCTAGTACCCACTTCCTTGGCTGGTTTCCGCTCGAACATCCGAGATAATGCATCGGGAACGTGGCTTAGAGCCCCTTTTCGAAATTTCAAAATCATATTGCGCTAGTTGGGGGGCCCGGCGGGCTAGTCGACCCGCCGGTTCCTTTAGAGTCTGTAGCCATCTCAGGCTATGTTGGTCCGTGATTACCGTAAAACGGTAGCCCTCCAAGTAGGCTCTAAATTTACGGATTGCCCAGAGGATCGCGAGACATTTCTGCTCGGTCGTGGAATAGTTACGAATAGGTGGCGCGAGCGTCCGGCTCGCGTACGTCACCGGGTATTCCCCGCCTTCCCCTTCTTGCGTGAAAAACCGCACCGAGATCCGTCATGCTGGCGTCCGTCTGCAGCACGAATTTCACGGAAAAGTCCGGGCACGCCAGCGTGCGTGGGTTTGCGAGGGCTTCCTTTAAACCGGCGAAAGTCTTCCGTTGACCTGGGCCCCACCCCCATGACTGAGTCTTTTTAGTCAGGCGAGTCAGAGGCTCTGCGATCTCGGCAAAACGGGGTATGAATCGCCGGTACCAGAAGGCCATTACCAAGAATCTTCGAAGATATTTGATGGAGGCCGGTATCAGGAAATCTTTGATCGGGGCCGTTTTGTCGGGATCGATTTGCAACCCATTCCTGTTGACGAGAAACCCCAGGTATTTAACCTCCCGGCAACAGAATTCGCATTTCCGCGACCCGATCGAATACTCGTTTGAGCAATTCCAGATGTTCTTCGAAGCTTTCCGTGACGACGATAATGTCGTCAAGGTATGCAAACGCATGAGGCTCCACCTCTGACCATAATATACGATCGAGTAAACGCTGAAACGTGGCTGGAGCTCCCGTGAGCCCGTACGGCATTCTTTTGAATTAGAAGAGGCCTCGATACGGGACCGTAAATGCCGTAATCTCTTTGCAAGTTTCTTCGAGAGGAATTTGATGGAACGCTTGGCTGAGGTCTATGGTGGAAATATATTTGGCTGACCTTAGCCGATCCAAAATGTGCGTCATGTACGGGAGGGGATAGGCGTCCTTTTTCGAAACTTCGTTCACCTTGCGGAAATCCAAGCAGAACCGATAGGCACTATTGGGTTTCCGGATCTTACGATAGGACTCGCTCGTTCACTCCGCGAAGACTCGATTATACCTGCCTCAAGCATCCTATCCACCGCGGCATTAATGACCGCCCGTACTACCGGGGTCAACGGGTAATAGCGCTGTTTTATGGGTGTGGCGTTTCCCACCTCGATCCTATGTTGTATTAACTTTGTTACCCCGGGCACCTCTCGCAAGATTTTTAATTCTGTCTCTAGAAAACGCGCTAGACGAGAGCATTCACTGGACTCTAGTTCTGATATGCTGAGCAGGGTGTTAAAAAAATTCAGGTGTTCTCCTGACGTGAACTCAAATATTTCCGACGGGCCATCGCTGAAATTCCACAGTCGACGCCCGTGGTTTATCACGATTTCAAATATTTCGAGAGCGTCGAATCCGAAAATTAAGGGCACCGGCAATGAGGGAAAAACCCTAGCGTTTCTGGTGTACTCGCGACCTTTTATGGGTAATGGTACCTCGATTTTCTCATCGCACGTAATTTGTTCCCCATTCGCGATGGTACTATCCTTCGGGGACATTTTCCGCCTTGAGAACCCTAACCTTGCCGCGATTAACAGGGCCTTCTCTCCAACGTAAGTGTTCGTTGACCCGTTGTCAAACAGCGCGGGAATGACTTGGTCTCGAATTTTAATCGCATACTATTAAAGGCTTGCGCCTGTAGCAACATGATAGCGGGCCATATATGCACCCTGAATCTTGGGGAGGTACGCGGTTTGGAGCGGAGAGGGCAGTGTTTGGCCTCTCGGGAGTCTTTTCAGCTCTCACTTGCAACTCCCGGTATCATTTCCCGAACAGGTGTGCGGATCCCTAATCGTCACTCCTTTTCCCCCGCACCGATAACAATAAATTGTTTTCGGCGCGCGGCAGCCGATCGAAAGGTGGCTCGTGTCGCCGCCGTTCCAGCAACGGAGTTCCTTCGAGGGGTCTCGGTTACACGGGGTTTTAGAATCCCGGTTGCCCTTCCGAAAGGTTGGGCGGTAGCGATGACTACCGTATTTTTGTTGCCCGCCGTGCGGGTCCTCCCGAGAGCTTCTCTGCGGGGAAGATTGTTCCCGAAATGAGGGAATAGCCGCGAAATGAGTGCTCGAATGTCGAGGCGTCTTTTTAGGCGAGCGATAGACCAATGCCGGAATGAGGGACCTGTCAGGTGAGCGAGGTCGTGGTCGGTATCACTCCTCCTCCCTACTATGTTCGGTGCTTCGCGATCGTGAACGGTACCGAGCTGAATGAGATATTTGAGGTCCGAGCTCATATTACGACACGCGTACATGAGTTGCTCCTCTATCACGAACGGGGGCTTGACTCTATCTAACAGGGCACGCATGCACGTCAAATACCTTGAAAACGACTCGTGCGCTCCCTGTACTCGCCCTAAAATTTCTTCTCTCAACGCCATGTGATAATTTGGACTTCCAAATCTGCTCCGCATGGCCGACTCGAGATCGGAAAGCGTCGAGAGGCTCGGCAGTTTCGTCCGGTACCACCATAACGCGGTATCCCGGAAGAAGAAATCGAGACAGTCGAGAAGATCTGCATCCAAGGCGGGAAGCATTCGTCGGCCTCTCCCGTGCAATAATAAAAAGTTCTCGACGTCCTCTCCGCCATCCCCCCAAAAATGAATTCCCCATTTCCGCAAGGTCTCATACGTGGAGCGCATCGTGGGTGACTCTCTAGGCGTCGGTGTACTGAATCCGTATGGGGAGGAGTGTACCGGTAACTCCGTAACTTGAATTTCTTGATGGTTTTGATTTTGATTCACGGTCCATTCCCGGTTATCCCAAAAAATTTCTGACGTTTGATTGTGTTTTCTGGGAGGGAATTCAAGAGAAACGCGAGATGCGGAGTCTCGCGTCTCGGCCTCGTGCGCTCTCCCCAGTATACAGGCTATGGGGGTACCATTGTCGCGGAGGAGGGGGTTGGTGTTGTTCAAGTTTGTCAGTCTCCCCTCCAATCTTCCTCCCGACTCCGCCAAGAGCTCTTGTACCGGATTCCGCGGTATCGGTCCGACACCGGTGTCCGGTTTTTTCCTATTTAAATCTTTGTGGCAACCTTGATCTGATGGCGGCGCAGCGTTAGGCGGAGTGCGCTGCATAATGGTTCAGCTCGTGCGCGAAAGAATGAAAGGGAGAATTCGCCCAAACGGGACCTGTCAAATCGCTAATACGCGGGACGCCGCGCTCTCTCTTGTTTTCGATGCGTTCGATGCGATACCCCCCACTCTACCTCGTTCTTCGGTTCGCACACGCGGGTCTGTCGATCTCCGATACGCTAACCCGCGATCTCTCCCGACAATACGAACGAAATTATTTTCGTCCGGGGTACACGAGGTTCACGAAATAAGAACGTGAAATACAAAGTTTATTCCTAAGATACTGCTAGCGGTTCTCGACGAGTGCCTTAAGCTCTTCCTTGTCGAAAGAAAGAGAAAAAAATGAAAATATTTGCTTATACGCCTCGTGCTGAAGCCTCGAGACTCGAGAGCGTCACAAAAAAAAAATCAAAACAAACTCTTGGCCGCTCGACGAGTATGTCCCGCTACAACCTCATAGCGAGCGACTACCGTGGATTCAGACGCGATGGCAAAATAAAACTTTTCGAACGAACTTTCGGAATGTCTCGTCAATAACGGAAAAATTATCTTTAAAAATCGGCCATTACCCACGTTTCGAACGTCGGGAAGATGAACACACAAAAAAAATGTAAAAAGAAATAAGGAGAATATCCCTTCCCTAACACTTTTTCAATCGGCCCGGTAATAAAGAAAATAAAATAAATTTAAAAAAATTGGAATTAAAACGACTCGACTGTCGGAATGATAAAACGCGAAAGAAATGTTCTATTGCATAAAACAAAGAAAAAAAACACTTCCCGACTAATTCTGTATCGTCTTGGAAATAAAAAGAAAAATAATATTTAAATTCGTGATCACCAATGACTTGACTGTCGGAAAGATGAGACACCAAGAGAAAAAAAAATGGTAAATTAAAAAAGAAACAACCCGCTTTCCGAACAATTTTCGTTCGCCCCGGTAATAAAGAAAGGTTTTAAAAAAATGAATCACAACCGACTCGTATTTCCGAAAGATAACACACGAAAGAAATCGTCAATCGAAATAAAAGAAAAACTAACTTCATCCCGACCAATTTTTTTTTTTATCGTCTTGGTAATAACGAGAGAATTTCACAATCTGCAGTTCCACACGGCTCGTTCGTCGGGAGGACGAAACGCGAGAACAACAAACACCAAAGCACGTGACACGATAGACTCACCGTCACCGTAGGAAATATATTTTACTCGACTTGTTCTTTTTACGGAAAACACTGAAATTCGCATGCAAATCTAATCCACGGTTTTCGAATCAGTTTTCGGAGCACTCGACGAGATCACGTTAATCTACTATGTATAAACAAACTTTACCCGGATCTGCTTGTACCAGTCAGGATTGATTACATGCTCGGTAATCGACGTGGGTCTCGGTATCCTTTTCTTTCTCCTTTCTCGACACGTTACTTCCTCTCACTCTTGCTCGCTTTTTTTTGTTCCTCCTCCGGAAATCCCCACGTACTTTAGGTATTCTAATTTTGCCGGTATCCTCGGTACCCGTGTGCGCTCAACTGGCGCTTCATCGCACGCGCTCGTTCGTCGGAACCCCGAAATCCAACGGGCGTTCCCGAACTCTATTGCGCTAGGCCCGCGTCTCGCGAGGCGTCGCGCTAGCCCAGTCGAGACTTTTAACGGCGGGAAATAATTCCAGCACACAATAAGGACTAAATATTATATTCTACGCCTGCAAGGCGGGAATATTTTAAAACATGCAACACAAAGAAATAATCGAGGAAGAAATCTGTACTACAATTTGATACAGTCTTTACTGAATTCATTTTCACTAATCTCGGGGCGGTGTTCGGCTGGATTATCGCTTCTTACGCGAACTTCTTACGCGACTAATTCATTTTTCCCGACGAATCGACGAGACGTCTTTTGCCCGACTGCCGCAGCCCTGAATTTGGTAGAGGGGCGGGGTTGATCCGTGACAAAAGCACAAAAAGATTTTAAAAGAACACTCCGAGATTTGGTGACAACAGTAATCAATTTTATTATCTCGCGACTCTCGCATACGGCGGGAGTGGTTCGGGATTCGCGCAATTCGCGGTCCTCTTATTTTTCCAAATTATACAGATTTCTTTCTTGATCGTAATTTTATCTCGATTTCAGTACGACAAACACATATCTTAACTCTACCTTAGACTAAATGACTTTCGATCTGGTAATTGAAAGGTGAACCCCTCTCGGCGGCTCTACATTAATTGAATCTAAGCAAGGTCTTCGCGAGAGATGGAATCGCGCAGGGTGACTCGATCTTTCCCGCTCGTGACTGCTCTGCCACGACTATATCGCTCGTGACTTCAATATTCTTAATAACCTCATATTTCAGTACTTTACTAAACGGGCCACAGCGCGCGCATTACAATAGGTCCTAATGAGCGAACGACGGCCTCACCGCTACAGTTTCTGAAGATCTCGATCCGCTTAAACCTCGGTCTCGATACCCGATTTTTCCGGTGGCGTCGGTTTCTTAGTTGGCGGGAACAGTTACGGCTTGGGAAGTGCACCTCTTCTCGCTCCAGACCAGAACTCAAGTGATGATATTTTCGCGAGGAACCTTTCCGCGGACCTGGGTCCCGACACCCACTCCTTGCCTAGTCACAGCCTTTTCGATTTTTCAGCGTTGACCTTGCCGATAACGTTCAAATTTTCATAATTAGTGAACGTGAACATTGCCTTAAGCTCCCGTTCCGGGACCTGATTGGGTCACGGACTCATCGAGATGACGACCGGCTGTAGAGGGTGACGGACAGCTCGGAGTGGAGCTTCGAGCCTGCGACCCATCCTTGGCATTTGCGATTTTCCATCGTCGCTCGTCGATATCCAACGGAATCCATTGTCGCGAGGTTCGGAGGGCCGTTATCAGGCGAGACTCCGTCCTTCTTATTAGGATCCGCTGGTATTCAGTGTAGAGGAGCGACGCCTCGCCACGAGACCGTGTGCGTCACGGTCGGTAACTCCGTTGCTGTTCGATTCTCGACTCGTTCCTCTATCCTGTCCTTTGTAACGGTGAGAACACGCCGTTCTCGCGCGAAATACAACAAAAATAAAAATGAAAGTGTTAATAAAATAATTTTGCGCTAAGCTGGGCCCTGGGAAATCGCTTGAGGGGGTTCCTGGACGGCGGGGGGTGCCCTTCGATGCGCCGAGCCTGAGCCACCTTTAATATATTGTGACGTGAGAAATTGCCACGTCACAGCATGTATTTATTAGAAACGTATATAAAAGTGTCAAACCCTAGAAATACAATGTTTCTCAATATTGTATTCGGGGAAACCATATTACGATTATACTAAAAAATTCGAATCACGATTATATAAAAGTACGACCTATGTACGTATCACTGGAAATGCTGTGCAACGACTTGGCGTACATGGTTAAGAAAAAACGCCCGGGGAGATGCACGATTTTCTTGGCGAAACGTTCCTACCGCTTCCATATGTAACTTTTGCAACAATTTATTTACTTGGATTGTTTCGAATTGTAGCATCGCATCAGTTACTGCATCAGATGTACAGAATTAATAGAAATGAGATGTTCAGCCTGTCAAAACTATGTCTATTGAACGAAAATGTATGCGACGGAATAGATTTCATGAGATGTATGACGGTTCTGTAATCGAGTAGAATGTAAATACCTCCACGTAACTTTTCAAATTATGTAAGTAATGCGAGCTTTCGAGGGCCGTGTGGTCTATGCGTACATTGCTGATTTTTTTTGTACTATGCGGAATCGGAAACGTGGTTTGCAGTTACATAATAAATTCCGTCAATTTATGTCTTTCTTAAGGAGGTACACTAGCTTCCGCAAAATAATGATAGATCAATAAAATTTGGTGAATATATTCTTTAGTATTATTCATGTAGATACAAATTTCTTCAGATTTTTTGGTTGTGCCGTTTTCTTACAAATAATTCACAAGCGTTTATTCTTATACCCGGAATATATACCTATATCTATAAAAACGCTATGCTTATACACGTGAACTTCAATGTTCAATTACTCGATAACGGCACAATGAAAAAATCTGAAAAAAATTGTATTGACATATATAATACTAAAGAATATATTCACCAAATTTTATTGATCTATCACCATTTTGAAATTTTACCATGGTTTAGCATGGCAACATTGTATGAAGCTGGTGTACCTCCTTAATCTGATAGTCAAGTTATTGAGAAAACGTCATCCTTCGCCGAGATTTTTTTATCAACCATGTATAATCATACGTTCGGATAATCGACACATGGGTTTTTTGGGACGAGATCATAAACAACACCTTTTTACATAAAAACAGTACATACACATATATTAAAATGCGACATACATATTAACGTTGAAATATGTATGGGTGACGTTTATAAGGTTGCGTTTTTTAAGGGTCTTGCGCGATGATTTTGCGACTGAAAAAAAATTGCTTTTTAATGGTTTTTCAAGCTCCCTTTGGAAAATAATATATCGGATTTTTGTCATGAACAGTATTTGCCAGAGAAAATAGCGTATTCGGGAAAAAAATGAAAATTCCATTCTGCGTGCAGAGGAAGAAGTCTGGAAAATTCCGAATACGGTACACTCCCGAAAAACTTCATTTGAGCCCCCCGTCATGGAGAACAAATTATCAAACATTAGGGGTGTGCGGGTAGCAGAATTGGTCGGGTCGGTTCAGGTCGGGTAATTAGACTATGATCCGATCGGGTACCCGTGATCGGACGGGCATACTCGAACTTTATCGAGTACCCGAGTTTTTCGAGTACTCGTCTCACATCGGGTACTCGATAAGTTGTGTAGCCGGAACAAAATTTCGTTTCATAGTATAGATAGCGCCACGGAAACGTACCAAACCGGACGAAATAGGCTCCAACTTTTTGTTCTCTACCCTTCGCCGACAGGTCTGAGTTCATAATTTTAGTACTTTGTTATGTATATATTTACAATTTTTTCCCAGCAAACTTCTTTTACGACACTCGCATTTCAGGAAATATCGAGATATTTGAATGTCGAAAAACTGAATAAGAGCAAGATTTTTCGTCTAATTTTCATGAATTCTGTCTAGTGCTAACTGGTAATTTCGGCGATTTATTCTTATTCATTTAATTTTTTGTAATTTTAAATTTTTTTTCCCAGGTAAAACTTGTTCTTCAAACGCTTCTATCTCTGAAACCAATCAAGATATTTTCAATTTAAAAATGTCAAATGGAAGCTACATTCTTCTCGCTTCAAATAAATGCAAGGGGTTGAATCTTGTTCTTTTTGGGTTTTGTCTCCATTTAAAACCCACGTTAAAAAATTCAAGACTTTAAGGCATTCGCCGATATTTCTTGTACATCTTTTCCTTTTGCACACTTTTAAGTGATGCCAAAACGCAACTTTCCCGCGCTATTGCGATACGATCCGCCAAAAGTGATCGTTTTTCACTCCACCCTGACACACACACACACGCGCACGCGCACGCGCCTGCACGTACGCACATGCACACGCACCCACACGCACGCACACACACACACACACACACACACACACACACACACACACACACACACACACACACACACACGCACACGCACACGCACACGCACACGCACACGCACACGCACACGCACACGCACACGCACACGCACACGCACACACACACACACACACACACACACACACACACACACAAACACACGCACACGCACACGCACACGCACACGCACACGCACACGCACACGCACACGCACACACACACACACACACACACACACACACACACACACACACACACGTACACGTACACGTACACGTACACGTACACGCACACGCACACAGGATAGAAAAGTGAGACGAAAAAAGATTTTTTAAAGTATTATCATTTATTCGTTTTATCGCATTCTTCGAGTTTTCGTTTTCTCACATCATTTGGTCGATACACCTAAATAAAAAATAAAAATAAACATAAATAACAGATACGGATCTCCGAGTCGTTTACGAATATTCGAAGTTTAAGTGTAGTCGACGTTTACGAATACCAAAATTTTGAGAGTACCCGATTCCCAAATTCGGGTACCCGATAGTGGCGGGTAATGCAAAAACGTAACCCGTCGGGGACCCGCACACCCCTATCAAACAATATCAAACCTATATACCCCTATCAACAATATAATCAGTGGAACAAATGAGCTGAATGAGACACGGGCGCGCTATAGGAAGTGCTAGTCTGCTGACGTCACAGCTGCAACTTCCGAATGTTCGGCTGTCACAGGAAGTTAGTCCTATGACACGCGGTCGAACAGAGGGATCTGAAAGTGTCCCGATCCGAGAACATTATTGAAAAGAATGTCAATTTCGAAAATGTTAGAGGATTCGCTAATAACTTTAAAAATAAATAATTCTAGCAATAAATTTCAAAGTAATTTAGCGTGAAATTATTATTTTTTACCAAATACAACGAGTATTTTTGTTTTACAATGTTGCATAAATAATCTGAACATTCTGTAGTTACATAATGATTAAATCGTAAATTCTAGATATTAAAATATTCTAAATAATTCTAAATATATAAATAAATATCATAAAATTCTATAGTAACAGAATTTCTAGATAATCTATGAAACGGTAAAAAAACAAAAATACTCAGAGGATTTGGTAAGAACTAATAATTTCACACGAAATTACTTTAAAACGTAATGTTGGGATTATTTATTGCGAATGTTATTAGCGAATCGCATATGATTTGAAATATTATTTGGAGATGGACATGATTTTCAATAAAGGCCACAATCTATAGATTAAGTTCAATCAGTTATTTTAACCCTCAATCCGTGAAGGTATTTGGGGCATTCTAATCCCGTGAACCTGGGTAGTTTTCGTTTTTGCACTACCAAACCAACAATTGTGAATGAAAATAATGTCAAAAAATGCATCGTCAATCTTTCGGCCGTACTTCTCATGGGAAAATAGGGTTCTTGTCTTTCTTATGTTTAATATTTTTTTAAATTAAATATTAAGCAGCCTGCGAAGAAAATGATCTTGGGCAGGACGAAAACGACCCAGGTTCGCGTAATGCGAGTTAAAATTCTCTACACAATCGGTCAGATCGGTGGATCGAGAAGTCTGACGATGGTGCGAGAACAATGGTAGGAGAATTGATTATTTAACAAAGATAAAATTGGTGCTCGGAATGATTCTCGGAGCATCGATCGGACATTTCCGATATTACTGCCCCGAATTCGTCTCCGATTTTATCTTACTTTCGGTCAGATTGGGTCGACAAGTCTGACGATGCCGCGAGAACGACGGTAGGAGCTATGTTTATTTAACAAAAATAAAATCGGTGCTCGGTATGGTTCCCGGGGCATCGATCGGACATTCCCGATATTACTGCCGCGAATTCGTCTCCGATATTATCTTACTTCCGGTGAGATTGAATAAGGAAGTCTGACGATGGTGCGAGAACGACGGTCGGAGCATTGTTTATTTAACGAAGATAAAATCGGTGCTCGGAATGGTTCTCGAGGCCTCGTTCGGACATTCCCGATATTACTGCCCCGAAATCGTCTCCGATTTGATCATACTTCCGGTCAGATTGGGTAAGCAAGTCCGACGATGCTGCGAGAACGACGGTAGGAGCATTGTTTATTTAACATAGATAAAATTGGTGCTCGGTATGGTTCCCGCGGCCTCCGAAATATCCGCGGCCACGGACATTTCGGACATAATGCCCCAAGAAACATTGCGAGCACCGATTTTATCTTTCTTAAATAAACAATACTCCGACCGTCGTTTTCGCAGCATCGTCGGACTTCTCGACCAAATCTGACCGGAAGTGAGATAAAATCGGAGACGAATTCGGGGCAGTAATATCGGGAATGTGCGATCGAGGCCCCAAGAACCATTCTGACCACCGATTTTATCTTTGTTAAATGAACAAAGCTCCTACCGTCGTTCTCGCAGCATCGTCGGATTTCCTAACCCAATCTGACCGAAAGTAAGATAAAATCGGAGACTCATTCGGGGCAGTAATATCGGGAATGTCCGATCGAGGCCCCGAGAACCATTCCGACCACCGATTTTATCTTTGTTAAATAAATAATGCTTCTACCGTCGTTCTCGCAGCATCGTCAGACTTCCTTACCCAATCCGACCGGATGTAAGATAAAATCGGCGACGAATTCGAGGCAGTAATATCGGGAATGTCCGATCGAGGCCCCAAGAACCATTCTGACCACTGACTTTATCTTTTTAAATAAACAATGCTGCTACCGTCGTTCTCGCAGAATCGTCAGACTTCCTTACCCAATTTAACCGGAAGTAAGATAAAATCGGAGACGAATTCGGGGCAGCAATATCGGGAATGTCCGATCGAGGACCCAAGAACCATTCTGACCACTGACTTTATCTTTTTAAATAAACAATGCTGCTACCGTCGCTCTCGCAGAATCGTCAGACTTCCTTACCCAATTTGACCGGAAGTAAGATAAAATCGGAGACGAATTCGGGGCAGCAATATCGGGAATGTCCGATCGAGGCCCCGAGAACCATTCCGAGCACCAATTTTATCGCTGTTAAATAAACAAAGGTCCTACCCTCGTTCTCGCAGCATCGTCATAGTTTCTTGCCCAATCTGACCGTTAGTAAGATGAAATCAGAGAAGGATTCAGGGCAGAAATATCGGGAATGTCCGATCGAGGCCCCGAGAACCATTCCGAGCACCGATTTTATCGTTGTTAAATAAACAAAGGTCCTACCCTCGTTCTCGCAGCATCGTCATAGTTTCTTGCCCAATCTGACCGTTAGTAAGATGAAATCAGAGAAGGATTCAGGGCAGTAATATCGGGAATGTCCGATCGAGGCCCCGAGAACCATTCCGAGCACCGATTTTATCTTTCTTAAATAAACAATGCTCCTACAGTCGTTCTCGCAGCATCGTCAGACTTCCTTACCCGATCCGACCGGAAGTAAGATAAAATCGGAGACGAATTCGGGGCAGTAATATCGGGAATGTCCGATCGAGGCCCCGGGAACCATTCCGAGCACCGATTTTATCTTTCCTAAACAAACAATGCTCCGATCGTCGTTCTCGCACCATCGTCAGACTTCCTTACCTAATGTGACCGGAAGTCTGATAAAATCGGAGACGAATTCGGGGCAGTAATATCGGGAACGTCCGATCGAGGCCCCGAGAACCATTCCGAGCACCGATTTTTTTTTTTTTTAAATAAACAATGCTCCTACCGTCATTCTCGCAGCATCGTCAGACTTCGGTAGTCAATCTGACCGGAAGTGAGATATAATCGGAGACGAATTCGGGGCAGTAATGTCGGGAACGTCCGATCGAGGCCCCGAGAATCATTCCGAGCACCGATTTTATCGTTGTTAAATAAACAAAGGTCCTACCCTCGTTCTTGCAGCATCGTCATAGTTTCTTGCCCAATCTGACCGTAAGTAAGATGAAATCAGAGAAGGATTCAGGGCAGTAATATCGGGAATGTCCGATCGAGGCCCCGAGAACCATTCCGAACACCGATTTTATCTTTCTTAAATAAACAATGCTCCTACAGTCGTTCTCGCAGCATCGTCAGACTTCCTTACCCATTTTGACCGGAAGTCTGATAAAATCGGAGACAGATTCAGCGCAGTAATATCGGGAACGTCCGATCGAGGCCCCGAGAACCATTCCGAGCACCGATGTTTTTTTTTTAAAATTAAACAATGCTCCTACCGTCGTTCTCGCAGCATCGTCAGACTTCGGTAGTCAATCTGACCGGAAGTAAGATAAAATCGGAGACGAATTCGGCGCAGTAATATCGGAAATGTCCGATCGAGGCCCCGGGAACCATTCCGAGCACCGATTTTATCTTTGGTAAATAAATAATGCTTCGACCGTCGTTCTCGCAGCATCGTCAGACTTCCTTACCCAATCTGACCGGAAGTAAGATAAAATCGGCGAAGAATTCGGGGCAGTAATATCGGGAATGTCCGATCGAGGCCCCAAGAAACATTCTGACCACCGACTTTATATTTTTAAATAAACAATGCTCCTACCGTCGTTCTCGCAGCATCGTCAGACTTCCTTACCCAATCGGACTGGCAGAAAGATAAAATCGGAGACAAATTCGGGGCAGTAATATCGGGAATGTCCGATCGAGGCCCCGAGAACCACTCCGAGCACCGATTGTGTCTTTGTTAAATAAACAAACGTCCTACCCTCGTTCTCGCAGCATCATCAGGTTTCTTACCCAATCTGACCGGAAGTAGGATAAAATCAGAGATGGATTCAGGGCAGAAATATCAGGAATGTCCGATCGAGGCCCCGAGAACCATTCCCAGCACCGATTTTATCTTTCTTAAATAAACAATGCTCCTACCGTCGTTTTCGCAGCATCGTCAGACTTCCTCACCCGATCCGACCGGAAGTAAGATAAGATCGGAGACGAATTCGGGGCAGTAATATCGGGAATGTCCGATCGAGGCCCCGGGAACCATTCCGAGCACCGATTTTATCTTTCCTAAACAAACAATGCTCCGATCGTCGTTCTCGCACCATCGTCAGACTTCCTTACCCAATGTGATCGGAAGTCTGATAAAATCGGAGACGAATTCGGCGCAGTAATATCGGGAACGTCCGATCGAGGCCCCGAGAACCATTCCGATCACCGATGTTTTTTTTTTTTTTAATAAACAATGCTCCTACCGTCGTTATCGCAGCATCGTCAGACTTCGGTAGTCAATCTGACCGGAAGTAAGATAAAATCGGCGACGAATTCGGCGCAGTAATATCGGAAATGTCCGATCGAGGCCCCGGGAACCATTCCGAGCACCGATTTTATCTTTGTTAAATAAATAATGCTTCTACCGTCGTTCTCGCAGCATCGTCAGACTTCCTTACCCAATCTGACCGGAAGTAAAATAAAATCGGCGAAGAATTCGGGGCAGTAATATCGGGAATGTCCGATCGAGGCCCCAAGAACCATTCTGACCACCGACTTTATCTTTTTAAAGAAACAATGCTCCTACCGTCGTTCTCGCAGCATCGTCAGACTGCCTTACCCAATCTGACCGGCAGAAAGATAAAATCGGAGACAAATTCGGGGCAGTAATTTCGGTAATGTCCGATCGAGGCCACGAGAACTATTCCGAGCACCGATTGTGTTTCTGTTAAATAAACAAAGGTCCTACCCTCGTTCTCGCAGCATCATCAGGTTTCTTACCCAATCTGACCGAATGTAAGATAAAATCAGAGATGGATTCAGGGCAGAAATATCGGGAATGTCCGATCGAGGCCCCGAGAACTATTCCGAGAACGGATTTTTTCTTTTTTTAAATAAACAATGCTACTACCGTTGTTCTCGCAGCATCGTCAGACTTCCTTACCCAATCTGACCGGAAGTAAGATAAAATCGGAAACGAATTCGGGGCAGTAGTGTCGGGAATATCCGATCCAGGCCCCGAGAACCATTCCCAGCACCGATTTTATATTTGTTAAATAAACAATGCTCCTTCCGTCGTTTTCGCAGCATCGTCAGACTTCCTTACCCGATCCGACCGGAAGTAAGATAAAATCGGAGACGAATTCGGGGCAGTAATATCGGGAATGTCCGATCGAGGCGCCGGGAAACATTCGGAGCACCGATTTTATCTTTCCTAAACAAACAATGCTCCGATCGTCGTTTTCGCACCATCGTCAGACTTCCTTACCCAATGTGACCGGAAGTCTGATAAAATCGGAGACGAATTCGGGGCAGTAATATCGGGAACGTCCGATCGAGGCCCCGAGAACCATTCCGAGCACCGATTTTTTTTTTTTTTAAATAAACAATGCTCCCACCGTCATTCTCGCAGCATCGTCAGACTTCGGTAGTCAATCTGACCGGACGTGAGATATAATCGGAGACGAATTCGGGGCAGTAATGTCGGGAACGTCCGATCGAGGCCCCGAGAATCATTCCGAGCACCGATTTTATCGTTGTTAAATAAACAAAGGTCCTACCCTCGTTCTCGCAGCATCGTCATAGTTTCTTGCCCAATCTGACGGTAAGTAAGATGAAATCAGAGAAGGATTCAGGGCAGTAATATCGGGAATGTCCGATCGAGGCCCCGAGAACCATTCCGAGCACCGATTTTATCTTTCTTAAATAAACAATGCTCCTACAGTCGTTCTCGCAGCGTCGTCAGACTTCCTTACCCATTTTGACCGGAAGTCTGATAAAATCGGAGACAGATTCAGCGCAGTAATATCGGGAACGTCCGATCGAGGCCCCGAGAACCATTCCGAGCACCGATTTTTTTTTTTTAATTAAACAATGCTCCTACCGTCGTTCTCGCAGCATCGTCAGACTTCGGTAGTCAATCTGACCGGAAGTAAGATAAAATCGGAGACGAATTCGGCGCAGTAATATCGGAAATGTCCGATCGAGGCCCCGGGAACCATTCCGAGCACCGATTTTATCTTTGGTAAATAAATAATGCTTCGACCGTCGTTCTCGCAGCATCGTCAGACTTCCTTACCCAATCTGACCGGAAGTAAGATGAAATCGGCGAAGAATTCGGGGCAGTAATATCGGGAATGTCCGATCGAGGGCCCAAGAACCATTCTGACCACCGACTTTATATTTTTAAATAAACAATGCTCCTACCGTCGTTCTCGCAGCATCGTCAGACTTCCTTACCCAATCGGACTGGCAGAAAGATAAAATCGGAGACAAATTCGGGGCAGTAATATCGGGAATGTCCGATTGAGGCCCCGAGATCCATTCCGAGCACCGATTGTGTCTTTGTTAAATAAGCAAAGGTCCTACCCTCGTTCTCGCAGCATCATCAGGTTTCTTACCCAATCTGACCGGAAGTAAGATAAAATCAGAGATGGATTCAGGGCAGAAATATCGGGAATGTCCGATCGAGGCCCCGAGAACTATTCCAAAAACGGATTTTTTCTTTTTTTAAATAAACAATGCTCCTGCCGTTGTTCTCGCAGCATCGTCAGACTTCCTTACCCAATCTGACCGGAAGTAAGATAAAATCGGGCACGAATTCGGGGCAGTAGTGTCGGGAATATCCGATCCAGGCCCCGAGAACAATTCCCAGCACCGATTTTATATTTGTTAAATAAACACTGCTCCTACCGTCGTTTTCGCAGCATCGTCAGACTTCCTTACCCGATCCGGCCGGAAGTAAGATAAAATCGGAGACGAATTCGGGGCAGTAATATCGGGAATGTCCGATCGAGGCCCCGGGAACCATTCCGAGCACCGATTTTATCTTTCCTAAACAAACAATGCTCCGATCGTCGTTTTCGGACCATCGTCAGACTTCCTTACCCCATGTGACCGGAAGTCTGATAAAATCGGAGACGAATTCGGGGCAGTAATATCGGGAACGTCCGATCGAGGCCCCGAGAACCATTCCGAGCACCGATTTTTTTTTTTTAAATAAACAATGCTCCTACCGTCATTCTCGCAGCATCGTCAGACTTCGGTAGTCAATCTGACCGGACGTGAGATATAATCAGAGACGAATTCGGGGCAGTAATGTCGGGAACGTCCGATCGAGGCCCCGAGAACCATTCCGAGCACCGATTTTATCTTTTTAAAATAAACAATGCTCCTACAGTCGTTCTCGCAGCATCGTCAGACTTCCTTACCCATTTTGACCGGAAGTCTGATAAAATCGGAGACAGATTCAGCGCAGTAATATCGGGAACGTCCGATCGAGGCCCCGAGAACCATTCCGAGCACCGATGTTTTTTTTTTTTTTTAATTAAACAATGCTCCTACCGTCGTTTTCTCAGCATCGTCAGACTTCGGTAGTCAATCTGACCGGAAGTAAGATAAAATCGGAGACGAATTCGGCGCAGTAATATCGGAAATGTCCGATCGAGGCCCCGGTAACCATTCCGAGCACCGATTTTATCTTTGTTAAATAAATAATGCTTCTACCGTCGTTCTCGCAGCATCGTCAGACTTCCTTACCCAATCTGACCGGAAGTAAGATAAAATCGGCGAAGAATTCGGGGCAGTAATATCGGGAATGTCCGATCGAGGCCCCAAGAACCATTCTGACCACCGACTTTATCTTTTTAAATAAACAATGCTCCTACCGTCGTTCTCGCAGCATCGTCAGAATTCCTTACCCAATCTGACTGGCAGAAAGATAAAATCGGAGACAAATTCGGGGCAGTAATATCGGGAATGTCCGATCGAGGCCCCGAGAACCATTCCGAGCACCGATTGTGTCTTTGTTAAATAAACAAAGGTCCTACCCCCGTTCTCGCAGCATCATCAGGTTTCTTACCCAATCTGACCGGAAGTAAGATAAAATCAGAGATGGATTCAGGGCAGAAATATCAGAAATGTCCGATCGAGGCCCCGAGAACCATTCCCAGCAACGATTTTATCTTTCTTAAATAAACAATGCTCCTACCGTCGTTTTCGCAGCATCGTCAGACTTCCTTACCCGATCCGACCGGAAGTGAGATAAAATCGGAGACGAATTCGGGGCAGTAATATCGGGAATGTCCGATCGAGGCCCCGGGAACCATTCCGAGCACCGATTTTATCTTTCCTAAACAAACAATGCTCCGATCGTCGTTCTCGCACCATCGTCAGACTTCCTTACCCAATGTGACCGGAAGTCTGATAAATTCGGAGACGAATTCGGGGCAGTAATATCGGGAACGTCCGATCGAGGCCCCGGGAACCATTCCGAGTACCGATTTTATCTTTCTTAAATAAACAATTCTCCGATCGTCGTTCTCGCACCATCGTCAGACTTCCTTACCCACTGTGACCGGAAGTCTGATAAAATCGGAGACGAACTCGGGGCAGTAATATCGGGAACGTCCGGCCGAGGCTCCGAGAGCCATTCCGAGCACCAATTTTTGTTTTGTTTTAATAAACAATGCTCCTACCGTCGTTCTCGCAGCATCGTCAGACTTCGGTAGTCAATCTGACCGGAAGTGAGATATAATCGGAGACAAATTCGGGGCAGTAATGTTGGGAACGTCCGATCGAGGCCCCGAGAATCATTCCGGGCACCGATTCAATATTTTTTAAATAAACAATGCGCCTATCGTTGTTCGGGAGGGTGTCAACTCTGCACAGGGCAACTCACCAGCGTGTTAACTCTCCTATGCAACTCTCCACCGTGCAACTCGCCAAAGCGGGCAACTCTACTCAGAGCCGAGTCTGTAATTTTATAATCAACTTTTTAATCATCAACAATATCGCTAATACGATAATATGCATTTACAAGAAATTAATATCATGAAACGATTGGAAATAATATTGTTGTAAATATTCCTCATATATGTTCCTTTCATTACAGATTGGAACGTCCACATTATTATTATCCATGTTGTTCAAATACTTAATGCCGAAGAACAGTGCATGTCGGATATATTCATTTTTCTGTAATGTGTGACATATCGTCTACTATGTATAAAAAAAATGAATCATCGGTTAACATGAATACGCTGTGTTTAAAAGCGCATAATTATTAAGGGGGGGAGGTTAATTGGCTATAAAAAATGAATATTTTCGATATTGTTTGTTGACGTTACTGTGTATATATATATATATATATATATATATATACAGTAACGTCAACAAAAAATATCGAAAATATTCTTTTTTTATAGCCAATTAACCTCCCCCCCCCCCTTAATAATTATGCGCTTTTAAACACAGCGTATTCATGTTAAACGATGATTCTTTTTTTTTATATATAGTATACGATATGTCACACATTAATGAAAAATAAATATATCCGACATGCACTGTTCTTCGGCATTAAGTATTTGAACAACTTGGATAATAATAATGTGGACGTTCCAATCTGTAATGGAAGGAACATATATGAGGAATATTGACAACAATATTATTTCCAATCGTTTCATGATATTAATTTCTTGTAAATGCATATTATTCCATCAGCGATATTGTTGATGATTAAAAAGTTGATTATAAAATTACGGACTCGGCTCTGTGGAGAGTTGCCCGCTTTGGCGAGTTGCACGGTGGAGAGTGGCATAGGAGAGTTGACACGCTGGTGAGTTGCCCTGTGCAGAGTTGACACCCTGCCGAACAACGATAGGCGCATTGTTTATTTAAAAAAGATTAAATCGGTGCTCGGAATGATTCTCGGGGCCTCGATCGGACGTTCCCGACATTACTGCCCCGAATTTGTCTCCGATTATATCTCACTTCCGGTCAGATTGACTACCGAAGTCTGACGATGCTGCGAGAACGACGGTAGGAGCATTGTTTATTAAAAAAAAAAAAATCGGTGCTCGGAATGGCTCTCGGAGCCTCGATCGGACGTTCCCGATATTACTGCCCCGAATTCGTCTCCGATTTTATCAGACTTCCGGTCGCATTGGGTAAGGAAGTCTGACGATGGTGCGAGAACGACGATCGGAGCATTGTTTGTTTAGGAAAGATAAAATCGGTACTCGGAATGGTTCCCGGGGCCTCGATCGGACATTCCCGATATTACTGCCCCGAATTCGTCTCCGATTTTATCAGACTTCCGGTCGGATCGGGTAAGGAAGTCTGACGATGCTGCGAAAACGACGGTAGGAGCATTGTTTATTTAAGAAAGATAAAATCGGTGCTGGGAATGGTTCTCGGGGCCTCGATCGGACATTCCTGATATTTCTGCCCTGAATCCATCTCTGATTTTATCTTACTTCCGGTCAGATTGGGTAAGAAACCTGATGATGCTGCGAGAACGAGGGTAGGACCTTTGTTTATTTAACAAAGACACAATCGGTGCTCGGAATGGTTCTCGGGGCCTCGATCGGACATTCCCGATATTACTGCCCCGAATTTGCCTCCGATTTTATCTTTCTGCCAGTCAGATTGGGTAAGGAACATTTCCGGTATTACTGCGCCGAATTCTGGGTAAGGACATTTCCGGTATTACTGCGCCGAATTCGTCTCCGATTTTATCTTACTTCCGGTCAGATTGACTACCGAAGTCTGACGATGCTGCGAGAACGACGGTAGGAGCATTGTTTAATTTTAAAAAAAAAACATCGGTGCTCGGAATGGTTCTCGGGGCCTCGATCGGACGTTCCCGATATTACTGCGCCGAATCTGTCTCCGATTTTATCAGACTTCCGGTCAAAATGGGTAAGGAAGTCTGACGATGCTGCGAGAACGACTGTAGGAGCATTGTTTATTTAAAAAAGATAAAATCGGTGCTCGGAATGGTTCTCGGGGCCTCGATCGGACATTCCCGATATTACTGCCCTGAATCCTTCTCTGATTTAATCTCACTTACGGTCAGATTGGGCAAGAAACTATGACGATGCTGCGAGAACGAGTGTCGGACCTTTGTTTATTTAACAACGATAAAATCGATGCTCGGAATGATTCTCGGGGCCTCGATCGGACGTTCCCGACATTACTGCCCCGAATTCGTCTCCGATTATATCTCACTTCCGGTCAGATTGACTACCGAAGTCTGACGATGCTGCGAGAATGACGGTCGGAGCATTGTTTATTTAAAAAAAAAAAAAATCAGTGCTCGGAATGGTTCTCGGGGCCTCGATCGGACGTTCCCGATATTACTGCCCCGAATTCGTCTCCGATTTTATCAGACTTCCGGTCACATTGGGTAAGGAAGTCTGACGATGGTGCGAGAACGACGATCGGAGCATTGTTTGTTTAGGAAAGATAAAATCGGTGCTCGGAATGGTTCCCGGGGCATCGATCGGACATTCCCGATATTACTGCCCCGAATTCGTCTCCGATTTTATCTTCCTTCCGGTCGGATCGGGTAAGGAAGTCTGACGATGCTGCGAAAACGACGGTAGGAGCATTGTTTATTTAACAATTATAAAATCGGTGCTGGGAATGGTTCTCGGGGCCTGGATCGGATATTCCCGATACTACTGCCCCGAATTCGTGTCCGATTTTATCTTACTTCCGGTCAGATTGGGTAAGGAAGTCTGACGATGCTGCGAGAACAACGGTAGGAGCATTGTTTATTTAAAAAAAGATAAAATCCGTTCTCGGAATAGTTCTCGCGGCCTCGATCGGACATTCCCGATGTTTCTGCCCTGAATCCATCTCTGATTTTATCTTACATTCGGTCAGATTGGGTAAGAAACCTGATGATGCTGCGAGAACGAGGGTAGGACCTTTGTTTATTTAACAGAGACACAATCGGTGCTCGGAATAGTTCTCGGGGCCTCGATCGGATATTCCCGAAATGACTGCCCCGAATTTGTCTCCGATTTTATCTTTCTGCCGGTCAGATTGGGTAAGGAAGTCTGACGATGCTGCGAGAACGACGGTAGGAGCATTGTTTATTAAAAAAAAAAAAAAACATCGGGGCTCGGTATGGTTCTCGGGGCCTCGATCGGACGTTCCCGATATTACTGCGCCGAATCTGTCTCCGATTTTATCAGACTTCCGGTCAGATTGGGTAAGGAAGTCTGACGATGCTGCGAGAACGACTGTAGGAGCATTGTTTATTTAAAAAAGATAAAATCGGTGCTCGGAATGGTTCTCGGGGCCTCGATCGGACATTCCCGATATTACTGCCCTGAATCCTTCTCTGATTTCATCTTACTTACTGTCAGATTGGGCAAGAAACTATGACGATGCTGCAAGAACGAGGGTAGGACCTTTGTTTATTTAACAACGATAAAATCGATGCTCGGAATGGTTCTCGGGGCCTCGATCGGACATTCCCGATATTGCTGCCCCGAATTCGTCTCCGATTTTATCTTACTTCCGGTCAGATTGGGTAAGGAAGTCTGACGATTCTGCGAGAACGACGGTAGCAGCATTGTTTATTTAAAAAGATAAAGTCAGTGGTCAGAATGGTTCTTGGGGCCTCGATCGGACATTCCCGCTTTTACTGCCTCGAATTCGTCGCCGATTTTATCTTACATCCGGTCAGATTGGGTAAGGAAGTCTGACGATGGTGGGAGAACGACGGTAGGAGCATTATTTATTTAACAAAGATAAAATCGGTGCTTGGAATGGTTCCCGGGGCCTCGGTCGGACATTCTCGATATTACTGCGCCGATTTCGTCTCCGATTTTATCTTACTTCCGGTCGGATTGGGTAAGGAAGTCTGACGATGCTGCGAGACCGACGGTAGGAGCATTGTTCATTTACAAAAGATAAAATCGGTGCTCGGTATGGTTCTCGGGGCCTCGATCGGACATTCCCGGTATTACTGCGCCGAATCCATCTCTGATTTTATCTTACTTACGGTCAGATTGGGTAAGAAACTCTGACGACGCTGCGAGAACGAGGATAGGACCTTTGATTATTTAACAAAGATAAAATCGGTGCTCGGAATGGTTCTCGGGGCCTCGATCGGACATTCCCGATATCACTGCCCCGAATTCGTCACTGATTTTATCGTACTTCCGGTCAGATTGGGTAAGGAAGTCTGACCATGCTGCGAGAACGACGGCAGGAGAATTGTTTATTTAAAAAGATAAATTCGGTGGTCAGAATGGTTCTTGGGGCCTCGATCGGACATTCCCTATTTTACTGCCCCGAATTCGTCGCGGATTTTATCTTACTTCCGGTCAGATTGGGTAAGGAAGTTTGACGATGCTGCGAGAATGACGGTAGGAGCATTATTTATTTAACAAAGATAAAATCGGTGCTCGGAATGGTTTCCGGGGCACCGATCGGACATTCCCGATATTACTGCGCCGAATTCGTCTCCGATTTTATCTTACTTCCGGTCAGATTGGGTAAGCAAGTCTGACGATGCTGCGAGAACGACGGTAGGACCTTTGTTTATTTAACAAATATAAAATCGGTGGTTGGAATGGTTCTCGGGGCCTCGATCGGACGTTCCCGATATTACTGCCCCGAATTCGTCTCCGATTTTATCAGACTTCCGGTCACATTGGGTAAGGAAGTCTGACGATGGTGCGAGAACGACGATCGGAGCATTGTTTGTTTAGGAAAGATAAAATCGGTGCTCGGAATGGTTCCCGGGGCATCGATCGGACATTCCCGATATTACTGCCCCGAATTCGTCTCCGATTTTATCTTACTTCCGGTCGGATCGGGTAAGGAAGTCTGACGATGCTGCGAAAACGACGGTAGGAGCATTGTTTATTTAACAATTATAAAATCGGTGCTGGGAATGGTTCTCGGGGCCTGGATCGGATATTCCCGATACTACTGCCCCGAATTCGTGTCCGATTTTATCTTACTTCCGGTCAGATTGGGTAAGGAAGTCTGACGATGCTGCGAGAACAACGGTAGGAGCATTGTTTATTTAAAAAAAGATAAAATCCGTTCTCGGAATAGTTCTCGCGGCCTCGATCGGACATTCCCGATGTTTCTGCCCTGAATCCATCTCTGATTTTATCTTACATTCGGTCAGATTGGGTAAGAAACCTGATGATGCTGCGAGAACGAGGGTAGGACCTTTGTTTATTTAACAGAGACACAATCGGTGCTCGGAATAGTTCTCGGGGCCTCGATCGGATATTCCCGAAATGACTGCCCCGAATTTGTCTCCGATTTTATCTTTCTGCCGGTCAGATTGGGTAAGGAAGTCTGACGATGCTGCGAGAACGACGGTAGGAGCATTGTTTGTTAAAAAAAAAAAAAAACATCGGGGCTCGGTATGGTTCTCGGGGCCTCGATCGGACGTTCCCGATATTACTGCGCCGAATCTGTCTCCGATTTTATCAGACTTCCGGTCGGATTGGGTAAGGAAGTCTGACGATGCTGCGAGAACGACTGTAGGAGCATTATTTATTTAAAAAAGATAAAATCGGTGCTCGGAATGGTTCTCGGGGCCTCGATCGGACATTCCCGATATTACTGCCCTGAATCCTTCTCTGATTTCATCTTACTTACTGTCAGATTGGGCAAGAAACTATGACGATGCTGCAAGAACGAGGGTAGGACCTTTGTTTATTTAACAACGATAAAATCGATGCTCGGAATGGTTCTCGGGGCCTCGATCGGACATTCCCGATATTGCTGCCCCGAATTCGTCTCCGATTTTATCTTACTTCCGGTCAGATTGGGTAAGGAAGTCTGACGATTCTGCGAGAACGACGGTAGCAGCATTGTTTATTTAAAAAGATAAAGTCAGTGGTCAGAATGGTTCTTGGGGCCTCGATCGGACATTCCCGCTTTTACTGCCTCGAATTCGTCGCCGATTTTATCTTACATCCGGTCAGATTGGGTAAGGAAGTCTGACGATGGTGGGAGAACGACGGTAGGAGCATTATTTATTTAACAAAGATAAAATCGGTGCTTGGAATGGTTCCCGGGGCCTCGGTCGGACATTCTCGATATTACTGCGCCGATTTCGTCTCCGATTTTATCTTACTTCCGGTCGGATTGGGTAAGGAAGTCTGACGATGCTGCGAGACCGACGGTAGGAGCATTGTTCATTTACAAAAGATAAAATCGGTGCTCGGTATGGTTCTCGGGGCCTCGATCGGACATTCCCGGTATTACTGCGCCGAATCCATCTCTGATTTTATCTTACTTACGGTCAGATTGGGTAAGAAACTCTGACGACGCTGCGAGAACGAGGATAGGACCTTTGATTATTTAACAAAGATAAAATCGGTGCTCGGAATGGTTCTCGGGGCCTCGATCGGACATTCCCGATATCACTGCCCCGAATTCGTCACTGATTTTATCGTACTTCCGGTCAGATTGGGTAAGGAAGTCTGACCATGCTGCGAGAACGACGGCAGGAGAATTGTTTATTTAAAAAGATAAATTCGGTGTTCAGAATGGTTCTTGGGGCCTCGATCGGACATTCCCTATTTTACTGCCCCGAATTCGTCGCGGATTTTATCTTACTTCCGGTCAGATTGGGTAAGGAAGTTTGACGATGCTGCGAGAATGACGGTAGGAGCATTATTTATTTAACAAAGATAAAATCGGTGCTCGGAATGGTTTCCGGGGCACCGATCGGACATTCCCGATATTACTGCGCCGAATTCGTCTCCGCTTTTATCTTACTTCCGGTCAGATTGGGTAAGCAAGTCTGACGATGCTGCGAGAACGACGGTAGGACCTTTGTTTATTTAACAAATATAAAATCGGTGGTTGGAATGGTTCTCGGGGCCTCGATCGGACGTTCCCGATATTACTGCCCCGAATTCGTCTCCGATTTTATCAGACTTCCGGTCACATTGGGTAAGGAAGTCTGACGATGGTGCGAGAACGACGATCGGAGCATTGTTTGTTTAGGAAAGATAAAATCGGTGCTCGGAATGGTTCCCGGGGCATCGATCGGACATTCCCGATATTACTGCCCCGAATTCGTCTCCGATTTTATCTTACTTCCGGTCGGATCGGGTAAGGAAGTCTGACGATGCTGCGAAAACGACGGTAGGAGCATTGTTTATTTAACAATTATAAAATCGGTGCTGGGAATGGTTCTCGGGGCCTGGATCGGATATTCCCGATACTACTGCCCCGAATTCGTGTCCGATTTTATCTTACTTCCGGTCAGATTGGGTAAGGAAGTCTGACGATGCTGCGAGAACAACGGTAGGAGCATTGTTTATTTAAAAAAAGATAAAATCCGTTCTCGGAATAGTTCTCGCGGCCTCGATCGGACATTCCTGATGTTTCTGCCCTGAATCCATCTCTGATTTTATCTTACATTCGGTCAGATTGGGTAAGAAACCTGATGATGCTGCGAGAACGAGGGTAGGACCTTTGTTTATTTAACAGAGACACAATCGGTGCTCGGAATAGTTCTCGGGGCCTCGATCGGATATTCCCGAAATGACTGCCCCGAATTTGTCTCCGATTTTATCTTTCTGCCGGTCAGATTGGGTAAGGAAGTCTGACGATGCTGCGAGAACGACGGTAGGAGCATTGTTTATTAAAAAAAAAAAAAAAACATCGGGGCTCGGTATGGTTCTCGGGGCCTCGATCGGACGTTCCCGATATTACTGCGCCGAATCTGTCTCCGATTTTATCAGACTTCCGGTCAGATTGGGTAAGGAAGTCTGACGATGCTGCGAGAACGACTGTAGGAGCATTGTTTATTTAAAAAAGATAAAATCGGTGCTCGGAATGGTTCTCGGGGCCTCGATCGGACATTCCCGATATTACTGCCCTGAATCCTTCTCTGATTTCATCTTACTTACTGTCAGATTGGGCAAGAAACTATGACGATGCTGCAAGAACGAGGGTAGGACCTTTGTTTATTTAACAACGATAAAATCGATGCTCGGAATGGTTCTCGGGGCCTCGATCGGACATTCCCGATATTGCTGCCCCGAATTCGTCTCCGATTTTATCTTACTTCCGGTCAGATTGGGTAAGGAAGTCTGACGATTCTGCGAGAACGACGGTAGCAGCATTGTTTATTTAAAAAGATAAAGTCAGTGGTCAGAATGGTTCTTGGGGCCTCGATCGGACATTCCCGCTTTTACTGCCTCGAATTCGTCGCCGATTTTATCTTACATCCGGTCAGATTGGGTAAGGAAGTCTGACGATGGTGGGAGAACGACGGTAGGAGCATTATTTATTTAACAAAGATAAAATCGGTGCTTGGAATGGTTCCCGGGGCCTCGATCGGACATTCTCGATATTACTGCGCCGATTTCGTCTCCGATTTTATCTTACTTCCGGTCGGATTGGGTAAGGAAGTCTGACGATGTTGCGAGACCGACGGTAGGAGCATTGTTCATTTACAAAAGATAAAATCGGTGCTCGGTATGGTTCTCGGGGCCTCGATCGGACATTCCCGGTATTACTGCGCCGAATCCATCTCTGATTTTATCTTACTTACGGTCAGATTGGGTAAGAAACTCTGACGACGCTGCGAGAACGAGGATAGGACCTTTGATTATTTAACAAAGATAAAATCGGTGCTCGGAATGGTTCTCGGGGCCTCGATCGGACATTCCCGATATCACTGCCCCGAATTCGTCACTGATTTTATCGTACTTCCGGTCAGATTGGGTAAGGAAGTCTGACCATGCTGCGAGAACGACGGCAGGAGAATTGTTTATTTAAAAAGATAAATTCGGTGGTCAGAATGGTTCTTGGGGCCTCGATCGGACATTCCCCATTTTACTGCCCCGAATTCGTCGCGGATTTTATCTTACTTCCGGTCAGATTGGGTAAGGAAGTTTGACGATGCTGCAAGAATGACGGTAGGAGCATTATTTATTTAACAAAGATAAAATCGGTGCTCGGAATGGTTTCCGGGGCACCGATCGGACATTCCCGATATTACTGCGCCGAATTCGTCTCCGATTTTATCTTACTTCCGGTCAGATTGGGTAAGCAAGTCTGACGATGCTGCGAGAACGACGGTAGGACCTTTGTTTATTTAACAAATATAAAATCGGTGGTTGGAATGGTTCTCGGGGCCTCGATCGGACATTCCCGATATTACTGCCCCGAATGAGTCTCCGATTTTATCTTACTTTCGGTCAGATTGGGTTAGGAAATCCGACGATGCTGCGAGAACGACGGTAGGAGCTTTGTTCATTTAACAAAGATAAAATCGGTGGTCAGAATGGTTCTTGGGGCCTCGATCGCACATTCCCGATATTACTGCCCCGAATTCGTCTCCGATTTTATCTCACTTCCGGTCAGATTTGGTCGAGAAGTCCGACGATGCTGCGAAAACGACGGTCGGCGTATTGTTTATTTAACAAAGATAAAATCGGTGCTCGCAATGTTTCTTGGGGCATTATGTCCGAAATGTCCGTGGCCGCGGATATTTCCGAGGCCGCGGGAACCATACCGAGCACCAATTTTATCTATGTTAAATAAACAATGCTCCTCCCGTCGTTCTCGCAGCATCGTCGGACTTGCTTACCCAATCTGACCGGAAGTATGATCAAATCGGAGACGATTTCGGGGCATTAATATCGGGAATGTCCGAACGAGGCCCCGAGAACCATTCCGAGCACCGATTTTATCTTCGTTAAATAAACAATGCTCCGACCGTCGTTCTCGCACCATCGTCAGACTTCCTTATTCAATCTCACCGGAAGTAAGATAATATCGGAGACGAATTCGCGGCAGTAATATCGGGAATGTCCGATCGATGCCCCGGGAACCATACCGAGCACCGATTTTATTTTTGTTAAATAAACATAGCTCCTACCGTCGTTCTCGCGGCATCGTCAGACTTGTCGACCCAATCTGACCGAAAGTAAGATAAAATCGGAGACGAATTCGGGGCAGTAATATCGGAAATGTCCGATCGAGGCTCCGAGAATCATTCCGAGCACCAATTTTATCTTTGTGAAATAATCAATTCTCCTACCATCGTTCTCGCACCATGGTCAGACTTCTCGATCCATTCTGACCGATTGTGTAGAGAATTTTAACTCGCATTACGCGAACCTGGGTCGTTTTCGTCCTGCCCAAGATCATTTTCTTCGCAGGCTGCTTAATATTTAATTAAAAAAAATATTAAACATAAGAAAGACAAGAACCCTATTTTCCCTTGAGAAATACGGCCGAAAGATTGACGATGCATTTTTTGACATTATTTTCATTCACAATTGTTGGTTTGGTAGTGCAAAAACGAAAACTTCCCAGGTTCACGGGATTAGAATGCCCCAAATACCTTCACGGATTGAGGGTTAAAATAACTGATTGAACTTAATCTATAGATTGTGGCCTTTATTGAAAATCATGTCCATTTCCAAATAATATTTCAAATCTAATGCGATTCGCTAATAACATTTGGAATAAATAATCCCAACATTACGTTTTAAAGTAATTTCGTGTGAAACTATTAGTTTTTACCAAATCCTATGAGTATTTTTTTTTTACCGTTTCATAAGTTATCTAGAAATTCTGTTACTATAGAATTTTATGATATTTATTTATATATTTAGAATTATTTACAATATTTTAATATTTAGAATTTACGATTTGAACATCATGTAACTACAGAATGTTCAGATTATTTATGCAACATTGTAAAACAAAAATACTCGTAGTATTTGGTAAAAAATAATAATTTCACGCTAAATTACTTTGAAATTTATCGCTAGAATTATTTATTTTTAAAGTTATTAGCGAATCCTCTAACATTTTCGAAATTGACATTCTTTTCAATAATGTTCTCGGATCGGGACACTTTCAGATCCCTCTGTTCGACCGCGTGTCATAGGACTAACTTCCTGTGACAGCTGAACATTCGGAAGTTGCAGCTGTGACGTCAGCAGACGAACACTTCCTAAAGCGCGCCCGTGTCTCATTCAGCTATATATATATATATGTATATATATATATATATATATATATATATATATATATATATATATATATATATATATATATATATATATATATATATATATATATATATATATATATATATATATATATATATATATATATATATATATATATATATAATGTCGCCGGACGCGTGTGACGTCACAGAGGGGGCCTCTTGGGGGGCCATCTGGTCCGCGGAGCGACTGGAGGGAGTGGGAAGTCAGCGTCGATGAGTGTTGTGTGTGTGTGTGCGTGCGTGCGTGCGTGCGTGCGTGCGTGCGTGCTTGCGTGCGTGCGTGCGTGCGTGCGTGCGTGCGTGCGTGCTTGCGTGCGTGCGTGCGTGCGTGCGTGCGTGCGCGCGTGTGTGTGTATGTGTGTGTGTGTGTGTGTGTCAAATATCCGCAGTGGATCCGTGATCCTGGAACATAATAAAGCATGCATCTTATTAACCTATCAAACATAATCATATCTTGAATCATACTAAGGATCATACGAACCATCGACCCGATATACGTTTAAGCAGGAGGGGCACGTGTCGCGCAACGAAACTTGGTGGGTCGGTCCGCCGCAGTTGGTATAAACGATCCCCTGGATGTTCTTGAAGCGCTCGCTGACGTGGCCACATCTTTGGATCAGTCGATCAACCACCCCCCGCATATCAAAATAGCACGACACACAAAATATCGCCCGATCGTTTTCGGTGAAATATTCATAGTTGACACAGCATATGACGTCCCGATTCAACCCATTTATTTGCTGCTGGTCTACAACTCTTTCCCCCATGTAATGAACTCCGTCGTCTGAGGTATAGCCCAACCCGCTATCGACGGATTCGGTGTCACTATCTAGTCCGGCCAATTCCATATCATCGTGTGCAAGCCGTTCAATTACCGCTCACTCATCATTGTCATCATCGGCGATATCAATGACCACTTCATCTGCCACAACTATCACTTCGTCATCACCAGCGATATTCACCACCATCTCCATGTCATCATCGACGAGATCAATCCATTCAATTTGGCGCGACATTATTCTTGACTGATTTTCCGTTTTAGGACTCTTTCACACTGACACCTCGGAGGTTGAAGACTGGAATGGCGAAAACTGCTGTTCCGATCCTTTTTCGGATTTCGATTTTTGGATCCTCATGGGCTTATAGCAGGGTGGGGGATAGTCAACAGGATGTGAAAATGGTTTTCAACATTAGTTGGGACTTGTGGAAAAAAAATCTGGCAAGATGTTGCATCCGGGCCAGGGATAATCGAAAAGTTTTTTCTTAACTATCTCTATGGGGTAGGCATCTGCTATCCAGAAGAGTGTGCACTCGTGGAGGTGAAAGCTGGCCAGGCTCTCCAAGCATTGACTTTTACGATCTCTACAGAACAACGTAAGGTCATGGAGACTAAACTGGCGTATTATGAAGAACATCTTAGAGTTTTCAGTTTATCGTCTAGGCGCAACTTGGCGTCATTTTAAATATTCGGTCCAGATATCGGGTGGTGATACATTTCACTCAAGAACGCAAAATCCATAACAAAAATGCTTCATTATTTGCAGCTGCCCAAGGAAACGCTGTTAAAAAAAAAAACTGAGCTCTTGGTTCCATTCCGAAAGACAATGTCAATTGCATCAGCCTTGTCTCTAAAGCTCGACGACATTCGAGACAGGGCCTGACAGGTTTCTTGGAAAAACATCAATCTTTAGGGATCAAAGGGACCGCGGGTGGACCACTTGAGCGTAGCTCTTGAAAAGTCGAGGTCCCCATTCCGAAAGATAATGTCAAGATGTTTGCATGCGTGTCCTCTCCTGTCACGAGTCACGCCAACACTATAGACAGGTCTTGACGAGTCAGGATTCTTGGAAAAACTATAAACTTTAGGGATCAAGGGCCGTTGGCGCCGATGGACAACTTGAGCTGCAACTTGGCCCATAAAATCTTTTGACCCGAGGCCTCCCGACTTCCTTTTTTGTGTCTCATGTTCCTCGACCAATCTACGCGTTATCGGAAACCTCTGTTTTGTCCCGAGAGAGGGCTGAACTTTTTTTCCCGAAGGTCTTTTTAATGATCCGCTCCACTCAAATCTGACCGCACTTTGCATGAAGCAGTCAGTCTGTTAACATCGTGGAAGTTTTATTTCGTATTCATCAGCATGGAGCAAATTTTACATGACCAAGTCGTGCTTTTACGCTCGTTCGAAGATTTTGCTGCGTGGGAGCAACGATGCGTCGAGTTCATCGAAGGGCTGGAAACGCAAAGCCGGATTAAGCGCCCGCGATGATTCATTGGACACCAACAGTCACTAATAGCCCAAATAGCGCGTCTGGAAGGATTGAGGAATTGCGTGCGGAGTCGTTTCATACACACGGGCGCAGGACATGGCGATCATGAGTTAATCTGGCGAGAGGTTGAAACATCCTTCGAGAGTCGGATATTGACCGGTTCCATCATCAATCGCAGCCACATCGAGCCGAGACACTTCCTAAATGATGCTCGCGTCCTAGTGCTTCAACATGTGCAAAATATTATCGGCAAGCATAACAGCATCAAAATTAATAAAGTGTTTAATGGTGAATTCGCGAGTGGTGACAATCATGCGAATAAAAGTATCAACACGCGAACCTGCGAACTATTTAGCACGAACGATTTAGACGAGTGGTATGAACAGCGTGTTATGGAGCCCACTTTAACATTACTCGATGAATTCCAAGAACGTGATAGTGGGTGGGCTTTGCAGAAAATACTTAACCTCACGATAAATGTGAATAAATATAATCCGATGCGTGCCGGGTGCTCCATATCATTGCCGCGGGAAATAATGTTGAAGAAGGCTGTGGTTAACGTCAAATCCGACGATAACGCGTGTTTCGCATGGGCAGTTGTCGCTGCTCTATACCCAGCTGAACAAACCAGCCACCGTACCTCTTCTTATCCTCTTTATTCGTCAGCACTGAATCTAAAGGATATCCAATTCCCGGTAACGATACATCAAATAAAGAAATTTGAACTTCAAAATAATGTATCGATCAATGTATATACCAACACCACCAAAAAGGACATCGTTCCAATATGCATAACTCAACACAAGAAGGAAAAGCACATCAATTTGCTGTACATGCAAGACAACGAGGACAGCATTGTGGGGCACTTCGTATGGATCAAGAACCTGTCGAGACTCGTGAGAGCGCAACTGACCAAAAAGGAGCATAGAAAATATATCTGTGATCGGTATGGAGTTACCTTATATATATATATATATATATATATATATATATATATATATATATATATATATATATATATATCGGTAATTATATATGCTAGACGAATTAAACAAAACAATCTTGTTTTTTTTTCTCTGCAGGTGTTTGCACCACTTCGGATCAGAGGAAAAATTACAATCACACGAGGTCGATTGTGGAGCAATAAATGACTGTGCGATCCGACTACCAAACGACACGAATAAGTGGCTCCAGTTCAGCAACTTTAGCCGGAAAGAGCGACATCCCTTTATCGTGTATGCTGATTTGGAATGTGTGCTAGCAAAAACCCACGGGGAGAACCTAGCGAAAGATGTGTATAAGCATCATGAAGTATTTAGTATTCGATATTACGTGTGTTGTTCGTATGACGATTCATTATCTTCGTATCACTCACGTCGCAGTGCTGATTGCGTATCATGGTTTGTCGAAGAACTAAAAAATCTGGCACTGCGGATAAACGAACTTTTCTGTGATAATGTACCAATGGTGCATTTAACACTGAGTGAGTGGGCTAGTTTTCGAGCAGCGACTCAATGCCACATATGTGAGAAACCATTTGCGCAAGAAGATGGACGCGTTCGAGATCATTGCCATCTGACCAGGCGCTATAGAGGCCCTGCCTATTCCACTTGCAACTTAAATTACAAACAGTCATTTTTCATTCCCGTAGTTTTCCACAATTTATCCGGATACGATGCACATTTTATAATCAAGGAAGTAGCCACAGCGATCGAAGGAAAGACCGATGTGCTTCCAATCACAACGGAGAAATATATCTCCTTCACGAAGCATGTTAAAATTCCAGACGATTCAAAACACAAGATCCAATTGCCCTTTATCGACTCATACAAATTCCTCAACACGAGTCTCGACAAATTACCCTCATTTTTGACCGAGGACAAACTCAAAATTTTATGGACACAATTCCCAACTCTCTCGACAGATGATTTCAATTTGCTGACGCGAAAAGGGGCCTTCCCTTATGAATATATTGATGACGTGACGAAGCTAGACGACACTTGCCTACCACCACATGACGCATTTTACAGTTCCCTGACAGATGCTACAGTATGTGAGAGTGAGTACGCACATGCTGAGAACGTTTGGGAGCGGTTCTCCATTCGAACGCTGGGTGACTATAGTGATTTGTATCTGCAGACAGATGTCTTGTTAATAGCCGATATTTTCGAAAACTTTCGAAATACATGCGTTGAGAGCTATGGCCTAGATCCCGCGTATTACTACACATTGCCTAGATATACCTGGGATGCAATGTTAGAACACTCGAATGTCAAGTTTGAATTACTAACTGACATCGACATGGTTTTATTCGGTGAGCGGGGTATACGCGGTGGTCTGAGCCAATGCTCAAACCGATATGCACACGCTAATAACAAGTACATGGAGTCGTTTGATCCATCGAAAGCATCATCATACTTGATGTATTTTGATGTCAACAATTGGTATGGATGGGCAATGTGCCAACCCTTGCCATATGCATATTTTCGATGGGGCAACGACGTATCCAATTTCGATCCATCATGCATCGCGTTAGACTCACCTATAGGCTATATCCTTGAAGTCGACTTAGAATATCCCCAATCTTTACATGATGCACACAAAGACCTACCGTTTTGTCCAATACATGAAAAACCGCCGGGTAAGCGGGAAGAAAAGCTGTTAGCAACCGTCTGCGATAAAAAAGGCTACATTATACACTACCGGAATTTACAACAGTGCTTACGCCATGGGCTTCGCCTCACGAAAATCCATAGAGTCCTACAGTTTACACAATCCCCATGGCTGCGTTCGTATAGTGAGTTGAATACCCAGTTTCGAACGCTTGCCAAAAACGATTTCGAAAAGAATTTGGTCAAATTAATGAATAATGCGGTCTTTGGCAAATCGATGGAGAATGTGTGCAATCATGTAGATGTAAAGCTTTTAACAAAACGGAAGGGCAGATATGGCGCCTAGGCAATGATTGCGAATCCAAACTTCCACAGCCGAAGTGTTTTTTCGGAAAACCTCGTGGCCGTGGAATTGCGCAATCTCGAGGTGAAATTCAACAAGTCGATACATGTGGGTATGTGCATACTCGACATATCCAAAACGTGCTTGTATGGATTTCATCACGAGTATATCGTACCTCTGTATCGACATAAACGCAAAGTCATGTATACCGATACGGATAGTCTCATATATGCCATTGAGAGCGATGATATATATGTCGACATGAAGCGCGACATTGAAAAATTTGATACAAGCGATTATTCGGCGGACAATCGGTATGATATACTTCTCATCAACAAGAAGGTGCCCGGTCTCATGAAGGGCGAATGTAATGGAGCAAATATGACGGAATTTATTGGACTTCGATCGAAAATGTATGCGACACGTGTCAAGGGTAAGAAGGACATGAAAAAAGTTAAAGGTGTCAAGAGTAGCGTTGTGGCGAGGACAATCACGTTTGACGATTATGCTCAATGCTTGAAGGAAAATATTGAAATGGAGCGTAGTCAAACGCGCAGTCGATCAAAATTACACCAAGTATACACCATTCGCGAGACGGAAATTGCTCTGAGTCCTCATGACGATAAGTGGTATATCATACCTGGGACCTCTGATACCCTACCATCGGGGCATTATAGAATACCGTCGTAAAAAGTTTTGTAAAATTTTGTTTTTTCCACAACCGTTTTGTAAAATTGTGTACATTTTTGCAAATATCGATGTATAAAACTCATGAAAATTATGTATATATTGTGTTCACTCGATGTAAAACTTATTAAAATTGTGTTTGTTGTTGTAAATATTTTATCGTGTAAGAATGGATCAATTATTTTCTGTAAATAAAGGAACGGACTTTTTCTAATCCCATGTGTTTATTCACTCTATCCATTTCCTCGTACCCACGTTCCACGAAAAAAAGGGATTATCGACGGCGGGAAGACGGGGAAAAAAGCAAGCCTGCTGTGGAGTCGGTCGGAGGCCTTGGAAGGATACATGCGGAGACGACCAACATGTCAAAAGTCATAAAACACGCATATTTTCAATATTCTTTATTATCGACTACAAATCGGATTTACTTATCCAACTATTGTAGCTATTGTCGAACCCGAGTTATTCAACAAACATTCGATTACCGCGCTTCTTCAATACTGCTTCAATGAAATAGATATCGTGGTGCTTGACACTGTGAAGCTCTTGTTCGTAAAAACCCCCGGCATTCGGTTCATCGTTATGGTCCTTCAAGTGGGACGTCACGGGATGAGTTTTTTTTCCACACGATAGATTCTAAATATTCCTGTTGTCCAGTTTGGGGTGTAACCCTTTTCGAAAATAATCTTGAATCTGTTGATTCTCACTTTATTACCATCGATGAATTTCGGCGATCTTTCCATTGGAGGCTTATGGCAAATCTGCCGCAGTTGCTTCTCATTTTCCACGTTGACCTTTATCGGCTTCATATTAATGGTGTGGTGGACAGAATCGTTATATTCGGCTACTAGATTATCAAGAATATCGATCCACTTATAATTACCACGAAGACTAAATTGCATCCACATCTTATTCTTCAATGCACGATTGAAACGCCTGCAAATGGATGCCTTCAAGTCACCATATGTTGAGTACCTGTGAATATTGTACTTTTTCATGATCAACGGGTAAGTTTTGCGGTATGTGTCCCTTCCTGAAGTTCGTCCAGACCATGCCAATGCTGAGTAAGAGTGGTAAAGAATTTTTACAATTGTATCTTTAAGGCTATCATGACGAAGTATACAATACAAATCGCTATAGTCACCCAGCGTTCGAATGGAGAACCGCTCCCAAACGTTCTCAGCATGTGCGTAGTCACTCTCACATACTGTAGCATCTGTCAGGGAACTGTAAAATGCGTCACGTGGTGGTAGGCAAGTGTCGTCTAGCTTCTTCACGTCATCAATATATTCATAAGGGCAGACCCTTTTTGACGCCAGGAAATTGAAATCATCTGTCGAGAGTTGGGAATTGTGTTCGTAAAATTTTGAGTTTGTCCTCGGTCAAAAATGAGGCTAATTCGTCGAGATTCGTGTTGAGGAATTTGTATGTGTCGATAAAGCGCGATTGGATATTGTGTTTTGAATCGTCTGTAATTTTAACATGCTTCGTGAAGGAGATGTATTTCTCCTTTGTGATTGGAAGCACATCGGTCTTTCCTTCGAACGCTGTGGCTACTTCCTTGATTACAAAATGTGCATCGTAACCGGATAAATTGTGGAAATCTACTGGAATGAAAAATGACTGTTTGTAATTTAAGTTGCAGTTGGAATGGGCAGGGCCTCTATAGCGCCCGGTCAGATGGCAATGATCTCGAACGCGTCCATCTTCTTGCGCAGATGGTTTCTCACATATGTGGCATTGAGTCGCTGCTCGACAACTAGCCCACTCACTCGGTGTAAATGCACCATTGATACATTATCACAGAAAAGTTCGTTTATCTGCAGTGCCAGATTTTTTAGTTCTTCGACAAACCATGATATGCAATCAGCACTGCGACGTGAGTGATACGAAGATAATGAATCGTCATACGAACAACACACGTAATATCCGATACTAAATACTTCCTGATGCTTATACTCATCTTTCGCTAGGTTCTCCCCGTGGGTTTTGGCTAGCACACACTCCACACACACACACACACGCACACACACACCCACACACACACACACACACACACACACACACACACACACACACACGCACACGCACACACACACACACACACACACACGCACACGCACACACACACACACACACACACACACACACACACTACATACCGATCACAGATATATGTTGTATGCTCCTTTTTGGTCAGTTGCACTCTCACGAGTCTAGACAGGTTCTTGATCCATACGAAGTGCGCCACAATGCTGTCCTCGTTGTCTTGCATGTACAGCAAATTGATGTGCTTTTCCTTCTTGTGTTGAGTTATGCATATTGGAACGATGTCCTTTTCGGTGGTGTTGGTATATACATTGATCAATACATTGTTATGAAGTTCAAATTTCTTTATTTGATGTATCGTCACCGGGAATTCGATATCCTTCAGATTCAGTACTGTCGAATAAAGAGGATAAGAAGATGTACGTTGGCTGTTTTGTTCAGCTGGGTATAGAGCAGCGACAACTGCCCATGCGAAACACGCGTTATCGTCGGATTTGACGTTAACCACAGCCTTCTTCAACATTATTTCCCGTGGCGATGATATGGAGCACCCGGCACGCATCGGATTATACTTATTAACTTTTATCGTGAGGTTAAGTATTTTCTGCAGAACCCAGCAAGTATCACGTTCTTAAAATTCATCGAGTAATGTTAAAGTGGGCTCCATAACACGCTGTTCATACCACTCGTTCAAATCGCTTGTACTAAATTGTTCACAGTTTCGCGTGTTGATACTTTTATTCGCATGTTTGTCGCCACTCGCGAATTCACCATTAAACACTGTATTGATTTTGATGCTGTTATGTTTGCGGGTAATATTTTGCACATGTTGAAGCACTAGGACGCGGGCATCATTTAAGAAGTGTCTCGGCTCGATGTGGCTGCGATTGATGATGGAACCGGTCAATATATGACTCTCGAAGGATGTTTCAATCTCTCGCCAGATTAACTCATGATCACGATGTCCTGCGCCCGTGTGTATGAAACGACTCCGCACACAATTCCTTAATTCTTCCAGACGCGCTATTTGGGCTATTAGTGACTGTTGATGTCCGATTAATAATCGCGGGCGCTTAATCCGGCTTTGCGTTTCCAGCCCTTCGATGAACTCGACGCATCGTTGCTCCCACGCAGCAAAATCTTCGAACGACCGTAAAAGTACGATTTGGTCATGTAAAATTTGCTCCATGTTGATGAGTAGGAAAAAGAACTTCCACGATGTTAATAGACTGACTGCTTCATGAAAAGTGCGGTCAGATTTGAGTGGAGCGGATCATTAAAAAGACCTTCGGGAAAAAAAGTTCGGCCCTCTCTCGGGGAAAAACAGAGTTTTCCGATAACGCGTAGATTGCTCGAGGAACATGAGACACACAAAAGGAAGTCGGGAGGCCTCGGGTCAAAAGATTTTATGGGCCCTGCAGCTCAAGTGGTCTATCGGCGCCAACGGCCCTTGATCTCTAAAGTTCATAGTTTTTCCAAGAAATCCTGACTTGTCGAGACCTGTCTATAGTGTTGGCGAGACTCGTGACAGGAGTGGACACGCATGCAAACATCTTGACATTATCTTTCGGAATGGGGACCTCGACTTTTCAAGAGCTGCGCTGATCGGTCTATCCGCAGTCCCGTTGATCCCTAAAGATTACAGTTTTTCCAAGAAACCTGTCTGGAGTGTCGTCGAGCTTTGAGACAAGGCTGATGCAATTGACATTGTCTTTCGGAATGGAACCAAGACCTCAGTTTTTTTTTTGAACAGCGTTTCCTTGGGCAGTTGCACATAATAAAGCATTTTTGTTATGGATTTTGCGTTCTTGAGTGAAATGTATCACCACCCGATATCTGGACCGAATATTTAAAATGACGCCAAGTTGCGCCTAGACGATATTCTGAAAACTCTTAGATGTTCTTTATAATACGCCAGTTTAGTCTCCATGACCTTACGCTGTTCTCTAGAGATCGTAAAAGTCAATGCTTGGAGAGCCTGGCCAGCTTTCACCTCCACGAGTGCACACTCTTCTGGATAGCAGATGCCTACCCTACAGCGATAGTTAAAAAAAACTTTTCTTTTATCCCTGGCCCGGATGCAACATCTTGCATGATTTTTTATTCTACAAGTCCCAACTAATGTTGGAAACCATTTTCACATCCTGTTGACTATCCCCCACCCTGCTATAAGCCCATGAGGATCCAAAAATCGAAATCCGAAAAAGGATCGGTACAGCAGTTTTTACCATTCCAGTCTTCAACCTCCGAGGTGTCAGTGTGAAAGGGTCCGAAAACGGAAAATCAGTCAAGAATAATGTCGCGCCAAATTGAGTTGATTGCTCTCGTCGATGATGACATGGAGATGGTGGTGAATATCGCTGATGACGACGAAGTGATAGTTGTGGCAGATGAAGTGGTCATTGATATCACCGATGACGACGATGATGAGTGGGCGGTAATTTAACGGCTTGCACACGATGATATGGAATTGGCCGAACTAAATAGTGACACCGAATCCGTTGATAGCGGGTTGGGCGATGCCTCAGACGACGGAGTTCATTATATGCGGGAAATAGTTGTGGACCAGCCGCAAATAAATCGGTTGAACCGTGACGTCATGTGCTGTGTCAACTATGAATATTTCACCGAAAACGATCGGGCGATATTTTGTGTGTCGTGCTATTTTGATATGCGGGGGGTGGTTGATCGACTGATCCAAAGATGTGGCCACTTCAGCGAGCGCTTCAAGAACATCCAGGGGATCTTTTGTACCAACTGCGGCGGACCGACCCACCAAGTTTCGATGCGCGACACGTGCCCCATCTGCGTAAACTTATATTGGGTCGATGGTTCGTATTATCTTTAGTATGATTCAAAATATGATTATGTTTGATAGGTTAATAAGATGCATGCTTTATGATGTTCCAGGATAACGGATCCAATGCGGATATTTGACACACACACACACACACACACACACACACACACACACACACACACGCACGCACGCACGCACGCACGCACGCACGCACGCACGTGCGTGCACACACACACACACACACACACCAAAGATTTGATGTATAATATATACTATGCAACATCATTTACTCAATTTAATTATTAATAACCTATTGTTTTATTGTCATATGATTCAAAGCATTCTTTTCGCCCCCTTCCCCTTCCTTCCACACAAACACACTCACACTCACGCACGAAATTTCCATTCAAAATCAGTCGATAAACTAGAGGACTGACAGAGCGGGTATTCGGTACATGTGAAAACATTTTGCTTGTATATTTCTCGTTCCCGGGTATGGGTGATTCTATTCGAAAAGTACAGCCGCTTGGAAATGTAAGTTGAGCACGCTACGCTGTGTAGAGTTGACACAGTGGCGAGTTGACACGGTAGCGACTTACCCGGCCCGAATCTGAAGAGTTGGGATTCGCGAGCGTCAGGGAAATATCGACCTGCTACGGTGGCGACTTGGTTCTGTGTAGAGTTGCCCGCTTTGGCGAGTTGCACGGTGGAGAGTTGCACAGGAGAGTTAACACGGTGGCGAGTTGCCCCGTGCAGAGTTGACACCCTGCCCGTCGTTCTCGCAGCATCGTCCGACTTCCGTACCCAATTTGACCAGAAGTATGATAAAATCGGGGACGAATTCTGGGCAGTAATATCGGGAATGTCCGATCGAGACCCCGACCGAGGCCCATTCCGAGCGACGATTTTATCTTTTTTAAATACGCAATGCTCCTACCGTCGTTTTCGCAGCATCGTCAGACTTTTCGACCCAATCTGACTGATTGAGTAGACAATTTTAACCCGCATTTCGCGAACCTGGGTCGTTTTCGTCCTGCCCAAGAATATTTTCTTCGCAGGTTGCTTAATATTTATTTTAAAAAAATATTAAACATAAGAAAGAATAAACCCTATTTTCCTTTGAGAAGTCCGGCCTAAAGATTGACTTTACATTTCTTCAGATGTTTTTCACTGACAATTGTTGGTTTGGTAGTGCAAAAACGAAAGCGACCCAGGTTCACGGATTAAGGTGCCTCAAATACCTTCCCGGATTCAGGGTTAAGATAACCCATTGAACTTAATCGATAGATTGTCAACTTTATGGAAAATAATGTCAATTTCGAAAATGTTCGAGGATTTCATGCTTCGCAAATAATATTTTCAATCTAACAACTTTTGGAATAAATAACCCTAACAGTACATTTTAAAGTAATTTGGCGTGAAATTATTATTTTTACCAAACACTACGAGTATTTTCGTTTTTTTTACTGTTTCATAAATTCTCTTAAAATTATGTAACTCCAGAATGTTCAGATAATTTATGCAACATTAAAAAACAAAAATACTCGTAGCATTTGCTAAACAATAATAATTTCATGGCAAATTCCTTAAAAATGTATTGCTAGAATTATTTATTCCGAAAGTTATTAGCGAATCCTCGAACATTTTCGAAATTGACATTCTTTTCAATAAAGTTCGCGGACAGGGACACAATCAGATCCCTCTGTTCGACCGCGTGTCATAGGACTCTCAACCAACTTCCTGTGACAGCCAAACATTCGGAAGTTGCAGCTGTGATGTCATTATCGCTAACAGCTGTCGTTGTATTACCATCGGAAACTCAGAAAAACTACCTCCCACTCAAAGGTTGACGCGCAAACCAGTACACAGGCAAGCGGTCACCGCTCCCAGTATTGGCAGCGTCCAATGCTGCTTAACTTCAGTGACCGCCGAGCCCACACACCGACCGCGCGCCCATCTCTGTCTGTCTATATATATATATATATGGGGCATTCCATGCCGATTCGACCTGGGTCTGACCCATCACCTCTCCGATTTGACCCGCCATTGTTTATGTTATTGTACTATGTCTGAAAGGCTCTCGAGAGTTTTTTAAGATTTTTGGAACGATTTGACTTCACAATATTTTTTATAAACAAAAAATTAACGCCCAAATTTAAAAATCTGATAAAAATCACAAAAATCCTGTGTGACGTATCAAACACTATGAGCGTTTAGAAAAAGTGCGCGCGCCTTTCATTTGGCCTACACTGCGCTTTCTTCGCAAATTTTTTTTTTTTTAATAAAAAAAAATAGAATCAATAGCCCACCTAGTCGTTAAAGAGGAAAAAAAATTACATGACATTATGTAGAATTGACCAGAATTTTTTTTCAGAATTTTTGTCCAAGATTTTCTTTTCATCATTTTTAGTCAAATTACCGACAATTCAAGTGGCCAAGTGGCCAACCGAACTCAAGTATCATAGGGCTTGGGCTACAATGTCAAGAGAGACAACATTCTTAATTAAACATTCTTAATCCATTCGAATTTTTTCAGAATTTTTTAGTGAATTTTTTGTTTGTTTAAACTTGAAAAAATAACAATCGTTTCTATGAAAGAAATTAATCGCTAAAAAATTCTGAAAAAATTTGATTGGATTGAATAAATGTTAGTGTAGTATCTCTGAAAGGTGCTCAGAAATTTATTCACATTTTTTTGGAGTGATTCAACTTGGCATTAATTTTATAATCAAAAATCTATTACCCAAATATGAAAACCCGAAAAAATCATAAATTCTGTGTGTTAAATATAAAAAATGTTGAGCGTTGAGCCAAAGGAAAAATTCATTTAAGCTACGGAGGAAATTAGTCGCATATATTTTCATGAACTTGGAGCTAACATTTTTATTTACTCTCAATTACAAGAATAATATTGACTACCAAAGTCAATGTTCTTTAGCTGAGAAAATATTTTTTTTCGTGACCTTGTGGTTTACGAAGTTCTCAAATGCCGGGTAAATCTTTGTGATCATTGCTTCTTCAGTGGGTATGAAACAATGATGTTTCTGTGTTTCGGAATCGGTCCAACACTTTCAAACCTTTGTTTCAAAGGATGTTTCGCGACGCTATAGTCCTGAGTAGTAGAAAATCTTTTATTAATCGACGACAGAGAACCAGGAAAACAGACCCATTCGAACAAATCGCGAGGAGTTAGTATCTGTCGATTTGCGGGTAATTGCAAACTCGCTTTTGCACATAGTATCTTCAATGTACCACCAACCCCGTGAGCGGTAGCGAAAAAGTGCCATTCAGCAGGAACTACAAAGTCTTCGTTGTGATAGTACAAATTGGTGAAGTTTTTGCAATTTTTAAACTGTTGGGGTACTCCATCTGAGAAGTAAAGTATACGCTTCGGTGTTTTTGTAATTTCTTTCTTAATGAAATCAACGACGATCCTCGTAAAGACGTGCACAGTGACTGCATCGTGGCTGAGGCACTCGATATAATGACGAGACTCTTATACAATGCTTTTCCACCCTCTTTGTAATATATGACGACAGGATAAATGGTTGCTTGATCGTTGTTCCAATGGAATCCCAGTGCAGCATCTTGTGCAATAAAAGTGTAATTTTCCGCGAAATCACATATCACAAGACATTCAGCAGTCATGCTGCAGTAAATGTTTTGCTTTGTCGCAAAGTTCATCGACGAAATCGGCATAACACACATTACTCGTTTTAAGCGAAGCTCGAGGTTTAAGAACCCACTGCGCAAAGGACACGTCGTCAATGTAATTTTCGTCCAATACGGTGAGCAATGTATCCATCAACTTTCGAGTGCCTCGGCAATTGGCACAACGCGATAGATAACAGTTCGGTCCAGGATCTTGACACACCAACAAAGACAAGAAGTTTTCGTATTTGTCAAGAGGAATTGCTGAATTTAGTATGAGACTCTTCAAGTTACAAGCTGTACAAGTATGAAAGTAAATCAATGAAAATCAAGAGGACAAAAATGATGATCAATTAAATTATAACTGAATCAATTTATAACTGAATGTGCGACTTTATAATACTGGGCGTTCTTTTTTAACTTTTCAAAAGATGTTACCAATATATAATAATACAGATACGACAAGTAGAATTCCAAAGTGTATTCAAATTATAGTTATATTACTCACCAGTAATCATCAATTTCATGTTCTGATGTAAGAGACAGACACACACCGTATGTGTTCCAGACGCGCCGGCTAATGTGCAATGTTTCGGCCTCAACAATGCGAATACAGAAAATCCAATAGAGATATCTGTATTTTCTGCTTTGAAATGTTCGTACAACTCTTTGAGATTGCATAATATCAACTTCTTCTGGCGATGAACTTTCTGGCCGCTTTTGTCCCGGATAGAAATAAAATCATTCATCCCCGGTAACGTGACAGAAACTTGATCGTTCTCGTAAAATTCCACAACTTTGGATTTGATGTCGTCACATAGTGGACGTCCTATACGGAAAATTTATAATGATTATTTTTTTCAAGAGCAAGCATTTTGAGGATCTTTGTACTGAAGCTGCGATAGGACTATGTGACTCTGGTAAATGTATCTGTTTTGCACGGGAGAAACACGGTATGAGTACGAAAACTATGGATATGAAGAAATTATGGTGCAAGTATTGTTAAAGTTAATAACAATTAGTACATCTTACCGAGATTTGCATTAGGTGTCGCCAGAATTCCTTGGTCTTTGCACAGTTTCCTAGCTTTCTTTACCATTTACAGAGACGTTTTGAACGATTCTGAAACCTCTATATTAGTCCAACTTTTTGGTGGTAAAGTTAATATTTGAATCCTTTGGGCGTTGGTGTTAGTTAGAGACTGAAATTTCTCTTGGAGCTGTGAAATCGTTTGAGTCCAATCGGACTTATTATTGCTTGAATGGGGCAAATCAGGCTCTCCACATAATTCCTTAATAGCATTCTTTGTTTGCGCAAGTATGTCATTCATCCAGGTAGAGCGTTTACGTCTCTTTTTTGGAATCGGAGATATATCCAACACTTGCAGTGCAGTATTAACTACCGAAAGTGCTAATTCGGAACACAGGCGAGAAACGACACTGGACGTCGTCCTGGCCGAATCCTGACTTTTAACACTTTCAAACGTCGTCTTACTCGCTGTAATCGTGAAAGTATTTCGACTCAATACTTCAATTGTCTCGGCATTTAAACAATTTGATTGTGGCGACAGTTGACGCGATGGTTGTGTATCCGAAGCATTTTGACAGAATCCTGAAACCGATAGATAATGATTCGAAAAACTAGCTAGCTCAAGCTATTTAATAGTACCATTTAAGAGAAAAAGTATACAATTTTATAAAATTTGGTGAGTATATTTTTCAGTACTAAATTCGAAGATACAATTTTGTTTAGATATTTCTTCTACACAGTTCTCGAATAATTAAACACGAAAGTTCACATGTACAAGCATAGTGTGTCCATATATAAGTACATATTCCTGGGCATAAGAACTCTGTTTTAATGCTTCATTACTCGATAATTAGGTAGAAAAAAGTTTTGAAAAAATGTGATCATTGAAACAAATTCATACATTACCTTCTTGAAGAGGTTGTATGGAATTTTCCATCTGCAATCGACAATTCTTACAAAATAAACGAGAAAAAAACTCTGGATATCGAGCTGCAATTTTCAGTGAAGCACGACGTAGTCCTTTTGCATTACGATGCTTTGCTAGCTTAAATGGATTACATCTATCCCATCTTATCACTAGATGTTGTTGCTCCATGATTGTTTCGCGAACTCTGCAATAGTAAAATAACCATATTATTAATCGATTCGCTTTTTTCGCGGCGAAGTACCATTAGGAGCAATAATATTTAAATCACAATTGACAGTCTGCTGATCTAGCCTACGATTACATCTATTTTAAACTAATAAGATATTCAATTAACCAATAAATACAAATTGTGTTGCGCTCATACGCAATACAATTACGTCGCCGCCAACATGTGTCTGAAGCGTAGTCGGGGAGAAACTACAAAAAAAAAAACGAAGGAAGAGCACACGTATAGCCACGTGAAGCTTTAAAATATTATAAAGGCGTCCGCATCTTCTTGCTGAGCTGTTGCCTTCTTCCCGCTGGCGGCGCCACCGAACGTTTGGAGGCATTCTTTGATTGGCTGCCCCGGTCACGTGGTAACTTGGCGGTGCTGTCGCGCTAGCAGCGTGCGTGCGTGCTTTTATTTCCATTTTTTTCGAAAAAAGCTCGCTTTAAATCGAAGGAAACATGTATCGACTTTGGCTCAACACTCAACATTTTATATATTTAACACACACAGAATTTGTGATTTTTTTTGGGTTTTCAAATTTGAGTAATAGATTTTTTATTATAAAATTATTCCCAAGTTGAATCACTCAAAAAAATGTGAGTAAATTTCTGAGCACCTTTCAGAGATACTACACTAACATTTATTCAATCCAAACAATTTTTTTCCGAATTTTTTAGCGATTAATTTCTTTCGTAGAAACGATTGTTATTTTTTCAAGTTTAAACAAACAAAAATTTCACTAAAAAATTCTGAAAAAATTCGGGTGGATTAAAAATGTTTAATTAAGAATTTGATCGTGTGGATTCGGCTTCGGTCCGGCCAATGAAGGGTATTCCCAAGTCAACAATGGAACTAGAGGATGTTTTTACGTTTCGGCCCTCGGTTCGGGTCCTCTTCAGAAGTCTTTTAATTCCGTATATGTTGTGATACACATTTTTTTACAATAATGTTTGACACAATTATATATATGAGCGTTTTTGGTCATGATTCAGTTATATAGTTTTATGTCGTTTTGTATAACAATACTGTTAGTTATGTTTAGGTTAAAATTATGTTAATATGTTGAGTTATTTACTTTTATGTATTAGTGTTTGAGATGTGTGAAGTGTGCGAGAGAGGGTTATTCTATTGTGACATAATAAAAAGAAAAAATGTGTCATTAAACTGTGGACCGAAGCCGAATCCACGCGATCAACTTGTCATCCACACGGCCGCACACATCTCTGACTCATTTAATTAAGAATGTTTCCTCTCTTGACATTGTAGCCGAACCCCTATGATACTTGAGTTGGGTTGGCAACTTGGCCACTTGAATTGTCGGCAATTTGACTAAAAATGATTTTTAAAAAATCTTGGACAAAAATTCTGAAAAAAATCTAAAAAAAAATGTGGAAAAATCTTTAAAAATTTTGGTCAATTCTACATAATGTCATGTAATTTTTTTCCTCTTTAACGACTGGGTGGCCTATTGATTCTCTTTTTTTAATTAAGCAAACATTTTTTTTTGCGAAAAAAGCGCATTGTAGGCCATACGAAACGCGTGCCTACTTTTTCTAAACGCTCATATGTGACACAGGATTTTTGTCATTTTCTGCATATTTTTTCATTTGGGCGTTCATTTTTTGTTTATAAAAAATATTGTGAAGTTAAATCGTTCCAAAAAAAATCTGAAAAAAATCTCGAGTGCCTTTCAGAGATAGTACAATAACATAAAAAATCGCGGGTCGAATCGGAGAGTTGACGGGTCAGACCCATATATATTTTAAACACCTGAAAAAAGTCGAATAGGTTTTTAAATATTTTTTTAAATAAAATCGTCCAGTTTTACTTGACGAACGGCTGTAACGCGTTTTTGAGCGGCTAAGTCTCGCAGCCATTTGAGAAGGAGAAGTCGCGTTGGGTTGCTCGATGTTGCTCACGGCGGTGGCAGCGAGCAACAATGTATCTTTCGCGCCAACGTTCGGATAATTGCGCGTTCGGATAAACTAAGTCATCGTTCGGATAATTGAGGGTTCGGATGATCGAGGTTCGGATAACCGAGGATCTACTGTAATAGTAATATGGTTCGTTGAAATAATATGTTGAGAAAATCAGTATTTCTGGGGTTTGACAATTTTGTGTACGTTTCTAGTAAATTTGCTTGGCTTTTGCTTAAAAAGTTATTTCACTTCTTTTGTACGTTTGAATTGAAAAAGTAATAATGTAAATATTGTTTGTAAAAGTAATAATGTAAGTATTGTTTGAAAAAAATCACAAGTATTTCGCGGTTAATTAGAATTTTGTAGATAGTGAAACGACGGATAATTTTTTCGAGGGCATTTTTTATTACTTGGCGTATTTTTACTTGATCAAGTTTTTTAAGGTGTATTACACAGCTATGTTCCATTTTTAATTAAACAATATTTTTAATTTTATTGCAAAAATCTCGTACTAGGTCATAAAGATTTGTCATATAATAGCCAAGTTTATGGCAATTTTTGTCCACTGTGTGCGCTGCACTCGAATTCATTATCCCCACCCTATACTCTGCACTTCCGTCAGGATGGAAAACCCACACCACGACGCGAATTCTTTGCTATCTCCTACATCAGAAGCGGGATCCGCATCTATTCGAACGCAAGGAAATACATCCAGCAAAGGAGAAAAGTGGATGTTGCTAGTCGAACAACAAAATCAAAATTATATTGCCTTACTAAAAGCAATGAAGACTCCGACCAACAACGATCGCGTCTCGTTGCCCGAATTCGATCCAGACAAGACAAACAACGACGCCAAGGCATGGGTCTCAACGGCAGATATCTGCATTTCGGACCAACCGCTCCAGGGCGCGTCGCTCATGATTGTGCTCACCCGAGCTTTGAAACGACGAGCATCAACTTGGTTGTCACAGGTTTCCTTTCCGGGAATGACGTGGACTGAATTTAAGGAAATGTTCGTGGCAAGGTACGACTATCCAGAGACTCCGGTTGCCGTTTCCATAAACTTGGAAAATGGAAGACCTGGGAAAGGCGAGTGTCTTGCAGCCTACGCCACTTCCTTGAAGACTTCCCTGACCATTCGCTGAAAGAATTGGTCAACCGAACAAATGGCTGCTTCCATAGTTCTGGCACACATCACGCAATTTTAACCACGCGTTCAACGCCTTGCCTTCATGATAGAGATCCGAACGAGAAAACAACTGCAACAAGAACTTCAGGCGATGTCGTTCTCGAAAAGGACGGCTTTTGTTTCCCAAAACGAACGAGACGGAGTCGAATACAAGGGATTTAAAGCGACGTCGACAACCCCAGTAGTGTAATGGGGCCTGTTCTGAATTAAGATCCCCTTACCGACACTTACCGACCGCGAACAAACGAAAAAATTGTTCGTTTCTGAATTATCGGCGGATGGTCGGGTAGGGTTTTGATTCAGAATCGGCCCCATGATCGACTGTCGATCTCTCTACTTACCGACCGATGGTAGGGCTGCACTGTTTACTGACCGATGGTGAGGCTCACCTGCTTACCGACCGATGGTAGGGCTCACCTGCTTACCGACCGATGGTAGTAAGTCCCCCTTTGCCCCGAATGGAATTCGGCCGAATGGGGGGGGGGGGGCGGTAAACAGAGCGGCATATGAGCCATTCCTAGCGACGCCGCGCAACGACTGACAAAGAGTCGAAGTGCTGTGTGGTAAAAGTGAGTTCCCCTCCCCTCCGGCCGGAAGGAGGGGGCGGCGGGAGGGAGAGAGGGGCTGATTTTTCAGAAATTGTTTTAAACATTTGTGGGTGGTGAGTCATCGGGCGCTTGCCATGGCTTAACAAAGCCTCCCCCCCCCCTCTCGCTGAGATGCGATAGGTTTGTTTATACATCGACGTGTTGAAACTAATCAGCGAATTGAGGTGTTAAATGATTATTTTCCGAGAATGTATCATCGGCAGAAGAGTGACATTGATGGCATCAAAATCGCGGCGGGATTTCTTCACATTATTTTCTACGAATATTTTTTTTAACGTTTTGTGGGGTGGTGAGTCATTGGACGCGTGACATTTTTTCGCGCTTAGAACCCCGTGCCCTCAATGCAGGGGGGGGGGGGGAGAGTGGGTACATAATATAGCGATTCAAGATGGGACACACACATGAAAAAGAACCACGTCCACACGAGTGAAGCAAAAATGGCTCTCATTGATAATACTGGTAAAATTGCCGATTCTCTGCCGACGAAGAAGCTCAGCAAGTTGTCACCTGGGTCGGATTATGTAATCACCAACATACGGGCGATCAACACCAAATTTGGCAAAAAGCACGTCGTCGACATTCGCAACGAATTCAGCGTGCTTCTACCCGCAACGATCATCAAGGCGCCTGATTCGGAAACATTCGAGAGCATGTTCGCAGCAGCGCATAGAGGAGATCTATGCATGGTCTTTCGCGGCGGACAATGTCACAGCCTGAAATTCGCGAATTCGGCAAATTTCCAGCTGATGTTGGCAGCAGCGTACAAAAGAAATGTCAGCATGGCCTACATCGGTGGAAAGTTTATCACATACGTTAGGGTCATGGAAATCGAAAACAGCTAGCTCATATACTAAATATGAAGAATTATCTAGTTATTGAAACGTTGGATGCGGACTCTGAAGATATGGATACATAATGTATAATGAAGGATACTAGTAAAGCATTTAAAAAACAAATCATTTCGAGTTCAAGACTGAAAAGCATGAGAAAGAGCACCCAACGTCTCGCTGCTTGGAACTCGATCTTGTGTATACAAACTCAATGTTCGAGCGCGTGCGGGCACACACACACGCACACGCGCGCTCGCACAGACGCGCGTGCGAGGTTGTATAGAGATTTTTTCTTAAATATACATTGGACAGCCGTTCTCCATCGGTATTTGATTCATCGAGCAGTCTCGACCATGGATGATTGCGATCAAATTATCGATAAGTTGAGCGGTGCGAAGAACAATTTCTCTCACGTGGAAAAGTGGAAAAAGTTATGTGACGCGCACGTCAAACTCTTGGGCCAAACATTGAAAAACCCAGGGCTCAACGTCGGTCAAAAATTGAAAATTCAATCGACAATCGCGAAATTGTTGTAGCTAAGAGAAAAAATCGTGCGTGGAGCGAGTGTAAGCAGAGCTGGTGTGAGCGGTGCTGGTGTGAGCGATGCTTATGATAAGCTAAAGTGGTTCGATCTCGAGTCCGCATTAAAAAATCGGATAAAGACGATCTCGATTGTGAATTTCGAGCACAAAGATGGGCAAAGTTTCCTCAGAAATGCGATGCGCGTCGTGGCATCAAAAATGGACAACATCGTGCGCGAGGAGGGTAACGTGAAGGCCTTAGCGCGCAAGTTTTACCTCATGAAAGTGAATGAAATCATTGAGGAGGAAAAGACATTTCAAACGAAAAACGCGATCATTCTATCATCGAGCGATATCGCCGAGTGGTTCATCGAATGCGTCCAAGCAAAACTCTCCACTAAAACCGAGGACTTCCAGGAAAATGAATCGGGTTGAACGTTACACGAAATCTCACATCTACTTGTGAATATTAACAAGCACGAACCACTGCGAGGAAGGTTATCCACATACAAGCGTCTCCCGAGGGATATACAGATGAAACGGGCCGTCATCAATATTGAAAACAATGACCCTTGTTTTCTCTGGTCCGTCACCGCACCTCTCTCCTCACCACCGAGAATGCATTTCGAACGTAAGAGTTCTTATCTTCATTATAGCGAAGTGCCTAAACGAAGGCTTGAATTTTCCGATGAGCTTATCGATGATTAAGAAATTTGAGGGATGAATGGTTTGACGATCTATGTGCATAGGATTTATGGCATCGCGAAAGACGGTATTAGTAAAATTGTACTGATATATCTGAGTAAACCCACAACACTACGACCCTCCTGTGCGGGCATACAAAGAAAATTAACGACCACGCGGCCGCAAAAAGAAAAATACGTAATTCACTAAAGAAATTTGAAACATCGCGTAAAATTGGGATTACGCGTCATGGAAATTCACAGAGTCCTCGAGTTTAAGCTTGAACTCATGGGCACAGCCATAATGAATATGTTTTAGCGCGATCAAGTCGACGGTAAGATCAAATCATGACTGGCGTTGATCTTGATGGTAAGATCAAATCATGACTGGCGGTGATTGGCCTTCGATGGTAATCACAACAATTGAATCGACAAATCAAAATCGAGTAACGGATTCTTATCGAAAGAAAGATTTTTTAAATACGAATTCATTATTGTTATAGAAAATTGTCGGAAAAAAATCGTTTTATTTTAAAAATAATCATTTTAAAATTTGTAGAGTACTAAAAATGTTTTTTTTTCCGACTAATCAGAATCGACAAAATGATGTTCATAGAAAAAATCAGAGTTTTTTTTAAACGGATTTGATTATTATTATTACTGTTTAAATTTTTTTCTCCAATATCATTCAAAAATTCGTAAAGTTACCAATGAGCGAAGAGTACACACGATTCACGAGTTTTTCCCATCCGTACAACCAGGATATAAAATCATAGAATTTCGAATGTTTCTCGCTCAACATCCTTCTTAGATGATGTTAATAATACCTGTTGATAATCATTATCATCATCATCAGCATCACCATACATAGTATTGAAAGTATTATCGACATCAGGGTCCTCCTCCTCCTTCAAAGCCAATTCCTATTACTTGTCTTATAGTATTCGTGATTTGTTTACATTCTCAGTGTCGCGGACTTGGCTCGAATATCTATGGCATGGTATTTTTTCAATCGGTCCGCCGGGGGGGGGGGGTAATTTTTCGGAAATGTCTAGGTTTAAGCGTAAATGTATTTTACCGTTTCTATCTTTACACACAATTATTTTTTAACACTTTATTTCAATATTCCATATAATCGAAATCATAACCCTATGGAAGAGTGTACGTGGAATCTGGGAATTAGCACTCTTTTGTCATCTCCCCAGCCGAGAGCAATTTTATTTTCCATCACCGTATAAACAATGTCCTTTTTTGTTACCCATGATCAATTGTTGCACCTTGAAGAGGTTTGTTTCGTGCGAAAACAAGCAATTTTTTGAAGTCTTCGAATGTGATGGATTTCAGGGTTGACCGCCCAATACCCTTAGCTCGCTTCTTCACATCGTCACAGTCAAGGGTTTTAAACGAGTACAATTTCGCTCTCCAATCTACAAATTCCATTATAATACGATCATTATTCTCATCTTCCATGAGGCCTAATTCCTCTCATTTCGCTAGAGCATGTTGTACGGATTATTTGCCGAATAATCAGACGTGTCCAACTTGTCAATGTCATACTGCATCGTTTTATAAATGTCGGACAGGCTGATGTGATAAATCAGACGATCGGTGTCCGTTTACAATAATTTTGTTCGATTTTTAAATCTCTCGAGTATGTAATTGTAGTTTAAATCATAAATCCAGGGCTTAGGTAAATCGGGAATGGAAAATCCTGTGGATGTGGGCTTTATTAATGAGAACGCACGCTCTATTGAGCTCGATTATAACAACGTCATTGTCAAATATGGTGCAGCTATGGAATATGGGCGTGGCGATCTGTGCTTCAGATCCCTACTGCCTCTTCTACTTTGTTACGAGTCGTACTTCCCGATGTTTCTTCTCGTTTTCCATTGATTTACCAAAGACCGGATTGTTCACGAGTTTGTGAAAAATTCTCAAAGTCATTGTCAGATTTCTTTCCCAATTCTATATTTAGATCGATGTATTTTTTTTAGCCAAGCGCGCTGTTTGAATTTTGATAATTCTGTGCATTTTCGTGATGCGCAGTCCCAATTTAAAGCATTGCTTAACATTTCGATAATGAATTCAAAAGCGCCGAAAATTTCTCATTGTCTTGGAGTTTACGTAAGAAATGAATGCCCAAGAGTGGACGCCGAAATTACGAATCCCTCACTGTGAATCTTACGAATCCCTCACTGTGAATCAAAGATGGACTTGGCACAAGTTGGGTTGCACACAGAAAAACCATCGATAAAGTCATGAAATTTGACAATTTTCACCATTTTTAGCTACCTCAAGATCTGGAGAGATATTTGGGTGCTGGTAACACTATCAGATACAATCATGAACGATATGAGGACTGTGATACTGTTGTATGTAGTGACTTATGTATGAAATTTTGAAGTGTATAAGAAAGGATTCTGTTCGCATACGAATCAGTTGAACGACAACTACCCATGAATAATTATTTCACGCTGACACTTTCGGGAACGAGCTCCATCACACCGATCGAACTATAGCCATTTAAAAATCATGCTCGCGGACTCTTCGAATTGCTCACGTTCAACTCTATACCATAACGAGTATACCATACGGTCCGAGAAGACGTCGACGCAATTGAAAAAAAGCCGCGACATGTCATTCTGGCTTTCCAAATGAATCGTAAAAATAATAAACGCAAGAATGAGAGTCAGTTCGACCATTGCGACATTTTAGCCAAGCTTAAACTCGAGGACTGAATTTCCATGACGCGTTATCCCAATTTTACGCGATGTTTCAAATTTCTTTAGTGAATTACGTATTTTTCTTTTTGCGGCCGCGTAGTCGTTCATTTTCTTTGAGTGCCCGCACAGGAGGGCCGTAGTGTTGTGGGGACACGGGTAAATCTTTGTGCGTGTCGTGTAACTCTCGAGAATACTCCAAATCAACCTTCAAGATGTATCCCGTTTCAGCGTCATCAAAGAGTCGAAGTGCTTTGTGGTAAAAGGGAGTTCCCCTCCCCTTCCGCCGGAAGGAGGGGGCAGTTGGAGGAAGAGGGGGGGGGGTTGATTTCTCAGAAATTGTTTTTAACATTTGTGGGTGGTGAGTCATCGGGCGCTTGCGATGGCTTAACAAAGCCCCCCCCCTCGCTGAGATGCGATAGTTTTGTTTATACATCGACGTGTTGAAACTAATCAGTCGTTGCGCGGCCTCGCTAGGAATCGGACGTGTGTCCCTGTGTATACCCCCCCCCCCCACTCCGCCGAATTCCCATTCGGGGCGAAGGGGGACTTACTACCATCGGTCGGTAAGCAGGTGAGCCCTACCATCGGTCGGTAAGCAGGTGAGCCCTACCATCGGTCGGTAAGCAGGTGAGCCTCACCATCGGTCAGTTAGCAGTGCAGCCCTACCATCGGTCAGTAAGTACAGAAATCGACAGTCGATCATGGGGCCGATTCTAAATCAAAACCCTACCCGACCATCCGCCGATAACTCAGAAATGAACCATTTTTTGGTTCGTTCTCGGTTGGTAAGTGTCGTTCAGGGGATCTTGATTTAGAACCGGCCCCATTTCACTACTAACCCCAACCATTAAGTGCTATAACTGCGGAAAATCGGGACACAAATCGTCGATGTGTCCAATCAAGAAAAATAATCATGAAACACATGACGCACCAAAAACATCGCACGGAGGCTCCTCGGGGAGAATGGCGAACGCCAAGGCAGATAACGTTTGCTTCAAATGCCAAGGTATCGGTCACTACGCGTTGCGCTGCCGTAGCGTGAGCACTATGGAACGCAAGAACGACACCGCTAACCAACCGATCGAGCGACGCACAGTAGGAGAAAAGCCCAAAAACCTGGCCAAAACCCCAAAAAATAAATTTTCGAAATAGGGTCAGTTGAGTAGTCATTCAGGTAGAGGACTAGTAACTGCATTCTATTGTGGAAGGGAAAGCCCTTTAAGTGTATACCTGCGCTGCAGCGTCAGTTGGCAGTGAGTGTTCGTGAAGAGTGTACGTGTCACGCGCTGAACAGACGAAAATAACGCTGACTTCAAAAACCCCTAACTTTAAAGTGACGGGTTTAATTTCAATTCTGCAACATGGATACGACTTCTGGAGGTATGTAGAACATGTTTTTACATCGGTTGAATCGAAAGTTTATGTATAAATGATTGAAATGTAGTATAGCCTTCGGCATAAATAAAATTGAATAATTTTGAAAACTTATATTTTCAACGGTCCGAAAAGTTATATATTTTGTCACATTTTGCAAAGCTCCTAGTCTCGGCCTTTAGTTTAATGTATAAGCTTTCGAAATTTACAAGGGTTACCTGCGGAAAACGTGCGTCTTGTCCGTTATGATTTTTTTCGCATCGTGCGGTAGCCGAGCGTGCAAGCGGCACTATTGAGCAGCCGCTGCGCCTCTACCTGAGAATGGGTGAAATAGCATCATAACGGACAAGACGGCTGTTATACGCTTGAAATAAATTATTTTAATATATATGTATGTGTATATATATATATATAAATTTTCTGTGATTTAATTATGATATATACGTATGCATATATATATATACATATTAAAATCAACCACATAAAAATTTCTTAAATATGAATGAAATGTTATAACATTCGAATAAAATATTTGAATATATATATATTATATAGTAAGCAAAGCTTTCTTTTAACCAAATCCATGTCAATATTTTCTGTCTAATTTTCGTAAAATTATTTCAATTATTGCGGTTATTTATTTGGTAAAATAATGTACATTGTTCAACTTTTGTATTAATTGAAAATTTCATCTTTTCCTTTAACACCAATTTTCTACAATTTTATGTCTTTATTACAGGATCCGGTTACAAAGAATTGGTGCTGACAAGGAAAGAAGTATTTCTGATAATCAGCGAGCATTTATCCGATAAATTCGCTTCCTTGATCGAATTTATGGTAGAAAAAATTTCCAAGGACACCGGACGTACAGTTGTAGTGCCTGAGGACTCGAAACAGACTTTTTCGATACTCTTCAATCAAATGAGAACGAGGTGGCAACAAGCTCACAGAAAATCCTGTGTATTTTTCAAGAATAACGGTGAATGGCTTAGCAAGCAGGTATGTTTTGCCGCACCTACAGACACTGTAGTAACAAGCCCGGGTAATACGGGCGGCCGCCCGTCCCTTGAGTTTACAATGTCCAGTGAAAGATCTAAACGAAGGAAGACCCAAGATATTCGTACATCGTTCAACTCGGTCGAGTTAGCATACGCTACTCAGATGAGCCTTCGCTCTTCAGGACAATCCGACGCCGCAAAAGTTATTAAGGACGTAACAATGACGAGTCCTTTAAGAGCTTCCAAGTATCGTAAAGCTTACTCAGCAATGGATGAAATTACTTTATCCGAAGAGGATGCACTTTCCGCTATGATTGAATATAAATTCTCCAAGAGTACTTACCAGGGAATGAGAAGATTAGGGAAGGAAAATAACTGTAAGCTATATCCGTCTTACGAAAAAGTGATGAAAGGAAAAAAGCGTTGTTATCCACCACGTGATGCAATCAGGATTACAGAGAGTAGTGCAGAAGTCCAACTACAGGCACTATTAGATCATACCGTTGAACGTATTTTACTCGTCCAAAATGTACTCATTCAAAGATTGACTCCAGATAATGTTCGTAAAATGGACTTGATTTGCAAGTGGGGTTGCGATGGAAGTTCTGGGCAAAGTGAATATAAGCAGACGTTCAGTGATGACAGCAAATCTGATGCGCATGTATTCTTTACTTCAGTCGTGCCATTACAACTCGTGTGTTATGATCAACAATCGAAGGAAGAAATAGTTGTTTGGAAGAACCCCAGACCCTCGTCTCCACGATTTTGTAGACCGCTTAGACTACTGTTTCTACGCGAAGACACAGAGTCAACACTTAATGAAGTCCAAATTGTTGAAGAACAAATAAAGTCACTTCGTCCATTCGAAAGTGTAATAGATGGAAAAGAAATCTCCGTAATGTACAAGTTGTTGTTCACCATGATAGATGGTAAAGTTTGCAACGCTGTATCATTGACGAAATCTGCTCAACGGTGCTATTTGTGTGGAGCAACCAGCAAAGATTTTAATGCCATCGACACTGTATTGCAAAGGGAAATCAATGAAACAAATTTGAAGTTCGGATTGTCGACGCTGCATGCGTGGATACGGTGCTTCGAGTATTGCTTACACGTGTCTTACAAACTCGGCATTAAAAAATGGCAAGCTCGAAGTGCCGAAGAGAAAAAAAATTACCCAGGAACGCAAGAGGGCCATTCAAGAAGGATTCAAGAAGCAATTGGGTCTAAATATCGATCGCCCAAAGCCTGGATACGGCAGCAGCAATGATGGCAACACAGCTCGGCGATTCTTTGAAAATTCGACGGTTTCCGCTGCGATAACGGGGGTCAACGAAGAAGTTATTAAACGCTTGTACGTAATCCTACAAGTTATATCGTGTGGCCACGAGATAAACTGTGAAAGATTTGAACAGTATGCTATTGAAACGGCAAGAAAGACCGTTGCATTATACCCTTGGTACTCCATGCCTACTTCGGTGCACAAACTATTAATTCATGGTCCAGTGATAATAACTCATGCTCTATTACCAATCGGTCAATTATCCGAAGATGCTCAGGAAGCTCGAAACAAAGACATCAAACGATATCGAGAAGATTTTGCGCGAAAAAGTTCCAGGGTTAAAACTATGGAAGATGTTTTTCATCGGCTCTTAGTTACTTCTGATCCGTACATTTCAAGTGTCAGAAGACTACCACAGAAGAAGCAGAAGAGTTTGTCGCCGGAAGCTGTAGCGATGTTGATCGCTCCTAAAGTGACTGCTGCAGCAGACGAATTTTGCGCCAAGATTGAAGCCGTGCCGGGAGTTGTAATAGATACAAACTCGGATAATGATTCTGACTCCGACTCCGACTCCGATTACGATTTTGATTAAGAATAAAATTTTCTATTTTTGAAACGTTCCGTATGTATTTTGGAAATAAAAATAATAATTGCGTAGAATACACTGTTCACGTTTATTTTATTATGATCATTTTTTTAAATATATTCATTTATCTAGTTAGCAGGATACTCGGCCATTTTGTTTATAACAATTTGCTGTAAGCTCTTTGTTGCAAGTTATAAACAATAGATATCGGATTGGTAATCAGCGACCTTGAAAACCCGTATATACCAATTTTTGTCAACATCTGGTAACTTTTTAACGTTCATGTCGGCCATATTGGATCGGCCATTTTTTTTACGATAATTTGGCTTGCGGATTCGTAATCAGCGACCTTGAAAACCCGTAAATACCAATTTTTGTCGACATCTGGCAACTTTATAACATTCATGTCAGCCATATTGGATCGGCCATTTTGTTTACGATAATTTGGCTTTCAGATTCGTAATCAGCGATCTTGAAAACCCCTGTAAGCCAATTTTCATTCCCGTCAAAGGTCATTTGAGGTTTTGGCCAGGTTTTTGGGCTTTTCTCCTACTGTGCGTCACAGAGGATCCACGTGGTCCGTGGAGCGACTGGCGGGAGGGGCGACCGATTTATTTGGTGCTGGTCCAATATGACTTCACGCGAATAATGGAAGCCCTCATCTGCGGCATTGCCCAATCTACAATCCACTGATTCGGTATCACTTTCCAGTTCGTTTATTTCCGCTAATTTCATGCCATCATGTGCAGCCACTTCGATTTTATCGTACTCATCATTGTCATCATCGGCGATATCAATAACTTCTTCTTCGTCTACCCAAAATGCACTTCATCGTCATCAGCGATATTCACTACCACCTCAGTAGATGTACTAGAGCGGTTCTAACGCAGGGATCTCAGGGGGAGCGGGGCGGCGGGCCCAGCGCGGGGAAGCCAAGTGCCTGGAGGATGGGGGAGGGGTCCAGCGCGGGGAAGCCAAGTGCCTGGAGGATGGGGGAGGGGTCCAGCGCGGGGAAGCCAAGTGCCTGGAGGATGGGGGAGGGGTCCAGCGCGGGGAAGTAACGTCATGCCAGGGGTCACTGTGGAGGGGGTAGCCATGTGGTCCGAAGAGCAACTGTCGGGAGGGGGAAGCCGTCGTCGACGAGTGTTTTGTGGGGGCGGGGGTCAGGTAGTGGTGAGTGCCCGTTGAAAACCCATAAATCTCCTAATTTATTATAGACATAAAAAAGATTAGCATCGATGCAGGGTTTTTCTTTGGACGCTATTTAGTCCGTGTGAAAATAAAACACATACACACGATGTGTGCATGGAATGAGCATATATGGGTAGGCAAATCTCGATAATTTGAAGCGATACATGAAGGGGACGGCTTTTTTTCCTTAACTATCCCTGTGGGGTAGGCATCTGCTGTCCAGAAAAGTGTGCACTCGTGGAGGTGAAAGGTAGCCAGGCTCGCCAATCATTGACTTTCGCGATCTCTACAGAACAGCGTCTAGGTCATGGAGACTGAACTGGCGTATTATACAGAGCATCATAGAGTTTTCAATATATGTTGCCGCGTGTTTCAGTATGTATGAAGTCTGTCACGAATCATAGGGCTCTTCGCAGAGCAACATCAAACCTATTCAAGTGACACTTGAAGCTTTACAAAACTGACCAAATCAGCCATATTCTTAAGGCATTTTTTTTTCTATGTCGACATTCGAAGCCACCCTCCAAGCATAGGGAACATTTTGAAAAAATAACATTCCGCTCAAGTAATGTCTGGACTATCCGAAACACATATACGAAAACGAGGTATTTATTACATTTTTTCGCCTTTTATTTATATTTATTTTAATTTATTTTATTTTATTTTAATTTTATTTAAAAAAATTTTTTTTTTTGCTCTCGTTGAACCCCGACCGGCTCGTTCTGTATATGAATTTATTTTTCATGCTTTCCGCGATAAAAGATATCAACGTGATATTAAAAAAACTCTGGTGGAGATGATTCTATTTTCCGAGCTAGAAGGGAACATTTTCCGAGCTAGAAGGGAACGACAAAAATATTTTCTAATGGGAGACCGTTTTTAATCATCGGCAGCGCTTAAAAGTGGCCACACTTTGAATGAAGCACTGAGTTAACATATCTCTCTGGGAAGACTTTTCAACTCGTTAATATGGAGAACAACAATCAACCATCAGAAGAAATCTTGCACAACCAAGTCACGCTCCTAAGTTCGATCGACGACTTTGCTGTGTGGAGGCAACAGATCGTTGAGTTCATCGAAGACGCAAAGCCGAATTAAGCGCCAACGATTATCAACGAAACATCAATAGTCATTGATAGGCCAAATACCGCATCGGGAAGGATTGAAGTATTCCATTTACACGCATTTTATAAGCGTGGGTGTAGGACACAGCGGTGAAGGGTTAATGTGGCGAGAACTCGACTTGAACGCGTGATGGTCTATAGTTTAATCCCGGCTCGATGAATTTCAACAACGTGGAAGTGGTTGAGCTTTACCAAAAATACGTAATCTTACAATAAATGTGAATAAGTATAAATCAATACGTGTTGAATGTAATATCCAATTGCCACGGGAAATAATAATTATGAGGGCTGCGATTAATGTCCAATCAAGAGATAATACACGTTTCGCATGGGTGACAGTGACAGGTTTATACCCAGCTGAACGAAACAGTGACCACGGATCTTCTTACATGCATTATTCAACGGTATTGGATCTATCGAATATTGGATTCCCAGTAACTATAGGTCAAATAAAAAATAAAAAAATTGTGCTTCAAAACAATTTATCCATCAACGTGTATACCACCGAAGAAGACATTGCTACGATACGCGTGCCTCAACATAAGAAGAAGAAAAGCATATCCATTTGCTATAAATACAAGATACCGAAGATAACAATGTATAACATAACCCATAGATAAAGAACCTATCAAGCCTTGTGAGCGCAGAACAGAGGCAGCCATTAAGAAATATATATATATGCCATCGGTGTGGGAAGTTAACACAATTACTATACCGTGATATGTGCTAGACGAATTAAACAACAATCCAGTATTTCGCAGGTGTCTGCATTACTTTAGATCAACGGATAAACTACAATCACATGAGATCGATTATGGAGCAATAAAGCACTGCGCCATCCGACTATCAAATGATACCAATAAGTGGTTCCAAATCATCAACTCCCATCGGAAAGCAACACATCCATTCACTGTAGATGCCTATTTGGAGTGTTTTTTCAACTAATTATACAGAGAAGATGAGAGTGTGCAAAGACTGATGGGAAGAACGCAGCAGAGGATATGCACCAATATCATGATGCATTTACTATTGATTACCACAAGTGTTTTTCATATGATGAATCGCTATCATAGTATCGACCACATCACAGCGCCGATTTCATATCATAGTCCGTGACAGAACTGGAAAAACTAGTGCTGTGCATAAAATACATTTTCTATGGAAATTAATGCTCGTCATGAGTTAATTCTAATACGGTCACGGTATGGCAATAATTGTATATTCAGTCATCATCAACCACTAGAGGTAGAAGTTGAATTACTCAAGATACAATGGCATATGCCCCACATAATATTATATGAGATCAATAAATTATCATTACTTCGAACATTGGAAAGTGAGCGATACTTGAATATGAGTTGTTCGCTCTTGGGATCTATACGACTGTCCATCGCTTCAAAGCACAACGAAACATTCATGGACCGAAAAAGCTGCCTCTCAACTAGAGAAACCAAAATATGGAATTGGTGCGGTGCAGACTGGGAAAAAGATAATGCATGGTAAAGGACATTATATTATTCACCGACTGCAAAATCACAAGTGCTAAACTTTATCTCAATTCAGCATTCTTTTCTCAAGATGATTCGAATTAGGACTTCAAAAAAGTTTCGACATTTTGTTCAATATGTACTCTCGATTTTGTAAATACCATTGTGACTGCAATAGTGATCGTTCTTTACTAACCATCGCCAAGTCTTAATGTAACGGCCCTCCCACTGTCAATGATTGATCACATCAGAACGAGCCTGTAAAAAAATGCTACCGTAGATGTGTGAATAGAGTTCGAATGCAAAGAAGATTCACCACTGAATACAACTGCATATGGTTTTAATCTTACATGATCGCATTGTTGAATATTGTCCATTGACCGACATTATCCATAAAATTGCATAGATCGGCAAAACCTGCGAGATACGAAGCATCATGGTCGATTCGCAATTATCATGGTCTAAAGTGGGCATATGGAAACGGTCCATATAGCATGACTGAAGGTTCAATAACAGCTGGAGTTGAAGGTTCAACGGCCGGCGATATGTGTCCTAACGTATATGTTGAGGGTCATGAAAAACGAGAATGGCTAGCTGACATAATAAATATGAAAAATGAGCTATTTATTGAGTCGTTGAATATAGACTTTGACGATATGGATATCTCAAGTAAATTAGATGGAAGTTTTACTCTACGATGTGAAAAGCATAAAAACAGTTGTGCCGTACAAAATGTATTAAAAATATTTAATTGGTGGCTGAATCATAAAGATTCATGCAAATAAAAGAAATGTAACATTACGTACTTTTTATTCTCCTCACCCCGTACTTAGTTATGTCCGTATCACCTGATATCGGATTGTGCAACTGAATACAATATTACATTCGAATGTGAAACTCATTTTTTTGTATGGAATTTGATTCGAAATGAATTAATATAATCGCCCAATGATAATCGAAGACATTTATCAGTATACGTTCGTTAGATGTTCGTGAACTGTTTGTTGGAAATTTGCGAGGCATTCGAAGATTTTCGATAGTCGTTCGTGAAACGTTCCATAGACTTCCGAAGACATTCATAAGACGTTCGAAGCCATTTAAGAGACATTAGAAAACATTCACAAGGCGTTTGAAGACACGCATGAAGGGTTCAAAGAGTTTCAAGAGACTTTCTATGACGCTCATGAGGCATTTGAAGATGTTCTTGAGACATTCAAGAGACTTTCGAAAACGTTCATAAGACGTTTAAAGACATTCATGCGAGGTGCGAAGACCTTCGGAGACTTTCGAAGACGTTCAAGAGATCTGCGACGATATTTATAATACGTTTAAAGACATCGATGAGGGGTTCGAAGACGTTTAAGAGACTTTAAAAGACATTAACAGGGGGTTTTAAGACGTTCAAGAACCTTGCGAATACGTTCAAGAGACTTTCGACGACATTCATAACACGTTTGGAGACATTCATGAGGGGTTCGAAGACGCTTAAGAGAGGCTTTCAAAGACATTCACGCGGGGTTTGTCCAAAACACATTCATAATACGTTTGAAGACATTCAAGAGACGTTCGAAAACATCCACAAGACGTTTGAATACACGCATGAGGGGTTCAAAGAGTTTCAAGAGACTTTCTACGACGATCATGAGACGTTTGAAGATGTTCGTGAGACATTCAAGAGACTTTCGAAAACGTTCATAAGAAGTTTAAAAACGGGGGTTCGACGAGGCTTGAGAGACTTTCAAAGACATTCACGAGGAGTTTGAAGATTTTCAAGAAACTTTTGAATACGTTCAAGAGACTTTCGGAGACATTCATAATACGTTTGAAGACATTCATGAAGAGTTCGAGGACGCTTGAGAAACTGTCAAAGACATTCACGAGGGGTTCAAAGAATTTCAATATACTTTCTACGACGATCATGAGGCATTTGAAGATGTTCGTGAGACATTCAAGAGACTTTCGAAAACGTTCATGAGAAGTTTGAAAACATTCATGAGAGGTGCGAAGACCTTCAGAGACTTTCGAAGACATTCAAGAGATCTTTGACAATATTTATAATACGTTTGAAGACATCGATGAGGGGTTCGACGACGCTTGAGAGACTTTCAAAGACATTAACGAGGAGTTTGAAGATGTTCAAGAAACTTTCGAATACGTTCAAGAGACTTTCGGAGACATTCATAATACGTTTGAAGACATTCATGAAGAGTTCGAGGACGCTTGAGAAACTTTCAAAGACATGCATGAGGCCTTCGAAGAGTTTCAAGAGACTTTCTACGACCATTATGAAACGTATGAAGATGTTCGTGAGACATTCAAAAGACTTTCGAAAACGTTCATAAGAAGTTTGAAGACATTCATGAGAGGTGCGAAGACCTTCAGAGACTTTCGAATACATTAAAGAGATCTTTAAATATATTCATAATACGTTTGACGACATCGATGAGGGGTTCGACGACATTTTAGAGACTTTCAAAGACATTCACGAGGGGTTTTGAAAACGTTCAAGAAACTTTCGAATACGTTCAAGAGACTTTCGACGACATTCATAATACGTTTGATTACATTCATGAGCGGTTCGAAGACGCTTGAGAGACTTTCAAAGACATTCCCGAGGGGTTCGAAGATGTTCTCGGGACTTTCGCCGACATTCATAAGACGTTTGAAGACATGCATGAGGCCTTCAAAGAGTTTCAAAAGACTTTCTACGACGATTATGAGACGTTTGAAAATGTTCGTGAGTCATTCAAAAGACTTTCGAAAACGTTCATAAGAAGTTTGAAGACATTTATGAGAGGTGCGAAGACCTTCAGAGACTTTCGAAGACATTCAAGAGATCTTTAACGATATACATAATACGTTTCAAGCCATCGATGAGGGGTTCGATGACGTTTTAGAGATTTTCAAAGACATTCACGAGGGGTTTGAAGACGTTCAAGAAACTTTCAAATACGTTCAAGAGACTTTCGACGACATTCATAATACGTTTGAAGACATGCATCAAGCCTCCAAAGAGGTACAAGAGACTTTCTACGACGATCATGAGACGTATGAAGATGCTCGTGAGACATTCAAAAGGCGTTCGAAAACGTTCATAAGAAGTTTGAAGACATTTATGAGAGGTGCGAAGACCTTCAGAGACTTTCGAAGACATTCAAGAGATCTTTAACGATATACATAATACGTTTCAAGCCATCGATGAGGGGTTCGATGACGTTTTAGAGACTTTCAAAGACATTCACGAGGGGTTTGAAGACGTTCAAGAAACTTTCAAATACGTTCAAGAGACTTTCGACGACATTCATAATACGTTTGAAGACATGCATCAAGCCTCCAAAGAGGTACAAGAGACTTTCTACGACGATCATGAGACGTATGAAGATGCTCGTGAGACATTCAAAAGGCTTTCGAAAACGTTCATAACAAGTTTGAAGACATTCATGAGAGGAGCGAAGACCTTCTGAGACTTTCGAAGACATTAAAGAGATCTTTAACGATATTCATAATACGTTTGACGACATCGATGAGGGGTTCGACGACGTTTTAGAGACTTTTAAAGACATTCACGAGGGGTTTGAAGATGTTCAAGAAACTTTCGATTACGTTCAAGAGACTTTCGACGACATTCATAATACGTTTGAAGACATTCATGAGGGGTTCGAAGACGCTTGCGAGACTATCAAAGGCATTCACGAAGGGTTCGAAGACGTTGAGAAATCTTCGACGACATGCATAATACCATCTTCGACGACATCCATAAACCGAAGACTTTCATGACGTTTCAGTTTCGCTGGAATTGTTTCGGTTCGTTTGGGATTTTCACAGTTTTGGTGGAACGTGTTTTAGTTTGTTTGGGTGTTTGAGTTTGTTTTGGTGCGCACCCAAACAAACTCAAACACGTTCCACCAAAACTGTGAAAATCCCAAACGAACCGAAACAATTCCAGCGAAACTGAAACGTCATGAAAGTGTTGGGTTTATGGATGTCGTCGAAGATCGTATTATGCATGTCGTCGAAGATTTCTGAACGTCTTCGAAAGCCTCTTGAACGTCTTCAGACCTCTCGTAAATGGCTTTGTAAGTCTTTTAAGCGTCTTCGAACCCCACATCAATGTCTTCAAAGGTATTATGTACGCCGTCGAAAGTCTCTTGAACGTATTCGAACCCCTCGTGAATGCCTTTGAAAGTCTCGCAAGCGTCTTCGAACCCCTCATGAATGTCGTCAAACGTATTATGAATGTCGTCGAAAGTCTCTTGAACGTATTCGAAAGTTTCTTGAACGTCTTCAAACCTCTCGTGAATGTCTTTGAAAGTCTCTAAAACGTCGTCGAACCCCTCATCGATGTCGTCAAACGTATTATGAATATCGTTAAACATCTCTTGAATATCTTCGAAAGTCTCTGAAGGTCTTCGCTCCTCTCATGAATGTCTTCAAACTTGTTATGAACGTTTTCGAAAGCCTTTTGAATGTCTCACGAACATCTTCATACGTCTCATGATCGTCGTAGAAAGTCTCTTGAAACTCTTTGGAGGCCTCATGCATGTTTTCAAACATATTATGAATGTCGTCGAAAGTCTCTTGAACGTATTTGAAAGTTTCTTGAACGTCTTCAAACCTTTCTTGAATGTCTTCGAAAGTCTCTGAAGGTCTTCGCACCTCTCATAAATGTCTTCAAACTTCTTATGAACGTTTTCGAAAGTCTTTTGAATGTCTCACGAACATTTTCAAACGTCTCATGATCGTCGTAGAAAGTCTCTTGAAACTCTTTGAAGGCCTCATGCATGTCTTCAAACGTCTTATGAATGTCGTCGAAAGTCCCTTGAACGTCTTCGAAAGTTATTTGAACGTCTTCAAACCCTTCGTGAATGTCTTTGAAAGTCTCTAAAACATCGTCGATCCCCTCATCGATGTATTCAAACGTATTATGAATATTGTCAAAGCACTCTTGAATATCTTCGAAAGTCTCTGAATGTCTTCGCACCTCTCGTGAATGTCTTTGAAAGTCTCTCAAGCGTCTTGGAACCCGGCATGAACGTCTTCAAACGTATTATGTACGCCGTCGAAAGTCTCTTGAACGTCTTCGAACCCCTCGGGAATGTCTGTGAAAGTCTCTCAAGCGTCTTCAAACCGCTCATGAATGTAATCAAACGTATTATGAATGTCGTCGAAAGTCTCTTGAACGTATGCGAAAGTTTCTTGAACGTCTTCAAAACCGCTCGTGAATGTCTTTGGAAGTCTCTAAAACGTCGTCGAACCCCTCATCGATGTCGTCAAACGTATTATGAACATCTTTAAAGATCTCTTGAATGTCTTCGAAAGTCTCTGAACGTCTTCGCACCTCCCATGAATGTCTGCAAACTTCTTATGAAGGTTTTCGAAAGTCCTTTGAATGGCTCACGAACATCTTCATACGTCTCATAATGGTCGTAGAAAGTCTCTTGAAACTCTTCGAAGGCCTCATGAATGTCTTTGAAAGTTTCTCAAGCGTCCTCGAACTCTTCATGAATGTCTTAAAACGTATTATGAATGTCTCCGAAAGTCTCTTGAACGTATTCGAAAGTTTCTTGAACATCTTCAAACTCCTCGTGAATGTCTTTGAACGTCTCTCAAGAGTCGTCGAACCCCTCATCGATGTCTTCAAACGTATTATAAATATTGTCAAAGATCTCGTGAATGTCTTCGAAAGTCTCGGAAGGTCTTCGCACCTCTCATGAATGTTTTCAAACTTCTCATGAACGTTTTCGAAAGTCTCTTGAATGTCTCACGAACATCTCCAAACGTCTCATGATCGTCGTAGAATGTCTCTTGAAACTCTTTGAACCCCTCGTGAATGTCTTTGAAAGTTTCTCAAGCGTCCTCGAGCTCTGTATGAATGTCTTTAAACGTATTATGAATGTCTCCGAAAGTCTCTCGAACGTATTCGAAAGTTTCTGGAACATCTTCAAACTCCTCGTGAATGTCTTTAAAAGTCTCTCAAGCGTCGTCGAACCCCTCATCGATGTCTTCAAACGTATTATAAATATTGTCAAAGATCTCTTGAATGTCTTCGAAAGTCTCTAAAGGTCTTCGCACCTCTCATGCGTGTATTCAAACGTCTTATGAATGTTTTCGAACGTCTCTTGAATGTCTTCAAACGTATTATGAATGTGTTTTGGACAATCCCCTCGTAAATGTCTTTGAAAGCCTCTCTTAAGCGTCTTCGAAACCCTCATAAATGTCTTCAAACGTGTTATGAATGTCGTCGAAAGTCTCTTGAACGTATTCGAAAGTTTCTTGAACGTCTTAAAACCCCTTGTGAATGTCTTTTAAAGTCTCTTAAACGTCTTCGAACCCCTCATCGATGTCTTTTAACGTATTATAAATATCGTCGCAGATCTCTTGAACGTCTTCGAAAGTCTTCGAAGGTCTTCGCACCTCGCATGAATGTCTTCAAACGTCTTATGAACGTTTTCGAAAGTCTCTTGAATGTCTCAAGAACATCTTCAAACGCCTCATGAGCGTCGTAGAAAGTCTCTTGAAACTCTTTGAACCCTTCATGCGTGTCTTCAAACGCCTTGTGAATGTTTTCTAACGTCTCTTAAATGGCTTCGAACGTCTTATGAATGTCTTCGGAAGTCTATGGAACGTTTCACGAACGACTATCGAAAATCTTCGAATGCCTTGCAAACTTCCAACACACGGTTCACGAACATCTAACGAACGTATACTGATAAATGTCTTCGATTATCATTGAGCGATTATATTAATTTACTTTGAATCAAATTCTATACAAAAAAATGAGTTTCACATTCGAATGTAATATTGTATTCAGTTGCACAATCCGATATCAGGTGATGCGGACATAACTAAGTACGGGGTGAGGAGAATAAAAAGTACATAATGTTACATTTCTTTTATTTGCATGAATCTTTATGATTCAGCCACCAATTAAATATTTTTAATACATTTTGTAAGGCACAACTGTTTTATGCTTTTCACATCGTAGAGTAAAACTTCCATCTAATTTACTTGAGACATCCAGATCGTCAAAGTCTATATTCAACGACTCAATAAATAGCTCATTTTTCATATTTATTATATCAGCTAGCCATTCTCGTTTTTCATGACCCTCAACATATACGTTAGGACACGTATCGCCGTCCGTTGACCCTTCAACTCCAGCTGTTATTGAACCTTCAGCCATGCGATATGGAACGTTTCCATATGCCCACTTTAGACCATGATGATTGCGAATCGACCATGATGCTTCGTATCTCGCAGATTTTGCCGATCTATGCAATTTTATGGATAATGTCGGTCAATGGACAATATTCAACAATGCGATCATGTAAGATTAAAACAATATGCAGTTGCATTCAGTGGTGAATCTTCTTTGCATTCGAACTCTATTCACACATCTACGGTAGCATTTTTTTACAGGCTCGTTCTGATGTGATCAATCATTGACAGTGGGAGGGCTGTTACATTAAGACTTGGCGATGGTTAGTAAAGAACGATCACTATTGCAGTCACAATGGTATTTACAAAATCGAGAGTACATATTGAACAAAATGTCGAAACTTTTTTGAAGTCCTAATTCGAATCATCTTGAGAAAAGAATGCTGAATTGAGATAAAGTTTAGCACTTGTGATTTTTCCAGTCGGTGAATAATATAATGTCCTTTACCATGCATTACCTTTATCCCAGTCTGCACCGCACCAATTACATATTTTGGTTTCTCTAGTTGGGAGGCAGCTTTTTCGGTCCATGAATGTTTCGTTGTGCTTTGAAGCGATGGACAGTCGTATCGATCCCAAGAGCGAACAACTCATATTCAAGTATCGCTCACTTTCCAATGTTCGAAGTAATGATAATTTATTGATCTCATCTAATATAATGTGGGGCATATGCCATTGTATCTTGAGTAATTCAACTTCTACCTCTAGTGGTTAATGATGACTGAATATACAATTATTGCCATACCGTGAACGTATTAGAATTAACTCATGACGAGCATTAATTTTCATAGAAAATGTATTTTATGCACAGCACTAGTTTTTCCAGTTCTGTCACGAACTATGATATGAAATCGGCGCTGTGATGTGGTCGATACTATGATAGCGATTCATCATATGAAAAACACTTGTGGTAATCAATAGTAAATGCTTCATGATATTGGTGCATATCCTCTGCTGCGTTCTTCCCATCAGTCTTTGCACACTCTCATCTTCTCTGTATAATTAGTTAAAAAAACACTCCAAATAGGCATCTACATTGAATGGATGTGTTGCTTTCCGATTGGAGTTGATGATTTGGAACCACTTATTGGTATCATTTGATAGTCGGATGGCGCAGTGCTTTATTGCTCCATAATCGATCTCATGTGATTGTAGTTTATCCGTTGATCTGAAGTAATGCAGACACCTGCGAAATACTGGATTGTTGTTTAATTCGTCTAGCACATATCACGGTATAGTAATTGTGTTAACTTCCCACAGCGATGGCATATATATATATTTCTTAATGGCTGCCTCTGTTCTGCGCTCACGAGGCTTCATAGGTTCTTTATCTATGGGTTATGTTATACATTGTTATCTTCGGTATCTTGTATGTATAGCAAATTGATATGCTTTTCTTCTTCTTCTTATGTTGAGCCACGCGTATCGTAGCAATGTCTTCTTCGGTGGTATACACGTTGATGAATAAATTGTTTTCAAGCACAATTTTTTTATTTTTTATTTGACCTATAGTTACTGGGAATCCAATATTCGATAGATTCAATACCGTTGAATAATGCATGTAAGAAGATCCGTGGTCACTGTTTCGTTCCGCTGGGTATAAAGCTGTGACTGTCACCCATGCGAAACGTGTGTTATCTCTTGATTGCACATTAATCGCAGCCCTCATAATTATTATTTCCCGTGGCAATGGGATATAACTTTCAACACCTATTGATTTATACTTATTCACATTTATTGTAAGATTACGTATTTTTCGTAAAGCTCAACCACTTCCACGTTGTTGAAATTCGTCGAGCCGGGCGAGCCGGGAAAATAAAAATAAAATAAAATAAATTAAAATAAATATAAATAAAAGGCAAAAAAAATGTAATAAATACCTCGTTTTCGTATATGTGTTTCGGATAGTCAAGACATTACTTGAGCGGAATGTTATTTTTTCAAAATGTTGCCTATGCTCGGAGGGTGGCTGCGAATGTCGAGGCAGAAAAAAAATGCCTTAAAAATATTGCTGATTTGGTAAGTTTTGTAAAGCTTGAAGTGTCACTTGAATAGGTTTGATGTTGCTCTGCGAAGAGCCCTATGATTCGTGACAGACTTCATCCATACTGGAACACGCGGCATCATATATTGAAAACTCTATGATGCTCTGTATAATACGCCAGTTCAGTCTCCATGACCTAGACGCTGTTCTGTAGAGATCGCGAAAGTCAATGATTGGCGAGCCTGGCCAGCTTTCACCTTCACGAGTGCATACTTTTCTGGACAGCAGATGCCTACCCCACAGGGATAGTTAAGGAAAAAAAGCCGTCCCCTTCATGTATCGCTTCAAATTAACGAGATTTCCCTACCCATATATGACCATTACATGCACACACCGTGTGTGTGTGTGTTTTATTTTCACACGGACTAAATAGTGTAGAAATAAAAACACTGCATCGATGCTAATCTTTTTTATGTCTATAATAAATTAGGAGATTTACGGGTTTTCAACGGTCACTCACCACTACCTGACCCCCGCCCCCACAAAACACTCGTCGACGACGGCTTCCCCCTCCCGACAGTCGCTCTTCGGACCACATGGCTACCCCCTCCACAGAGACCCCTGGCATGACGTCACGTCCCCGCGCTGGACCCCCCCCCCATCCTCCAGGCACTTGGCTTCGCCGCGCTGGACCCCGCCGCCCCGCTCCCCCCTGAGATCCCTGCGTTAGAACCGCTCTAGTACATCGACTCACCTCCATGTCATTATCGACGAAATTGATCAAATCGATTTGGTTCGACATTTTTTTTTCCACTTGTCTTTCGTTTTCAGACTCTTTCACAATGACACCTCGGAGGTTGGAGGCTGGAATGACCAAAACTGTTGTTCCGATCCTTCTTCGAATTTAGATTTTTGGACCCACATAGGGTTATAGTAAGGTGGGGGGATGGTCAACAGGATGTGTTAATAGTTTTCAACATTAGTCGGGACTTGTAGAAAAAAAACCTTCCAAGATATTGCATACTGGCCCGGGATAAACGAAACGGTTTTTCTTAACTATCTCTGTGGGATAGGCATCTGATATCCAGAAGAGTGTGCACTCGTGGAGGTGAAAGCTGGCCAGGATCGCCAAGCATTGACTTTCGCGATCTCCACAGAACAGCGTCTAGGTCATGGAGACTGAACTACCGAGATCTGTTTTGCATCCCTAAATGATAACATATATATATTGCCACGTTTTCCGGTATGTATGAAGTCCAGCCTGTCACGAATCATTAGGGCTCTTCGCAGAGCAACATCAAACCTATTCGAGTGACACTTGAGGCTCTACAGTTCTTACCAAATCAGTCACATTCTTAAGGCATTTTTTTTCTTCGTTGACGGTCGAAGCATAGGGAACATTTTTTTTGTTACATTCCGCTCAAGTAATGTCTCGGATATCCAAAACACATTTACGAAAACGAGGTATTTATTACAAAAACGTTCAAGTTTAGGGATCTATGGCCGGAGCGTTTTTTAGGCTTCGACCGCTGATCCCGCTGTATGCACCATTGAAGCACAGATGCACTCGCGGTATGGGATACTCACAAAATACTTTTTTTTTGCTCCCATTGAACTCCGACCGGCTCATTCTGTGTCTGTATTTATTTTTCATGCTTTCCGCGATAATAGATATCAACGTGATATTAAAAAACTCTGGTGGAGGGGATTCTATTACATTTTCCGAGCTAGAAGGGACCGACAAAAATATTTTCTGATGGGAGACCTTTTTCAATAATCGACAGCGCTCAAAAGTGGCCACTTCTGAATGAAGCAGTGAGTTATCATAATCTCTCTGGGAAGACTTTTCAACTCGTTAATATGGACAACAACAATAAACCATCAGAACAAATCTTGCACAACCAAGCCACGGTTTTAAGTTCGATCGACGACTTCGCCGTGTGGGAGCAACAGATCGTTGAGTTCATCGAAGTACTGAAAACGCATAGCCGAATTAAGCGCCAACGATTATTAACTAATGATCAATAGTCATTGATAGGGCTAAAGCCGCATCTGGAGGATTGAAGTATTCCATGTACAGTCATTTTATAAGCATAGGTGCAGGACACAGCGGTGATGGGTTAATGTGGCGAAAAATCGACTTGAACGCATAATGGTCTATACTTTAACCCCTGCTCGATTAATTTCAACAACGTGGAGGTGGTTGAGCTTTACGAAAAATACGTAATCTTACAATAGATGTAAATAAGTATAAATGAATAAGCGTTGAATGTTATATCTCATTGCCACAGGAAATAATGATTATGAGGGCTGCGATTAATGTACAATCAAGAGATAATACACGTTTCGCATGGGTGACAGTCGCAGCTTTATACCCAGCTGAACGAAACAGTGACCACGCATCTTTTTACATGCATTATTCAACGGTATTGAATTTATCGAATATTGGATCCCCACTGACTATAGGTCAAATTTAAAAAAAATTGTCCTTCAAAACAATTTATCCATCAATGTGTAAACCACCAAAGAAGACATTGCTCCGATACGCGTGGCTCAACATAAGAGAAAGAAAAGCATATCAATTTGCTATACATACAAGATACCGAGGATAATAATGTATGACATTTTACATAGATCAATAACCTGTCAAGCCTCGTGAGCACCGAACTAAATAGAGGCAGCCATTAAAAAATAGATATGCCATCGGTGTGTGAAGTTAGCATAATTACTATATCGTTATATGTGCTAGACGAATTAAACAGCAATCCAGTATTTCACAGGTGTTTGCATTACGTTAGATCAGAGGATAAACTGCAATCACATGAGATCTATTGTGGATCAATAAAGCACTGCACCATCCGACTATCGAATGATACCAATAAGTGGCTCCAAATCATCAACTCCAATCGCAAAGCACCTCATCCATTCACTGGATATGCCTATTTGGACTGTTTTTTTGCTAATCATGGAAAGTAGATGAGAGTGTGCAAAAAACTGATGAGAAGAACGTAGCAGAGGATGTGTGTCAATATCGGAAAGTATTTAGTATTGATGTGTTTTTAGTATTGATGTGTACACATGTGCTTTTCATATGACGAATCGCTATCATAGTATCGGTCACATCACAACGCTGATTCCATATCATGGTTTGTGGCAGAACTGGAAAAACTAGTGCTATGCATAAAATACATTTTCTACGAAAATTAATAATTGCCATGAGTTAATTCTAATACGTGCATGCTATGGCAATAATTGTATATTCAGTCATCATCAACCAATCGAGGTAGAAGTTGAATTACTCAAGATACAATGGCGTATGCCCCACATAATATTAGATGAGATCAATAAATTATCATTACTGCGAACATTGGAAAGTGGGCGATACTTGAATATGAGTTTTCGCTCTTGGGATCTATACGACTGTCCACCGCTTCAAAGCACAACGAAACATTTATGGACCGTAAAAGCTGCCTCGCAACTAGAGAATCCAAAATATGTAAATGGTGCGGCGCAGACTGGTAAAAAAGATATTCTATGAGAAAGGACATTATATTATTCACCGACTGCAACCTCACAAGTGCTAAACTTTATCTCAATTCAGCATTCTTTTCTCACGATGACGCGAATTTGGACTTCAAAAAAGTTTCGGCATTTTGTTAAATATGTTCTCTCGATTTTGTAAATGCCATTATGAGTGCGATGGTGATCGTTCTTTATTAACCATCGCGAAGTCTCAATGTAACGGCCCTCTCACGGTTAATGATTGATTATACGATCAAACGAGCCCGCCAAAGGCGGGCGAAGTTTGATCGGGATTATACGAAGACGTCTCGTTCGAAGATGATTATGTGTAGTAGCGTCAGCTATGCTCATATCCACAACGTTGAGAGTGTTTTTTTTTTAATTCCCGCCTCAGCACGGCCCGTGTCCCATGGTGACGCGGTCTGTCCTATATCCTCATATAGTTTAGAGATCTGTTTTCTATAATTTTTTTTTTTTTTGAAGATGATTATGGGAATTTGGGGTTAAGATATTTCGATGGGGGATAATCATCTTCGAACGAGACGTCTTCGTATAACCCCGATCGAACTTCGCCCGCCTTCGGCGGGCTCGTTTGATCGTATAATTATACTACGACGTCTCGTTCTCGATGATTATGTGTAGATTTTTAGAGCTTGGGCTAAAAGAAAAGAAATTTTTTTATTTTCCACAAAGTACAATCGGCGTAAGGTTTTTATGAACTCAAAATTGACAGAGCGAATGCTTCCTTTCTGTTTTCTATTGGTCGGTTATAAAATCGAGCAAATGTTTTTGACTTTTCTGACCATCCGGCTACACGTTTAATTGTATCGATGCTAATACCTTTACTTATCGCTCTCGAAATGGTCGCATGTTTTGTACTATAAGCTGAAAAAGTACTCGTGTCAATCCCTGCTTTTTTAAAAATAGATTTCTCACCCAATGGGATAAAGTCTGTGCCGTCACAGGTTTGTGTGGCTTGACTGTCGAGATGAATAAATTGGTACGGTCGCCTCTAATATTTTTTGTACGTTCTACATATTCTAATACCGCTCTTGCTGCACATATATCTTTTCTTTCTTCAAAAAATGGTAACACGAAATTGGGCTGATATTTTCCGGGTTTTGAGGTTTTTATCAGCTTTGGAATTTTTATTTCAATGCCGGTTTTCGTTCCTTTGATATTGCGTATGTCGATTAACGCCATTGTTTGTAAGCGATGTGCTGTTGTTAAGAGCAGTAATAAAACTGTTATTTCTGAGAGCTCTTTTAAATTTGTGGCATCTCCGGATGGCAGATTCTCAATATAATCTAAAACTGGATCAATGTCCCATGTCGTTGAATATTTTGCCTTCGTTGGTCTTTGTCTAAAGACACCGCGCAGAAAGCGACTTATCATTACGTCTCTTGAGAAATTTTCTGACGTTATTAACGTAATCGCAGCTCTGTCGGAGTTTAATGTGCCATATTCTGCTCCCTCTCTGAAGCGTTTTGTCAAGAACTCGATTATTTTAAACTTATCCGTGTGAAATACGTCGTAGTTATTCGCCTTAGTAAAAATCCACCACTGTTTAAGCGATAATTCGTATTGCCTCATCGTCGAATCAGCGAGAGAATTCATCATTATGTCAGCTGCTTCTTCCGCCAGTCCCTTTTTTAGAAAAGTCTGCCTCACAATTGCCCGGCCACCAACGAAAGCGTCCTCGCTAATGGGTGAGACCTCTCTCTGCAAGGGGATAACAATAGTTTTTTACTTGGTTTAAAAACAATCGGTGGCTTCCTGAGCAGCGAGGTGAATAGCGGGTACCATGATTGAGTCGGCCAATATGGCACTAACACAACGCCCTCAGCTTTATCGGCGATAAGTTTTTTGAGAGTCGGTAGAATTAAAGCGAAAGGCGGAAATGCGTATGGTTTCTCTCTCGCCCACGACACCGTAAATGCATCAACTCTAAACACATTTGGATTTGGGAACCTCGAACAAAATTTGTTTACTTTTTTGTTTGCATCTGTGGCGAATAAATCAATACTAAACGGCCCGAACTTTAATTGATTTTTTCGAAAGCTTCTTGCGACAGTTCCCACTTTGTATCTGTGTTTGTGATTCGTGAGGCAGTATCGGCATAGACATTTTCTTTCGATGAGATATAGGAAGTGTGTGACCAAATTCTTCTTTTTTCGCACCATGCCCAGATTTGGCGTGCGAGATCGCTCAGAATTGGGAATTGCACACCTCCAAATTTATTTACATACGCAATGGCCGTGGTATTATCCAGCCTAAGTAAGACCTCGCAATCGTGTAATTGACGTGCAAAACTTTGAAGAGCGAGAAAAGCGGCTGAGAGTTCTAGATAGTTAATATGGTGCTTCTTTTCTTCATTATTCCACTAACCGTTTGCCGATTGTTCATTACAGTGAGTCCCCCAACCCGTCAGAGAGGCGTCTGAGAAAATCTCGATTTTGTAGTTACACGTTCTTATTGGATTTACCGAGACCTGGCTATTTATCCTCCACCATTTTAAATCTTCAATAAGCTTGTTGCTCATTATCATACACGCCTCGTAATTTTGGTCGTTAATTATTAATGCGAGAAATTTCTCCCGTTCCAGTCTTTTACAATAAACAGGCCCGTATGCAACTGCAGGGCACGCCGCGTTTAGCACTCCCAAAAAATGTGCAAACTTTCTAATTTTACATTGTGCTCCTACTGTAAAATTGGTGAGTAGTTTTTTAATTTTCTTTTGTTTAACACCCGTTAGCTCTATTGTGTAATCCGTTGAAATAATTATAAATCCCAAAAATTTGCATTTTTGCGATGGGGTTAATGAGCTTTTCTCCCTGTTTATAACAACCCCAGTTTTTCCGATAAGTTTTTCGATTCTAGCACGTTTTCCTGGCAATTTTGGAAATTGTTCCCTATGCACAGCATGTCGTCTAAGTATATAGTAGACAGAAAGCCCTTACTCCTCAGCACATTCATTACGGGTTTCATCACTTTCGTGACCACGTACGGACTTGTAGACAAGCCAAATGGTAAACACCGGAACTGGTACATTTTTTCTTTGAAAAAGAATCTTAGATATTTTCGATCTTCTTTGTGCACGGGTATTGAAAAGCATGCATCTTTAAGATCAAGCGATGTCATAAATGCGTTAGAAGTTATTAGATTTCTAACTGACCGAATATCCTCCATATTGAAGTGAGGTGCTTCAATAAACTTGTTTAATTGTTTTAAATTTAATATAAAGCGATTTGAGCCATCCTGTTTGGGTACTAGAAAAATTGGAGCCACGAATTGTCCGTCGCAATCTTCGCATTTTTCAATTGCGTTTTTCTGTAGTAATTTTTCGATTTCGACTTCTAATGACTCGAGCTCTCCACCTTTCCATTTCCACTCTGCAGGGAGCCCGGTTTGGTAAGGGGTTTTTTCAAGCGGAATTTTGTATCCCGTTATGCAATTTATGATAAATTGGTCGCTCGTGATATTTTCCCACTCATTATTGAACAGGGTCAATCGTCCTCCGATATTTTTTACCTCTCCTACTTGTTCGACGGCTCCTTCGTCGGTCGGTTCTTGTCTCGACTCGACTGGGTTGATCGGTATGGGGCCCTCTGAATCGAATAAATTGTCTCCTCTAGTATCCGCCCGTCTGTCTGTATTGAGCAGACGGGCCTCTCCAGTTTCCCTGACTTTGTGTCTTGTGGGTTAGCTTTTTATCAGGGGCCTTGAAGATCTGGCATGCCGATTCGATTGTTTTAACCTCTTTGATCTGGTCAGCTAATTTCTGTCCGGAAAGCCATTCATCCGAGTGAGTAGATTCCACAACTGGCTTAACGCTTTTTTTTCAGCATCGGCGTGATGAACGATTTTCTCCCCACTGACTGTTGATGAAATACGTCTGCCAATAATGTTCCCGTGTCACCGAGAAGTTCGATAATTTTTATCTGATCTACCTCATTATCGGAGTCGTCGATTAAAAAAGACACCGCTGTCCCCAGCGATATGATGGCAGTGCCAACACATTCCTGTGTCTGGACAAAATGATCGTCCCTCTTCTTTGCAATGTCCGTCATTGCTGCGCTAATTTCCAGGTTAACTTTAGGGGGTTCTGCATATAAGTCACCCTTGCGAGAGTATTTTTTCGTTAGACTTTTTCTATTGTCTTCAGAAAGCCGTTCTTTCATCCAGGCTTCCCAGCGATTTTTTATCTCTGGGGGTAGCTTGATTGTCCCGTCCTGGACTGCATTCGGATCGTCTTCCAGAAGATTGAGAATTTCCTCATGAATCATAACCTCGTCACAGCTCTCTTTTTGAGAGTCTTTTTCTTCCTCCTTGCTTTTAAGAGTTTCCTCTGTGTGAGAGGAGGTGTCGAGCAATTCTTCCTCTCGACTCTCGCCCTGGGGATGGACGTTTTCCTTATTTGCACGCTCTGAAATACATATATATTTTTTTTATCTCGCTCGTGTGGAGCTTAGCGAACTTGTTGTTCTTTCCCCTTGTTGGGAGGCAAAGTTCGTGTGGAACTTGCTCTTTGTTTTTTCGTATGGAAAAAAACAAATTAATTTCTTATTATTGTTTACCTGTGTCCCGTCCGTTGAAGATTTCTCCGCTCGATGTTCCTCGCGTCTCTGTGAAACTAAATCTGTAACCAATTTTGTGAGGTTATGTATCTCTTCTTTCATTTTTTGCAATTCTGCCTCGGTTTTTGCGTCGCCCCTTCTCCGCCCTCTCCAAGGCGATCGAGAACGCTTGCGTTTTTTTCCTTCCTCTCCCATTGTTGTCGTTCCCCACTAATTTATACGATAAATTATTTAACGACACTGTATTCGTGTGTGAACTCGTTTAGCACAACGAAACGATATGAGGATATAGGACAGACCGCGTCACCATGGGACACGGGCCGTGCTGAGGCGGGAATAAAAAAAAACACTCAACGCTGTGGATATGAGCATAGCTGACGCTACTATACATAATCATCGAGAACGAGACGTCGTAGTATAATCGCATCAGAACGAGCCCGTGAAAGATGCTACCGTAGATGTGTGAATAGAGTTCGAATGCAAAGAAGATTCACCACCGAATACAACTGCATAGTGTTTTAATCTTACATGATCGCGTTGTTGAATATTGTCTATTGACCGACATTATCCGTTAAATTGTATAATCAGCAAAATTCCGAGAGATACGAATCATCATGGTTGATTCGAAATAATCATGATTTAAAGTGGGCATATGGAAACGGTCCATATGGCATGGCTGAAGGTTTAATAACAGCTGCTATTGAAGGTTCAACGAAAGACGGCATGTGTCCTATCGTATGGTAATGAAAAACGAGAATGGCTAGCTGATATACTAAATATAAAAAATGAGCTATTTATTGAGTCGTTGAAAATAGAATTTAACGATATGGATGTCTCAAGTAAATTAGATGGACGTTTTACTCTACGATGTGAAAAGCATGAAAGCAATTGTGTCTTACAAAATGTATTCAAAATCTTTAATTGGTGGCTGAATCATAAAGATTCATGCAAATAAAAGAAATGTAACATTATGTACTTTTTATTCTCCTCACCCCGTTCTTAGTTATGTCAGCATCATCTGATATCGGATGCTGCAACTGAATACAATATTACTTTTGAATGTGAAACTCAATTTTTTGTATGGAATTTGATGGAACATAAATTAATATAATCGCCCAATGATGATCGACGACATTCATCGGTATACGTTCGATAAATGTTGTGACGTGATTTTTTGAGCCACGTCACAAAAATGCTGCCGACGATCAAGACATGCTCTCGATGCCGGGGTTGCGACCCATCCGTTAGTGTTAAGGGTCCTTTCTCTAGAATGTTTGTCTTGTTACGTTTGAGGTTTTGGGTTGTGTTTCCGTTTTGGTTAGGTTGGCGTGCGGAACTCGGTCGAGCGGCGTGTGGCTCGACGTATTGAGCAATCCCGACCGAGGGATGCACCCAGTGAGGCCTCTCGGGGAATCGGTGCACGCCCGGCTGAAACGCCGGCGCCCCACCGTAGTGGCGCATCGTGCTGGAGAAAGGGGCGTTTGGGTTACGGGCGGAGGCTGGAGGCCTCCGCAACGCGCTTTTGGAGAGAAGCTTTGCCCGCTTTCGCACGGTGACCCGGGGATGCGATCTCAGAGGGCCTCCACGTTACCGACGAGAAAAGTTCCCGATTTGTTACCGTTCCGTTTTCGGGGTAACTCGGGCAGAAAATATAGATTCCGAAAGGAATATTCTATTAGAATATTTCAGTTCCCGAAATAATATTTCAGCTCTCGATATTATACGAGATAAAGTTCTCGCTTGAACCGGCGATTTCGCATGGTCCGATCCCGCGAGCGTGTTGACATTTTTTTGGTCTACGCGCACTGTCTAGCTCTCGCAAAATCCCTCGCACGCCGGCCTTAGTCGCGCGAGGTACAGAGTTGCTAACGAATCTTCGCGTGAGACGGTTGTCTCAAAAATCGCGATCGCTCCCGATTTTAGAGATATCGTGAGAGAGTTGTCGATCAGACGTCGCGATGGAGAGACGTGTCGTGTCTCCCTCGCGCCCGTGACGTCGCGCTCTCGCTCTCGCGCCTGAGACACATCGGGTGTTCTCTCGCTCCCGTGCGTAGGACGTTTTTTGCTCGCGCTTTCGCGTTCGCAATTAAGTTAAGTTACGTAAAAAGTTCACGGGTGGTTAACCCACCAGCTCCCGCACAATAAAATAAAACTTCGTTGTATTTTATCATGATGTTACCGGTGCACAGTAGGAGAAAAGCCCAAAAACCTGGCCAAAACCCCAAAAAATAAATTTTCGAAATAGGGTCAGTTGAGTAGTCATTCAGGTAGAGGACTAGTAACTGCATTCTATTGTGGAAGGGAAAGCCCTTTAAGTGTATACCTGCGCCGCAGCGTCAGTTGGCAGTGAGTGTTCGTGAAGAGTGTACGTGTCACGCGCTGAACAGACGAAAATAACGCTGACTTCAAAAACCCATAACTTTAAAGTGACGGGTTTAATTTCAATTCTGCAACATGGATACGACTTCTGGAGGTATGTAGAACATGTTTTTACATCGGTTGAATCGAAAGTTTATGTATAAATGATTGAAATGTAGTATAGCCTTCGGCATAAATAAAATTGAATAATTTTGAAAACTTATATTTTCAACGGTCCGAAAAGTTATATATTTTGTCACATTTTGCAAAGCTCCTAGTCTCGGCGTTTAGTTTAATGTATAAGCTTTCGAAATTTACAAGAGTTACCTGCGGAAAACGTGCGTCTTGTCCGTTATGATTTTTTTCGCATCGTGCGGTAGCCGAGCGTGCACGCGGCACTATTGAGCAGCCGCTGCGCCTCTACCTGAGAATGGGTGAAGTAGCACCATAACGGACAAGACGGCTGTTATACGCTTGAAATAAATTATTTTAATATATATGTATGTGTATATATATATATATAAATTTTCTGTGATTTAATTATGATATATACGTATGCATATATATATATACATATTAAAATCAACCACATAAAAATTTCTTAAATATGAATGAAATGTTATAACATTCGAATAAAATATTTGAATATATATATATTATATAGTAAGCAAAGCTTTCTTTTAACCAAATCCATGTCAATATTTTCTGTCTAATTTTCTTAAAATTATTTCAATTATTGCGGTTATTTATTTGGTAAAATAATGTACATTGTTCAAGTTTTTGTATTAATTGAAAATTTTATCTTTTCCTTTAACACCAATTTTCTACAATTTTATGTCTTTATTACAGGATCCGGTTACAAAGAATTGGTGCTGACAAGGAAAGAAGTATTTCTGATAATCAGCGAGCATTTATCCGATAAATTCGCTTCCTTGATCGAATTTATGGTAGAAAAAATTTCCAAGGACACCGGACGTACAGTTGTAGTGCCTGAGGACTCGAAACAGACTTTTTCGATACTCTTCAATCAAATGAGAACGAGGTGGCAACAAGCTCACAGAAAATCCTGTGTATTTTTCAAGAATAACGGTGAATGGCTTAGCAAGCAGGTATGTTTTGCCGCACCTACAGACACTGTAGTAACAAGCCCGGGTAATACGGGCGGCCGCCCGTCCCTTGAGTTTACAATGTCCAGTGAAAGATCTAAACGAAGGAAGACCCAAGATATTCGTACATCGTTCAACTCGGTCGAGTTAGCATACGCTACTCAGATGAGCCTTCGCTCTTCAGGACAATCCGACGCCGCAAAAGTTATTAAGGACGTAACAATGACGAGTCCTTTAAGAGCTTCCAAGTATCGTAAAGCTTACTCAGCAACGGATGAAATTACTTTATCCGAAGAGGCTGCACTTTCCGCTATGATTGAATATAAATTCTCCAAGAGTACTTACCAGGGAATGAGAAGATTAGGGAAGGAAAATAACTGTAAGCTATATCCGTCTTACGAAAAAGTGATGAAAGCAAAAAAGCGTTGTTATCCACCACGTGATGCAATCAGGATTACAGAGAGTAGTGCAGAAGTGCAACTACAGGCACTATTAGATCATACCGTTGAACGTATTTTACTCGTCCAAAATGTACTCATTCAAAGATTGACTCCAGATAATGTTCGTAAAATGGACTTGATTTGCAAGTGGGGTTGCGATGGAAGTTCTGGGCAAAGTGAATATAAGCAGACGTTCAGTGATGACAGCAAATCTGATGCGCATGTATTCTTTACTTCAGTCGTGCCATTACAACTCGTGTGTTATGATCAACAATCGAAGGAAGAAATAGTTGTTTGGAAGAACCCCAGACCCTCGTCTCCACGATTTTGTAGACCGCTTAGACTACTGTTTCTACGCGAAGACACAGAGTCAACACTTAATGAAGTCCAAATTGTTGAAGAACAAATAAAGTCACTTCGTCCATTCGAAAGTGTAATAGATGGAAAAGAAATCTCCGTAATGTACAAGTTGTTGTTCACCATGATAGATGGTAAAGTTTGCAACGCTGTATCATTGACGAAATCTGCTCAACGGTGCTATTTGTGTGGAGCAACCAGCAAAGATTTTAATGCCATCGACACTGTATTGCAAAGGGAAATCAATTAAACAAATTTGAAGTTCGGATTGTCGACGCTGCATGCGTGGATACGGTGCTTCGAGTATTGCTTACACGTGTCTTACAAACTCAGCATTAAAAAATGGCATGCTCGAAGTGCCGAAGAAAAAAAAATTACCCAGGAACGCAAGAGGGCCATTCAAGAAGGATTCAAGAAGCAATTGGGTCTAAATATCGATCGCCCAAAGCCTGGATACGGCAGCAGCAATGATGGCAACACAGCTCGGCGATTCTTTGAAAATTCGACGGTTTCCGCTGCGATAACGGGGGTCAACGAAGAAGTTATTAAACGCTTGTACGTAATCCTACAAGTTATATCGTGTGGCCACGAGATAAACTGTGAAAGATTTGAACAGTATGCTATTGAAACGGCAAGAAAGACCGTTGCATTATACCCTTGGTACTCCATGCCTACTTCGGTGCACAAACTATTAATTCATGGTCCAGTGATAATAACTCATGCTCTATTACCAATCGGCCAATTATCCGAAGATGCTCAGGAAGCTCGAAACAAAGACATCAAACGATATCGAGAAGATTTTGCGCGAAAAAGTTCCAGGGTTAAAACTATGGAAGATGTTTTTCATCGGCTATTAGTTACTTCTGATCCGTACATTTCAAGTGTCAGAAGACTACCACAGAAGAAGCTGAAGAGTTTGTCGCCGGAAGCTGTAGCGATGTTGATCGCTCCTAAAGTGACTGCTGCAGCAGACGAATTTTGCGCCGAGATTAAAGCCGTGCCGGGAGTTGTAATAGATACAAACTCGGATAATGATTCTGACTCCGACTCCGACTCCGATTACGATTTTGATTAAGAATAAAATTTTCTATTTTTGAAACGTTCCGTATGTATTTTGAAAATAAAAATAATAATTGCGTAGAATACACTGTTCACGTTTATTTTATTATGATGATTTTTTTAAATATATTAATTTATCTATTTAGCAGGATACTCGGCCATTTTGTTTATAACAATTTGCTGTAAGCTCTTTGTTGCAAGTTATAAACAATAGATATCGGATTGGTAATCAGCGACCTTGAAAACCCGTATATACCAATTTTTGTCAACATCTGGTAACTTTTTAACGTTCATGTCGGCCATATTGGATCGGCCATTTTTTTTACGATAATTTGGCTTGCGGATTCGTAATCAGCGACCTTGAAAACCCGTAAATACCAATTTTTGTCGACATCTGGCAACTTTATAACATTCATGTCAGCCATATTGGATCGGCCATTTTGTTTACGATAATTTGGCTTTCAGATTCGTAATCAGCGACCTTGAAAACCCCTGTAAGCCAATTTTCATTCCCGTCAAAGGTCATTTGAGGTTTTGGCCAGGTTTTGGGCTTTTCTCCTACTGTGCGGTGTCACGTAGTGACAGATACCGTTGATAGCTGAGCTACTCCCCAGTGAATCCCGACCCCTCTACCATATCCCACAGCCTGAGCGGCCGTGCTTTGCCGCAACCGTCCTCCCGTGCAAGTGCATCCAGTTAGTCCGGTTATGATTACGGCGATCCAAAAATCAGGGAGGTCTCCTGACTCCCGGGTCATACCGGTTATGATTTCGGTGAAACAAACATCACGGAGTTCTCCAGCTCCGATGGTGGGTCAGGGCGGATCCCCCTGACCCCAGGGCATACCGGTTGAGAAATCCGGTGGAACAAAATTCTCTGGCGCCCCGGGTATTGCGGATGTATGCGCGCGGGGTGGACGTCCGAAGGTGACGGTTCCCGCACCTAGCTCTCGTCTTTAAGTTCTCGATTCCGTGGTAAGGAAAAAAAATCCCCGTCACAATGTCCATGAGCCGTTTGTTGGAAGTTTGCGAGGCATTCGAAGATTTTCGACAGTCGTTCGTGAAACTTTCCAGAGACTTCCGAAGACATTCATAATACGTTCGAAGACAGTCAAAAGACGTTCGAAAACATTCATAACACGTCGAAGCCATGCATGAAGGGTTCAAAGAGTTTTAAGAGCCTGTCTACGACGTTCATGAAACGTTCGAAGATGTTCGTGAGACGTTCAAGAGACTTTCGAAAACGTTCATAAAACGTTTAAAGACATTCATGAGAGGTTCGAAGACGCTCAAGAGATCTGTGACGATATTCATAATACGTTCAAATACATCCATAAGGGGTTCGAATACGTTCAAGAGACTTTCAAATACATTCACGAGGGGTTTGAAGACGTTCAAGAAACTTTCGAATATGTTGGAGAGACGTCGGACGACATTCATAATATTTGAGGATATTCTTGAGGGGTTCGAAGATGCTTAAGAGAGACGTTCAAAGACATTCACGAGTGGTATGTCCGAAGACGTACAGGGTGACTTATATGAGGTTACATGCATTTTTTAAGGGCCTTGCGCGGTGATTTTCCAACTCAAAAAAATATGTTTTTTAATGGTTTTTCAAGCTCCCTTTGAAAAAAAAATATATCGTATTTGTGGCATGAATAGTATATGCCAGAGAAAATAGCATAGTCTGGAAAAAAAAATGAAAATTTCATTCTGCGTACAGGAGAATGAAGCCTGGAAAATTCCGAATACGGAAAAGTCCCGAAAAACTTCATTTATGCCCCCCAGCATGATGAAAAAAATTATCAAACATACGATTTAAAGACGATAAATCGGAATTTCATCAGTGGAACAAATTGGCTAAATCAGACACGGGCGCGCTATAGGAAGTGCTAGCCTGCTGACCTCACAGCTGCAACTTCCGAATGTTCGGCTGTCACAGGAAGTTGGTCCTATGGCACGCTGTCGAACGAAGGGATCAAAATGTGTACCTATCCGAGACGTTATTGAAAAGAATGTTAATTGCGAAATTTCGAAATTTTCGATAACTTCAAGAATAAATAATTCTAGCAATACATTTTAAAGTAACTTGGCGTGAAATTATTATTTTTTACCAAATACTACGAGTGTTTTTGTTTTTTAATGTTGCATAAATAATCTGAACATTCCGTACTTACATAACTTTAAATCTTAAATTCTAAAAATAAAAATATTCCACATAATTCGAAATATAAAAATAAATATCATCAAATTCTGTAGTTACAGAATTTTAAGATAATTTATGAGACAGTAAAAAACAAAATACTCGTAGGATTTGGTAAAAACTATTAATTTCACGCGAAATAAATGTAAAATGTAATGTCTGGATTATTTATTCCAAAAGTGGGTAGCGAATCGCATATGATTTGAAATATTATTTGCGGAGCACCAAATCGTCGAACATATGCGAAACGGACATTATTTTCAATGAAGTTCAGAATCTATCGATTAAGTTCAATCGGTTGTCTTAACCCTCAATCCGTGAAGGTATTTGAGGCACCAACCACCTACCAAACTAGGCACTACCAAACGAACAATTTTCAATGAAAAAAAAACTGAAAAATGGATGGTCAATTTTTGGGCCTTACTTCTCATGAGAAAATAGGGTTCTTTTCTTTCTTATGTTTAATATTTGATTAAATTAAATATTAATCAACCTGCGAAGGAAATGATCTTGGGCAGGACGAAAACGACCCAGGTTCGCGAAATGCGGGTTTAAATTCGCTACTCAATCGGTCAGATTGGATCGAGAAGTCTGACGAGGGTGCGAGAACGACGGTAGGAGCATTGTTTATTTAACAAAGATAAAATCGGTGCTCGCAATGGTTCTAGGGGCATCGATCGGACATTCCCGATATTGGTGCCCCGAATTTGTCTCCGATTGTATCTTACTTCCGGTCAGATTGGATAAGAAAGTCTAACTATGCTGCGAGAACGACGGTAGTAGCATTGTTTATTTAACAAAGATAAAATCGATGGTCAGAATGGTTCCCGGGACCCCAACCGAGGCCCCGGGAACCATTCTGACCATCGATTTTATCTTCAATAAAGTTCACAATCTATCGATTAAGTTCAATCGGTTATCTTAACCCTCAATATGTAAAGGTGGTTGCGGCACCTTACTCCCGTGATCCTGGGTCGTTCTCGATTTTGCACTACCAAACCAACAATTGTCAATGAAAAACATCTGAAAAAATGCATGGTCAATCCGTACTTGTGAAGGGAAGATAAGGCTCTTTTCTTTCGTAGGCTTTTTTTAAATCAGATATTAAGCAACCTGCGAAGAAAATGATCTTGGGCAAGACGAAAACGACCCAGGTTCGCGGAAGGCGGGTTAAAATTCTCTACTCAATCGGTCAAATTGGATCGAGAAGTCTGACGATGGTGCGAGGACGACGGTAAGAGCATTGTTTATATAACAAAAATAAAATCGGTGGTCAGAATGATTCCCGAGGCCTCGATCGGACATTCCCGATATTACTGGCCCGAATTTGTCTCCGATTTCATCTTACTTCCGGTCAGATTAGGTCGAGAAGTCTGACGATGCTGCGGGAACGACGGCAGGAGCTTTGTATATTTAACAAAGATGAATTCGGTGCTCGAAATGGTTCTCGGGGCCTCGGTCGGACATTCCCGATATTACTGCCCCGAATTCGTCTCCGATTAAATCGTATTTCCGGTCAAATTGGGTCGAGAAGTATGACGACGGTGCGAGAACGACGGAAGGAACATTGTGTATTTAACGAAGATAAAATCGGTGCTCGGAATGGTTCTCGGGGCCTCGATTGGACATTCCGTATATTCATACCCCGAATTCGTCTCCGATTTTATCTTACTTCCGGTCAAATTGGATAAGGAAGTCTGACGATGCTGCGAGAATGACGGTAGGAGCAGGGTTTATTTAACAAAGATAAAATCAGTGGTCAGAATGCTTCCCGGGGCCTCGATCGGACATTCCCGATATTACTGCCCCGAATTCGTCTCCGATTTTATCTTATTTACGGTCAGATTGGTTCTAGAAGTCTGACGATGGTGCGAGAACGACGGTAGGAGCATTGTTTATTTAACAAAGATAAAATCGGTGCTCGGAATCGTTATAGGAGCCTCGATTGGACATTCCTGATATGAACGCTCCGAATTCATCTCCGATATTATCTTACTTCCGGTCAGATGGGGTTGAGAAGTTTGACGATGGTGCGAGAACGACGGTAGGGGCATTTTTCAATTAACAACGATAAAATGAGTGGTCAGAATGGTTGCCGGAGCCTCGATCGGAAATTCCCGATGTTACCGCCCCGAATTCGTCTTCGATTTTAACTTACTTCCGGTCAGATTGGGTCGAGAAGTCTGAAGATGCTGCGAAAACGACGGTAGGAGCATTGTTTATTTAACAAAGATAAAATCGGTGGTCGAACTGGTTCTTGGGGCATCGATCGGACATTCCCGATATTAACGCTCCGAATTCGACGCCGATTTTATCATACTTCCCGTCAGATGGCGTCGAGGTGTCTGACGATGGTGCGAGAACGACGGTAGGAGCATTTTTCAATTAACAACGATAAAATCAGTGGTCAGAATGGTTGCTGGAGCCTCGATCGGACATTCCCGATATTACTGGCCCGAATTCGTCTTCGATTTTATCTTACTTCCGGTCAGATTGGGTAGAGAAGTCTGACGATGCTCCGAAAACGACGGTAGGAGCATTGTTTATTTAACAAAGATAAAATCGGTGCTCGCAATGGTTCTCGGGGCATCGGTCGGACATTTCCGATATAACTGCCCCGAATTCATCTCCGATTTTATCTTACTTTCGGTCAAATTGGATAAGGAAGTCTGGCAATGATGCGAGAACGACGGTAGGAGCATTGTTTATTGAACAAAGATAAAATCAGTGGTCAGAATGCTTCCCAGAGCCTCGATCAGACATTCCCGATATTACTGCCCCGAACTTGTCTCCGATTTTGTCTTATTTCCGGTCAGATTGAGTCCAGAAGTCTGACGGTGGTGCGAGAACGACGGTAGGATCATTGATTATTTAACAAATATAAAATAGGTGCTCGGAATGGTTCTCGGGGCCTCGATCAGACATTCTCAATATCACTGCCCCGAATTCCGCGCCGATTTTATCTTATTTCCGGTCAGATTAAGTAAGGAAGTCTGACGATGGTGCAAGAACGACGGTAGGAGCATTGTTTATTTCACAGATATGAAATCGCTCCTCCGAATGGTTCCCGGGGCCTCGATCGGACATTCCCGAGGACCCGGGAACCGTTCTGATCACCGACTATATCTTCCTTAAATAAACAATGCACCTACCGTCGTTTTCGCGGAATCGTCAGACTTGTCGACCCAATCTGATCGGAAGTAAGATAAAATCGGAGACGAATTAGGGGCACTAATATCAGGAATGTCCGATCGAGACCCTGGGAACCATTCCGAGCCTCGATTTGATCTTTGTTAAATAATCAAAGCTCCTACTGTCGTTCTCGCAGCATCGTCAGACGTCTCGACTCAATCTGACCGGAAGTAAAATAAAATCGGAGACGAATTCAGGGCAGGAATATCGGGAATGTCCGATCGAGGCCCCGGGAACCATTCTGATTACCAATTTTATCTTTGTTAAATCAACAATGCTCCTACCGTCGTTCTCGCACCATCGTTAGACTTCTCGACCCAATCTGACCGGAAATAAGATAAAATCGGCGACGAATTCGGGGCAGTAATATCGGGAATATCCAATGGAGGCCCCGGGTACCATTCTGATCACCGATTTTATCTTTGTTAAATAAACAATGCCCCAAGACTGCTAGCCCCAATCTGACTGAAAGTGAAATGAAATCGGAGACGAATTCGGGGCAGGAATATCGGGAATGTCCGACCGAGGCTCCGAGAATCATTCCGAGAACTGATTGTATCTTTGTTAGATAAACAAAGCTCCTACCGTCGTACTCACAGCATCGTCAGATTTCTCCACTCAATCTGACCGGAAGTAAGATAAAATCGGAGACAAATTCGATGCAGTAATATCAGGAATGTCCGATCGAGGCCCCGAGAACCATTTCGAGCTCCGATTTTTTCTTTGTTAAATAAACAAAGCTCCTACCGTCGTTCCCGCAGCATCGTCAGACTTCTCGACCAATCTGACCGGAAGTAAAATAAAATCGGAGACACGTTCGGGATAGTAAAATCGGGATTGTCCGATCAAGATCCCGGGAAAGATTCTGATCACCGATTTTATCATTGTTAAATAAACAATGCTCCTACCGTCAGTTTCGCATCATCGTCAGACTTCTCGCCCCAATCTGACCGGAAGTAAGATAAAATCGGAGATGAATTTGGGGCAGGAATATCGGAAATGTCCGACCGAGGCCCCGAGAACCATTCCGAGCACCGATTTTATCTTTGTTAAATAAACAAAGCTCCTACCGTCGTTCTCGCAGCATCGTCAAACTTCTCGTCAATCTGACCAGAAGTAAGATAAAATCGGAAACGAATTCGGGGCAGTAATATCGGGATTGTCCGATCGAGGCGCCGGTAACCATTCCCTTCACCGATTTTATTTTGGTTAAATCAACAATGTTCCTACCGTCGTTTTCGCAGCAACGTCAGACTTCTCCACCCAATCTGACTGGAAGCCAGATAAAATCGGAGATGAATTCGGAGCAGGCATATCGGGATGGTGCGACCGAGGCGCGGAGAACCATTTCGAGCACCGATTTCATCTTTATTAAATAAACAAAGCTCCTACCGTCGTTCCCGCAGCATCGTCAGACTTCTCGACCCAAGCTGACCGGAAGTAAGATAAAATCGGAGACAAATTCAAGGCAGTATTATCGGAATGTCCGATCGAGGCTCCGGGAACCATTCCGATCACCGATTGGATCTTTGTTAAATAATCAAAGCTCCGACCGTCGTTCTTGCAGCATGGTCAGACTTCTCCACTCAATCTGACCGGATGTAAGATAAAATCGGATACGAATTCGGGGCCGTAATATCGGAAATGTCCGATCGAGGCACCGGGACCCATTTTGATCACCGATTTTATCTTTGTTAAATAAACAAACCTCCTTTGTTCAATAAACAATGCTCCTACCGTCGTTTTCGCAGCATCGTCAGACTTCCTTACCCAATTCGACCGAATGTAAGATAAAATCGGAAACGAATTCGGGGCAGTAATATCGGGAATGTCCGATCGAGGCCCCGAGAACCCTTCCGAGCTCCGATTTTATCTTTGTTAAATAAACACAGCTCCTACCGTCGTTCCCGCAGCATCGTCAGACTTCTCGACCTAATCTGACCGGGAGTAAGATAAAATCGGAGCCAAATTCGGGGCAGTAATATTGGGAATGTCCGATGGAGACCCCGGGAACCATTCCGATCACCGATTTTATCTTTGTTAAATACGCAATGCTCCTACGTCGTTTTCGCAGCATCGTCACACTTCCTTACCCCATCTGACCAGAAGTAAGATAAAATCGGAGACGAATTCGGGGCAGTAATATCGGGAATGTCCGATCGCGGCACCGAGAACCATTCCAACGATCGATGTTACGTTTGTTAAATAAACAATGCTTCTACCATCGTTCCCGCAGCATCGTCAGACTTCTCGACCTAATGTGACCGGAAGTAAGATAAAATCGGAGACAAATTCGGGGCAGTAATATCGGGAATGTCCGATCGAGGTCCCGAGAATCATTCTGACCACCGATTTTATTTTTGTTATATAAACAATGCTCCTACCGTCGTCCTCGCACCATCGTCAGACTTCTCGATCCAATTTGACCGATTGAGTAGAGAATTTTAACCCTCCTTCCGCGAACCTGGGTCGTTTTCGTCTTGCCCAAGATCATTTTCTTCGCAGGTTGCTTAATATTTGATTAAAAAAAAGCCTAAGAAAGAAAAGAACCTTATTTTCCCTTGACAAGTACGGATTGACCATGCATTTTTTCAGATGTTTTTCATTGACAATTTTTGGTTTGGTAGTGCAAAATCGAAAACGACCCAGGATCACGGGATTAAGGTGCCGCAACCACCTTTACATATTGAGGGTTGAGATAACCGATTGAACTTAATCGATAGATTGTGAACTTTATTGACAAAATGTCTATTTCGAAAATATTCGAGGATTTCGAGCTCCGCAAATAATATTTCAAATCATATACGATTCGCTAACAACTTTTGGAATAAATAATCCTAACATTACATTTTAAATTAATTCCGCGTGAAAACCTTTGTTTTTACCAAATCGTATGAGTTTTTTTGTTTTTTTACTGTTACATAAATTATCTATAAATTCTGTAACTACAGAATTTTACGATACCTATTATTATATTTAGAATTATGTTGAATATTTTTATATTTAGAATTTAAGATTTAAAAATTATGTAAGTACAGAATGTTCAGATTATTTAGGCAACATTAAAAAACAAAAACACTCGCAGTGACGTCAGCAGACTAGCACTTCCGATAGCGTGCCCGTGTCTGATTTAGCTCATTTGTTCCACTGATTAAATTCCGATTTATCGACTTTGAATCGTATGTTTGACAATTATTTCTCCGTGACGGGGGGCTCAAATAAAGTTTTTCGGGAGTGTTCCGTATTCGGAATTTCCCAAACTTCATTCTCCTGCACGCTGAATGGAATTTTCATTTTTTTTCAGACTACGCTATATTCTCTGGCATATATTCTTCATGCCAAAAATACGATATATTTTTTTTCAGAGCTAGCTTGAAAAACCATTAAAAAGCATATCTTTTCAGTCGCAAAATCACCGCGCAAGGCCCTAAAAAAATGCATGCCCACCTTATAAAAGTCACCCTGTATGTAAGACGTTTGAAGACATTTAAGAGACGTTCGTAAACATTCATAAGACGTTTGAAGACATGCATGAGGGGTTTAAAGAGTTTCAAGAGACTTTCTACAGTGTTCATGAGACATTTGAAGATGTTCGTGAGACATTCAAGAGACTGTCGAAAACGTTCATAAGAAGTTTGAAGACATTCATGAGAGGTGCGAAGACCTTCAGAGACTTTCGAAGACATTCAAGCGATCTTTGACGATATTCATAATACGTTCGAAGACATCGATGAGGGGTTCGACGATGTTTTAGAGACCTTCAAAGACATTTACGAGTTTTAAGACGTTCAAGATACTTTCGAATACGTTCAAGAGACTTTCGACGAAATTCATAAGACGTTTGAAGACATTCAAAAGACGGTCGAAAAGATTCATTAGACGTTTGAAGACATGCATGAGGGGTTCAAATAGTTTCAAGAGACTTTCTTTGACGTTCAAAAGACTTTCGAAAACGTTCATAAGACGTTTGAAGACATTCGTGAGAGGTGCGAAGACCTTCAGAGACTTTCGAAGACATTGAAGAGATCATTGACGATATTCATAATACATTTGAAGACCTCGATGAGGGGTTCAACGATGTTTTACAGACTTTCAAAGACATTCAGAGGGGTTTGAATATGTTCAAGAAACTTTCGAATATGTTCAAGAGACTATCGATGTCATTTCATAATATATTTAAAGCCATTTATGAGGGGTTCGAAGACGCTGGAGAGACTTTCAAAGACATTCACTAGGGGTTTGAAGACGTTCAAGATACTTTCGACGACATTCATAATACGATTAAAGACATTCATCAGGGGTTCGAAGACGCTAAAGAGCCTTCAAAGACAATCGCGAGACGTTTGAAGACGTCAAAGAGGCTTCCGAAGACGTTCCGAGATCTTCGACGACATACACAATACGATCTTCGACGACATCCATACACCGAAGACTTTCATGACGTTTCAGTTTTGTTGGAGATGTTTGGGTTTGTTTGGGATTTTCACCCAAACAAACTCAAACAATTCCAGCAAAACTGAGAATATCCCAAACATACCCAAACAATTCCAGCAAAACTCAGACGTCATGAAAGTCTTCGGTTTATGGATGACGTCGAAGATCGTATTATGTATGTCTCCGAAGATCTCTGAACGTCTTCGAAAGCCTCTTGAACGTCTTCAAACCTCTCGCGAATGTATTTGCAAGTCTCCTAAGCGTCTTCGCACCCTTCGTGAATGTCTTCAAACGTATTATGAATGTCGTAGAAAGTATCTTGAACGTCTTCGAACCCCTCATGAATGTCTTCAAACGTATTATGATGGTCGTCGAAAGTCTGTAGACCGTCTTCGAAAGTTTCTTTAACGTCTTCAAACCCTCCGTAAATGTCTTTGAAAGTCTCTAAACCGACGTCGAACCCCTCATCGATATCTTCAAACGTATCATGAATATTGTTGAAGATCTCTTGAATGTCTTCGACAGTCTCTGAACGTCTTCCCACCTCTCGTAAATGTCTTTGAAAGTCGCTCAAGCCTCATCGAACCCCTCATAAATGTCTTAGAACGTATCATGAATATCGTCGAAAGTCTCTTGAACGTCTTCGAACCTCTCGTGAATGTCTTTGAAAGTCTCTTAAGCGTCTTGAACCCTTCATGAATATCGTCAAACGTATTATGAATGTCGTCGAAAGTTTCTTAAGGTAGTACCTCCGCAGAAGAGTTGAATTAAGAAAAGGTTGAAATTTGACATATACGTTATTTAATACATTATCCAAACATCTGTGCAATTTGAATAAGTTTGACCACCCCCAACCTGAGATATTTACACTTAAAGTTGGCTTGGTTTACGCGTAACAAATGCATTATGATGGACAAACAGAGCATCACTAATTCTACCGTCAAAACTAAAATTAAGAAATTGATACAAAACGAGGATAAGGTACAGTAAGATATCACGAATAATGTGAAAAAAATGAGAATGATTCACCATCTAGTTTCCAAGATATAACCATGACAAGCCTTCACCATTTTGGTGCAAAGCCTGGCAAAGCCTGGAAAAAAAACAATTGGGGCGAAGCCTGGACAGTCCCGGCAAAAAGTTTACTGGCAATGGTCGATCAAAAACACAATACAAAATATATTTTACGGCAATAAATGATATCCATCGTATTATCTACTAGTACCGAGTCAATATTGCGTAGTTTTTAATTTTATTCATTACTAATTAAACCAATTATCAATCTTTTAAACATGAACATGGTATGTAAACTTTTGGTTGAGATTATCGCAGAGGAACTACCTTAAACGTCTTCAAACCCCTAGTGAATGTCTTTGAAAGTCTCTCAAGCGTCTTCGAACCCCTCATGAATGGCTTCAAACGTATTATGAAATGTCATCGATAGTCTCTTGAACGTATTCGAAAGTTTCTTGAACATCTTCAAACCCCTCGTGAATGTCTTTGAAAGTCTCTATAAGGTTGTTGAACCCCGCAACGATGTCTTCAAACGTATTTTGAATATCGTCAAAGATCTCTTGAATGTATTCGAAAGTATCTGAAGGTCTTCGCACCTCTCACGAATGTCTTTAAACGTCTTATGAACGTTTTCGAAAGTCTCTTGAACGTCTCATGAATGTCAAAGAAAGTCTCTTGAAACTCTTCGAACCCTTCATGCAATTCTTCAAACGTCTAATGAATGTTTTCGAACGTCTCTTGAATGACTTTAAACGTCTTCTATATGTCTTCGGACAAACCCCTCGTGAATGTCTTTGAAAGTCTTCCTTAAGCGTCTTCGAACCCTTCATGAATGTCCTCACACGTATTATGAATGTCGCCCAAAGTCTCTTCAACGTATTCGAAACTTTCATGAACGTCTTCAAACCTCTCATCGATGTCTTTGAACGTATTATGAATATCGTCACAGATCTCTTGACCGTCTTCGAACCTCTCATGAATGTCAAACATCTTCGAACCTTTCACGAACGTCGTAGAAAGTCTCTTGAAACTCGTTGTACCCATCATGCATGTCTTCAAACGTCTAATGAATCTTTTCGACCGTCTTTTGAATGTCTTCAAACGTCTTATGAATTTCGTCGGAAGTCTCTTGAACGTATTCGAAAGTATCTTGAACGTCTTAAAACCCCTCGTGAATGTCTTTGAAGGTCTCTAAAACATCGTCGAACCCCTCATCGATGTCTTCGAACGTATTATGAATATCGTCAAATGTCTCTTGAATGTCATCGAAAGTCTCTGAAGGTCTTCGCACCTCTCATGAATGTCTTCAAACTTCTTATGAACGTTTTCGACAGTCTCTTGAATGTCTAACGAACATCTTCAAATGTCTCATGAACACTGTAGAAAGTCTCTTGAAACTCTTTAAACCCCTCATGCATGTCTTCAAACGTCTTATGAATGTTTACGAACGTCTCTTGAATTTCTTCAAACGTCTTACATACAGGGTGACTTTTATAAGGTGGGCATGCATTTTTTTAGGGCCTGGCGCGGTGATTTTGCGACTGAAAAGATATGCTTTTTAATGGTTTTTCAAGCTAGCTCTGAAAAAAAAATATATCGTATTTTTGGCATGAAGAATATATGCCAGAGAATATAGCGTAGTCTGAAATAAAATGAAAATTCCATTCAGCGTGCAGGAGAATGAAGTTTGGGAAATTCCGAATACGGAACACTCCCGAAAAACTTTATTTGAGCCCCCCGTCACGGAGAAATAATTGTCAACAATACGATTCAAAGTCGATAAATCGGAATTTAATCAGTGGAACAAATGAGCTAAATCAGACACGGGCACGCTATCGGAAGTGCTAGTCTGCTGACGTCACTGCGAGTGTTTTTGTTTTTTAATGTTGCCTAAATAATCTGAACATTCTGTACTTACATAATTTTTAAATCTTAAATTCTAAATATACAAATATTCAACATAATTCTAAATATAAAAATAGGTATCGTGAAATTCTGTAGTTACAGAATTTATAGATAATTTATGTAACAGTAAAAAAACAAAAAAACTCATACGATTTGGTAAAAACAAAGGTTTTCACGCGGAATTAATTTAAAATGTAATGTTAGGATTATTTATTCCAAAAGTTGTTAGCGAATCGTATATGATTTGAAATATTATTTGCGGAGCTCGAAATCCCCGAATATTTTCGAAATAGACATTTTGTCAATAAAGTTCACAATCTATCGATTAAGTTCAATCGGTTATCTCAACCCTCAATATGTAAAGGTGGTTGCGGCACCTTAATCCCGTGATCCTGGGTCGTTTCCGATTTTGCACTACCAAACCAACAATTGTCAATGAAAAACATCTGAAAAAATGCATGGTCAATCCGTACTTGTCAAGGGAAAATAAGGTTCTTTTCTTTCTTAGGCTTTTTTTAAATCAAATATTAAGCAACCTGCGAAGAAAATGATCTTGGGCAAGGCGAAAACGACCCAGGTTCGCGGAAGGCGGGTTAAAATTCTCTACTCAATCGGTCAAATTGGATCGAGAAGTCTGACGAAGGTGCGAGGACGACGGTAGCATTGTTTATATAACAAAAATAAAATCGGTGGTCAGAATGATTTCCGGGGCCTCGATCGGACATTCCCGATATTACTGCCCCGAATTTGTCTCCGATTTTATCTTACTTCCGGTCAGATTAGGTCGAGAAGTCTGACGATGCTGCGGGAACGACGGTAGAAGCTTTCTTTATTTAACAAACGTAACATCGATCGTTGGAATGGTTCTCGGTGCCTCGATCGGACATTCCCGATATTACTGCCCCGAATTCGTCTCCGATTTTATCTTACTTCTGGTCAGATGGGGTAAGGAAGTGTGACGATGCTGCGAAAACGACGGTAGGAGCATTGCGTATTTAACAAAGATAAAATCGGGGCTCGGATTGGTTCCCGGGGTCTCGATCGGACATTCCCGAAATTACTGCCCCGAATTCGTCTCCGATTTTATCTTCCTTCCGGTCAGATTGAGTCGCGAAGTCTGACGAACGCTGCGAGAACGACGGTACGAGCATTGTTTATTTAACAAAGGAAAAATCGGTGATCGGAGAGGTACCCGGGGCCTCGATCGGACATTCCCGCTATTACTGCCCCGAATTCGTCTCCGATTTTATCTGACTTCCGGTCAGATTGGGTCGAGAAGTCTGACGATGCTGCGAAAACGACGGTAGAAGCATTGTTTACTTAACAAAGATAAAATGAATGTCTTCAGACGTCTTATTAACGTTTTCGAAAGTCTCTTGAACGTCTCACGAACATCTTCGAACGTTTCACAAACGTCGTAGAAAGTCTCTTAAAACTCTTTGAACTCCTTATGCATGTCTTCTACGTCTTATGAATGTCTTCGGAAGTCTCTGTAACGGTTCACGAACGACTGTCGAAAATCTTCGTATGCCTCGCAAACTTCCAACAAACGGCTCATGAACATCTATCGAACGTATACCGATGAATGTTGTCGATCATCATTGGGCAATTATATTAATTTATTTTCAATCAAATTCCACAGAAAAAATTAAGTTTCACATTCGAAAATAATATTGTATTCAGTTGCAACATCCGATATCAAATGATGCTGACATAACTAAGTACGGGGCGAGGAGAATATAAAGTACATAATGTTACATTTCTTTTATTTGCATGAATTTTTCTGATTCAGCCACCAATTAAAGATTTTACGTACATTTTGTAAGGCACAATTCTTTTTTCGCTTTTCACATTGTAGAGTAGAAATTCCTCCTAATTTACTTGAGACATCCATATCGTTAAAGTTAATATTCAACAACTCAATAAATAGCTCATTTTTCATATTTAGTATATTAGCTAGCCATTCTCGTTTTTCATTACCCTTAACGTATATGATCGGACACATGTCGTCTTTCATTGAACCTTCAAGTGCAGCTGTTATTATGCCTTCAGCCATGCTATATAAACCGTTTCCATATGCCCACTTTAGACCATGATGATTGCGAATCACCCATGATGATTCGTATCTCTCGGAATTTTGGTGATCTATACAATTTTGCCGATAATGTCGGTCAATAGACAATATTCAACAACGCGATCATGTAAGATTAAAACACTATGCAGTTGTATTCGGAGGTAAATCTTCTTTGCATTCGAACTCTCTTCACACATCTGCGGTAGCATGTTGCACAGGCTCGTTCTGATGCGCTCAATCATTAACCGTGAGAGGGCTGTTACTTTAAGACTTGGCGATGATTAATAAAGAATGATCACCATTGCAGTCATAATGGTATTTACAAAATCGAGAGTACATATTGAACAAAATGCCGAAACTTTTTTGAACTCCAAATTCGAGTCATCTTGAGAAAAGAATGCTGAATTGAGATATAGTTTAGCACTTGTGAGTTTGCAGACGGTGAATAATATAATATTCTTAGCCATAGATTATCTTTTTTACTAGTCTGCGCCGCACCAATTACAGTTGTTGATTTCTCTAGTTGAGAGGCAGCTTTCACGGTCCATGAATGTTTCGTTGTGCTTTGAAGCGGTGGACAGTCGTATAGATCCCAAGAGCAAAAACTCATATTCAAGTATCGTCCACTTCCAATGTTCGAAGTAATGATAGTTTATTGATCCCATCTAATATTATGTGGGGCATACGCCGTTGTATCTTGAGTCATTCAACTTCTACCTCGATTGGTTGACGATGACTGAATCCACAATTATTGCCATAGCGTGAACGTATTAGAATTGACTCATGGCAATAATTAATTTTCGTAGAAAATGTGCTTTACGCATAGCACTAGTTTTTCCAGTTCTGCCACAAACCATGATATGGAATCAGCGCTGTGATGTGATCGATACTTTGATAGCGATTCGTCATATGAAAAACACATGTGGTAATCAATACTAAATACTTCTCGATATTGACACATATCTTCTGCTACGCTCTTCTCGTCAGTCTTCTGCACACTCTCATCTACTCTCTATCATTAGCAAAAAAAAAACATTCCAATAAGGCATATCCAGTGAATGGATCTGGTGCTTTCCGATTGGCCGCGATGATTTGGAGCCACATATTGGTATCATTCGATAGTCGGATGGTGCAGTGCTTTATTGCTCCACAGTCGACCTCATGCGATTGCAGTTTATCCTCTAATCTAACGTAATGCAAACACCTGTGAAATCATGGATTGTTGTTTAATTCGTCTAACACATATAACGATATAGAAATTATGTTAACTTCACACGACGATGGCATATATATTTTTTAATGGCTGCCCTTGTTTAGTTCTACGCTCACGAGGGTTGACAGGTTGTTGATCTATGTAAAATGTCGTGCATTATTATCCCCGGTATCTTGTATGTATAGCAAATTGATATGCTTTTCTTTCTCTTATGTTGAGCCACGCGTATCGGAGCAATGTCTTCTTTGGTGGTATACACATTGATGGATAAATGGTTTTGAAGGACAATTTGATTACAAATTTGACCTATAGTCATTGGGAATCCAATATTCGATAGATTCAATACCGTTGAATAATGCATGTAAGAAGATGCGTGGTCACTGTTTCGTTCAGCTGGGTATAAAGCTGCGGCTGTCACCCATGCGAAACGTGTATTATCTCTTGATTGCACATTAATCGTAGCCCTCATAATCATTATTTTCTGTGGCAATAAGATATAACTTTCAACCTTGATTGATTTATACTTATTTACATTTATTGTTAGATTACGTATTTTCCGTAAAGCTCAACCACTTCCACGTTGTTGAAATTCATCGAGCAGAGGTTAAAGTATAGACCATTATGCGTTCAAGTCGGTTTCTCGCCACATTAACCCATCACCGCTGTGTCCTGCACCCATGCATATAACATGAGTATACTTGGAATACTTCAATCCTTCCAGATGCGGTATTTGGCCTATCAATGACTATTGATGTTTAGTTGATAATCGTTGTCGCTTAATTCGGCTGTGCGTTGTCAGTACTTCGATGAACTCAACGATCTGTTGCTCTCACACGGCAAAGTCGTCGATCGAACTTAAGCGCGTGGCTTGGTTGTGCAAGATTTCTTCTGATGGTTCATTGTTGTTCTCCATATTAACGAGTTGAAAAGTCTTCCCAGAGAGATTGTGTTAACTCACTTCTTCATTCAAAGTGTGGCCAATTTTGAGCGCTGTCGATGATTAAAAATTATTTTCCATCAGAAAATATTTTTGTCGTTCCCTTCTAGCTCGGAAAATGTAATAGAATCACCTCCACCAGAGTTTTTTAATATCAAGTTGATATCTATTATCGCGGGAAGCATGAAAAATAAATACAGATACAGAACAAGCCGGTCGGGGTTCATTGGGAGCAAAAAAAAGTATTTTGTAAGTATCCCAGACCGCGAGTGCATCTATGCTTCAATGGTGCATGCAGCGGGGTCAGCGGTCGAAGCCTAAAAAGCGCTCCGGCCATAGATCCCTAAAGTTGATCGTTTTTGCAATAAATACCTCGTTTTCGTAAATGTGTTTTGGATATACGAGTCATTACTTGAGCGAAATGTAATAAAAAAAATGTTCCCTATGCTCGGAGGGTGGCTTCGAACATCAACGAAGAAAAAAAATGCCTTAAGAATGTGACTGATTTGGAATTAACTGTATAGCCTCAAGTGTCACTTGGATAGGTTTGATGTTGCTCTGCGAAGAGCCCTTTTATTGGTGACAGGCTGGACTTCATACATACTGGAACACGTGGCAATATATATATGTTATCATTCAGGGATGCAAACCAGATCTCGGTAGTTCAGTCTCCATGACCTAGACGCGGTTCTGTGGCGATCGTGAAAGTCGATGCTTGGCGGGCCAGGCCAGCTTTCACCTCCACGAGTGCACATTTTTCTGGACATCAGATGCCTACCCCACAGAGATAGTTAAGAAAAACCGTTTCGTTTATCCCTGGCCATGATGCCACATCGTGGAAAGTTTTTTTCTACAAGTCCCGACTAATGTTGAAAACTATTAACACATCCTGTTGACCATCCCCCCACCTTACTATAACCCTATGAGCATCCAAACATCTAAATTTGAAGAAGGATCGGAACAGCAGTTTTCGTCATTCCAGTCTCCAACCTTCGAGATGTCATTGTGAAAGAGTCTGAAAACGAAAAACAAGTGAAAAAAATATGTCGATTTAAATTGAATTGATCGATTTCGTCGATAATGGCATGGAGGTGGTAGTGAATATCGCTGATGACGATGAAGTGCATTTTGGGTAGACGAAGAAGAAATTATTGATATTGCCGATGATGACATCGATCAGTACGGTGAAATTGAAGTACCTGCACATGACGACATGAAATTGGCGGAAATAAACGAACTAGAAAGTGATACCGAGTCAGTAGTTTGTTGATTCGGCAATGCCGCAGATGAGGGCTTCCGTTATTTCCGTGAAGTCATAGTGGACCAGCACCAAATAAATCGGTCGAACCGGGAAGTCATGTGTTGTATAAACTATGAATATTTCACCGAAAATGATCGGGCAACATTTTGTGTGTCGTGCTACTTCGATATTCGGGACACGGTTGATAGACTTATCCAAAAATGTGGCCACTTCAGCGAACGATTCATCAATATCCGGGGAATATTTTTCATCAACTGCGGCGGGCCGACACACCAAATTTCCATGTGCGACACATGCCCCACTTGCCTGAACTTATACTGGGTCGATGGTTAGTATTATCTTTAGTATGATTCAAAATATGATTATGTTTGATAGATTAATAAGATGTACGATTTGTTATCTTCCAGAATAACTGTTCCGCTGCGAATACTGAAAAGAAAATAATTAGAAGAAATGAAAAAAAAACAGGTAACACACACACACACACCAAATATTTCATGTATAGTATATACTATGTAAGGTCATTGTTTAATTTTATTATTGATAAACTATTGTTTCATTGTCATTGAATTCAAAGCATTCTTTTTCCCCCCTCCCCCTTGCCTCCACCCAAATACACACACACACACACACGCGCGCGCGCGCGCGCGCGCATGCACGCACGCACATACACACGCACACACAACACTCATCGACGACGGCTTCCCCCTCCCGCCAGTCGCTCCACGGACTACGTGGCCCCTCTGTGACGTCACACGCGTCCGGCGACCCCCCCCCCCCCCCCCCCACCCGCCGTTGTACCCACGCACTTGGCTTCCCCGCGCTGGACCCCCCCTGAGATCCATGGGTTAGAACGGGCCCGTTACCGCTACCCCGATAATTATTTCTATTTTTTTTCAACGATTCAAGGAAGAATATCTGGTCGAAAATCGAAATTGTTTCTTTCCGGAGCCACCATTTTGTCAACAATTAAAATTTCGTCTATTCCTTCGCTCAATACCTGGATTCATCTATCCCCTAAACGAATCTTTTTGGTTTTTTCATTTTAGATCATCCAAACCGGAGATACTTTGCTCACCCCTGGACACTTTTTTTCGGGGTCCTCCAGGAGACTTCCTACAGGAGCAATGTTAATGAATATTTTTTAAAATAAAAAATGCCAATCTAAAGCTAGACGCTAGATAAAATGCCAATCTAAATGCCAATCGAAAGATGCCACTTCACTGCCCCATACATTTCGTTTTGCCCCAATTAAATCCTTTTCCAGACAAAATTCGTGAAATAACGACTTTTTTGGCCTTGCAACTCCGTATAACGCCTTAAGGAAAATTGATGATAGCTTATCGCTCTGCTGTGTCGTGGTCACGCTCGGTTGCCGGCCGCTTGTGTGTAGGTGCGTATGTGCGACGCACTTGGGACTCCGTGTGGATGCTCACACCTCTCGCGCTTACTGTACGGTAACAAAAACTCGCCTGGCAGTCAAGCGCCTTACTGTCTGTAAGTATCTAAACTTCGCCCACCTGGCTAGAGACTGCAATCATGATGCATGCTGTGGACATTGTACCGGTGGCCACGAGTCCAACTCCTGTCCTGCTATAGCGGCTCCTCCGAAATGCCGCAACTATGCCTCAGCTAACTTTCCTAACAGTGCGCACTCAGGCCTGAACGAGACTTCGTGTTCCATCCTTCAGAGGAGCATCGCTGCCAAGGCACAGCTCATCAACTATGGCTCCAGCCCCCAATGTTCCACCTTCGACACAGCTTTCCATCTGCCACGTACACTGCCGATCATTGCTTGCCCACATTGATGAGCTTCGATTGCACATCTCGTCCTCGCCCTATGATATTATCTGCCTCAGCAAAACATGACTTAAACCCGATATATCTGATGACACGGTCGTGATTCAGGACTACGCCTTATTACGCAAGGACAGAGTTAGCAAACGTGGCAGTGGCGTTGATAGGTACGGACATTACAGCCTCGGTGCCTCTGCATTTTCAAAGTCTCCAGAGCTGTATTGCCGCTTACCCGAATTACTTATCACCGATGTGAACAAACCTCACTCGGCGCCGCTCTTTTTGGCCGCAGTCTATCGACCTCCGAAAGTTGGTCAAATGGATGCCTTCCAATCGCGCTTCATCGAGCTCCTGCCGGACTTCCGGAATGCACTTATTCTCGGGGACTTTAACACCGACATAAATGGCAATTCCTTCGATGCGGAGCACCTGCGCAACTTCATGGAAACGAACGGTCTTTTCTTGGTTCCGCACAATAGCGCGCATCATACGGCCTCACCCAGCACGCGCCTTGACTTTTGTATCGCTGACCAGGCTCAGAAAGTTCGCTCCTCTCACCAATACCCGGTGCCTTTTCTGTCCATGCCCGACCTCTTTAACATAATTTATGATATTGGGACACCTTCTCGCAAAGGGACATCGTTTGTATGTCGAAACCTTAGGAAAGTGCATGTACCGACGTTCCTCCGTGACCTTGCAGCAGCGGATTGGGCGCCGCTCTATCTCTCCACATCCATCGATAAAAAAGTTGGAGTCTAAATACCTTAGTTATTGGCGCCTTCGACATCCATGCGCCGCTGGTTCAAGTCACCGTGAAGCGGCGGCAAGCGCCCTGGCTAACAGCTGAGTTGAATGAGTGGATTCGCTGAAGGGACCGGCTCCATCGTGCCTACCCAAAAACCAAACTACCGCACCTCTATCTGCGTGCTATCGAGATGCGAAACTTCGTCAAGTCCAGAATCCGTGCCGCTCGAGATGCTCATTACCTAGGCGCTTTCCGCTTACGGGGCTGGCAATGCTGCCTGAACCTGGTCCACGTTGTGTGAACTCAGCCGATTAGCTTTGAAGCACCCCTGCTCACCGTCGACTTTTCCGCCAGACTCACTGAATGAACACTTCCTCTCTGCCGGCATGGAAACAATAATCCTGGGAGATGGGCGGATCCACACTGCGGACACGGAGAGTTCCCTTACCCTACGGCGCGTTACGCCTGACCAGGTTGAAGCAGCCTTGGGTGCAATCGTCTCGGACTCACTCGGCACGGATGGTATTTCGGCTGCTGAATTTCTGACTTGAACATACTGAATTTTCACTGGGTCACACTGTCTTCCCATCGGAGTGGAGCGTGCCTTAGTATGCCCCATACCTTAGGTCACCCCACCTGCGTCTCCTGTGGATTTCCGTCCCACATCTCTCCTCTGCGCCCTTCCGAAGGTCTTGGAGCGAATCGTGGCACGGGAGATCTCGGGCTACCTAGACCGGAACAACCTGTGCGACCCCTACCAATCCGCTTTTGAGAAATACCACAGCGCCTGGCCGGCGTTACTCCGCATCGTTGATGATGCTCGATTCGCTATAGACAAGCGCCTTGTAACCATCATGCTTGCTTTTGATTTCTCTAAAGCGTGTGACCGTGTGAGGCATGACCTGCTGCTACTTAAGTTCCGGGACTTGAACTTCTCCAGTTCTGCCATACGGTGGCTTGCATCCTACCTTGGAGGGAGATCCCAAGCAGTGCTTGGTCGTAGCGGGCAAACTTCGAACTGGGGATACCTTCGCTCTGAAGTTCCACAGAGCTCGGTTCTCGGTCCTCTGCTATTCTCCATTTTCGTTGACGACATTGGAGGCACCTTATCGGACTGCAAGGACAATCTTTATGCTGACGATCTCCTAATCTATGTATCGTGCCCACCGTCCCAAATTGGTGATGGCATAACACGTATGAACCACGATGCTTTATCAATATTCGAATGGGCTGAGCGCACTGGCCTGCACCTCAACCCGGCCAAGACGCAGGCCATGATTATTGGGTCTGCTCGCTTTGTCTCATCTATCTACGCCGCAGGGAACCCTCCGATTCGAGTTGCGCAGGCCATCATTCTTTTATCCGAAACGATCAAATGCCTAGGAGTCAGCATTAGCAACACCCTGTCGTGGCGAGCTCACTTCACCACGATATCCCGCAGGATCCGTGGCATGGTATACAGACTAAAACCCCTTCGAAGCCGCCTCCTTCGCGAGCCCCGCGAGATCCTGGTCCGGTTGCTTTTTCTCCCGTAGATCGACTACTGCTGCCTCCTCTTTACAGATGCCACCATCGAGCTGGATCTAAAAATTCACAGGGCCCTCAATCGTGGCGTCCGGTCAATTTTTTATGTACGTCGAGACCAGCACATCTCACCGTTCTATCAGGAACTTAAATCGCTGGAGGTGGCAGAACGTCGAACGTACTTCCTGGGATTGCTTGTGTACGCCACTCGCCTCCATATGACGCCACAGTACTTCGTGGACCCAGTAGCGATACCTGTCCCTGGTACATCTCACAATACGAGGAGACAGGCACACTCATCGGACTGCTGGATCCCTCATTTCCGCACTGAAGCCTATCGGAAGTCTTTTACGGTACCTGCTTGTTCGTTATGGAACTCGCTGACACCCGGTCTCCGACAATCTGCTACTCCTGAAACCTTCAGGGCTCGGCTCACGGCAACTCTTTTGGCAAACATGATGTAGACCTTGTAGGTGAATATATGACTGATCAACAAATTTGAATTTCCCGCCGGTGGGTTCAAAGACCATGTGACTAGTATCTGATAAAGATGTCGCTACAGTAAGTAATACGCGATGCGACGACGGAGAGAAATGACGCTGGCTCTCTCTTGCTGGACGGCGGTTGAACGAGCAACACGTGCGAAAAAACTCGCGTCACGGGCGTCCGAGCCATATTATGGCGTAAGAAAATGCGTGAGCATCTCGGATCACGGGTGCGAATCGTTAAAAAAAGTCTTTACGAAAACGTGCGCGAGGAAAGTCCGCTCCATATCTTGATAATATTTTCGAAATATTGCTCACGCATCTTTACCTGACTAAGAAAACTTCGACAACGAGGATCAGACTAAAAAAGGCACGCAGTCGCCAGGTCTGATGCTCACCAGGTGATCTGATCTCGGTGGCCGCTTCACCCGATTCTACAGTCGTCCGGAGGGAAATGAATTTTCATGGAGAATTATTGATCACAATTCTCGATAAATCATCCCCATCAAAAAGGAAAATTCGGGATCACCGACACTCGAATGGACACCAAGAGTATTAACGGTCATCGAGTCATCACATTGAATTACGACGAAAAAGGAGTACCAGTGTTTAGTCAAAGTATTGAATCGGACAACCGTGAGTAGAAATTAAAATCAAAATACAAGAGAAAACAAAACAATAATCACCAAGCCGTCCAGTGAGTTTGCCTAAGAACACGAATTGGGCGTGCGCGCCAAAAGACGATCCTTTTTATGTGTAAAGCCGTCAAGCGAGTTAGTAATTATACACAATTTAGGTCTGCTTGCCAAAAGACGCTTCGTTTTATATTTGATAAATGATATTGGCCAGCATGCCGAAAGACGCTACTTCGTATAAGAAAATTTGGGTTTGCATGCCAAAAGACGCTACGTTCGATGTATATGTCAATTCGTCTAGAGAACTTGTCGTTGTTGATCATTTGGGTTTGCATGCCAAAAGACGCTTCGTCTTATATGTGTGTGAAATTCATATCGGGTGGCGTACCGACCGTTGCTCTGCGATAACTAGGTTTACCATTATATGGGTCAGCGTGCCGAAAGACTTTATATTCGTTACAAAATTTAGGTCTGCATGCCAAAAGACGCTCCATTTTACCTATATTAAGAATTGTTGATAGAGCTATCCTGCCCAGAGACGCTCCGGTTTTTGTGTGTGTTATTTATCGCATGCGGCCTTCGTGCCGATGTTGTTACCGTATATATATATATATATATATATATATATATATATATATATATATATATATATATATATATATATATATATATATATATACGGTAACAACATCGGCACAAAGGCCTCATATATATATATATATATATATATATATATATATATATATATATATATATATATATTGAATAGCGCCTGGTCCTCGTGCCGATGTTGTTACCGTAATTATATTTATGTATTGAATTGCGCTAACGGACCGAAAGTCATCGCAAGTCATGAAGTGGATGGGTGAATCAAATATTCTGTAATATTTTAAATAATGTGCCGAACATGACCAATTATATTTAAAATAAACTAAACATTTTGCCTTAGAACTCCAAAAAATATCAAATTAATTATTACCAGTGAATAATATATCAACAATAAAGAAGATAATATCACAACCTTTTATTTTATTTTATATAATTTAATGAACTTTAACTCAATGTAATTTAATGTTAAAAATGCACTGTATACCTTTGGCACGGTACTCTTAGGGAAGCTCGGTTTCAGAGTACGCAATAAACATTTCTCTCTCTCTCTCTCTCTCTCTCTCCCTCTCTCTCTCTCTCTCTCTCTCTCTCTCTCTCTCTCTCTCTCTCTCTCTCTCTCTCTCTCTCACGCTCTTGCTCTCGCTCTCTGTCTTTCTCTTTAAATTCCTAGAGACAAGATTTCAAAGAGTCCTCCGCTACCGAACGGCAATTTAAAAGTTTTCCTTTATCGCGATGAGGGACCGGGGGCAAGTACGTCAATCTGACGTTGGAGATTCCTTTCATGAGCCGGCGACGTTTTTTATATGCGAGCGATTTCAAGAAAAAAAAAACGAAAAATGGAAATAAAGCCTTCTTCATAGTGTAAGGAAGTGCGTCGTACCACAGCGTCCTTGATAACGAATACATATGGTAAAATTCAATGGTGAATAGTAGAGGCAATATATTCGATGCTTATTTCTTTGGACTGTTATCGAAAACGACCTCAACTCTCCACTTATCGGCTTTGATATTTATTTTATCACACTTATGTCTCCGAAAGGACCCGGTTACTATTCTTACGTCCGGTGGTGGTCGGTTTCATGGCTTCCATCGAAAGCTTATATTACATCCCGACACAAAGCCGCGCAAAAGCATAGTTTGATCGTCGGAAATTATTAGAATTTCCAATAGAATGTTCACCGTGCCGCAATTCTCCGCGAATATATTCCACGCGACCTTCGCGAGGAATACATGGATTATGCGAATGTCGAATGATAATAATCCCGAACCAATAGGGTTGAATTACGTGAGCAGTAAAATTATATGATTAAACGAACTTACCTAAGTGAAGTTCCATCATAATTGTATGAAGCGCCTCTTCCGAGATGATCAACTGTGTAGTACCCCCACTTCCTACCGATGTCGCCACAATTTCATATACTATATATCTAAAAAAAAAGGAACGGTCGTGGCATCCCTTCCGGATGCAGCCCGTCAAGCCTCATTCTTCAAAGCTTCGCCGTAACAATCTCCTTGGGTCTCGAAGGCGGACCGTCGAGATAGGGTAATCTTAAGGGCGGGGTTGATCATCTCGGAAGAGGCGCTTCATACAATTATGATAGAACCACTTAGGTAAGTTCGTTTAATTATGTAATTGTATTTTGCGCCTCTTCCTCGAGATCAACTGTGTAGATGTTCAACGCTTGTTACGGCTGATATAAGGTAAAAAGGTGTCGCGTTTTTTTTCCAAAAGAACACTAAACAATTACGTAATCTAATTATCTAAAATCGCGTTAGAGAATGAATCTATAGGAGTTGATAGTGACAGATCATAAAATTGAGAAAATGTGTGAGAATTTTTAGTCCAGCCAGCGGTTTTTCTTAGCGTGTCAATATCGATTCCTCTTCTTTTAGCTGCGGACGTAGACGCGTGCCGCGTCGAATGTGCAGTAAATGTATCCGTATCTGTTCCACTCTTCTTCAAAATGTCCTTCACCCATGTGCTCAGAGATTGAGCTGTAACTGCCCTGATCGGACTCTTACATGAGATGAAAAGAGACTTCACAGAACCTCGCGAGCTTTCAGTTCTTTTCATATAGCTCTCAACGGCAGATGCTGCGCATAGTTTTGCATTTTTCCCGTAGAAAGGCAATATCAGTGTCGGCTGCTTTTTACCCTTGCCCGTCGTTTTTATTCGATCAGGGATCTTAATCTCAATCGCGTTTTTCTTCCTTTGTATGTTTTCGACCTTTATAAGCGAAAAGGTCTGCATTCTGTGGCCGGTTATAAGTGCCAGTAGAACAATAAGTTTCATAGATAACGTCTTGATAGACATTTCTTCGTTTGAGGGTGGCGTGTCTATATAGTCCAACGCTATTTTTGGGTCCCATGTAGAGTCATACTTTGGTTTTGACGGTCTTAGGTTGGCTAATGCCCTGAAAAAGCGTCTCATTCTATAGTCCTGAGCTATCTCTCGTCCAATTAGTAGTGAAACAGCCGATCTATAAGTGTTTAGTACACCCTGTGATGCGCCACCATCAAAGACCTCCGTCAGAAACGATAACACCTCAGGAACCGAGCCTATGTAAGGATTTATGGCTCTCCCTTTACAGAAATGCCACCAACTTCTTAATGCAGAGTCATATTGTTTCCATGATGATTCCGTTAACGATGGTAACATAAGATTCAATAATTTTTCTGGCACGTCCTTCATTTCGTATGCTTTCCGGACAAAATCCCGGCCACCAGGGTAACGTTCTTCCAGAATCCATCCGTTTTTCTGTCAGAGCAATTTTTAATACCCGAATCAGCCTTAAAACGAATTATTTGTGAGAGTAGCATGGCCTGAAACGTGGGAAACCATGGCTGAGAAGGCCATTCTGGCACTACCACAATACCCTGTGCTTCTTCACTCTTAATTTTTTGCATAACTTTCAAGATAACTGAAAATGGCGAAAAGCATAAAAGAAATAAGATCTCCACGATATCGTAAATGCATCAACCGCCAGGGCGTCTGAATCTCTACGCCAAGAAGTATAGATATCGCACTTTGTATTTACTCGACTAGCGAAAATATCAATCTCAGGTGTTCCAAAAATATTCGCGATTTGTTTAAACGCTGAACTAGATAATTCGAATTCTGTGTTTGATTCTAACTTCCGGGATTCTGCATCCGCTTCTGCGTTCATTTCTGATGAAATGTAAGATGCGAAAAGCCAAATATTCTTTTGTTCACACCATTTCCAAATTTCTCTGGATAACTCGTTTAAGTTTTCGTGTTGAACACCGCCCATCCGATTTATATACGAGATGGCGGTTGTATTATCGATGCGTAAGAGAATTTGCATATCCCTTAGCCCTCGTGCGAAACATTTCAGGCCAAAGAACACTGCCATCAACTCCAAAAAATGTATATGGTACAACCGCTCCTTCTCTGACCAGTGACCGTGCGCTTTCTCACGCGAATTTTTACAAAAAAATCCCCAGCCTGAAAGCGACGGGTCTGAAAAAATTTCTAGATCACACCCCATGGTCCTAATGGGATTCTTTGATCTTGATCCTACCGACCTCCACCATTCGAATTCCATCACTACTTTTTCATTTATAAATGGTTTACCATCGTAATTGTCATTACTTTTTTGAAGGGCCAAGTATTTTTGCCTTTCACACGCTTTTGTGTATGCAATTCCGTAGTTTACAGCAGGGCAATATGAGACCAGCGTACCAACGAGTTTTGCAAAGTCTCTGATTTTATAGCTCTGATGCAGCTTGTATTTCTTAATCTGAGATCTTATCGTCATCCTTCTGTCCTCAGGTAATTCTATAATCATTTGTCGAGAGTCGTAGATAAAGCCCAGAAACGTACATCTTTTTGACGGGGTGGTCTGGCTCTTACTTTCGTTGATAATAAACCCTAGTTCTTGTAGAAAAGACCTAGTAACAGTGAGATTGGAACTACAGTTCGCAAACGAATCCCCTAATAAAAGGATGTCGTCAATGTAAATGACTGATAAAAAACCGAGGTTCCTCAAATATGCCATCACGGGCTTCAAAATCTTGGTAAACACGTACGGCGCTGTAGTCAGCCCAAATGGTAAACATGTGAATTTGTAATATTTTCTCTCAAATCGAAATCGTCAATATTTCCTGTGAGACTCGTGAATTGGGATTAGATAATAAGCGTCCTTCAACTCTAGTGTAGCTAAATAGCTATCTGAATCTATTAATTTTGAGGTGGTTCTTCCATCCTCTAGCTTAAAGTGCTTGCTATGAATCAATTTATTTACCCCTTAAGGTTGAAAATAAACCTGCTCGATCCATCCGGCTTAGGAATGAGAAATATACTCGAGACAAATTGTTCCCTAGTCGAGTGGCATTCCCGAATCGCTTCCTTTCCTTGCAATTCACGTAGTAAAGTGGAGATTCTAAGTATTTCATTGTTTGACCAATCGGGTTCCGAAGGAACCGTATTTTGAGTGGCCGGACTGATAAAAGGGATTTTATATCCGGTTACCCAGGACAGAACGGCAGGATCCGAGGTAATTTCTCTCCATTTAGCTTCGAAAAAACGAAGTCTTCCAGCTAGTTGACCTACTGGTTCTAATAGCGTTGTCTCGAGTGCTCCTGACCTCGCTTCTGTCGGTTCTTGTATTGCGAACGGCGCTCTGTTGTTTTGTGGACCGTCTGATAACGTTGTTTCGACCCGCCCGACGTCGTTGCATACTCCTTGGCTCCGCATTGACGGGGCGGGGGTCTCAAGTTTTTTGAAGGTTTCGGATTCTGCATAGGTTTTGATACGATCTTGAGATCCTTGCAAGCAATCTCGATCGATCTTGCTGATTTCAGGACTTCATCGAGATTTTTCCCAAACAAATACTCATCGCACTTTTTAGTGCTGAGAGTGTCCCGTAAGGACACATTTATATTAGCAATGATAAGGCTCCGCCTTATTGCAGACTCGTCATGCAGGAGATCTGTCAGCAGACTGCTCTGATCACTGAGATACCCCAGAAAGGGGTACACGTCGGATTTATCATGTTTCAATATAGTCAACATGGCACTTTCGGTCGCAGCCAAGCATGCGGTGATTTTTTCCTGCTTTTTTCGTATTCGTTCATCCCTCTTTACGATCGTATCTTGCATGACGATCTTCACCTCCTGATTTAGCTTTGGAGGATCGATCATAGTGCAATTACTCGGTGTCGGATATTTCTTTATCAACGCATCTCTCTCGTCATCAGGTAATCCCTGCTATATTATATCCTGCCACCGCTTTACTATGTCCTTGGGGACTGCCGGTGCGAGCACTCTCTCCTCGCATATGCGTCTTCCCAGCAAGTCACGAATGTCCGGACTTAGCGTAGCTTCCGTGTCCGAGAGTTCCGCCGCAATCGTCTGCGGGGCTACCGAGGCTTGTACCCCTGGACAGGAGATTTCTCTCTGTGCTTCGTTCACGGCAGGCAAGTCTCCTTGTGTTTCCAGACTCGTCGCTCTTTCCGTTGATTGAGTATTTTCTCGTGAATCTGAATAACGCAGATTGATAGAACAAGTTAGTCTTGTTAGTAGTAGAGCTAGGCCGATTCTAACTCAGGGATCTCAGGGGGGAGCGGGGCGGGGGAGTCGAGCGCGGGGAAGCCGCGGTATGCATGGCGCAGCGGGGGAGGGTCCTGCATGCGGCAGCCGAGTGCGGGGTTCCGGCGGAGGGAAAGGGGAGGGGTGTTAGAGAGTGGGGAGGCTAGTTTTTGGTGACGAAGTCTTCCAGGCGGGAGGGAGAAGCCGGCGGCGATGAGTATTTTGCGTGTGTGTGTGTGTGGAACAAAGGGGGGTGGGGTAAAAGAAATGCTTCGAATTAAATGACAATAAAACTATAGTTTATTACTAATTAAATTGAACAATGGCCTTGCATAATATATATTATACATAAAATCTTTGTGTGTGTGTGTGTGTGTGTGTGTGTGTGTGTGTGTTTGCCTGTTTGTCGTTGTTTCAAATTATTTTATTTTAAATATCCGCAGCGGATACGTTATCCTGGAACATAACAAATCATGTATCTTATTAACCTATCAAACATAATCATATTTTGAATCATACTAAAGATAATACGAACCATCGACCAAGTATATGTTCAGGCAGGTGGGGCACGTGTCGCGCATTGAAACTTGGTGAGTCAGCCCGCTGCAGTTGTTACAAAATATCCCCTGGATGTTGTTAAACCGTTCGCTGAAGTGGCCACATCTTTCAATTAGTCGATCAACCGCGCCCCGCATATCAAAGTATCACAGCACGCAAAATTTCGCCCGATCATTTTCGGTGAGATATTCGTAGTTCACACAGCCCATGACGCCCCGGTTCAATCGATTTATTTGCTGCTGGTCCACTATGATTTCACGCACATAATGGACTCCGTTATCTGAGGCATCACCCAATCCACTATCAAATGATTCCGTATCACTGTCCATCTCGGCCAGTTCCTCGGCCATGTCATCATGTGCAAGCACTTCAATGTTCGCGCACTCATCATCGTCATCATCGGCGATATCAATAACGTCTTCGTCTACCCCAACTTCTACTTCGTCGTCATGGGCGATATTCACGACAACCTCCATCTCATAATCGACGAAATCGATCACTTCAATTTGGTTCGACATTTTTCTTAACTGATTTACCGTTTTCCGACTCTTCCACAAGGACACCTCGGAGGTTGAAGACTGGAATGGCGAAAACTGCTGTTCCGATCCTTCTTCGGATTTCGATTTTTGGATCCTCATAGGCTTATAGTAGGGTGGGGGCTTATTGTAGAAAATAAACCTTGCAAGATGATGCATCCTGGCCAGGAGATAAACGAAAAGTTTTTTTTTCGTTAACTATCCCTGTGGGGGTAGGCATCTGCTGTCCAGAAAAGTGTGCAGTCGTAGAGGTGAAAGCTGGCCAGGCTCGCCAATCACTGACTTTCGCGATCTCTACAGAACAGCGTCTAGGTCATGGAGACTGAACTGGCGTATTATAAAGAGCATCTTAAAGTTTTAAATATATATTGCCACGTGTTCCAGTATGTATGAAGTCCAGCCTGTCACGAATCATAGCGCTCTTCGCAGAGCAACATCGATCCTATTCAAGTGACACTTGAGGCTGTACAGTTCTTACCAAATCAGCCATATTCCAAAGACATTTTCTTTTTGTTCGTCGATGTTCGAAGCCAGCCTCTGAGCATAGGGAACATTTTGAAAAAATAACATTCCGCTCAAGTAATGTCTTGGCTATTCAAAACACATACGAAAACGAGGTATTTATTACAAAACGATCAACTTTGTGGATCTATGGCCGGAGCATTTTTTTTTTACGCTTCGACCGCTGATCCCACTGCATGCACCATTTGAGCATAGATGCACTCGCGGTCTGGAATACTCACAAAAATACTTTTCTTTTTTGCTCCCGTTGAACCCCGATCGGCTCGTTCTGCGTATGTATTTATTTTTCATGCTTTCCACGTTAAAAGATATCAGCGTGATATTAAAAAAATCTGGTGGAGGTGATTCGATTACATTTTCCGAGCTAGAAGAGAACGACAAAAATATTTTCTGATGGGAGACCATTTTTAATCGTCGGCAGCGCTCAAAAGTGGCCACACTTTGAATGAAGCAGTGAGTTCACATATCTCTCTGGCAAGACTTTTCAACTCGTTAATATGGAGAATAACAATGAACCATCAGAAGAAATCTTGCACAACCAAGCCACGCTCTTAAGTTCGATCGACGACTTTGCTGTGTGGAAGATACAGATCGTCGAGTACATCGAAGTACTGAAAACGCAAAGCCGAATTAAGCGCCAACGATTATCAACAAAACATCAATAGTCATTGATAGGCCAAATACCGCATCTGGAAGGATTGAAGTATTCCATGTACAGGCATTTTATAAGCATGGGTGTAGGACACAGCGGTGATGGGTTAATGTGGCGAGAACTCGACTTGAACGCGTGATGGTCTATACTTTAACTTCTGCTCGATGAATTTCTACAACGTGAAAGTGGTTGAGCTTTACAAAAAATACGTAATCTTACAATAAATGTAAATAAGTATAAATAAATACGCGTTAAATGTTATATCTCATTGCCACGGGAAATAATGATTATGAGGGCTGCGATTCATATGCAATCAAGACATAATACACGTTTCGCATGGGTGACAGTCACAGCTTTACACCCAGCTGAACAAAACAGTGACCGCGGATCTTCTTACATGCATTATTCAACGGTATTGAATCTATCGAATATTGGATTCCCAATAACTATAGGTCAAATTAAAAAAAAAAAAATTGTGCTTCGAAACAATTTATCCATTAATGTGTGTACCACCGAAGAAGACATTGCTCCGATACGCGTGGCTCAACATAAAAAGAAGAAAAGCATATCCATTTGCTATACATACAAGATACCGAAGATAACAATGTATGACATATCACATAGATAAAGAACCTGTTAAGCCTCGTGAGCGCAGAACAGAGACAACCATTAAAAAATATATGTATGCCATCCGTGTATGAAGTTAACACAATTACTATATCGTCATATGTGCTAGACGAATTAAACAACAATCTATTATTTCACTGGTGTCGGCATTACTTTAGATCAGCGGATAAACTGCAAGCACATGAGATCGATTATGGAGCAATAGAGCACTGTGCCATCCGACTATCAAATGATACCAATAAGTGGCTCCAAATCATCAACTCCAATCGGAAAGTAACACATCCATTCACTGTAAATGCCTACTTGGAGTGTTTTTTTTTTACTAATTATAGAGAGAAGATGAGAGTGTGCAAAGACTGATGCGAAGAACGTAGCAGAGGATATGTATCAATATCATGAAGTATTTACTATTGATTACCACATGTGTTTTTCATATGATGAATCACCATCATGTTATCGATCACATCAGAGCGGCGATTTCATACCATAGTTTGTGACAGAACTGGAAAAACGAGTGCTGTACATAAAATACATTTTCTACGAAAATTAATGCTCGTCATGAGTTAATTCTAATACTTTCACGCTATGGCAATAATTGTGCATTCAGTCATCATCAACTACTAGAGGTAGAAGTTGGATTACTCAAGATACAATGGCGTATGCCCCACATAATATTAGATGAGATCAAGAAATTATCATTACATCGAACATTGGAAAGTGGGCGATACTTGAATGTGGGTTTTCGCTCTTGGGATCTGTACGACTGTCCATCGCTTCAAAGAACAACGAAACATTCATGGACCGTAAAAGCTTCCTCCCAACTAGAGAAACCAAAATATGTAATTGGTGCGGTGCAGACTGGTAAAAAAGATAATGTATGGCAAAGGACATTATATTATTCACCGACTGCAAACTCACAAGTGCTAAACTTTATCTGAATTCAGGATTCTTTTCTCAAGATGACTCGAATATGGACTTCAAAATAGTTTCGACATTTTGTTCAATAGGTACGTTCGATTTTGTTAATACCATTATGACTGCAATAGTGATCGTTCTTTACTAACCATCGCTGAGTCTTAATGTAATGACCCTCTCACGGTTAATGATTGATCGCATCAGAAATATGTCATTGGTGGCTGAATCATAAAGATTCATGCAAATAAAATAAATGTAACATTTTGTACTTTTTATTCTCCTCACCCCGTACGTAGTTATGTCAGAATCACCAGCTATCGGATTGTGCAACTGAAAACAATATTACTTTCGAATGTGAAACTCATTTTTTTTGTATGGAATTTGATTGAAAATAAATTAATATAATCGCCCAATGATAATCGAAGACATTCATCAGTATACGTTCGTTAGATGTTCGTGAGCCGTTTGTTGGAAGTTTGCGAGGCATTCGAAGATTTTCGATAGTCGTTCGTGAAACGTTCCAGAGACTTCCGAAGACATTCATATGACGTTCGAAGCCATTGAAGAGACGTTCGAAAACATTCATAAGGCGTTTGAAGACACGCATGAGGGGTTTAAAAAGTTTCATGAGCCTTTCTACGACGTTCATGAGACGTTTGAAAATGTTGGTGAGACATTCAAGAGACTTTCGAAAACGTTCATAAGACGTTTGAAGACATTCATGAGAGGTGCGAAGACCTTCGGAGACGTTCGAAGACGTTCAAGAGATCTGTGACAATATTTATAATACGTTTAAAGACATTGATGAGGGGTTCGAAGCCGTTTAAGAGACTTTAAAGGACATTCACAAGGGGTTTGAAGACGTTCAAGAAACTTTCGAATACGTTCAAGAGACTTTCGACGACATTCATAATACGTTTGAAGACATTCACGAGGGGTTCGAAGACGCTTAAGAGAGGCTTTCAAAGACATTCACGAGGTGTGTGTCCAAAGATATTCATAGTACGTTTGAAGACATTCAAGAGACTTCCGACGACATTCATAAGACGTTTGAAGACGTGCATGAGGCATTCAAAGAGTTTCAAGAGACTTTCTACGATGATCATGAGACGTTTGAAGATGTTCGTCAGATTTTCAAAAAACTTTTGAAAACGTTCATAAGAAGTTTGAAGACATTCATGAGAGGTGCAAAGACCTTCAGTGACGTTCGAAGACATTCAAGAGATCTTTAACGATATTCATAATACGTTTGAAGACATCGATGAGGGGGTTCGACGACGTTTTAGAGACTTTCAAAGACATTCACGAGGGGTTTGAAGACGTTCAAGAGACGTTCGACGACATTCATAATACGTTTGATTACATTCATGAGGGATTCGAAGACGCTTGAGAGACTTTCAAAGACGTTCACGAGGGGTTTGAAGACTTTTAAGAGACTTTCAACGGCGTACATAATATGTTTGAAGACATTCATGTGGGGTTCGAAGACGCTTAAAAGACTTTTAAAGACATTCACGAGAGGTGCGAAGACATTCAGAAACTTTCGAAGACATTCAAGAGTTCTTTGACAATAATCATAATACGTTTGAAGACATCGATGAGAGGATCGACGATGTTTTAGAGACCTTCAAAGACAATCACTTAGGGTTTGAAGACGTTCAAGAAAATTTCGACGACATTCATAATACGTTTGATTACTTTCATGAGGGATTTCAAGACGCTTGAGAAACTTTCAAAGACGTTCACGAGGGGTTCGAAGACGTTTAAGAGACTTTCGACGGCGTACATAATATGTTTGAAGACATTCATGTGGGGTTCGAAGACGCTTAAGAGACTTTCAAAGACATTCACGAGAGGTGCGAAGACATTCAGAAACTTTCGAAGACATTCAAGAGGTCTTTGACAATAATCATAATACGTTTGAAGACATCGATGAGAGGATCGACGATGTTTTAGAGACTTTCAAAGACATTCACGTAGCGTTTGAAGACGTTCAAGAAACTTTCGACGACATTCAAAATACGTTTGATGACTTTCATGAGGGATTCGAAGACGCTTGAGAGACTTTCAAAGACGTTCACGAGGGGTTCGAAGACGTTCGAGAAACTTTCGAATACGTTCGAGACTTTCGGCGACATTCATAATACGATCTTCGACGACATCCGTAAACCGAACACTTTCATGACATTTGAGTTTCGCTGTCATCCATTCACAACAATTCGCTGTCATTCATTACAAACTCAAACGTCATGAAAGTCTTCGGTTTATGGATGTCGTCGAAGATCGTATTATGCATGTCGTCGAAGATTTCTGAACGTCTTCGAAAGCCTCTTGAACGTCTTCAAACCTCCCGTGAATGTCTTTGAAAGCCTCTCTTAAGCGTCTTCGAACCCCGCATGAATGTCTTCAAACGTATCATGAATTTCGTCGAAAGTCTCTTGAACGTATTCGAAAGTTTCTTGGACGTCTTCAAACTTGCGAATGTCTTTTAATGTCTCTTAAACGGCTTCGAACCCCTCATCAATGTCTTTAAACGTATTATAAATTTCGTTACAGATCTCTTGAACGTCTTCGAAAGTCTCCGAAGGTCTTCGCACCTCTCATGAATGTCTTCAAACGTCTTATGAACGTTTTCGAAAGTCTCCGAAGGTCTTCGCACCTCTCATGAATGTCTTCAAACGTCGTATGAACGTTTTCGAAAGTCTCTTGAATGTCTCACCAAAATTTTCAAACGTCGTAGAAAGGCTCTTGAAACTTTTTGAACCCCTCATGCGTGTCTTCAAACGCCTTATGAATGTTTTCGAAGGTCTCTTAAATGGCTTCGAACGTCTTATGAATGTCTTCGGAAGTCTCTGGAACGTTTCACGAACGACTATCGAAAATCTTCGAATGCCTCGCAAACTTCCAACAAACGGCTCACGAACATCTAACGAACGTATACTGATGAATGTCTTCGATTATCATTGGGCGATTATATTAATTTATTTTCAATCAAAATCCATACAAAAAAAATGAGTTTCACATTCGAAAGTAATATTTTTTTCAGTTGCACAATCCGATAGCTGGTGATGCTGACATAACTAAGTACGGGGTGAGGAGAATAAAAAGTACATAATGTTACATTTATTTTATTTGCATGAATCTTTATGCTTCAGCCACCAATTACATATTTCTGATGCGATAAATCATTAACCGTGAGAGGGTCGTTACATCAAGACTCAGCGATGGTTAGTAAAGAAGATCACTATTGCAGTCATAATGGTATTTACAAAATCGAGAGTACCTATCGAACAAAATGTCGAAACTTTTTTGAAGTCCATATTCGAGTCATCTTGAGAAAAGAATCCTGAATTGAGATAAAGTTTAGCACTTGTGAGTTTGCATTCGGTGAATAATATAATGTCCCTTGCCATACATTATCTTTTTTACCAGTCTGCACCGCACCAATTTCATATTTTGGTTTCTCTAGTTGGGAGGCAGCTTTTACGGTCCATGAATGTTTCGTTGTGCTTTGAAGCGATGTACAGTCGTACAGATCCCAAGAGCGAAAACCCACATTCAAGTATCGCCCACTTTCCAATGATCGATGTACTGGTAATTTATTGATCTCATCTAATGTTATGTGGGGCATACGCCATTGTATCTTGAGTAATTAAACTTCTACCTCTAGTAGTTGATGATTACTGAATGCACAATTATTGCCATACCGCACAGTAGGAGAAAAGCCCAAAAACCTGGCCAAAACCTCAAATGACCTTTGACGGGAATGAAAATTGGCTTACAGGGGTTTTCAAGGTCGCTGATTACGAATCTGAAAGCCAAATTATCGTAAACAAAATGGCCGATCCAATATGGCTGACATGAATGTTAAAAAGTTGCCAGATGTCGACAAAAATTGGTATTTACGGGTTTTCATGGTCGCTGATTACGAATCCGCAAGCCAAATTATCGTAAAAAAAATGGCCGATCCAATATGGCCGACATGAACGTTAAAAAGTTACCAGATGTTGACAAAAATTGGTATATACGGGTTTTCAAGGTCGCTGATTACCAATCCGATATCTATTGTTTATAACTTGCAACAAAGAGCTTACAGCAAATTGTTATAAACAAAATGGCCGAGTATCCTGCTAAATAGATAAATGAATATATTTAAAAAAATGATCATAATAAAATAAACGTGAACAGTGTATTCTACGCAATTATTATTTTTATTTCCAAAATACATACGGAACGTTTCAAAAATAGAAAATTTTATTCTTAATCAAAATCGTAATCGGAGTCGGAGTCGGAGTCAGAATCATTATCCGAGTTTGTATCTATTACAACTCCCGGCACGGCTTCAATCTCGGCGCAAAATTCGTCTGCTGCAGCAGTCACTTTAGGAGCGATCAACATCGCTACAGCTTCCGGCGACAAACTCTTCAGCTTCTTCTGTGGTAGTCTTCTGACACTTGAAATGTACGGATCAGAAGTAACTAAGAGCCGATGAAAAACATCTTCCATAGTTTTAACCCTGGAACTTTTTCGCGCAAAATCTTCTCGATATCGTTTGATGTCTTTGTTTCGAGCTTCCTGAGCATCTTCGGATAATTGGCCGATTGGTAATAGAGCATGAGTTATTATCACTGGACCATGAATTAATAGTTTGTGCACCGAAGTAGGCATGGAGTACCAAGGGTATAATGCAACGGTCTTTCTTGCCGTTTCAATAGCATACTGTTCAAATCTTTCACAGTTTATCTCGTGGCCACACGATATAACTTGTAGGATTACGTACAAGCGTGTAATAACTTCTTCGTTGACCCCCGTTATCGCAGCGGAAACCGTCGAATTTTCAAAGAATCGCCGAGCTGTGTTGCCATCATTGCTGCTGCCGTATCCAGGCTTTGGGCGATCGATATTTAGACCCAATTGCTTCTTGAATCCTTCTTGAATGGCCCTCTTGCGTTCCTGGGTAATTTTTTTTTCTTCGGCACTTCGAGCTTGCCATTTTTTAATGCCGAGTTTGTAAGACACGTGTAAGCAATACTCGAAGCACCGTATCCACGCATGCAGCGTCGACAATCCGAACTTCAAATTTGTTTCATTGATTTCCCTTTGCAATACAGTGTCGATGGCATTAAAATCTTTGCTGGTTGCTCCACACAAATAGCACCGTTGAGCAGATTTCGTCAATGATACAGCGTTGCAAACTTTACCATCTATCATGGTGAACAACAACTTGTACATTACGGAGATTTCTTTTCCATCTATTACACTTTCGAATGGACGAAGTGACTTTATTCGTTCTTCAACAATTTGGACTTCATTAAGTGTTGACTCTGTGTCTTCGCGTAGAAACAGTAGTCTAAGCGGTCTACAAAATCGTGGAGACGAGGGTCTGGGGTTCTTCCAAACAACTATTTCTTCCTTCGATTGTTGATCATAACACACGAGTTGTAATGGCACGACTGAAGTAAAGAATACATGCGCATCAGATTTGCTGTCATCACTGAACGTCTGCTTATATTCACTTTGCCCAGAACTTCCATCGCAACCCCACTTGCAAATCAAGTCCATTTTACGAACATTATCTGGAGTCAATCTTTGAATGAGTACATTTTGGACGAGTAAAATACGTTCAACTGTATGATCTAATAGTGCCTGTAGTTGGACTTCTGCACTACTCTCTGTAATCCTGATTGCATCACGTGGTGGATAACAACGCTTTTTTGCTTTCATTACTTTTTCGTAAGACGGATATAGCTTACAGTTATTTTCCTTCCCTAATCTTCTCATTCCCTGGTAAGTACTCTTGGAGAATTTATATTCAATCATAGCGGAAAGTGCAGCCTCTTCGGATAAAGTAATTTCATCCGTTGCTGAGTAAGCTTTACGATACTTGGAAGCTCTTAAAGGACTCGTCATTGTTACGTCCTTAATAACTTTTGCGGCGTCGGATTGTCCTGAAGAGCGAAGGCTCATCTGAGTAGCGTATGCTAACTCGACCGAGTTGAACGATGTACGAATATCTTGGGTCTTCCTTCGTTTAGATCTTTCACTGGACATTGTAAACTCAAGGGACGGGCGGCCGCCCGTATTACCCGGGCTTGTTACTACAGTGTCTGTCGGTGCGGCAAAACATACCTGCTTGCTAAGCCATTCACCGTTATTCTTGAAAAATACACAGGATTTTCTGTGAGCTTGTTGCCACCTCGTTCTCATTTGATTGAAGAGTATCGAAAAAGTCTGTTTCGAGTCCTCAGGCACTACAACTGTACGTCCGGTGTCCTTGGAAATTTTTTCTACCATAAATTCGATCAAGGAAGCGAATTTATCGGATAAATGCTCGCTGATTATCAGAAATACTTCTTTCCTTGTCAGCACCAATTCTTTGTAACCGGATCCTGTAATAAAGAAATAAAATTGTAGAAAATTGGTGTTAAAGGAATAGATAAAATTTTCAATTAATACAAAAACTTGAACAATGTACATTATTTTACCAAATAAATAACCGCAATAATTGAAATAATTTTAAGAAAATTAGACAGAAAATATTGACATGGATTTGGTTAAAAGAAAGCTTTGCTTACTATATAATATATATATATTCAAATATTTTATTCGAATGTTATAACATTTCATTCATATTTAAGAAATTTTTATGTGGTTGATTTTAATATGTATATATATATATGCATACGTATATATCATAATTAAATCACAGAAAATTTATATATATATATATATATATATATATATATACATACATATATATTAAAATAATTTATTTCAAGCGTATAACAGCCGTCTTGTCCGTTATGATGCTACTTCACCCATTCTCAGGTAGAGGCGCAGCGGCTGCTCAATAGTGCCGCGTGCACGCTCGGCTACCGCACGATGCGAAAAAAATCATAACGGACAAGACGCACGTTTTCCGCAGGTAACTCTTGTAAATTTCGAAAGCTTATACATTAAACTAAAGGCCGAGACTAGGAGCTTTGCAAAATGTGACAAAATATATAACTTTTCGGACCGTTGAAAATATAAGTTTTCAAAATTATTCAATTTTATTTATGCCGAAGGCTATACTACATTTCAATCATTTATACATAAACTTTCGATTCAACCGATGTAAAAACATGTTCTACATACCTCCAGAAGTCGTATCCATGTTGCAGAATTGAAATTAAACCCGTCACTTTAAAGTTATGGGTTTTTGAAGTCAGCGTTATTTTCGTCTGTTCAGCGCGTGACACGTACACTCTTCACGAACACTCACTGCCAACTGACGCTGCGGCGCAGGTATACACTTAAAGGGCTGTCCCTTCCACAATAGAATGCAGTTACTAGTCCTCTACCTGAATGACTACTCAACTGACCCTATTTCGAAAATTTAATTTTTGGGGTTTTGGCCAGGTTTTTGGGCTTTTCTCCTACTGTGTACCGTGAAGGTATTAGAATTAACTCATGACGAGCATTAATTTTCGTAGAAAATGTATTTTATGTACAGCACTAGTTTTTCCAGTTCTGTCACAAACTATGATATGAAATCGGCGCTGTGATGTGATCGATAACATGATGGCGATTCATCATATGAAAAACACATGTGGTGATCAATAGTAAATACTTCATGATATTGATACATATCCTCTGCTACGTTCTTCGCATCAGTTTTTGCACACTCTCATCTTCTCTCTATAATTAGTAAAAAAAACACTCCAAGTAGGCATTTACAGTGAATGGATGTGTTACTTTCCGATTGGAGTTGATGATTTGGAGCCACTTATTGGTATCATCTGATAGTCGGATGGCACAGTGCTCTATTGCTCCATAATCGATCTCATGTGATTGCAGTTTATCCGTTGATCTAAAGTAATGCCGACACCGGTGAAATAATAGATTGTTGTTTAATTCCTCTAGCACATATGACGATATAGTAATTGTGTTAACTTCTTACACGGATGGCCTACATATATTTTTTAATGGTTGTCTCTGTTCTGCGCTCACGAGGCTTGACAGGTTCTTTATCTATGTGATATGTCATACATTGTTATCTTCGGTATCTTGTATGAATAGCAAATGGATATGCTTTTCTTCTTTTTATGTTGAGCCACGCGTATCAGAGCAATGTCTTCTTCGGTGGTACACACGTTAATGGATATATTGTTTTGAAGCACAATTTTTTTTTTATTTGACCTATAATTTTTGGGATTCCAATATTCGATAGATTCAATACCGTTGAATAATGCATGTAAGAAGATCCGTGGTCACTGTTTCGTTCAGCTGGGTGTAAAGCTGTGACTGTCATCCATGCGAAACGTGTATTATCTCTTGATTGCATATTAATCGCAGCCCTCATAATCATTATTTCCCGTGGCAATGAGATATAACATTTAACGCGTATTGATTTATACTTATTTACATTTATTGTAAGATTACGTATTTTTTGTAAAGCTCAACCAATTTCACGTTGTTGAAATTCATCGAGCAGAAATTAAAGTATAGACCATCACGCGTTCAAGTCGAGTTCTCGCCACATTAACCCATCACCGCTGTGTCCTGCACGCATGCATATAGAATGCCTGTACATGGAATACTTCAATCCTTCCAGATGCGGTATTTGGCCTATCAATGACTATTGATGTTTCGTTGATAATCGTTAGCGCTTAATTCGGCTTTGCGTTTTCAGTACTTCGATGTACTCGACGATCTGTATCTTCCACACAGCAAAGTCGTCGATCGAACTTAAGAGCGTGGCTTGGTTGTGCAAGATTTCTTCTGATGGTTCATTGTTGTTCTCCATATTAACGAGTTGAAAAGTCTTGCCCGAGAGATATGTGAACTCACTGCTTCATTCGAAGTGTGGCCACTTTTGAGCGCTGCCGACGATTAAAAATGGTCTCCCATCAGAAAATATTTTTATCGTTCCCTTCTAGCCCGGAAAATGTAATAGAATCACCTCCACCAGAGTTTTTTAATATCACGCTGATATCTTTGAACGTGGAAAGCATGAAAAATAAATACATACGCAGAACGAGCCGATCGGGGTTCAACGGGAGCAAAAAAGAAAAGTATTTTTGTGAGTATTCCAGACCGCGAGTGCATCTATGCTCAAATGGTGCATGCAGTGGGATCAGCGGTCGAAGCGTAAAAAAAAAATGCTCCAGCCATAGATCCACAAAGTTGATCGTTTTGTAATAAATACCTCGTTTTCGTATGTGTTTTGGATAGCCAAGACATTACTTGAGCGGAATGTTATTTTTTCAATATGTTCCCTATGCTCAGAGGCTGGCTTCGAACGTCGACGAACAAAAAGAAAATGTCTTTAGAATATGGCTGATTTGGTAAGAACTGTACAGCCTCAAGTGTCACTTGAATAGGTTTGATGTTGCTCTGCGAAGAGCGCTATGATTCGTGACAGGCTGGACTTCATACATACTGGAACACGTGGCAATATATATTAAAAACTCTAAGATGCTCTTTATAATACGCCAGTTCAGTCTCCATGACCTAGACGCTGTTCTGTAGAGTTCGCGAAAGTCAATGATTGGCGAGCCTGGCCAGCTTTCACCTCTACGAGTGCACACTTTTCTGGACAGCAGATGCCTACCCCTACAGGGATAGTTAAAGAAAAAAAAAACTTTTCGTTTATCTCCTGGCCAGGATGCACCATCTTGCAAGGTTTTTTTCTACAATAAGCCCCCACCCTACTATAAGCCTATGAGGATCCAAAAATCGAAATCCGAAGAAGGATCGGAACGGCAGTTTTCGCCATTCCAGTCTTCAACCTCCGAGGTGTCCTTGTGGAAGAGTCGGAAAACGGAAAATCAGTTAAGAAAATTGTCGAACCAAATTGAAGTGATCGATCTCGTCGATGATGAGATGGAGGTTGTCGTGAATATCGCCCATGACGACGAAGTGGAAGTTGGGGTAGACGAAGACGTTATTGATGTCGCCGATGATGACGATGATGAGTGCGCGGACATTGGAGTGCTTGCACATGATGACCTGGAACTGGCCGAGATGGACAGTGATACGGAATCATTTGATAGTGGATTGGGTGATGCCTCAGATAAGGGAGTCCATTATGTGCGTGAAATCATAGTGGACCAGCAGCAAATAAATCGATTGAACCGGGGCGTCATGGGCTGTGTGAACTACGAATATCTCACCGAAAATGATCGGGCGAAATTTTGCGTGCTGTGATACTTTGATATGCGGGGCGCGGTTGAACGCGAACGGTTTAACAACATCCAGGGGATATTTTGTAACAACTGCAGCGGGCCGACTCACCAAGTTTCAATGCGCGACACGTGCCCCACCTGCCTGAACTTATACTTGGTCGATGGTGCGTATTATCTTTAGTATGATTCAAAATATGATTATGTTTGGTAGGTTAATAAGATACATGATTTGTTATGTTCCAGGATAATGTATCCGCTGCGGATATTTAAAATAAAATAATTTGAAACAATGAAAAACAGGCAAACACACACACACACACACACACACACACACACCAAAGATGTTATGTATAATATATATTATGCAAGGCCATTGTTCAATTTAATTATTAATAAACTATTGTTTTATTGTCATTTAATTTGAAGCATTTTTTTTACCCCACCCCCCTTCGTTCTACACACACACACACACACACACACACACACACACACACACACACACACACACACACACACACACGCACGCACGGACACACACACACACACACAGACGCACGCACGCACGCACGCACGCACGCACGCACGCACGCACGCCCGCACGCACGCACGCACGCACGCACGCACGCACGCACGCACGCACGCACGCACGCACGCAAAACACTCATAGCCGCCGGCTTCTCCCTCCCGCCAGTTGCTTCACGGACCACATGGCCCCCCTCCACAGAGGCCCCTCTGTGACATCACACGCGGCCGGCGACGCCTCCCCCCCCTCCGCCGTACCGTCGCAGTTGACTTCCTCGCGCTGGAGCTCCCCCCGCCCCGCTCCCCCCTGAGATCTCACACATTTATCTAAGTTGTTTTTTTTATATATATATAAACTCCTGTGAATAGTCTAGACAAAAATGCTCCGCTTACATCTATAATTTTGATAATAAATTATCAGATTTTATGGATTTGCAAGGACCCGCGACTCTATGATGCCCCCTCCCCCACAGAGTCGACAGCGGCTTCCCCCTCTCGCCCGCGGGTCCAGCTATCGCCTGGAAGACATCGTCACCAAAAACTAGCCTCCCCACTCTCTAATACCCCTCCCTTTTCCCTCCGCCGGAAACCCGCACTCGGCTGCCGCATGCAGGATCCCCCCCCCCCCGCCATGCATACCGCGGCTTCCCCGCGCTCGACTCCCCCGCCCCGCCCGCCCTGAGATCCCTGAGTTAGAATCGGCCTAGCTCTTCTACTCTTGTTGCTATCAGGCGAGAAAGTTACTACCAATAGGGTTAGTGCCCCTGGTAATAATCGAGGTTTTTCGGGCAGTGCGATGGTAAGTGCAGACAGGTAAGCGCCTGGCTATTAAGCGATATTGTGGGTTAGAGCCCACATACGCATGCACTCGCACGAAAATAGTCCTATTCACTGCCTGCCCTCTTATAGGTATAATATTATGCCATGCGGGCGCGGGTTAGAGCCCGTTTTTTGTAACTTGTAACCCGTAACTTGTTGGCAAGGAGACTCTTGCCTATCGGTGTGAACCTTTCCAGGGCTGTTTTCTAAAAAAAAATTAAAAGACGTATATACTTACGATTTTGATTTCGTGAAAAATATTCCTCCGAGTCGGTGCTGTGTCTCCCGTGGCGACATTTATTTCTCTTTTGTTTCTTCTTCTTCTTGCTTTTCTCCTCAAGCCTTTTCAATCTTTCCTCGATACTAAATCGATTTTTTTTCCTCGAGAATGATCCGAGGAATATTCCTCGGCGGAATATTCGTCCCTCTTCTGTTTTGGGGACATCTTCTTACAGGCTTAATCTTTTAAAACACAACATGGCTTATCGGCACAAAGCGATAGAATGAGGCTTGACGGGCTGCATCCGGAAGGGATGCCACGACCGTTCCTTTTTTTTAGATATATATTCTATGAAATTGTGGCGACATCGGTAGGAAGTGGGGGTACTACACAGTTGATCTCGAGGAAGAGGCGCAAAATACAATTACTTCATACACTGCCGAATCAAAATATTGAATGTCAATAGGATCTATTTAAACGAAATAGATTTTTTCGTTGTCTTACGGCCTACTACGATCCAATTTGTTTCGCTTAAGTGGTATGGTATAGAGCCGTCGTTCGTGCTATTATAGGTGAGACCGATTACGTTTCAAAAATAGGTCTAATGGTTTTTGAGATTGCGACCGCGAATCCGGTGCCGTAATTTTGAAAAAGTAAAAAAAGTACATCGAGTCGTAGGAAATGCCCTTGAAAAAATTGTTGTTTGTTTTACTTTAATGGAAATAAAAATTGTACTAAAAAATAATTATTATTTGTTGGTATTCAGACAATGGTTTTCTTATATTTTTCTATTAATCAGTTGTACAAAAAAATGCATTTATTTATAAAATAACCAAGTACAATTTATGTAAATAGTATTATGCAAGTGTACACGAAATGTTGGACACAATATTGTTAAGCCTCAGAAGTAATCTTATTACAAATGTTTTATTTTTATTTAAAAAATCACATTATTATAACAAAAAATTGATATCACCATTATAGACAAATATAACGTACGTACCACCCTAGTACATTGGGAATGCTGTACAACCTGTTGGCGTGTATGGTTAAGAAGGAAAGGCTCGGAAAGATATATTATTTTATAGGGGCGTGCGGGTAGCAGAATTGGTCGGGTCGGGTAATTAGACTATGATTCGGATCGAGTGTCCGAATTTTTCGGGTACCCGAGTCTGTCGGGTACCAGTGATCGGACGGGTATACTCGAACTTTATCGAGTACCCAAGTTTTTCGAGTACTCGTCTCACATCGGGTACTCGATAAGCCGTGTTGCCGGAACAACATTTCAAATTTCGTTTCATAGTAGATAGTGCCACGAAAACGGATGAAATAGACTCCAGCTTTATGTTCTCTACCCTTCGCCGATAGGTTGGAGTTCATAAGAAATACAAATAATGGATTCAATAATTTTACAATTTTTGTTATGTGTACATTTCCAATTTTGTCTGGCACACTTCTTTTGAGACACTTGCTTTTTAGGAAATATCGAGATATTTGAATATCGACAAACTGAATAAAAGCAAGATTCTTCGTCGAACTTTCATTCACTCTGTCTAGTGCTAAGTGGTAATTTCGGCGATTTATTTTTCTTAATTTTATTTCTTTTCATTTTTTTTCAGCAAAAACTTGTTCTTGAAACGCTTATATCTCTGAAACTAATCAAGATATTTTCAATTTAAAAACGTCAAATAGAAGCTACATTCTTCTCGCTTCGAATGAACGCAGGGCGTTGATTCTTGGTCTTTTTGGGTTTTTTTCTCAATTTAAAACCCACGTTAAAAAATTTAAAACTTTAAAGCGTTTGTCCGAACAGAAGATATTAATTGTAATTTTTTTCCTTTCGCATACTTTTTAGTGATGCCAAATGGCAACTTTCCCGCGCCATTACGATACGATCCGCCAAAATTAACCGTTTTTCACTCCGGCCTAACAGACGCACACACACGCACACACGTACGTACACGCACACACAGAATAGAAAAGTGAGACGCAAAAAGATTTTTACAGTATTATCATTTATTCGTTTTATCGCCTTCTTCGAGTTTTCGTTTCCTTCCATTATTTGATCGATACACTTAGATAAAAAATAAATATAAATATAAATAATAGATACGCATCTCCGAGTCGTTTACGAATATTCGAAGTTTACGAATATCCGAAGTTTAAGAGTACTCGACGCTTACGAGTACCCAAAATTTGAAAGTACCCGATGACCAAATTCGGGTACCCGATGGTGGTGGGTAATGCAAAAACGTAACCTGTCGGGGACCCGACCCGACCCGAACATCGGGTACCCGAGTGAATCGAGAACCCGCACATCCCTAGCAAATATGATTGCTGCATACTCGCTGCAAAAAACAACGGTAAAAATTACGCAAAAATAATTGTTTAGTGTCACGTCCGGATGGGACGTGGGCATATATTTTTCGATTCCCTCCTTTTTTGCCTACGACAAGCGCAATAGCACGGGATGAGGGTAAAAAGGGGTAGTGCTTGGAATGAGTTGAAATTAGGAAATCATGCAGTGATTTGGGATCGAGAAATAATCCGACAAATTTGTACAAACTTAACTATAGGTTTATTACAAATAAGTGATCGGATGAATAAGGTGGTTTATACAGAAAAATTGGCGATGCAAAAAGTAACTATAAAGTCGGGGGAACAATCGGATTAACATAAAATGAAATTTGTTGCTTACAGTGGTCGCTGTGTTTGTGAGTGTATCGGTCTGTAGGTACGCTCGCTCGCAAAGATATCGGTTGACGCTCGCAGATAAGGGCCTCGTTGACGGACGCCACGATCAGCGTTCGGAAAGCGGTCACCAGCACCAGACTTTTGGGCCGCTGAGAGTGTTTATGTATATGCGCGTAGAAAAATAGCACTTGAACTGTTTTATGGACTCGAGGCCGCGAGAGTCGACTAAACTTTTATACCATGGTTCGGTCAAAACCCGAAGATGTATAATATTCGAAACTCTATGATACCGGTTCTACACTTCGAATTCTGTCAGAACAAGATTAAGAAGTGAAGTTAATTTTGATTGAAGATTTCGCGAGACTGAGATCTGTATTTGATGGCGACTGTCGGGAGACTGACTTCAGGAAGGAAGTCTTTCTTGATATAAAAATTAGGAGAGGTTCAGTAGTGGGAGAAGGAAGGTGGGAGAGTGTGGTCTTGATCATCTAGTTCTTTAGGGATTGGACCATTGGTCGTGATATGGTGTGCGAATACTTTACAGATTCGTTAGGCACGTGCGTGGCCTTATTTCAGGGCATCGGTTCTGACTAATATGCGTATGAAGAGAAGGAGACCTTTGTCTCGTCTTTCGGCGAAAAAGCGCATGGGATATAGAGTTCGATATCAGAGACCTAAGCATTCGGATGGTTTGTGTTATGTCGATTTATGGCTATGGTGACTTCTCATATCGAGAGGTTTGTATATCGGACTACGCTGCGAGACCGGATGTCTTATTATTTAGTCGGAGTTATAAGCTCGTCGGAGCCGTCTAGTTTATGTTATGTTTAAATAATCTGGGGTCGAGGCTTTCTTGGTTCTCATGCAGTTGGGCCGGCGTAGAATTTTTGGAGTCTGTTGATCGAGGTGATGGTTGGTTTTTCGTTGGACAGCTTTTCTTGGAATATTCGCCTGAGATCTTGTTCTTCTTGACAGCCAATGGTATAGGAAAAGTCGATAGCTGACGGTGCTGCTATCATGCGTATATCGCTGTGGGTTGAATGTGCGTGCGAAACGACGCACGTTCCTTTTTACGCGGTTATTCGTCTTATTCTTAGATTTATCCATTTAATAATAAGCTTATAACGGCAAATGAGGATATTGGGAATAACCGAGAGAAGGCACACTCGCTAGGATGTAACACCTCCCCGGTTTAAGATTGAGCGTCCCGCTCAATTATTATGAATGTTTCGAAGGTTATCTCAATATCGTCATCAGCCTATTCTTGAGTGGTTGTGGTGTCGGTAGGTACAATCTTTGGATTAGAGTCTTATGTAGGCTATAGTGGAAGGAAAGAATGTGTGTCTTATTATTGTATATATAGATCTTTGTATGAGAATATTTTCGGTTATCGTATTTATATCTAGATCTTTATGCAAGGAAGTTTTCTTTCTTCTCCGTTTTTTTAAAAATAATTATGAATATAATTTTTTTTTTATTTTGCGCTGAAAAGTATGAGTACAAGTTTTCTCCTTTTTGGTTTTCCTCCTGCATAGATGCTTATTTACTTATTTTACCCTATCTCTTACTTGACGAGGCTAAAAGAACGACGACGAAAAAAAAAAAATTATTAGCATGATCAGAATTATCTTAAATCTCCTCGTGCGAATTTAAGAGAAGGAATGAGGTTTGGAGGATTGATTGTTTTCTGGATGATCGGAGAGGACAGAGTACAGATCATGTGTTGCAGTGTTTATATTGGCCCTCTGGTTCAGCTGGAGAGGCCAACACGAGTTGATGAGGTTTTTGACCAGTCACTGCATCCGTTGACGTTTTCTTCTTGGGTTGTTTAGCCAGGTGCGTCAGGAGGTATGTAGCCGAGTCTCATACTGCACCGACGAGATAACTTGACCAGCCCTCCACATGGTGTAGGCTGTATGCATGGATCGCCGTATCTACGAGGATCTTGGTCGCTCGTACGACGAGTGAGATTCGGGTGAAACCAGCACTTGCTGTACCGAATTGAATGAATTTTCCAAGTGCGATTCCAGATGGATTCCGCTTGGTGTTATAGATGGTTGTTATCGAGGAGATTTAACAACTTGTCCTCCGGATTGGTAGTGTTCTCACCACTGATGCCCCGTGTCATGTTGTTTACGACAGCGGGTTTCTCCACGGGAAACATTACGCGATATCGTACGTTGTCGATATCTTCTTTGGAGTACATCGCACAGGATGCTGATGATGTTAGGTTGATATATCGCCGAGTAGACTTCGTCGTCGATTTCGTGATTGCAGGTGGTGTGGCTTTGACCAGAACAGGGATGAACTTGTACGAAGTGTCTCCGAAAAGGTAATATGGAGGAAGTAAGGAATTGCAGGTCGTTTGAGTTTCTCTTTTGGTAATTGGTTATATGTGAGTTCGAGGAGTAAGGAGATATTTTTCGTTTCCACGAGCGACAGGAGGTTGATCGTAAAATTCTTTTAACCTGATCAGATTTCCTTGTTTTGTTATACGATGAATAATGTGTATATTTCGTCAGAAAGTACGGCTATATATAGCCGACTTGTAACTCGGCTCTTTCCTTATATTGTATACAATACGTCCGATGCTTAGATCGCTAATAACAAATTGTTTTGGATCATTTGGTGCTCTTTGCTACACTGTTGCGTATGCATATCGTAATATAATGATTTTCTAATGTAATATAATAACTATTTGTATGATTTTCGAATTCATGTAGGTGATTATATCTAGGTTTGCGACTGGAAATCATTGTTGAATTGAGAAACAGTTTGACGTGTTTTGAATATGAATCATTTCCAGTGTTCTGTATTGGATACTGTAACTAGAAATTTTGATCTAGTTCTCTGGTTGCAAGTGCAAAGGTGATATCGTTAGACGATAATGATTGATAACAGCCATCTGAAAAACAGGATAATTATTATTATTACTTATTTAATTAGGATTAAAGTCAGATTCGTCGACACGAGTCGACTTGGGTTTCCTATTGGGTTTGGTTTCAACGTTAATGTGAGAATGTCGCAGACGATTTTCATGAACTACTCGCGTTTTATTGTTGCATTGAATTTTTACGTTGCCCTTTGCAAATTTTTCTAAGACCTTATGCGGTCCAGTGTATTGATCTCCGAGTTTACCAGGTTTAGGACCCTTTTGTAGGTAGACAAAGTCTCCTACTTTGAAATTTTTTGGATTCGCGTTTCTGTCATAATATTTTTTTGAGCGTTTTTTGGACGAGATCAAATTTTCGTAAGTGATGTTTCTGATTCCGTTTATACGTGTGATCAATTCAATTAAATAACCGCGATATGTTGGTAGCTGATCTGATTCCCGAAGCGGTTCGCTTGATGGGACTCTTGCAACTTTGCCGAAGACTACCTCATAGGGAGTGTACTTCATGCTTTCGTGAACGCTAGTATTGTACGGGGGCATTGCCAATTCTAGCCATTGATCCCACTCGTTATCCTTATCTGTGTATTGCTTCAAAAATTCGGCTAATACGTGGTGAGATCTTTCGAGGGCACCATTGGACTGCGGGTGGAACGCCGTTGTCCTATATCGCTTAATTCGGAAACGTTTTGCGACCCTTCTCATGAGACCACTCAAAAAATTGCTCCCTTGGTCTGTTAATAGCGCTTTTGGCGCACCGAAAACGCAAATGAATCTTTTTATGAATGCATCAGCGACCGTAGTCGCCAGTGCATTTGGAAGCGGGATCGCAACACAATATTTTGAGAGGTGGTCTTGGATCGTGAGAATATACTCGTTTTGGTTTGACGTGCGTTGCATAGGTCCAACAATATCCATTGATATTTTTTCAAAAATGGTTCCCGGAGTGTCCGTTATTATCATCGGTTGTTTGGTTTTGACTCGGACCAATTTCTTTAATTGACATTCTAAGCATTGCTGCACTCTTCTTTGGATGTCTGACTTCAAATCTTCCCAGAAATATTCGCGCTTGATTCCATTGTACGTTTTTGAAACACCCTTGTGTCCTCCAATTGGGGACTTATGCATTTCATAAAAAATCGAATCTCGTTTTTCGATTGGCACGTACTGTAGAGTTCCCAGACAAATGATTATTTTTACTCGACTATTCTTAAAGGATTCTTTTATTATGTTCATGATGTCGTTTGGCAAATACTCCATGATTCAAGTTTGAGGATTTCGCAAAGATCTCGCAATTCCTTTACGCTTTCTTTAATGTTCTCTGATACGAACGATAATGATCCTGAATACTCGCCTTTGATAACGAGGGCGATGTGATATTTTTTTCCAACCTTTTTGCTGTAAGCTTGGCCAACCGTCAAATTCTTCCAGAGGGGAAGCTTGTTTAATTTTAACAGCTTTTATGCTCCAGAGTCACATGGTTTGCCAGCTGAATCGACAAAATAAACTAGGTGATCGTTTCGAAAATGGAAGAATTCCTTAGTCGTAATGCAATTAGCGATTTGAAATTCTGATATTTTTCTTTCCTCTGTGGGAGGGATCTCGTCTTCAGAAAGTTCTGAATTGAGAGAGCTGAAATCTGAATTTGTCGAATTATCGGAATTGGAATCGGTGGAGGTTTTGGAGTGAGAGATAGGAGGTGCTTTGTGCTGGTTCGGGCATTCTTAGGTCGGGTGACGCGTGCGGGTCTTATTACCTCGGCCTCCGTCTCATCGTCACTACTCTCCTCGTAGTTCACGGCCTTGCGAGGTCGTCGTGTACGATGCTGAGACGCGGAGCGTGCGTCGGCCTTCTCGAGAGCAGGCGCATCGGCACTCGACATACTAACGTCATCGAGCGTTTCATTTGCTTGTATTATTGTATCCGGATCAAATAGTACAGTCTCCCTTGCCTGAGCACGGGTGACTACATTTATTTTTTCGGATTCCGGAAATGGATGGATTTCGACCCGTGTCGTGATTTGAATGGGAGTAGCACCTTCTTCTTCACTACTACTGGATTTCGTTTTTGAACGAGTTATCTTCTTTGGCGCGTTTTTGAATTTTTTTATTTCTTTGTGATTGCAATGGGCGGCTATTTTGGACTCTTCTGGTTGTTCGATTGGATTACGCGACAATGCATCAGCGTTTGAATTTAGTGTGCCCGGTTTGTATACGACATCGTAATCGTATTCGGACAGCTTGAGTCGCCATTTGAGAACGCGGGCGTTCGCGTCTTTGGCGGTCTTGAACCAAACCAAAGGTTTGTGATCCGTTACAAGCGTGAATTTCCTACCATAGATGTACGGTCGGAAGGCTTTTACGCTATAAATGATGGCCATTGCTTCTTTTTCGTACGTGTCGTACCGAAGGGACGCTCCGCGCAGTACGCACGACGTATAAGCTATCGGTTTGTCTTTTCCTATTTCTCCTTGTGATAAGACTCCGCGTAAGGCGTAGCCAGAAGCATCCGTTGTTATAATAAACGGTTTTTCGAAATCGGGGTATTGGAGAATAGGAGCTTCGCATAATTTATCTCTTAGGATATCGAAAGCTTTTTGCTCTTCGTCAGTCCATTTGAAGTCAACCTTGTCCTCTAAGAGGCGAATTAGCGGTTTCGCGATTTTGGAGAAGTCTTTGATAAACCTACGATAGTAACCCGTTAGGCCCAAAAATTGGCGAATATTTTTGACATTTTTGGGTACGGGAAAATCTTTGACGGCTGAGAGTTTGCTCGGGTCTGGTTTAAGTCCGTCTTTACCGATTATGTGTCCTAGGTACCTGACTTCTGGTCGAAGAAATTCGCATTTATCCGGTTGTAATTGGAGATTGGCTTTGCGCAATCGTTCCATCAGTTCGTGAATCTTTTTACCGTGCTCCTCTAGGTTCCTGGCATACACTACGATATCGTCGAGATAAACAAAGAGGGATACTCCTTGGATTCCACTCAATACGATATCCATTAAGCGCTGGAAGGTTGCCGGGGCATTTTTAAGCCCGAATGGCATTCTTGAAAATTCGTAGTGCCCATGTGGGGTAGAGAAAGCGGTTTTCGATTTATCTTCATGATTCATTTCGATCTGGTGGAAACCGGATGCTAAATCGAACACTGAAAAATAATTCGCGCGTCCCAACTGATCAAGAATATCTGTGATGTTGGGTAGCGGATATGAGTCACCGATTGTTTTTTCGTTCAAAGCACGAAAGTCAATTACCATTCGCCAACGTTTGTTACCGTTGGCGTCTGGTTTTTTCGGGACTATCCAGACGGGACTGTTGTTTGGAGATTCCGAGTGGCTTATGACTCTTGTTTCTAGTAGCTCGTCCACTTGACGCTGGACTTCGCCCTCGAGCGCTTGGGGGAACCGATACTGTTTAGTGTTTATCGGCAGGTCGTCGACCGTTGGGATCTTATGTCGAAGGACATGTGTGGCTTCTAGAGGTTCGCCCTTTACATGGAATCTGTCTGAATATTGATCGATTATTTTTTCGACATGTTCTAATTCGATTTTTGCAAGGTGGTCGAGTCGCAAGAGACTTTTTATTATTTTTGAGCGCTCTGAATTATTTTTCTTTATACGCGATGTTGATTCAAAAGCAGGAATGCAGATCACGTTTTGACTCGATTTTTTACTTTTATTTCGATTTATTTTATTGTTTAACTGTTCGTTACGATTGACCTCGATTTTTGGATTTTCGACCGATTTTATTTTTGAGTTTTTATTTTTGTCTGCCTTTGATTTTTTGCCTGAAATTTGACTGAAATTTTTATTTTGCTTGATGTTGATTCTCGTTCTTTCCTCGCTACAAGACTTGTTAATTGATTCGACATTTATCATCGAAATTTTAGAATTGGCCACTTTCGGGCTCTGGATCGGCGCAATTATCGTGAAATTTACGCTTGAATTAGGAGGGTCACGAGGGATTGAACGAGAATTTGAAACTGTCGTACAGTCTGAACTGGGAGTATTTTCTGACAGGTCTTCGATAGCGTCGAATTCCTGCAGCTCCACAACTGGAACGATCAGTTTGACAGCGTCATTTGTGGTATTATAAACCTTCAAATGAGCCTTTCCGTCGATGTTTGTCACCAGGCAATCGCCGGCGTATACACCTTGACGGATTTTCAAAGGCGAGAGGTATCCCTCTTTTATTATACTGTCTTTTACCTTCACGAAGAAGGGAGTTTCCGAACGCGCGGGGATTTCTATCACCTCGTCGGGTTCGGTTTTTTTTCGAAAGGCCATGATTTATCCCCACACTCGAGACATTCCGTGCGGTAATTGATATTGGACTTGGTTTCATAAAAATATGTAGACCCCAGCAGACCGGGGTAGGGAAGCGGCACATTGTCGGGTATGATGTGAAATCGCGATTCGGAGTCGAATACGCGAAGTAGCACGCTCCCTAGTCCAAAGACCGGTAATTCGGATATGCCTGTTAATTTAATGACATCTTCTTCGTTGATGTCTACCATATTTTTTGTATATGCCTTTTTTATCAAATTGGGGATGGCACCGCTATCTAATAGCATCGAAATTGCCCCTTTTTCCGGTAATACTCCGATACATACCGAGGGCAATGTGTTGAAATTTTCGGACTTTATTGCGTAGGTCGGATAGTTTCGTTCGGCTCCCCGAGAGAGACGGCGTTCGCTTGACGCGTTTGAGTGGGCGGCCCGCTCGGTGCGTCTGTCCGAGGGGCACTCGGCCCGTTTCCCGACTGATTACGTGAATTATTATAATCGCGAGCACGACAGTTTTCGATAGTGTGCCCGACCTTTTTGCAATAACGACAAGATGCCGGATTAGAATTCGGAGGATTGTTTCTAAATTTAAAACATCGATCCGTGGTATGACCCTGCTTATGACAGAGTGGGCATTGAGGACCGGGTGAGCGGTGTGATTGATTGCCAGACGATTTGAAAGATTTTTGGTTAACGTAGCAATTTTTCGCGGTGTGACCGGGTTTATCGCAAATTTGACACGTGACCGATTTTTGAGCGATTTGATTATTTCCACATTGATCGGCTTTGTGACCTTTACTGTTGCATTTTTGGCATGTGATTGCCGCAAATCGGCAAGCTTCGCTCGAATGATCGTCCTTTTTACAGATGCTACAGGTTTTTACCGATTTGTTCGGAACAGATCTAATAGAGGACGAGAAAAGTTCCTTACGGGCTTCGAGGTCGCGTTCGATTTCAATCGCATGATCTATAGCGGTCGAGATATCGTTGCACCGAGGGAGACGCTGCTCTATCTCCAGTCTTAGCCCGCGTTTGAAACACGATAGGAAATAGCCGTCTAATGTTTTTCTGTGAGCGGCACTTTCCGTGCCGTTTTGGGATGTTGGTTGGGCGTCGAGTATTTCCCTAGCTTTATCCCTAATTGCAGTGGAAAAATCTATCACGGTTTCACCGCTTCCTTGAAAAATGTGACTGAGTTCTCCCAACAGTTTTGTTTGGAGCATATAGTTTCTTTAAAAATTGCAGAAGAGATTCTACTGTTTCGAACGTGGACGACCGGATGACCTTCTTAGCCTGACCCTTTAGTTTGTTTCGAATTACTCTCACAAACCGTGCTTTGGATCCGGGCGGAAGCGACGCCAATGCGTCTTCGCATCCGGCTACAAAATCTGAGAAGGAGCTACCTTTCCCATCAAAATCCGGGACCATTTCGATAGCTTCCCTTAAAGATACGTAAGCGAGTGACTGATTTGTACCTAGCGCCATGTCTGTTGTGTTTTCGTTATCGATTTTTTGGGGTAATTCTAATTTTTTTAATGGTCGTTTCTTAGGTTCGAGACCGGTTAGCAATTGAGCGTCAGAACTCCTCAAAGAATAACCCGATGGTTCACCTAAGTCATCAGTGATATTTAAATTCAATGAACTAGCTGTTGATTCGTCCCCGGACATTGAATCAATCGGCACATTCCCTTTTTAATATCCCGGACGAGCCTGGGCATATATTTTTCGATTCCCTCCTTTTTTGCCTACGACAAGCGCAATAGCACGGGATGAGGGTAAAAAGGGGTAGTGCTTGGAATGAGTTGAAATTAGGAAATCATGCAGTGATTTGGTATCGAGAAATAATCCGACAAATTTGTACAAACTTAACTATAGGTTTATTACAAATAAGTGATCGGATAAATAAGGTGGTTTATACAGAAAAATTGACGATGCAAAAATAACTATAAAGTCGGGGGAACAATCGGATTAACATAAAATGAAATTTGTTGCTTACAGTGGTCGCTGTGTTTGTGAGTGTATCGGTCTGTAGGTACGCTCGCTCGCAAAGATATCGGTTGACGCTCGCAGATAAGGGCCTCGTTGACGGACGCCACGCTCAGCGTTCGGAAAGCGGTCACCAGCACCAGACTTTTGGGCCGCTGAGAGTGTTTATGTATATGCGCGTAGAAAAATAGCACTTGAACTGTTTTATGGACTCGAGGCCGCGAGAGTCGACTAAACTTTTATACGATGGTTCGGTCAAAACCCGAAGATGTATAATATTCGAAACTCTATGATACCGGTTCTACACTTCGAATTCTGTCAGAACAAGATTAAGAAGTGAAGTTAATTTTGATTGAAGATTTCGCGAGACTGAGATCTGTATTTGATGGCGACTGTCGGGAGACTGACTTCAGGAAGGAAGTCTTTCTTAATATAAAAATTAGGAGAGGTTCAGTAGTGGGAGAAGGAAGGTGGGAGAGTGTGGTCTTGATCATCTAGTTCTTTAGGGATTGGACCATTGGTCGTGAAATGGTGTGCGAATACTTTACAGATTCGTTAGGCACGTGCGTGGCCTTATTTCAGAGCATCGATTCTGACTAATATGCGTATGAAGAGAAGGAGACCTTTGTCTCGTGTTTCGGCGAAAAAGCGCATGGTATATAGAGTTCGATATCAGAGACCTAAGCATTCGGATGGTTTGTGTTATGTCGATTTATGGCTATGGTGACTTCTCATATAGAGAGGTTTGTATATCGGACTACGCTGCGACACCGGATGTCTTATTATTTAGTCGGAGTTATAAGCTCGTCGGAGCCGTCTAGTTTATGTTATGTTTAAGTAATCTGGGGTCGAGGCTTTCTTGGTTCTCATGCAGTTGGGCCGGCGTAGAATTTTTGGAGTCTGTTGATCGAGGTGATGGTTGGTTTTTCGTTGGAAAGCTTTTCTTGGAATATTCGCCTGAGATCTTGTTCTTGTTGACAGCCAATGGTATACGAAAAGTCGATAGCTGACGGTGCTGCTGTCATGCGTATATCGCTGTGGGTTGAATGTGCGTGCGAAACGTACGCACGTTCCTTTTTACGCGGTTATTCGTCTTATTCTTAGATTTATCCATTTAATAATAAGCTTATAACGGCAAATGAGGATATTGGGAATAACCGAGAGAAGGCACACTCGCTAGGATGTATCATTAGACAATTATTTCTGAATTTATTCTCGATCACGGGAATGATTGGTAAATACGGTAGTTTCTATCCCTCTCAGCAATTATGATTGCTGCTCACGCGCTGCGGAAAGCAACCGTAAAAATGACGCAAAAATAATTGTTTAAACAATTATTTTTGCATTTATTCTCGATCGCAAATGTAATCGGTAGATCTGGTATTTTTTATACCTCTCAGCAAATATTATTGCTGCTTACGCGCTGCAAAAACAAATGGTAAAAATGAGGCAAACATAATGGGTAAACAAATTATTTTTGCATTTATTCTCGATCACGGGTATGATTGGTAGATGCGGTACTTTCTTTACCTCTCAGCAAATATGATTGCTGCTTGCGCGCTGCAATAAACAACGGTATTATTTATATTTATTTTTATTTTTTATCTAGGTTTATCGATCAAATAATGGGAGGAAACGAAAACTCGAAAAAGGCGATAAAACCAATAAATGATAGTACTCTAAAAATCTTTTTTCGTCTGACTTTTCTATTCTGTGTGTGCGTGTACGTACGTGTGTGCATGTATGTGTGTGCGTCTGTTAGGCCAGAGTGAAAAACGGTCAATTTTGGCGGATCGTATGATAATAGCGCGGGAAAGTAGCGTTTCGGCATCCCTAAAAAGTATGCGAAAGGAAAAAAATTACAATAAATATCTTCTGTTCCGGCCAACGCCGTAAAGTTTGAAATTTTTGAACGTGGGTGTTAAAATCGAGAAATAACCCAAAAAGACCAAGATTCAATGCCCTGCGTTTATTCGAAGCGAGAAGAATGTAGCTTCTATTCGACGTTTTAAAATTGAAAATATCTTGATTAGTTTCAGATATAAGGGTTTGAAGAACAGGTTATTTTCTGGGAAAAAAATTAAAAAAAAATTAAGAAAAATGAATCGCCGAAATTACCAGTTAGCACTCGACAGAATGAATGAAAATTCGACGAAGAATCTTACCTGTATTCAGTTTTCCGACATTCAAATATCTCGATATTTCCTGAAAAGCGAGTGTCTTAAGGGGCCAGTCCACTTTGGAGGTACGAAAAAAGTCTATTTTTCGCGATTTTTTGTTGAGGATTTTATAAAAGATATGAATATAAAAGTTGTTGGGCTAGATAAACGAAGTCTTGAAACACATTTAAAAAAAATTTAATTCCTTTTTATTCATTTTTAAGTACAAAAACTATAGTTTAACATAACGCCTCAAAAATAGGTGAGCTAGTCAGCTCCATCATAACTCGGCAACGGCTTGCCTGAAACAAAAAAATCAATGTCCATTAGATTCAGTATGACACCAGCTACAAAATGACCCTTGGATATAAAGTTTTATCAAAAAATGGCTGATGAAAAACGAAAAAATGTTTTAAAAAAATGTTTTTTGCAAAAAAAAAAGTAAAAATCAATATTTTAAAACCATTGAGGGTCATCTTGTTGCAGATCATGTTTACAATATGTGGTTCAAATTTCAAGAGAATCGGTTTATTAGTTATAGAGATACGATGGAGCTAGATTTTGAAATCGTTGTTTCGAGAAAAATGCGTTTGAAGTTTTTACTATGAAAAACTCTTACCTAAACTCAATCGGCAATTCCTGCACCGTACAAAATCCCTGCTGATTGCTCATCATCGTCAATTTCTCCAAGTCTTGCTTGCTTTCGATTTTCTGAAATTTTAAAAGTGGACTGGCCCCTCAAAAGAAGTTTGCCGGACAAAATTGTAAATATACACATAACCAAAATACTAAGATTATTAAATCCATTATATGTATTTTTTATGCACTCCAACCTATCGGCGAAGGGTAGAGAACATAAAGCTGGAGTCTATTTCGTTCGTTTTGGTACGTGTTCGTGGCTCTATCTACTAGTATTCTAGTAGATAGCTAGTATTCGGGTACCCGAAAAATTCGGGTATTTTGCGTCATTTTTTGTGTTTATTTTTGCAGCGCGTAAACAGTAATCATATTTTCTGATCACAGAAAACATTGTATCTACCGATCATACTCGTGATCGAAAATAAATACAAAAATCGTTTTTTTTACAATTATCGTTGCGTTTGTTTTTGCAGCGCGTAAGCAACAATCATATTTACTGACTGAGAGGTATAGAACATACCGTATCTACCGAGCATACTCGTGATCGAGAATAAATCCAAAATTAATTATTTGAGCAATTCTTTTTGCGTAATTTTTACCATTCGTTTTTGCAGCGCGTAAACAGCAATCATATTTGCTAACTGAGAGGTATCTACCGATTATGCTTGTGATCAAGAATAAATGCCAAAATAATTGTTTAAACAATTGTTTTTACGTAATTTTTACCGTTGGTTTTTACAGCAGGTAAGCAGCAAATGTAATTGCTGAGAGGTGTAGAAAGTACCGCACATTTGTAATAATTATCGAAAATAATTAATTTTTAACAGTTATCTCGCTGCAGAAATGCGCGCGCCGCCAGCAAGAACTCTTGCTGCGAAATTGAGATTCTCCGTGATCTTGAATTTCGTGTGAAGTCGGCGTTGACGAAGAAAACGAAATTCTTTGTCCGCACCGACCGTGGGTCAGCTTGTGGTATATACGTGCATATACCCACATAAAGTGTGTACAGGGTGTATAAAGGTTATGTGTCACCACTCCGCCAGGTGATGCTCCGCGTCACGTTCGGTGAAGTCACCCAAGATCACTATTATTCGAAAAAAAGTACTTTACTGTTGTCCGACTCTCGCCACGAGGAGGTAGACGGACAGGCACATGGTAAATAACAACTTTTAAGGCCACTGTTGTCACACCTTCAAGAGTCGTGTGTGTGTTTGTGTTTGTGTGTGTGTATGCGTGCGTGCGCGTGCGTGTGTGTATGTGTGTGCGTGTGAGTGTGTGTGTGCGTGCGTGCGTGCGTGTATGTGCGCATGTGAGATCAGGTAGCGATCAGGTCTCCGTGGTTCGTCACTCCCAGGGTATTTACCGATTCAAAACCCTCGCTGCCCCCTTTTTAATTATCGCCTGATCGATTTTACCTCGGGCCACGACGTTGGCGGTGGCGTCGAAGGTAAAGAACCTATTCGGTTATACCGATGGCTCGTAGCATACGGGCTTGTACTCCAGCTTTCACATGCCGACCTCCATTACGCAAACATGCTCGCAGCCTTCCCTCTAAATTGGTCCGAACTCTGGCCAAGAGTTGTCGGATTCGTCTCAACTGGGCTATTCCATCATCTATCCTGCATCTCAGATCCACTGCCGTTCTGATCGCTCTGCCAGATCTAGAAACGATGGCTTTTAGCGCACCCCACAAGAAAAAATCCAAAGGATTAAGGTCAAGAGAACGTGGTGGCCATAAATGTGGTGCAGGCCGACGGCCTATCCATCGCGTTACAAAGGCTTCGTGAAGAAAAGTACGATCTTGCCGAACAAAATATGGTTGGGCGCCATCGTGCATAAAGAAAATGCCTTGGCGATTCTGCCGCGGAACAATTTCTCGTAAGCGATGGATCAAATCGCCCGGCAGAAAAACCAGATAATTTCGACTATTCAACCGCGTCGGAAGATAGACCGGACCAATGATGTTGTCACCAACGATACCTGCCCAAACATTGACGCTGAATCGCACTGGTGGATTCGTTGCATCATCGCATGAGGGTTCCTGTCAGCCCAGATGCCAATATTTTGCCTATTCACAATGCCGGTACTCCAACAGCTCGCCTCGTCAGTGAACAGGACGTGTTCAAGAAATCGAGGGTCTCTGCAATTTCCGAAGCATCCAGCGGCAAAAATTTAAACGAACTTGATTGTCCCCAGGGTGCAGTGGTTGGACATATTGCACACGATACGGTCGCAGGCCCTCCTCGCGAATTATGCGACCAACTGTCATATGCGCTACACCAACGCGAGCGGCTATTCGGCGTAAGTCCATGACGAGAAAGGCCCGTGCAAGAGCAATAACACTCTCCTCGATCCTGAATGGACTCGAGGACGTCCTGCTCTCCGATGTGCAGCGTCCTGGATAGCAAACCTTTCTGGCTAATTAAAGCGCTCATCAAGACGTTGAGATTCACGGCGATCTGAAATTGCACCAGGCCTTAGCCTCCCCCATAAGCACTCTGGAGCAGCCACTCTCCATAAATTTCGCGAGCTCGAACATAATTTCCAAAAGCCTGATCAATAGCGCGAATCATAAGGGGTTGGTCTTGTCCATCTGGCAAACGACCACGATGGTGACGCCAGTAACGATCCATGGTCACACACGATACGACCAAGATAACACGACCAAACGATCAAACGACAAGGCAGCTAGACACGGCCAGACAGTAACAGACGATAATACCAAGAGACACAACCAGACAGTTAAACAACCAAGATAGTCAGACACGATTGGACAGAGAGACAGAGACACGAATAAGCAGTCAGACACAATGCAACATAAAGACACGACCAAACCATTCGAATCCCCTGGCTGACAAGGAACATCCTTCAGGTGACACCTTTCGATTTTGTTGAAATTTGGATATGTTATAAAGCACCGAAAAGTAAGCGATACGTATTTTTTTATCGGCAGAAAAACGGTTTTAAAAGCTGAAACGCACCCTGAAAAATGGGGATGTTTTTCGTTTTTCGTCGATAACGTTTTAACGGTACGATAAATTTAAAAATTTTAAATTGCAACAATGTTTATTTTTTTGTGCACTATACATTGGAGATGAGAACGATAACGATATCGACGAAAAACGAAAAACACCCCTATTTTCGAGGGTTCGTTTTACCCCTTAAAACCGTTTTTGCGCCGATAAAAAAAATACGTATCTTATGCTTATAAAGCACTTTCCGGTGCTTTATAACATATCCAAATTTAAACAAAATCGAAGGTTGTCACCTGAGGGATGTTCCTTGTGAGTGATGGAGGGCTTCATTTTGATGCTCAACTCGCTATTGTTGTGTTTTTCATATCCAGGTTCCGGGGAACTCATATTTCCGAATTTTTAATATTTTGTTTTTATTTTTCTGTGTGACGGGCTCATTTACGACCCATGGTTCCTTTCTGACTTTTGTTCCTCTCATTTACTAAAATTTTTCAAGCCCATGAAAAAAATTGACCTTGAGTTTTGGGGTCAAGGTCAATTCTGCGGATCCTTTTTGGGGGGTGATCTTCACCGAACGTGACTCGGAGAATCACCTGGCGGAGTGGTGACACATAATTTTCATACACTCTGTACTCGCTGCGAAGGGGCAGCATGCGGGAAGAAAACAATCTTCAACCGCGTGCGCCCGACGCACAGTGGGGCCAAATCCCAAAAAGCTGGCCAAAATTCGAAAACGTTATAAATTTGGCTGAAAGTCAGTACTTGGGGATTTTCGGGATCGCTGATTATGAATCCGAAGTCAAAATTTGAAATAAAAACGAAATGGCGGATTTGACATCAACCACTTTTATAGTGAAAGTACAAAATAGATAAATATGTTGTATAATACGATAAAACATACAATCGGTTGATTTAAAGTTCACGCATCGTCATCCGAAGAATAATTTTATTCACAATCCGCTGATTCAACTCTGAATGGGGTCGTTTAGTGTGAAGGCGGTTTTTTAATGCTTTGTTGAGGAACTTTTTTTTTACGAATCATTAATATAAACTAATTTATAAATTGAATATCATGTTTATTAACATTTTAAAAAAACTTTGTGAATTTTTTAAAGTCATTATATAGAATATAGTCGGAGATACACCGCCCAACAGGAACACATATATAAAAACAGGTGCTCCACTGCTGCCATGATTCCGGCGGTTCTGCTTATCTGAAATAAAAAAAAACCAAACGCAATTTTAATCGTGAGACTTGAGGCTCTACATGGAACTAAAAAAAAGTTGGAATTCAAAAAAAAATGTACGATTTAGAAAACAAAAATTTTGTATTTTTTTGGTTTCTATATAGCTGATGAAAAGAAAACTAACGAAGCAATCTTAATTATTTTAGTTCAACTTGTAGTTATATATGTACTAAAGATGCTGTATAAATTTGAGCAGAATCAATTCAATAGTTTTTGAAAAATCATGGCAGCAGTTTGAAAAAATCGTGATTTGAGAAAAACTGGTTTGAAAGTTGTTGTATATAATTCATAATAAACAAATGGTCTCACCATCAATCTGCTATGCCTAGACCATAGAGTACACCTTCCTCTTCTTCAAAGAAGTCATGCAAGGCCGTTTTCTCTCATATTGATCTGACACACTAGACGACCCCCTCAAATCGCTGGAGCTTCCTGTACTTGCTGGTGTCACATCCGGAAGGGATGAGAGCATAATATTTTCGTTTCCCTCTTTGTTGCCTACGCCTAGCGCAATAGCACGGGATGAGGGTAAAAAGGGGTAGTGCGTGGGAAAGAGTAGAATTAAGGAATTGACACGATGTTCCGAAATTGAGGGATAATTCGACAGACTTGGTGTACGATTGACACGATGTTGTTTATTGTAAGATTACTAGACGGTTTGACGCAATCAGGTTTACGATGAATGATACGAAAAGAAAAGGTAAAGTTAGCTTACATTCGTTGTGTTTGACACTCGGTCGTTCGCTCGCTCGCTCGCGTGGATGTTTGTTGTCGCTCGCGTTACAAGGGCCTTCGCTTTTGGCCTGGTGCGCTCGCTGGTACAATTGCCGGTAAGTCGCTCGCAGGATTTTAGGCTGGTCGATGAATTGAGATTGATATTCACGGACCGATGATAGAAATTATACAAGTGTAAATAAAACTTTTGAGACTCGAAAAATGAAGACGGTTCGTATGAAGGATAATCGGAGATATTCTTTAGGCTTCTGGGTTAAGACTTGATAGAAGAAGTTGATTCGATGTTGGTTGACGGAAGACTAAGATGGAATTTGATGAAGATTATCGGGATGGTTGACGGGAGACTGACTTCAGGAAGGAAGTCTTTCTTGATATAAAAATTAGGAGAGGTTCAGTAGTGGGAGAAGGAACGTGGGAGAGTGTGGTCTTGGTCATCTAGTTCTTTAGGGATTGGACCATTGGTTGTGAAGATATCGGTTGATTAGCGTGATTGGTCGCGGTATGGTATGCGAATACTTTACAGATTCGTTAGGCACGTGCGTGGCCTTATTTCAGGCCATCGGTTCTGACTAATATGCGTATGAAGAGAAGGAGACCTTTGTCTCGTGTTTCGGCGAAAAAGCGCATGGGATATAGAGTTCGATATCAGAGACCTAAGCATTCGCATGGTTTGTTATGTCGATTTATGGCTATGGTGACTTCTCATATCGAGAGGTTTGTATATTGGACTACGCTGCGAGACCGGATGTCTTATTATTTAGTCGGAGTTATAAGCTCGTCGGAGCCGTCTAGTTTATGTTATGTTTAAATAATCTAGGGTCGAGGCTTTCTTTGTTCTCATGCAGTTGGGCCGGCGTAGAATTTTTGGAGTCTGTTGATCGAGGTGATGGTTGGTTTTTCGTTGGACAGCTCTTCTTGGAATATTCGCCTGAGATCTTGTTCTTGTTGACAGCCGATGGTATAGGAAAAGTCGATAACTGACGGTGCTGCTATCATGCGTATATCGCTGTGGGTTGAATATGCGTGCGAAACGTACGCACGTTCCCTTTTACGCGGTTATTCGTCTTATTCTTAGATTTATACATTTAATAATAAGCTTATAACGGCAAATGAGGATATTGGGAATAACCGAGAGAAGGCACATTCGCTAGGATGTAACACCTCCCCGGTTTAAGATTGAGCGTCCCGCTCAATTATTATGAATGTTCCGAAGGTTATCTCAATATCGTCATCAGCCTATTATTGAGTGGTTGTGGTGTCGGTAGATACAATCTTTGAATTTGAGTTGAATTATGTAGAGTGAATTTGAGTGAGAATTATGTAGACCATAGAAGAAGGAAAGAATGTGTATCTTATTATTGTATATAAAGATCTTTGTATGAGGAAGTTTTTCTTTGTTCTCCGTTTTTTTTTAAATTAAAAATATATATATATATTTATTTTGCTATGAAATTTAAGTGTGCGTGTTTTCTTCTTTTTGTTTTTCCTCATGCATAGATACTTATTTACTTATTTTACTCTATCTCTTACTTGACAAGGCTAAGAGAACAATGACGAGAAAAAAAATTATTATTAGTATAATCAGGAATATCGTAAGTCTCCTCGTGCGAATTTAAGGGAAGGAACGCGGTTTGGAGGATTGGTTGTTTTCTGGATGATCGGAGATGACAGGGTACAGATCATGTGCTGCAGCGTTGATATTGGCCCTCTGGTTCAGCTGGAGGGGCCGAAGCGAGTTGATAAAGTTCTTGACCAGGCACTGCATCCGTTGACGTTTACTTTTTGAGTTGTTTAGCCAGGTGCATCAGGAGGTACGTAACCGAGTCCCATACTGCATCGACGAGATAACTTGACCAGCCGTCCACAGGGTGCAGGCTGTATGCATGGATTGCCGTATCTACGAGGACCTTGATCGTTCGCACGACGAGTGACGTTCGGGTGAAACCAGCGCTTGCTGTACCGAATTGAATGACTTTTCCCAGGTGTGATTCCAGATGAAGTCCGCTTGGTGTTATAGATTGTTCTTTTACAGGAGATTTAAGAACTTCTCCTCTTGACTGACATTGTTTTGACCACTGTTGACCCGTGTCATGTTGTTTACGACAGCGGTTTCTCCACGGAAAACATGCGTTCTCGTCCGTTGTTGATATATTTTTCTGGAATTGATCCCATATGATGCTGGTGATCCTGGGTTGGTGCATCTTCGAGTAGACTTCGTCGTCGATTTCGTGATTACAGGTGGTGTGGCTTCGACCAGAACAGGGATGAGCTTGTACCAAGTGTCTCCGAAAAGGTAATATGAGGAAAGTAAGGAATTGCAGGTTGTTTGAGGTTTTTTGGTGATATATGCGTTCGAGGAATTAGGAGATTTATTTCGTTCCGACGAGTGACAGGAGATTGATGGTAAAATTCTTTTAACCTGGTCAGATTTACTTGTACTCTTATATATTGAATAACGTGTACTGTTTCGCCAGCAAGTACAGCTATATAACTCGGTTTCTCTCCTAAATTGTATACAATTTGTCCGAGGCTTGGACCACTAATAACAAATTGTTTTGGAGCATTTGGCGCTCTTTGCTACACTGTTGCGTATGCGTATCGAAATATAATGTTTTTCTGATGTAATATAATGGCGACGTATATGAATTTCAAATACATGTAGGCAATTATATCTAAGTTCGCGAGTTTTTAATATAAACAAGTTCGGATGTTCTATACTGAGAATACTGTAATAAAAAAAATTCATATGTTTCTCTGGTTACGATTGCAAAGGTGATATCGTTAAACGTTACAGAGTAGATTGATAACGGCCATCTGAAAAACAGGTTAATTATTATGATTATTTATTTATAACGATTGAAATCGGTTTTTGGGACACCCTTGTGTCCTCCAGGGTCATACGGCTTACCCGTTGAGTTGGTGAAATAAACCGGATTATCGTTTCAAACATGGAACAACTCTTTGGTATTGATGAAATTTGCAATTTTGAATTCTAATATTTTTCTTTCCTCCGCTGGAGGATCTTTGTCTTCGGAGGGTTGTGAATCGACAGAGTTGAAATCTGAATTTGTCGAATTATCGGAATTAGGATTGGTGAAGTTTTTGGAGCGAGCGATCGGAAGTGCTTTGCGCTTGTCAGGGCCCTCAGCTGATTTCGGGGCAATGCCCTCCGCGGGTCGACTAGTGCGTATGGGTCTTACCATGTCGGCCTTCGTCTCGCCGTCGCTACTCTCTGCGTAATTTATGAGTTTACGAATTCGACGCGTAAGGTGTCGAGTTTTGGAGTGCGCATCTACGCGTTCGGCTGCAGGCGCGTTGGCCTTGATGCTAGCGTAGTCGCCACATGATTCGTGCACTTGTTCTATAGGGCTCTTGGCTTGAGAGCGAGTGACGATCTTTGTATTTTTCTCACGCGAGACAGGGTGGACATCTGCTTGAACAGTAAAGGTCGTTGGATTTTTGTTTTCGGCATTGCTATCACTAGTCTGGTCTAATTTGCGCGCCAAATGTTGTAACGCGATTTTCGAATTTTCCATTATATGCGATATTGACTTGGAGGTGACGATAGAATTTACGTTCGTTCGCGAATTTGCTTTTGTGATTGAAATTTGATTCGAGTTTTGTTTCATTTTTGGAACCGTTTTGTCGTTTTGATGTTGAATTGTTTTGGATTTTTCCTTTCCGTTTTGGTTTTGTTTTATTTTGGGTTTTCCTCTTTCGTTTTGTTTTTGAATCGTATTGGATTTTTCTTTTTCGTTTTGGGTTTTATTCGTTTTTGATTTTGCTTTTTGTTCCTCGTTTTGATTTTGATTCGGTTTTGATTTAATTTTTAGGTTTTGGTTTTGTTTGGGTTTTTGTTCAATTTTTCTTTTTCGTTTGTTTTTGTTTTTGATTTTTCCTCGTTTCTGGATTTTTTATTTGATTTTCCTAGCTCGTCGCTCTCGTCGGAGTGATGGCAAGGTTTTGTTTCGACGTTTTTGTCGAAGTTTTTTTTTATTGGCCACTTTCAGGCTCTGGGTTATCGTAGTTGCCATGCAATCTACGATTGAAATAGAAGGATCACGAGGAATTTGTCTGGAATTTGAGATTGACATGCAATCTGACTTTGGATTAGAATGATCGCGAGAAATTGGGTTAGCTTCGAGAGGAACTGGATTGGAAACGCAGATTTTCGTGCAATCTGAGTTTGTTTTGCTTTTTGTTTTGATTTAGTTTTTCTTCATCATCGCTCTCGCTGGAGCGTTGACAAACTTTATTTCGACGTTTTTGTCGATTTTTTTTATTGGCCACTACTGGGCTTTGGACTGGCGTAGTTGTCGTGCAATGTACGTCCGAATTAAGATTAGCATCGCGAGAAATTTGGATCAGCATCGCGAGAAATTGGATTAGCATCGCGAGAATTTGGGATTAGCCTCGCGAGAAATTGAATTAGCATTGCGAGAAAATGGATTAGCATCGCGAGAAATGGGGATTAGCATCGCGAGACATTGGATTAGAATTGAAGATTGTCATGCAATCTGGGTTTGTTTTGCTTTTTGTTTTGTTTAGTTTTTCTTCATCATCGCTCTGACAGGAGCGTTGACAAAGTTCTATTTCGACGTTATTGTCGATTTTTATTTATTTTTTTTTATTGGCCACTACTGGGCTCTGGACCGGCGTAGTTGTCGTGCAATCTACGTCCGAATTAGGATTAGCATCGCGAGAAATTGAGATCAGCATCGCGAGAAATTGGATTAGCATCGCAAAAAATTCGGTCAGCATCGCGAGAAATTGGATTAGCATCGCGAGAAATTGGGATTAGCATCGCGAGAAATTGGATTAGCATCGCGAGAAATTGGATTAGAATTGGAGATTGTCATGCAATCTGGGTTTGTTTTTTCTTTTTGTTTGTTTTTCTTCGTCATTGCTCTCACTGAAGCGTTGGCAAAGTTTTAATTCGACGTTTGTCAGATTATTTTTATTTTTCATTGGCCACTACTGGGCTCTGGACCGGCGTAGTTGTCGTGCAATCTACGTCCGAATTAGGATTAGCATCGCGAGAAATTTGGATCAGCATCGCGAGAAATTGGGATTAGCATCGCGAGAAATTGGGATTAGCATCGCGAGAAATTGGATTAGCATCGCGAGAAATTGGGATTAGCATCGCGAGAAATTGGATTAGCATCGCGAGAAATTGGGATTAGCATCGCGAGAAATTGGATTAGAATTGGAGATTGTCATGCAATCTGATTTTGTTTTTGTTTGCTTTTGTTTTCCACGATGTCGAATTCCTGTAGTTTTATGACCGGCACGATCAGTCGTACGGCGTCATTTGTGGCGTTGAAAACCTTCAAATGGGCCTTTCCGTTGATGTTTGGTACCGGGGCAGTCGCCGGGGTAAACACCCTTACGGATTTTTAAAGGCGGGATATACCCTTCCTTTAACGTGCGGTTTTCGACTCGAATGTGGAAAGATATTTCGAACGGGCGGGGATTTCTACGACCTCGTCGCGTTCGTTTGTTCGTTCGAACGGACATGCCTTGTCTTCACATTCAAGGCATTCCGTCTTGAAATTTATTTTGGAATTTATTGCAAAAAAAAACCGATTGGGACCTCAATAAACCGGGGTTAGGGAGTCAAAGCTCGTCAGGTATGATGTAGAATAAAGTTTCGAAATTGTATTGTTTTTTTAATGAGGTTCGGGATAGCGCCACTGTCTAACATCGCTATTTTTTTTTTCGGTGCGCTCCGATACACACCGAGGGTAGGTTAACGAAATCTTCTGCGTTTATAGTGTAGGTAAGATAGGTTCGGGTGGAATGATTATCGAGACCGGACGCTTTGAGATCGTAGGGTCTCGCAGCGCGGCTGCCCGAGGGGTATTCGGACCATTTCGCGTGTTATTATATTCGCGGGTACGGCAGTTTTCGATAGTGTGTCCTATCCGTTTACAATACCGACAAACGGGTCGTTTGGATTTGGGCGTTTTGTTCTTTAACTGAAAACATCTATCTGCTAAATGGCCGATTTTTTTGCATATTTGGCAAACAACTGAGTTTTGTTCATTTAGGACCCTTTGGTACTCGATGGCATGGTGTTCTTGATTTTCATAATTTTGGCAGGTAAGGGTCGCGAATCGACAATTTTCTGTGGTGTGATTGTCTCTTTTGCATACATTACAAAATTTTACTGATTTTGACGGGACGAACCTTTTGTGGTTAGTGAGAGTGGACTGCAATTCGTTGCGCGCTTTAACTTCGTGTTCAATTCGTATCGCATTTTCTATTGAGTCTTGGCATACCGGTATGAATTCTGCTAAAGCGATATTCTTTTTTTTTATTTCCGCGACGCAGCTGATGGCGTCTTTTAGGGATATTGACTGGTTTGTCCCTAACGTCGTCATTGTTTTTGTGGGTTTCTTTTCGATTTTTCAGAATTTTTGTAATTTTTTGGTCGATCGTTTAGGAGGTTCCAAACCAGGTAATAAATCCGATGTATACATTTTCGAATCACTTATGGACGTTGGATTAATTAGCACATTCCCTGTTTTCTAATCCCGGACGAGCCCCCAAAAATTTATATGTCACATCCGGAAGGGATGAGAGCATAATATTTTCGTTTCCCTCTTTGTTGCCTACGCCTAGCGCAATAGCACGGGATGAGGGTAAAAAGGGGTAGTGCGTGGGAAAGAGTAGAATTAAGGAATTGACACGATGTTCCGAAATTGAGGGATAATTCGACAGACTTGGTGTACGATTGACACGATGTTGTTTATTGTAAGATTATTAGACGGTTTGACGCAATCAGGTTTACGATGAATGATACGAAAAGAAAAGGTAAAGTTAGCTTACATTCGTTGTGTTTGACACTCGGTCGTTCGCTCGCTCGCTCGCGTGGATGTTTGTTGTCGCTCGCGTTACAAGGGCCTTCGCTTTTGGCCTGGTGCGCTCGCTGGTACAATTGCCGGTAAGTCGCTCGCAGGATTTTAGGCTGGTCGTGTGTATACTCGACGTGTTTACTACGACGGCACTACGCGTAGATAGAAATATCAACGGCGCGCAAGGTCGATGAATTGAGATTGATATTCACGGACCGATGATAGAAATTATACAAGTGTAAATAAAACTTTTGAGACTCGAAAAATGAAGACGGTTCGTATGAAGGATAATCGGAGATATTCTTTAGGCTTCTGGGTTAAGACTTGATAGAAGAAGTTGATTCGATGTTGGTTGACGGAAGACTAAGATTGAATTTGATGAAGATTATCGGGATGGTTGACGGGAGACTGACTTCAGGAAGGAAGTCTTTCTTGATGTAAAAATTAGGAGAGGTTCAGTAGTGGGAGAAGGAACGTGGGAGAGTGTGGTCTTGGTCATCTAGTTCTTTAGGGATTGGACCATTGGTTGTGAAGATATCGGTTGATTAGCGTGATTGGTCGCGGTATGGTATGCAAATACTTTACAGATTCGTTAGGCACGTGCGTGGCCTTATTTCAGGCCATCGGTTCTGACTAATATGCGTATGAAGAGAAGGAGACCTTTGTCTCGTGTTTCGGCGAAAAAGCGCATGGGATATAGAGTTCGATATCAGAGACCTAAGCATTCGCATGGTTTGTGTTATGTCGATTTATGGCTATGGTGACTTCTCATATCGAGAGGTTTGTATATCGGACTACGCTGCGAGACCGGATGTCTTATTATTTAGTCGGAGTTATAAGCTCGTCCGAGCCGTCTAGTTTATGTTATGTTTAAATAATCTAGGGTCGAGGCTTTCTTGGTTCTCATGCAGTTGGGCCGGCGTAGAATTTTTGGAGTCTGTTGATCGAGGTGATGGTTGGTTTTTCGTTGGACAGCTCTTCTTGGAATATTCGCCTGAGATCTTGTTCTTGTTGACAGCCGATGGTATAGGAAAAGTCGATAACTGACGGTGCTGCTATCATGCGTATATCGCTGTGGGTTGAATATGCGTGCGAAACGTACGCACGTTCCCTTTTACGCGGTTATTCGTCTTATTCTTAGATTTATACATTTAATAATAAGCTTATAACGGCAAATGAGGATATTGGGAATAACCGAGAGAAGGCACATTCGCTAGGATGTAACACTGGTATACGTGGCGTAACTAACAATAGAACTGCTTCCCGGAGCAACGACTTTAAGTTTTTTTAAGGCAATTCGCGCAATCTTGAAATAATCGGATCGGATATTAATAATAAGCGTGAAATAAGGTCTTCCAGTGTCTTCGCTCGGGGACACTTTCTTCCAAAATCTGCACGAAACTTTTTAATGTATTTATTAGTAGACTTTTGAGCGTCTTCAAACATTTGTCCGATCGGCAATACCGATGATTTTATCACTTCTGCGCCATGAATCAGTACCTTATGTACCAAAGTTGGCATGTAGAACCACGGATGTAACTGCACAAAGTAGCGAGCTGTGTGTAACGTATAATCTTGAAATTTTATGAAATCGATTTCATGGCCACTCGAAATTGGCTGCAATATGACATGGAAACGCCTTAATCAAGTCCTCATCAACCCCTGTAATAGCAGCAGAAATGCTTGAGTTTTCGAAAAATCGTCGAGCGGTATTCCCATCATTCGAGCTACCGAAACCAGGCTTTGGTTTATCGATTATTAGACCCAATTCTATAAGGAAACCCTTCTGCATATTTGTTTTTCGGATTCTTATTCGTTCCTTTTCTTTATCACTACGCGTTTGCCACTTTTTAATTTCAAGCTTATATGCTACATGCAAACAAAATTCGAAAAACCGTATCCATGCATGCAAAGTTGATACTTCCTTTTCTAGAATTGCATCGATATTGTTAAAGTCTTTTGAAGTTGCTTTGCATAAATAGCATTGTTGAGTAGATGTATTATGCGTGATAGCATTACAATCTTTACCGTCTATTATGGTGAAAGCAAATCGGAATGAAACTCTGATTTCTTTTCCATCTATGGTATTTTCGAAAGGAACAAGATTGTTCCTTTGCTGTTTAATATAATCCATTTCCTCACGAGTGGCTTCAGGACTCTCGTGAACAAATTGGATCCTAATTGCTTCCTTCATCATTGGTGAACTTTTGCTTGTGCGTACTTTGACCAAAAGTGCCATTGCAGCCCCACTTACAAATGAAATTCAAGTTGCTAACATTTTCAGGAGACAAACCTTTGACAACATCCATTTGTGTTAATAATATTCTATGAAGCTGTGTGCTTCAGCAAAGCCTGCAATTTTACCTCAGCACTACATTCATTGACAGAAATATCTGACTTAGGCGGATAACATTTGAGCTTGGCTTGATATGGCAATTTATTCGGTGGAAATAAATTACAGCTGTTCTCTTTGCTTCTATAACGAAGCCCCTGATATTGTGATTTCAGTCATTTTAGTTCCACTATGAGCGACAGAGCAGCATCGACAGATAAAGTCGTTTCTTGAATCGCATCTATGGCCTCCTTATACTTCTTAGCTTTAGATGGGCTCCCCAATGCCACATCATGGATAATTTTCGCAGCATCTGATTTCCCAGATGAACCAAGGCTCATTTGAGTCACATACACTGCCGGCCAAAAGTATGGATACACCTAGAAAAATTTCGCGCCACACTAAAAGTTTGATATCTGAAAAAAAAGATATCCGGATTTCCAAGGCGGCATTTGAAAAGGGACAAATGAACTGCACTTTGTGTTATGGAAAAAAAATCGATTTTTTTAGACCCGGGGCGCCATTTTGAACATGGTCGTTTGTTGGCATTTTTTGGCTGTTTAAAATCGACTGCACGTCTTCAGGACATTTTTTGGCATTTTTTTCAAAGAACCTTAAAAGATAGAGCAATAGCTATAGTTTCCTTTTTTAGAAAGTTTCGTACGATTTTTTTTCACCGAGTTATCGCATTTTTTTCTCAAAAAGACAATTTAGAAAAGATGCTGTTGAAATGAGAAACTTTGAGGTTTAGAGTAAATTGCCAAAAGGAAAAAAAGTTGCGTTACATCGTATTGAATCGAAAAGAATTTTTTCAAAATACTTTACCAAAATTTTTTGCTCCAACAATGAATTAAAAAAAAAATGTCAATTTTTTTTCTCAATTTTTAGCCGCACAAAACATCCACCTCTTACCTCTTACCTCATCTAAACACAAGGAGCGGAAATAAAGCTTTTTGTCTTTGTTTACATTTTACCTTTGCGGGGCGTAAAAAAGAGGCGCATCAACCAGCAGGAAGCCAATACTTCTTATACCTTAATGTAGATGTTTGAGTTAAAGTCTCTGCACCAAAAATCAGAAGAATATAGGGCCGTCTATACCGGTACGGGTTTTCCACAGTTTTCCGGTACCCTCGGCAAATGCGGTATAGTGTACCTCAAGACGGCTGTGGACGCAACGGAATTTAGTTTAGATTAGCGAAGTGCGGGTAGGGAGTAAAAGGAAAGGGTTCAATTGGAAAGGGGTTACACGTAAAAACCCGCAAGGGTATACGTTGGAACATTGGAAATGAAAACATTTGAATACCATTTAACTATCATAATAAAAAACCGAATTATAATTATATATAAGTACAACGTATGCATCACACAAGTACACTGGAAATGCTGCGCAACGACTTGGCGTGCATGGTTAAGAATAAAAGCTCGGCGAAGGATATCGTTTTCTCAATAATTTAACTATTAGGCTAAAAAAGACATAAATAAATGTAATTCATTATATAAGTGCAAACCAAGTTACTGATTCCGGAAAGTATAAATCGATTTAGTGATTCTACTCCTAGACTATACCGTTCTCGAAATCTCGAAATTGACCCCACTGGTTGACCCACCGGCCTCGACGCCACTGACGGACTGACGACACGCCGCGACTCTATACAGTAAGATGGAACATTTTTTACAATATTGCAGAACCACCATACATCTTATGAAATCTATTGCGTCGTATACATTTTGATGTAATGGTATTCAAATGTATTTAGATTACGATGCGCCCCTCTTGTTGGTGGAAAAATAATATCGATAGTACCCTCGACACCTATCGCTCCATTTTCGATAGTCTGTCAAAGTATAATCGAACATCTCATTCCTAATAATCTTAATATACTTGATACGGTCACTAATGCGCTGTTACAATTGGAAATAATCTAAGTAAATAAATTGTTGCAGAAGTTATTTAAGCAAGCAGTAGAAACGGTTCTGTAAGGAAATTGTGTATCTTCCCGAACTTTTATTCTTAACCATGCACGCCAAGTCGTTGCGCAGCATTTCCAGTGTACTTGTATGATGCATACGTTGTACTTATATATAATTATAATTCGGTTTTTTATTATGATAGTTGAATGGTATTCAAATGTTTTCATTTCCAATATTCCAACGTATACCCTTGCGGGTTTTTACGTGTAACCCCTTTCCAATTGAACCCTTTCCTATTACTCCCTACCCGCACTTCACTAATCTAAACTAAATTCCGTTGCGTCCACAGCCGTCTTGAGGTACACTATACCGCATTTGCCGAGGGTACCGGAAAACTGTGGAAAACCCGTACCGGTATAGACGGCCCTATATTCTTCTGATTTTTGGTGCAGAGACTTTAACTCAAACATCTACATTAAGGTATAAGAAGTATTGGCTTCCCGCTCGCTGGTTGATGCGCCAGCCGATGCACAGCTAAGCGGTCACCGCTCCGAATATTGGCCGCGCACAATGCTGCTTAACTCGGAGCAACGCCAGAGCCGAAACCCGATCGCTCATCTACCAGTGTCGGTCCTGGTTTTAAAAATAAAATTTTAAGAAAATATTGTTCTTAGGATTTGATAATCTTGTGCACGTGTCTAGTAAACGTACTTGGCTTTTTCATAAAAAAAATATTTCACTTCTTTTGTACGTTTAAAATGAAAAAGTAATATTCGAAATAAAACCATTATTTGAAATAGAATAAAAAATACTTCGAGTTTAATTAGAATTTTATAAATAGTAAAACACCTAATAATTTTCAAGGGAACTTTTTATTACTTGGCGTCCTTTTTTACTTTTTAAAGTTTTTTAGGGGCATTTCACATCTTTTTGAAACGGAAACAATTTTGAGAAATTGTTTGAAGTATGAATTCACGACGTGAATAACCTTCAATAAATTGATTGCTAGCCCTAAGAAGGGCCGTTTGATTTAATCATTATGGCCATCCCTTCGTCATCTATGGGATATCATTCAGCAGCCTAGATTTTCTACATCGTATGGAGCACTTATGATAATAGCCTCAAGTGCTTATTGCTGCCACTGCGCTAAAGTAATGAATAAGCTGCTTATTTAAGCTGAAAATGTGTTGATAACTCGGCAATAAATAAAATTTCCATACGTTACATTTGCTCTAAGAATAATATCTTTTGAAGTAATAGATAAAAGAGACTTACCGACCCGTGCTCTGAATATGATTTTCTTATAGCAAAGTGAATCGTTTGCCAATATTCCTTCTTGAACGTGATATCGTAAATAAATGCGCATCACATTCGCGTCAAATATCATAGTCAAATACCACTCACGTATATTAGTTTCTTTTCAATTTCTTTTCAATTTGATGGTTTGTCACTTTTTTCTGCAAAATTGAATAGTTTCAAAAAGGATCGATTACAATGAATAATTCATTTAGCTAAATTGCGTCACAACACCACATTTTTTACCGTTACCATGCAGGAAGTTGATGTTCACGAAGCTCGTATGAGACGATAAACAAACAAATACGAACAGTACCGCGAAACTTCGAAGCGTTCACGCATGCCACTCCACTATCAGTCAAGAGCTGCACGCGTTTACTTTAAGCCCGGCCATGAAGTTAGCCGTAGACATTGATAATGAATATCAAACTTTTTTATCTGTATTATCGATTTATATTTAATTGCTACCGTTTTCGTAGTACATGTTTCTTCAATTTAATAAGCTAATCGATACGGGAAGCAATCTCGCTGTTTTCCAGTTTTGCCAGCATTATGGCCTCTGCACTCTGCGCGCGATTTGCGATGAGCGATGAGCGATATCCAATGAGAGCTCAGGTATTCCGGAAACGCCCTAGGAGAAGGAAGCCACCCATAATGTATTATAACTTTACCTTCAATCTGCGATTCCTGCCACATATGTTGGACCTTCCACTTCAATTTGAGTTGCTTCAAGGGACAAACGAGTATTTACTATTTGCACAGTAGTCTTTAACCCTTCAACATGGCTGTTACGCATATGGAAACAGGGTAAACTCAAGGATTTTTTTTCCCGAGCAATGATCAGAGAAAATTCAGACAATTTTGAAACTTCTCTGGAATTTTTTCATAGTCTACCTTTCGCAAGAATTACGAACAAAGTAACCGACTCGAAAAAAAAGCGGAAAGTATAAAAATAAATATTTTAAATATTTATCTAATTTTGCGTGGTATACAAAGATATATGACCTACTAATAAACGCCGCCCCCATATGTGTGTGTGTGTGTGTATGTGTGTATGACGGCGGCGTTTAATGGCGGGTTATTTACATATCCAGGAAACATTCAATCGCGTAGTAACATTTCGACCTGGCCCTACACAAACTTAAAAGTATTGTTTATTCCAAAAGATCCGCATCACTGCACAGTTCTTCGGACCTGCTCTTCATTGGCTCACCCCAAAGTAGCAGCGCTTCAGGCGGCAGAAGGGAGAACTACCGGTCGGTATTTTAGCCTTGCGAAATGTCCAGACGTTTTAGTGTCACACTCTGCCACTCGTAGCGCTACTCATCGTCTCAGAAACTTACACACCCGCGCGCGGCGGCCATATATATATATATATATATATATATATATATATATATATATATATATATATATATAGGGTGACTTTTATAAGGTGGACAGGTGTTTTTAGAGGGTCTTGCGCGGTGATTTTGCGACTGAAAAAAATATGATTTTTAATGGTTTTTCACGCTTTCCTTGAAAAAAAAAATGTATCGTATTTTTGTCATGAATAGCATTTGCCAGAGAAAATAGCGTATTCTGGAAAAGAATAAAAAATGCATTTTGCGTGCAGGAGAATGAAGTTTATAAAATTCCGAATACGGGACACTCCCGAAAAACTTTATTTGTGCTCCCCGTCATGGAGGAAAAAAATGATCAAACATACGATTAAAGTGTATAAATCGGAGTTTAATCAGTGGAACAAACGAGCTAAGTCAGGCACGACAGTGCTATAGGAAGTGCTAGTCTGCTGACGTCACAGCTGCAACTTCCGAATGGTCGGCTGTCACAGGAAGTTGGTTCAGAGTCCGATGATTCGCGGTCGAGCCGAGGGACCTGAATATGTGTCCCTATCTGAGAACTTGATTCAAAATAATGTCAATTCATAAAATGTTCGAGGATTCCGTGCACTGAAAATACGATTTTCAATCATTAGCGATTCGCTAACAACTTTCGGAATAAATGATTCTAGCAATACATTTTAAAGTAATTTGACGTAGAATTATTCATTTTTACCAAATATTACGAGATTTTTGTTTTTTGATGTTGCATAAATTATCTTCACATGTTGTAGTTACAGAATATTTGAATATTTTATGAAAAAGTCAAAAATAAAAATGCTCGAATAATTTGGCAAAAAATAATAATTTCACGCGAAATTACTTTAAAATGTATTGATATAATTATTTATTGCGAAAGTTATGAGCGAATCGCAAATGATGAGGAAGATTGCTTGCGGACCATGAAATCCGCAAACATTTTCGAAATTGACATTATTTCCGATAAAGTTCGCAATCTATAGATCAACTTCACTCGATTATCTTAAACCTCAATCCATAAACGTATTTCAGGGACATTAATCCCGTGAAACTGGGTCGTTTTCGATTTTGCACTGCCAAACCAACAATTGTCAGTGGAAAAAATCTGAAAAAAATCATGGTCGATCTTGAGACCGTACTTCTACAGGAATAATAAGGTTGTTTTGTTCCTTATTTTCGATTTTTTAAAAATAAATATTAAGTGAAGAAAATGATCTTGGGCGGGATGAAAACGACCAAGGATTGCGAATCGCGGGTTAGCATTTGCTCCGCAATGGGTCAGATTGAGTCGAGAAATCTGATGCTGCTGCGACAACGACGGAAGGAGCATTATTTATTTAACAAAGATAGAATCAGTGCTCGCAACGGTTCTCGGAGCACCGATCGGACATTCCTGACACTACTGGCCCGAATGCGTCTCCGATTTTATCTTATTTCCGGTCAGATTGTGTCGAGAAGTCTGACGATCCTGCGACAGCGAGGAAAGGAGCATTATTTATTTAACAAAGATAAAATCGGTAGTCGTAACGTTTCTAGGAGCCTCAATCGGAAATTGCCCCGAATCCGTCTTCGGATTTATCTTACTTCCGGTCAGATTGAGTCGAGAAGTCGGACGATGCCACGAGAACGACGGTAGGAGCTTTGTTTATTTAACAAAGATAAAATCGGTGCTCGGAATGGTTCTCGGAGCCTCGATCGGACATTCCCGATATTACTGCCCCGAATTCGTCTCCGATTTTATCCTACTTCCGGTCAGATTGGGTCGAGAAGTCTGACGATGCCGCAAGAACGACACAAGGAGGTTTGTTTATTTAACAAGGATAAAATCGGAGCTCGGAATGGGTCCCGGGGGCTCGACTGGACATTCCCGATATTACTGCCCCCAATTCGTCTCCGATTTTATCTTACTTCCGGTCAGAATGGATAAGGAAGTCTGACGATGCTGCGAGAACGACGGAAGGAGCATTGTTTATTTAAAAAAGATAAAATCGGTGCTCGAAATGGTTCCCGGGGCCTCGATCGGACATTCCCGATACTACTGCCCCGAATTCGTCTCCGATTTCATCCTACTTCCGGTCAGATTGGGTCGAGAAGTCTGACGATGCAGCGAGAACAACGCTAGGAGCTTTGTTTATTTAACAAAGATAAAATCGGTGCTCGGAATGGTTCCCGGGGCCTCAATCGGACATTCCCGATATTAATGCCCCGAATCCGTCTTCGATTTTATCCTACTTCCGGTCGGATTGGGTCGAGAAGTCTGATGATGCCGCGAGAACGATGCTAGGAGGTTTGTAGAGTTAACAAAGACAAAATCGGTGCTCGGAATCGTTTCCGGGGCCTCGATCGAACATTCCCGATATTACTGCCCCGAATTCGTCTCCGATTTTATCCTACTTCCGGTCAGATTGGGTCGAGAAGTCTGACGATGCCGCGAGAACGACGCTAGGAGCTTTGTTCAGTTAACAAAGATAGAATCGGTGCTCGGAATGGTTCTCGAAGCCTCGATCGGACATTCCCGATATTACTGCCCCGAATTCGTCTCCGATTTTATCCTACTTCCGGTCAGATTGGGTCGAGAAGTCTGACGATGCCGCAAGAACGACACAAGGAGCTTTGTTTATTTAACAAGGATAAAATCGGAGCTCGGAATGGGTCCCGGGGGCTCGATTGGACATTCCCGATATTACTGCCCCCAATTCGTCTCCGATTTTATCTTACTTCCGGTCAGAATGGATACGGAAGTCTGACGATGCTGCGAGAACGACGGAAGGAGCATTGTTTATTTAACAAAGATAAAATCGGTGCTCGGAATGGTTCCCGGGGCCTCGATCGGACATTCCCGATATTACTGCCCCGAATCCGTTTCCGATTATATCCTACTTCCGGTCGGATTGGGTCGAGAAGTCTGACGATGCCGCGAGAACGCCGCTAGGAGGTTTGTTTATTTAACAAAGATAAAATCGGTGCTCGGAATGGTTCCCGGGGCCTCGATCGGACATTTCCGATATGACTGCGCTGAATTCGTCTCCGATTTTATCCTACTTCCGGTGGGATTGGGTCGAGAAGTCTGACGATGCCGCGAGAACGACGCTAGGAGGTTTGTTTAGTTAACAAAGATAAAATCGGTGCTCGGAATTGTTTCCGGGGCCTCGATCGAACATTCCCGATATTGCTGCCCCGAATTCGTCTCCGATGTTATCCTACTTCCGGTCACATTGGGTCGAGAAGTCTGACGATGCCGCGAGAACGACGCTAGGAGCTTTGTTTAGTTAACAAAGATAAAATCGGTGCTCGGAATGGTTCCCGGGGCCTCGATCGGACATTCCCGATACTACTGCCCCCAAACCGTCTCCGATTTTATCTTACTTCCGGTCCGATTGGGTGGAGAAGTCTGACGATGCCACGAGAACGACGCTAGGAGCTTTGTTTATTTAACAAAGATAAAATCGATGCTCGGAATGGTTCCCGGGGGCTCGATTGGACATTCCCGATATTACTGGCCCCAATTCGTCTCCGATTTCATCTTACTTCCGGTCAGAATGGATAAGGAAGTCTGACGATGCCGCGAGAACGACGGAAGGAGCATTGTTTATTTAACAAAGATAAAATCGGTTCTCGGAATGGTTCTCGGAGCCTTGATCGGACATTCCCGACATTACTGCCCCGAATTCGTCTCCGATTTTATCCTACTTCCCGTCAGATTGGGTCAAGAAGTCTGACGATGCCGCGAGAACGACGCTAGGAGGTTTGTTTATTTAACAAAGATAAAATCGCTGCTCGCAACGGTCCCCGGGGCCTCGATCGGACATTCCCGATATTACTGCCCCGAATTCGTCTCCGATTGTATCCTACTTCCGGTCAGATTGGGTCGAGAAGTCTGACGAATGGGTCCCGGGGGCTCGATTGGACATTCCCAATATCATTGCCCCCAATTCGTCTCCGATTCTATCTTACTTCCGGTCAGAATGGATAAGGAAGTCTGACGATGCCGCGAGAACGATAAAAGGAGCATTGTTTATTTAACAACGATAAAATCGGTGCTCGGAATGGTTCCCGGGGCCTCGATCGGACATTCCCGATATTACTGCCTCGAATTCGTATTCGATTTTATCCTCCTTCCGGTCAGATTGGGTCGAGAAGTCTGACGATTCCGCGAGAACGACGCTAGGAGCATTGTTTATTTAACAAAGATAAAATCGGTGCTCGGAATGGTTCTCGGGGCCTCGATCGGATATTCCCGATATTACTGCCCCGAATTCGTCTCCGATTTTATCCTACTTCCGGTCAGATTGGGTCGAGAAGTCTGACGATGCCGCGAGAACGACGCTAGGAGCTTTGTTTAGTTAACAAAGATAAAATCGGTGCTCGGAATGGTTCCCGGGGCCTCGATCGGACATTCCCGATACTACTGCCCTCAAACCGTCTCCGATTTTATCTTACTTCCGGTCCGATTGGGTCGAGAAGTCTGACGATGCCGCGAGAACGACGCTAGGAGCTTTGTTTATTTAACAAAGATAAAATCGATGCTCGGAATGGTTCCCGGGGGCTCGATTGGACATTCCCGATATTACTGGCCCCAAATCGCCTCCTATTTTATCTTACTTCCGGTCAGAATGGATAAGGAAGTCTGACGATGCCGTGAGAACGACGGAAGGAGCATTGTTTATTTAACAAAGATAAAATCGGTGCTCGGATCGGTTCCCGGGGCCTCGATCGGACATTCCCGATATTACTGCCCCGAATCTGTTTCCGATTATATCCTACTTCCGGTCGGATTGGGTCGAGAAGTCTGACGATGCCGCGAGAACGCCGCTAGGAGGTTTGTTTATTTAACAAAGATAAAATCGGTGCTCGGAATGGATCCCGGGGCCTCGATCGGACATTTCCGATATTACTGCGCCGAATTCGTCTCCGATTTTATCCTACGTCCGGTCAGATTGGGTCGAGAAGTCTGACGATGCCGCGAGAACGACGCTAGGAGCTTTGTTTAGTTAACAAAGATAAAATCGGTTCTCGGAATGGATCCCGGGGCCTCGATCGGACATTCCCGATATTACTGCCCCGAATTCGTCTCCGATTTTATTCTACGTCCGGTCAGATTGGGTCGAGAAGTCTGACGATGCCGCGAGAACGACGCTAGGAGCTTTGTTTATTTAACAAAGATAAAATCGATGCTCGGAATGGTTCCCGGGGGCTCGATTGGACATTCCCGATAGTACTGGCCCCAATTCGTCTCCGATTTTATCTTACTTCCGGTCAGAATGGATAAGGAAGTCTGACGATGCCGCGAGAACGACGGAAGGAGCATTGTTTATTTAACAAAGATAAAATGGGTTCTCGGAATGGTTCTCGGAGCCTTGATCGGACATTCCCGACATTACTGCCCCGAATTCGTCTCCGATTTTATCCTACTACCCGTCAGATTGGGTCGAGAAGTCTGACGATGCCGCGAGAACGACGCTAGGAGGTTTGTTTATTTAACAAAGATAAAATCGCTGCTCGCAACGGTTCCCGGGGCCTCGATCGGACATTCCCGATATTACTGCCCCGAATTCGTCTCCGATTGTATCCTACTTCCGGTCAGATTGGGTCGAGAAGTCTGACGAATGGGTCCCGGGGGCTCGAATGGACATTCCCGATATTATTGCCCCCAATTCGTCTCCGATTCTATCTTACTTCCGGTCAGAATGGATAAGGAAGTCTGACGATGCCGCGAGAACGATAAAAGGAGCATTGTTTATTTAACAACGATAAAATCGGTGCTCGGAATGGTTCCCGGGGCCTCGATCGGACATTCCCGATATTACAGCCCCGAATTCGTCTTCGATTTTATCCTACTTCCGGTCAGATTGGGTCGAGAAGTCTGACGATTCCGCGAGAACGACGCTAGGAGCTTTGTTTATTTAACAAAGATAAAATCGGTGCTCGGAATGGTTCTCGGGGCCTCGATCGGACATTCCCGATATTACTGCCCCGAATTCGTCTCCGATTTTATCCTACTTCCGGTCAGATTGGGTCGAGAAGTCTGACTATGCCGCGAGAACGACGCTAGGAGCTTTGTTTATTTAACAATAATAAAATCGGTGCTCGGAACAGTTCCCGGGGCCTCGATCGGACATTCCTGATACTACTGGCCCCAAACCATCTCCGATTTTATCTTCCTTCCGGTCAGATTGGGTCGAGAAGTCTGACGATGCCGCGAGAACGACGCTAGGAGCTTTGTTTAACTACCAAAGATAAAATCCGTGCTCGGAATGGTTCCCGGGGCCTCGATCGGACATTCCCGATACTACTGCCCCCAAACCGTCTCCGATTTTATCTTACTTCCGGTCAGACTGGGTCGAGAAGTCTGACGATGCCGCGAGAACGACGCTAGGAGCTTTGTTTATTTAACAAAGATAAAATCGATGGTCGGAATGGTTCCCGGGGGCTCGATTGGACATTCCCGATATGACTGGCCCCAATTCGTCTCCGATTTCATCTTACTTCCGATCAGACTGGATAAGGAAGTCTGACGATGCCGCGAGAACGACGGAAGGAGCATTGTTTATTTAACAAAGATTAAATCGGTTCTCGGAATGGTTCTCGGAGCCTTGATCGGACATTCCCGAAATTACTGCCCCGAATTCGTCTCCGATTTTATCCTACTTCCCGTCAGATTGGGTCGAGAATTCTGTCGATGCCGCGAGAACCACGCTAGGAGGTTTGTTTGTTTAACGAAGATAAAATCGGTGCTCGGAACGGTTCCCGGGGCCTCGATCGGACATTCCCGATATTACTGCCCCGAATTCGTCTCCGATTTTATCCTACTTCCGGTCAGATTGGGTCGAGAAGTCTGTCGAATGGGTCCCGGGGGCTCGATTGGACATTCCCGATATTACTGCCCCCAATTCGTCTCCGATTCTATCTTACTTCCGGTCAGAATGGATAAGGAAGCCTGACGATGCCGCGAAAACGACGCTAGAAGCTTTGTTTATTTAACAAAGATAAAATCGGTGCTCGGAATGGTTCCCGGGGCCTCGATCGGACATTCCCGATATTGCTGCCCCGAATTCGTCTCCGATTTTATCCTACTTCCGGTCAGATTGGGTCGAGAAGTCTGACGATGCCGCGAGACCGACGCTAGGAGCTTTGTTTATTTAACAAAGATAAAATCGGTGCTCGGAACAGTTCCCGGGGCCTCGATCGGACATTCCTGATACTTCTGGCCCCAAACCATCTCCGATTTTATCTTCCTTCCGGTCAGATTGGGTCGAGAAGTCTGACGATGCCGCGAGAACGACGCTAGGATGTTTGTTTATTTAACAAAGATAAAATCGGTGCTCGGAATGGATCCCGGGGCCGCGATCGGATATTCCCGACACTACTGCCCCGAATTCGTCTTCGATGTTATCCTACTTCCGGTCAGATTGGGTCGAGAAGTCTGACGATGTCGTGAAAACGACGCTAGAAGCTTTGTTTATTTAACAAAGATAAAATCGGTGCTCGGAATGGTTCCCGGGGCCTCGATCGGACATTCCCGATATTGCTGCCCCGAATTCGTCTCCGATTTTATCCTACTTCCGGTCAGATTGGGTCGAGAAGTCTGACGATGCCGCGAGAACGACGCTAGGAGCTTTGTTTATTTAACAAAGATAAAATCGGTGCTCGGAACGGTTCCCGGGGCCTCGATCGGACATTCCCGATATTACTGCCACGAATTCGTCTCCGATTTTATCCTACCTCCGGTCCGATTGGGTCGAGAAGTCTGACGATGCCGCGAAAACGACGCTAGGAGGTTTGTTTATTTAACAAAGATAAAATCGGTGCTCGGAATGGTTCCCGGGGCCTCGATCGGACATTCCCGACATTACTGCCCCGAATTCGTCTCCGATCTTATCCTACTTCCGGTCGGATTGGTCGAGAAGTCTGACGATGCCGCGAGAATGACGCTAGGAGCTTTGTTTATTTAACAAAGATAAAATCGGTGCTCGGAATGGTTCCCGGGGCCTCGATCGGACATTCCCGACATTACTGCCCCGAATTCGTCTCCGATTTTATTCTACTTCCGGTCAGATTGAGTCGAGAAGTCTAACGATGCCGCGCGAACGACGCTAGGAGCTTTGTTTATTTAACAAAGATAAAATCGGTGCTCGGAACGGTTCCCGGGGCCTCGATCGGACATTCTCGATATTACTGCCCCGAATTCGTCTCCGATTTTATCCTACTTCCGGTCAGATTGGGTCGAGAAGTCTGACGATGCCGCGAGAACGACGCTAGGAGCTTTGTTTATTTAACAAAGATAAAATCAGTGCTCGCAACGGTTCCCGGGGCCTCGATCGGACATTCCCGACATTACTGCCCCGAATTCGTCTCCGATTTAATCCTACTTCCGGTCAGATTGGGTCGAGAAGTCTAACGATGCCGCGAGAACGACGCTAGGAGCTTTGTTTATTTAACAAAGATAAAATCGGTGCTCGGAACGGTTCCCGGGGCCTCGATCGGACATTCCCGATATTACTCCCACGAATTCATCTTCGATTTTATCCTACTTCCGGTCAGATTGGGTCGAGAAGTCTAACGATGCCGCGAGAACGACGCTAGGAGCTTTGTTTATTTAACACAGATAAAATCGGTGCTCGGAACGGTTCCCGGGGCCTCGATCGGACATTCCCGATATTACTGAAATCTGACTGAATTATTATTTTCTGCCAAATTATACGAGCATTTTTATTTTTGACTTTTCCATAAAATATTCAAAAATTCTGTAACTACCACATGTGAAGATAATTTATGCAACATTAAAAAACAAAAATCTCGTAATATTTGGTAAAAATGACTAATTCCACGTTAAATTACTTTACAATGTATTGCGAGAATCATTTATTTCAAAAGTTGTTAGCGAATCGCAAATGATTGAAAATCGTATTTTCAGTGCATGGAATCCTCGATCATTTTATAAATTGACATTATTTTGAATCCAGGTCTCAGATAGGGACACATTCAGGTCCCTCGGCTCGACCGTGTATCATCGGACTCTGAACCAACTTCCTGTGACAGCCGACCATTCGGAAGTTGCAGCTGTGACGTCAGCAGACTAGTACTTCCTATAGCACTGTCGTGCTCGACTTAGCTCGTTTGTTCCACTGATTAAATTCCGATTTATACACTTTAATCGTATGTTTGATAATTTTTTTCTCCATGACGGGGAGCACAAATAAAGTTTTTCGGGAGTGTCCCGTATTCGGAATTTTATACACTTCATTCTCCTACACGCTAAATGGATTTTTTATTCTTTTCCAGAATACGCTATTTTCTCTGGCAAATGCTATTCATGACAAAAATACCATATATTTTTTTTTCAAAGAATACGTGAAAAACCATTAAAAATCATATTTTTTCAGTCGCAAAATCACCGCACAAGACCCTCTAACATCACCTGTCCACCTTATAAAAGTCACCCTGTATATATGTATATATTAGTATATTATATATTATATAGTATATTATATATATATATATATATATATATATATATATATATATATATATATATATATATATATATATATATATATATATATATATATATATATATATATATATATTCATATATATATATATGGTGTTGACGTTTATTGACGAGTTTTATACATATATAATCCACTAAAATACGTAACATTTTTTATCATGATACCAGAAATAATAAAATTGTGATGATCCCAACAATCTTAGGTATGAAAAATAGAACTGCACTTTTTCCGGATGAGAAAGGTATTCTGCGGTGCAAAATATTAACGGCCAAATGCTCTGGATGTCGAAATTCGAAATGTGTGTCTTGCGCTAACGTTTGTCGCGCAGACGCAGAAGAACTTTCTGCCTGCCACCATCCTGGTCATGAGTATCTTTCCCATTACCTTTAAGTAGGTGCGATTTTTGTAAACGTCATTTTGCAAATGTTATTTGTTTATTGTTTTTACCTACTATTTACAATCCCATTGCTATTATTATCTGTCTAAACGGTTTTATATTCAATACTGAATAAGTCTCTGAATAAGGCTGACTATAAATTATAATACGGTTGCTAACACTGTCTGTGCACTCGAATACGGATATGCCGCTCGATAGGTGGCCTACTGTAGCCAATGCAACGAGTAGGCACTCTAGTATAGCGAATGGACAAATTCCGTGCCTCCCCTTGAGTGTTTGAAATCACACATATGGGAAGTACTATTGTACATGGTTGAACCGTCAAACTACGAAAAAGTGAGTAACCTCCAATATTTGTTTTGATTTCAGAAATTTGAAATAGTTGTTGTTAAATATTTCAGTTAATCATTCTATTTTTTAGATAATGAGTGACGACTCTAAAAAAGAGGGGCAACATCCACGAAACCCCTGAAGAGCCGATGGAGAATTCGGCCGCTCCTGCACCCCCGGATCCGCCAGTGCCGGAAGAAAAAGAAAAACGGAAGTCCCGAAAATAAAACACGTCAACAACAATTTAAAAATGTTCAATTTTTCATAACCTTAGACGGTTTGTATGAAAATCTGCATTCTTGGCTATTTAATACCAAAATATCGAATTTTTCTACTTATAGATACCAAAGATTATGAACTATTTATTTTATTCCTTTGCGACGACAGAATATCTTTGATATCTAGATTAACATTTTGTGTTTTATTAATTAGATATAAAAAAGAATGTGTACACTAGCTTCTCTCTACTAAAGAAAAAAATGTGTCATTGTGTCTGATTGCAGTAGGAAATCCAAGTTTTTTTTCTACTTTTCTACAAGCTAAATCCTTCACTGCGTATGTTTAATGGGAAAGAGTTCATATCTTCGATGTGTCATGGCCAAAATGTATTAAATTCTTGATTGCCTTCGGTTGACGTCAGAAAAATGCATATTTTAGGCCCTCGGATACCTACCGACATGAATTTTTCACTGCTTGTGTTCAGCGTAAAGCGCATCCCTTTCTTCAACTTCCTATAACCTAGATAAAAAAATGTTCTGTCCCTGTTCAGGGTAAAAAGAGTTTGTGGCCCCTAAAGAAATACATGCTTTATTGTCTGTGGTTGATGTAAGAAAAATGTATAGATTGGCTCCGCTGCATCTAATGATATGAATGGTATAATCTTTCGGTTAGCTGCGAAGAAATCCATCCCTCCACGGTCCCTAAAGTTATGAGTTGATGATTGTTTTCCATTCATTCGAGCACAATGTATTTTTTAGGCTTTCCGATAACTAATCATATGAACAATTCATTATCTCTAATCGATGGAAGTGACGTCCATATTTTTTGGTCCCAGTACCTATAGATATAAACTCTTTAATGCCTGCAGTTGATGAATGGTCAATATTTTTGGCTTCCTAATACCTAAAAATATATCATGACATGATGAGAAGCATTCATATTTTGAATTTTAAGGCTTCACATACAAAAACCTCATTGCAAATTCTTAGTTATAAATCATGTTTTTCTAATTCTATGAACATCTTAGAAAATAATGCTTTGCATATTGCACGTCGAGGAAATCGCGCTGGGAGACGCGTGCAGGAGGAGCGCACGCTTAATATTATAGCCCAACTTAACGAAATGGCAGCTGCACATTTTATGCGGCGGCGTAACAAGGCGGCACGCTCTCGCGGTCGACGGGGCCACTGGCGCGGACCGCGCGGTCGCGGTACCGGCAGAGGGTCCATGTAAAAGGTAAAAAAGACGTATTTTTGAAAGCAACGTGCACATTTTTTGTGCACTTTTGGGGATAATTGGTGAAGTGTTATAATTTAATTTCTAAATTTGAACAGTAAATTCTTTGTCATATACTGAATGCACCCTACAAATTTCATAAATGAAGTTAAATATACATTTTGTAAAATCTTTCCGCCGCAATGTTACTGCTTAATGTTTAACATTTTAATATACCATTTCCATGTTTGTTTGGGTTTGTTTGTTGCAGCACGAGGAACCCTACAAAAATAAATTAATAAAAAAATTTTCAATCCAGCTAGAGTTGCATTCTTTTATTTGCGAGTTAAACGAATATCAGGAAAACTATCAAGTACCCATTTACATTTTTCGTGTGACGGATCAAGAGAAAATTTATATTTTTGTTCTTCGATACCTGAAACTCAAAGAATCTCATCACCGGAGTCAACAAAACTTTCTGCAGAGATGCGACGAAACATCGTTCACACACTGAACCAGACATCCGTGCTGGATGGACGAGTTTTCTATCGTGTTTCTGGGTGCCGCATCGTCGAAAGTTACCGACGACCCCAAATGTAATATTGAGCAGGCATTTGTTGTCTGCTTTACTTGCGAGGCTATATGAATTCTTTTGCCTCTTCCCGACGCCTGAAATAATTTTTCCTTTGTTGCGGGTAGCCCAACGACATCCAGATTTTTGGAATCCTGTTCTGTTTAGCGGAAGGTAATTTTTATTGCCTATGATTGATGCCAAATTCATCTTTGCGGCCTCTCGATACCTGAAACATTTTTTATATCGTGCAATTTATCAATTTATCGAAAGCCAAAAATATGAATTGTGGTAGATATACAACAATTCATATTTTTTGCTTTTTGCTCAATTTAGTGTAAAGTATTCATTTTCAATATTATGAAAATGAATCAACTGCGGCTAACCTGAGGAGTGGGTCATAGGTACTTTCCAATATCAGAGAAGCATTACCGAGAGTTACGTTGGGCTTCATTATCATAGAGGTTCTCATTGTACCGCTGTAATTTCCCAGACTGGGATAGAGGTTCTTCGCACTGCTGACCAACTCGCAGACCGCTATCGGCAGTTCGGTCCAGCGTGTTGAGCTTTGCCATGTACTCGGTGACGTCGATCGCAGTTTACCAGTCATCGCTGGTCATCAGGTCATGTGGCTTTTTGAAGCTCGTATTTCTCAAGAATTTGTCCAAACATCACTTGGCCCTAAACTCGCTTCGCTTCGTTCTTTGACGTCGCAAATGCCTCCACCTCGAGCTTGCCAGTGCTGTAGGTCACTGTGAACGGCGGCATGTGGGACGGCTCGATGTTTGGAAAATCGTGATACTTTCGACTTTTGAACTCATGCGTACTGCAGTACTCCTCTAATGGTGGCGAATAATTTTTCAATTAATGAGAATATGAGGATCTTTGTATCGGACAAGGAAGGGAACTGATCTTTATTCGTCATATTCAATTTCCAGTATCTGATTTTTTCTTACCTGTATCCGATGCTGGAAAATTTCATGTGGCTGGCCTTTATTTTCTCCATTATCACGTAAATCGATTGCCTTCGTCAAATTTATTTTGGCTCTGAAAAGAGCCGTTTGTTTTTTCTTTGAGGTCACAACCGTCGTCAAATTAATATGGCCCTAAAAAGGGCCATTTCTTTCTCTTAAGGTATTCCTTTCGCAGAAGGCCGTACGTTGTGGGGGCATGAGGAGGGCCCGTTTAATTTTTTGGTTTAATTACAGTGGCCTTTAATGAAAAATAAGTCGCAATCAATTATTATACCGATGATAACGTAGAATGAAAAAAATCGCGCCCATTTAGTAGATTTATATATTTTTACATTTTCTCTGAAACGTCACGGCTACAAAAATTCTTCTGCTAGTCACATTTTTCTAGGTTAAATCAAGAATATTTTCTTTGAACATTCGGCGATCCCGTGTTTTTATAGTCGTTACCTAGAGTTATTTAATGTATAAATTACACGAACGATCTAACCCCACGTGGAATTTACCGCTGGCAAAACTCGTATCCACGAGCAGACGACGCGTCAGCTGGGGCGAGAGCGGATAAACGCCGGCCTTCACACGTTACTTTTTTTGGCGTGATGACTCGAACGAATCTCAAACGACAAGTGTGGAAGAATTTTCGTGTAAAAAATCGCCCGAAAATTCGGCCGAATATTATGAGATCTCAAGACTGAGTGGACGAATCGAAAAATTACCCAAACAAAATCGATAGGAAAAAATAACATTTCATTGGTAAAATGTCATTAGATTTTTTATTCATCCCCGTGTTTTCGCGTAATTTCGAATCCAAGTTAAAGCGTCGTCTGCTAAAGCCCATCTTGCTGTATAAAGAGTCGCGGCGTGTCTCAGTCCGTCAATGGCGTCGAGATCGGTGGGTCGACCAGTGGCGTCAAATCGTTTTTTTTTATTACTTGGCGTCGAGACGCTGCTGCGTCTCTTGATTCTATTTCTCGCAAGTCGATATTCTATTTCTCTCGTGTTTTTTTCTCTCTCATCGTTTTTGTTTACATTTTTGATTCTTTGGAATAATGTGGCGAGTGTCGCGCTGACAAAGCCAGTTAGTTGTGCGAAAACTTCGAACGCGAACACGTGTGGTCTACAATCGACAAGTTTTTACGCAATTTTTTTTCGTAACGGATCAAAATGGAAAAAAGAAATTCCACTGTATAAAAGAGGGGCTATTGTCGCGTTGCGCGATAAGGGATTGTCGTACAGAAAAATTGCCAGACAAACTCGCGTGTCTTTGAAAGGAGTGCAGACGACCATCGGGCGATTTAAGAAGTCCGAGACGTATTTCAATAGCAATCATCCGCGTCCACCCAAAGTGACAACGTCCTCAGACGATAAAAATATCGTTGTTACTAGCAAAAAAAATCGTCGATTAACAGCAACGGAAATCTGTGCCAAATTTAACGAACAAAGGGAAACCTCGATATCACTGATGACAGTAAAACGTCGTCTTAACAGTGCTGGCCTCAGAGGCTGTGTCGCCGTGAGAAAACCTTTGTTGCGTCCGGCGGACACAAAAAAACGATACGCAGGGGCCCTGGAACACAAAAAGTGGACGATTAATCAGTGGAGAAATGTACTCTGGACGGACGAGTCAAAATTTATAATCTTCGGTAGTCGTCGACGCATTTTTGTTCGAAGAAATCCTTCGGAAAAAATACCACCACAGTGTTTGATACCAAATGTCAAGCATGGCGGTGGCTCCGTTATGGTGTGGGGTTGCTTCTCCGATCATGGTGTCGGAGACTTTGTGAAAATTGACGGCATTAATGAGAAAAGAAGAATATAAAGAAATTCTCATTAATCATGCCATTCCATCGGGGCTAAGAACGATCGGGCGTGGTTTTACCATGCAACAAGACAATGATCCGAAATACAGTTTCCGTCTCTGTCGAGAATATTTGGAGAACGAGGCAAAGAAAAAAAAATCGTGAATATGGTGTGGCCGCCACAATCACCCGACCTAAACCCTATCGAACTTCTCTGGGAAGAGCTCGATCGAAAGATACGAATGACCTGCGCTACATCGGCCGAAGATCTATGGCAGAAACTGCAAGCTGCGTGGAGATCCGACAGCTCAGCTCAGTTGGATTCATTAATCGATCGGATGCCACGAATCGTTGATGCAGTGCTGAAAGCCAGAGATGGGTTTTTCGACGAAAAGGGCGTTTAGATGAGATAAGAGGTAAAAGGTGGATGTTTTGGGCGGCTAAAAATTGCGAAAAAAAATTTAATTTTTTTTAATACAATATTGGAGCAAAAAATTTTGAAAAAATCCTGCTCGATTCAATACGATGTAACGCAACTTTTTTTCTTTTGGCAATTTTCTCTAATCCTCAAAGTTTCTCATTTCAGCAGCATCTTTTCAAAATTGTCTTTTTGAGAAAAAAATGCGATAACTCGGTGAAAAAAATCGTACGAAAGTTTCTAAAAAAGGAAACTATAGCTATTGCTCTATCTTTTAAGGTTCTTTGAAAAAAAAATGTCCTGAAGACGTGCAGCCGATTTTAAACACCCAAAAACGGCTATTTTAAAAATGGCGCCCCGGGTCTAAAAAAAATTGAAATCTTTTTTTCCAAAACGCAAAGTGAAGCTTCATTTGTCCCTTTTAAAATGCCGCCTTATAAATCCGGATATCTTCTTTTTCACAGAGATATTGAACTTTTAGTGCGGTGCGAAATTTTTCTAGGTGTATCCATACTTTTGGCCGGCAGTGTACGTCAATTCTTCCATATTATGACTTGCACGTAATTTCCAGTCCTTCGTTTTGTCCAGTCACTACACTTTGCAAATTATGAAGGAAACCGCCCCAAATTATGGGATTTCTCTGAAGATTGTTTAGTTTCTTCGAAAGAAACAAACACGCTCAACCATTCAGAATATTTTTGCAGAAATTTGCCTTCAGTTCTTGCTACTTACTACCACTTTCTATGCAAGTCATACAACAACCTGCAAAGGACAGGTATTGCATTGTCTGACAGAGCAACGGGCCGTTGCATGTAGCACACATGAAATTTCCGATCACTGCGTATGTTTCAGTCGCTTTGTCATTCAAATTACCTTTCAATGTCGAAACAATTTCCGCTCTTGTCAGGCCTCATGCTTCACCTTCATCAGCGACAGATTCTAAAATTGGAAAATGTAATATCTATATAGATGGATAATTCCATATTCAACCTCGTTACTATGATTTATTCCACAATATTATTTGAAAAGAAAAAGAGGATATTTATAAAAGTGAATTACGTATCATAGGACTTAATACAATGAAGATCGCAGGCAAATTCAAGAAAAAAAGCAAAACATTCCGGCTCGTTAGTGTACGAAATTCACAAAACTATGGTTTACAGTGCAAGAACTCGCACCAATGACACAATGGTAGATAGAGGCAGCAAGTTTTAATTTTTTTTTCATTCCATAATAGTTCCATCTACAACATGCGATCTGTCAAGTCGCAGAATTCTATAGAACTTATAAACTTTTCTCTATATGTTTAAAATGTTCCATTGTAATCTCCCGTTCTTTTTCGTACACATGATTCGTTTATTGTTATCACATAAACTATTATTATTAATTTTGTGTTACATAATGATTTTCTTCTTACTTGCAGCTGCTGATGCCAGTACAAAATTGAAATCAATTAATTTTTAGAAAGGGGGTAGCCGGTTAAGGGGGGTCTGACGGCCCCCACCGAGTTTGATCGAATCGACCCAAAAACCTGAAAGAGGGCTGAAAAACAAAATTTTAGAGATATTTTTTAACCCCCTAAACCCTTATGAAAACACCATAATCGCAAAAAATGCGTTTTTTTTATGTTTCATTTTTTTTCGAGCTTTCAAATGCATTTTAAAGCGGTTTTAACACAACCAAAATTTTGTTTCAGATGTGTAGACATGCCCTGAATTTTTCCAGATTTTTTCGTAAAGTTAAATCATGTGCAACATAATTTTAATGGCATAAAAACCGTAAAAAATCGTCATTTTTTGTATTTAATGCTATGGTTTTTATTGACGTATTAATGGTAAAAAATCGTGCACCATAGCATAGAAAGCTACTATCTTCCTCTACAAAATGACGCTAATTGGGCTCAATTCGGTCGTCTCTAGCGTCCGAAAATCAAACTTGAATAAATTCCGTTTTTATAATTTGAGCATTTTCAGTTACGAAAATGACACAAAATCATATTTTTCAATTATTTTACTTAATAAAAGTACATTTTGGGGTTTCTGAGGTCGCCGATTACAAATTTGATGTCAAACAGCTAACAAAAAAAAAAAAAATTACACATGTCATCAAATGAAAATGGTATTTGCTATTTCGGTTTTTTCAATAATTAAAAGTCATTGTATTTTAAAAAATCTATTTATTTATAATAATATTACATACATTCATCTAATATATACATTAAACAGACACAAGTAATACATACATTGCAACATGATTGTTATGTTGTTAATCTTCGTCACTGTGTTCTTCAATAACAGGTTCGACATTATCAACGTGAAATAGATTCGTTAGAATTAGAGCTGGGCGGATGATTTTGGACAAATACCGTGCATGACTTAAAAAGTAAATGATTGTTGCAACGTGGGCACAGCAACCAACAGTTCTTAGCCCATTTGCACAATCACATACGTAGTTTTTTATACCGTTATATCCAATACTGTTAGGGTCGTACTGAACGTAACATCTGTATACTTTCTTGTTTATATGTCTTGATTTAACTTCACATTTCAAAATGGTATCGTCCTCCAACAAGTATTGCATATTCAAAAGTCCTTCTTCGGTATACATTTCAGCTAAGTATGAAACAGTTTGCGATAACTGGTACGAGCCAGTGAAAAGGATCTTCAAATCTTGCTCTGTCATTTCCGGAAAGTCTAATACGTCATTTGATGTTAACGGTTTGAAGATCCTTTTCTTCCTATTCCAGTTTTGTTCTTCCACAACTTTCGCTAAAGAATTGTCAACGTCTTTTCTTTTCAACATTTGCTCGGCAATTTGATCTTGTAAATCGGTATCGCAATTCAGTCTTTTTCCAAACTCATTAACCAAAAAATTCGCTACTTTGCAATAAAGCATCGCTGAATCCAACATGTTGTTGTTAAACTGATTATGCAAGAGTTTGAATTTACTACCGATTATACCGTGGACAGCCTCTACCACCCACCTCAATTTCGTAACAAATCGACTTTCGTTTGCTTCATTTGTTGGAAGTTGCTTTCTTTTGCCTTTCAACGCTGGCATCAACACAACGAACCCTTGAGATTCTAACCAATCTTTGACGTCTCTGAACCCCCTGTCAAGTATAAAAACATCCCCTTTTTTGAGGATTGATCTCAAGCCGTTCGGATCACTTAGTACATGTTGTAAGATTTTCGCATCATTCACAATTGCTTCGTACGGTCCGTAAACATCTATTACATATCCATCTGTGGCACAAACTGTGAAGGGTTTACAGAGTGGACACTTTTTCTGACCAGAGAAAGATTTTTTTTGGTAACAATTATTACTACTTTTTTGGTGTCGAAGGTATGAACCATCAGCAATCAAGAGCAGGCGATCTTCAAATCCGTGTAATTTTTTTACGTAAGGCGACGTGTGATTAGCAATTAAATCTTCGCGAGAACATGCCCGAGCTCCGAAACGAAGTGGAAAGACGTCTTTCGCGAATGAATCCAAAACCGATTTGCAATAAGCAGATACTAGTTGTTCAGATTTGATATCGAAAATTGACGCAGTGATTGTGTTGGAATTTCCAGTTCTTAATTTAAAAAGGAATATTAAAAGAGCTTGATTAATACTGCGATGTTGAGAATTTCGCAAAGTGACCAACATGTTTTTTAGAGTCTTGATTTCTGCAACTGTGTATCCAGTTAGCGATTTTATGCGCTCTGCCGATAAATTGTAATCATCTACTCTGTCTAAAATACTGTTGTCGCATTTTGTGGACAGTGCATCCAAAAATAATGCCAAGTCTTGAGAACTGATAGTACAAGTATTCGAAAATATTTTCAAGTTTGAAATTTCGTCAACGTACATACGTTCACTGATAAGATGTACAGGACAACAGCGATTGCCTTTTGGAATGAAAATTCGTGAACTTATAAATACCTGTAACCTCGCTTTAAACGGAACAACCGGAGATGTCGTAATTGGAGTAAGACATACGCAACAACATTTGCGAGTCGCGGTAACTCTGTTGAAAGGCATCTCGATCATTTCATAGTCCGGTTCTCTTGGACGAAGAACGTAAGGAGGGTCCTTAGAAGATTGTGATGACTGTCCTGTGGAAGATCCAGACTCCGACCGTGACAATTGTTGCGAAGACTGTTCCGAAGATTGTTCTGTGTCATCTGATACTGTCAAATTGGAGAGTGTTGATGAATGTCAGTAGTGTAATGGTACCAGTTCTAAACCAAGATTCCTACTACCGACACTTACCGACCGAGAACGACCCAAAAATGGTTAATTTCTGAGTTATCGGCGGATGGTCGGGTAGGGGTTTGATTTAGAACTGGTACCATGATCGACTGTCGATGTTTGTACTTACCGACCGATGGTAGGGCTGCACTGCTTACCGACCGATGGTGAGGCTCACAGGTTTACCGATCGATGGTAGGGGTCACCTGCTTACCGACCGATGGTGGTAAGTCCCCCTTCGCCTCGAATGGAATGCGGCGGAATGGGGGGGGGGGGGGGGGGGGGGTAAACTCAGGGCCACACGTCCGATTCCCAGCGAGGCCGCGCAACGACTGACAAAGAGTCGAAGTGCTTTGTAGTAAAAGGGAGTTCCCCTCCCCTCCCGCGGGGAAGAGGGGGCGGTGGGAGGAGAGTGGAGGATCCGATTTCTCAGAAATTGTTTTAAACATTTGTGAGTAGTGAGTCATCGGGCGCTTGCCGTGGCTTGAAAAAGCCCCCCCCCCCCCTCTTGCTGAGATGCGATAGTTTTGTTTATCGACGTGTTGAAACCGGCGAATTAAGGTGTTGAATGATTATTTTCCGAGAATTTATCGTCGGCCGGTGACATTTGATAGCGCCAAAATGGCGACGGGATTTCGTCAGATTATTTTTTCAAACGTTTTGTGGGGCGTGGTGAGTCATCGGACGCGTGACATTTTTCCGCGCTCGGACCCTCGTGCCCTCAATGCAGGGGGGGGGGGGGGGGAGGAGTACATAATCTTGCGATTCAAGATCGGACGCACACATGAGAAAGAACTACGTACACACGAGTGAAACAATGGAGTTCATCGATAAAATTCGTAAAATTGCCGATATTCTGCCGACAAAGAAGCTCAGAGAGTTGTCACCCGGGTCGGATTATATCATCACCAACATACGGGCGGTCAACACTAAATTTGGCAAAAAGCACATCGTTGACATTCGCAACGAATTCAGCGTGTTTCTACCCGGAACGATCGTCAAGGCGCTTGAGGCTGATTCGACAACATTCGAGAGCATGTTGGTAGCAGCGCATAGAGGAGATCTATGCATGGTCTATCGCGGCGGAAAATGTCACAGCCTGAAATTCGCGAATTCAGCAACATTCCAGCTGATGTTGGTAGCAGCGTACAAAAGGAATGTCTGCATAGCCTACATCGGTGGAAAGTTTATCGCATACGTTAAGGGTCATGAAAATCGAGAGCAGCTAGCTCATATGCTAAATATGAAAAATTATCTAGTTATTGAAACGTTGGACGCGGACTCTGAAGATATGGATGCATAATGCGTAATGAAGGATACTAGTATTTCAAGAACAATTCATCTTGTGTTCAAGATTGGAAAGCACGAGAAAGAGCGCCCAACGTCTCGCTGTTTGGAACTCGATCTTGTGTATACAAACTCGACGTTCGAGCGCGTGCCGGCACACACACACACACACACACACACACACACACACACACACACACACACACACACACACACACACACACACACACACACACACACACACACACACACACACACACACACACACACACACACACACACACACACACACACACACACACACACACACACACACACACACACACACACACACACACACACACACACACACACACACACACACACACACACACACACACACACACACACACGCACATACGCGCACATACGCGCGTGTGAGGTTGTATAGAGATTTCCTTCTTAAATACATTTGTGAGCCCTTCAGCATCGGTACTTTATTTCGACTCATCGAGCAGTCTGGACCATGGACGATTGCGATAAAATTATTGACAAGTTGAGCGTTGCGAGGAACAATTTTTCCCACGTGGATAAGTGGCAAAAGTTCTGTGAGGTGCACGTCAAACTTTTGGGGCAAACGTTGAAAAAACCGGGGCTCAACGTCGGTCAAAAACTTAAAATTCAATCGACAATAGCGAAATTGTCGTCGCTGAGGGAAAAGATCGTGCGTGGAGCAAGTGTAAGCAGCGCAGGTGTAAGCGGTGCTGGTGTGAGTGATGCCCGCGAAAAACTAAAGTGGGTCGATCTCGAGTCGGCATTCAAAAGTCGAATAAAGACGGGCTCGATTGTGAATTTCGAGCACAAAGATGTGCAAAGTTTCCTCGAAGATGCGATGCGCGTGGTCGTTTCAAAACTGGACAAAATCGTGCGCGAGGAGGGTAACGTGAAGGTGAATGTGACCTTGGCGTGCAAATTTCACCTCATGAAGGTGAATGAAATTATTGAGGAGGAAAAGACGTTTCAAACGACAAACGCGGTCATTCTACCATCGAGCGATATTGCCGAGTGGTTCATCGAGTGCGTCCAAGCAAAACTCTCCGCCAAAATCGAGGACTTTCAGGAAAAAGAGTCGGGTTGGACGTTACACGAAATCTCCCATCTACTTGTGAACATTAACAAGTACGAACCACTGCGAGGGAGCTTATCCACTTACACGCGTCTCCCGAGGGATATACAGATGAAACGGGCCGTCGTCAATATTCAAAACAATGACCCCTATTGTTTTCTCTGGTCCGTCACAGCAGCACTCTCTCCACCACCGAGGATGCATCCCGAACGTACGAGTTCCTATCCTCATTATAGCGAGATGCTCCACTACGAAGGCCTGGATTTCCCGATGAGTTTGTCAAAAATTGCAAAATTTGAGCAATCGAATGGCTTATCGATCCATGTGTATGGGATTGATGGTACGACAAAAGACGGCACGAGTAAAATTGTTCCGATATATCTGAGTACGCAAATGTCGGATAAACCAACCATTCATCTACTCATGATCAACGCCGAAATGGAGGAAGAGGAGGAGGAGGAGGAGGAGGAGGAGGAGGACGAGGAGGAGGACGCAAGTGTTCCCAAGGTGTATCATCATTACGCGTGGATTAAAAACATGTCGCGACTATTGAATGCGCAGGTGTCGAGGGATGGACATCGCGTATGGATTTGCGACCGGTGTTTGTGTTACTTCAGCAGAGAAGAAATATTGCAACGACATAAAGAGGACTGCAGTAATAATTGTCGTGTTACTTTTCCCGAAGGTACAAATACAAAATTGAAATTCAAAAATTATCAGCACAAGGAGATAGTTCCGTTTGTAATTTACGCAGATTTGGAATGTTTGCTCGAACCGGTCACAGCACCACAGGCTAACACTGTAAATTATCAGAAGCATACCCCTCATAGCATTGCCTACTATAAACATTGCAGTTTCAATGACGCTCTCTCGGAGTACAAGGCGTTTCGTGGAAATAACTGTATCGAATGGTTCATGCGTGAATTAGAAGGACTGGCCGGCTCATTGCACGACATTTTCCAGACCATAGTACCAGTGAGACCTTTGAGTAGCGATGAAAGTCAAAGTTTCAAGTTGGCTGAAAATTGTCACATTTGTGAAAAACCATTTGCGCGGACAAACGTGAGAGTCCGAGATCATTGTCACTTTACGGGAAAATTCCGCGGCGCCGCTCATCAAGACTGTACTTCGAATTACAAAATTGCCCACGTAGTGCCAATAGTTTTTCACAACTTGTCCGGATATGACGCACACTTTTTGATTGTAGCATTGGCTCGAACCTTCGAAGGATCCATGAGTCTTTTGCCGATTAACAAGGAGAAATATATTTCTTTTTCGAAGCGCGTCAAAGGTACACGCGTGCAGTATCGATTCATCGACTCTTGGAGGTTCATGCCGAGTAGCATCGAAAAGTTAGCATCTTACCTGAAAGATGATCAAAAAATAGTAACACGCAAGCATTGCGCTAACGCCACGCAATTTGAATTGTTGACGCGAAAAGGCGTTTTTCCCTATGACTATGTGGACTCTTGGATGCGACTCGATGAGACGCAATTGCCTGCGAAAAATAATTTTTTCTCCCGATTGAGTAATGAAGATATTTCGGCGGACGATTACGCGCACGCGTGCAAAGTTTGGACTGCCTTTAATCTCAAAACGTTGGGTGAATATTCCGACTTGTATTTGAAAACCGACGTACTCCTTCTGACAGATATTTTTGAGAATTTTCGACGAAATTGCATCAACACGTACGGTCTCGATCCATTGCACTATTTTACCGCACCCGGTCTATCGTTTGATGCGATGTTAAAATGTACCAGCGTAGAACTCGAACTCTTGCTCGACGTTGACATGTTAATGTTCATCGAGAAAGGTATTCGCGGTGGTGTAGCGCAGTGCTGTAATAGGTACGGGAAAGCGAATAATCGCTACATGCGTGATAACTTCAATCCAAACGAGCCCGAGTCATACTTGATGTATTACGATGTCAATAACCTGTATGGTGCAGCCATGTGTGAGTCATTACCATTCGGCTCGTTCGCATGGGTAGAAAATTTCGGGGAACGTATCGAGAGTATTCCCGACGACGCCGAAACGGGCTACATTTTCGAAGTCGATTTGGAGTATCCTCGAGAGTTACACGACACGCACAAAGATCTGCCTTTGTGCCCCGAACACTACGTCCCTCCTGGCAGCACTCAACGAAAACTAACGACCACACTGCTTCGAAAAGAAAAATACGTCATTCATTATAGAAATTTGAAGCAATGCTTGAAATTGGGATTGCGTCTCCTAAACATTCACAGAGTCCTCAAATTCAAACAGCGCGCATGGCTGAAAAAATACATCGATATAAATACGGAATTGAGAAAGCAATCGAACAATGATTTTGAGAAAAATTTTTACAAACTCATGAACAACGCGGTCTTTGGTAAAACAATGGAAAATGTCAGGAAACATCGGGAAGTGCGACTCGTGACAAAGTGGAAGGGGCGGTGGGGGGCCGAAGCGCAGATTGCCAAGCCAACGTTCCATAGCTGCACCATATTTGACAATGACATCGTCATAATCGAGCTCAATCAAGCATGTGTCCTATTCGACAAGCCTATATACACCGGATTTTCCATACTCGATATCTCCAAGCTCTGGATTTATAATTTTCATTACAATTTCATGCGCGAAAGATTCGACGATCGAGCAAAATTATTGTATACAGACACTGACAGTCTCATCTATCACATCAGCGTGCCCGACATGTATGAAGAGATGAAGCGTGATATTGACAAATTTGATACGTCTGATTATTCACCCAACAATCCGTACAATATGCCTTTGCGCAATAAGAAAGTACTAGGTCTCATGAAAGATGAGAATAATGGTCGCATTATGACGGAGTTTGTAGGTTTGAGAGCGAAATTGTACTCGTTCAAAATTCTCGACTGTGATGAGGCGAAGAAGAGAGCTAAGGGTGTACGGCGGTCAACCCTGAAATCCATCACATTCGACGACTTTAAAAATTGCTTGTTTGCGCACGAAAATCTTGTCAAGGCGCAACAATTGATCACGAGTAAAAAACACATTGTACATACGGCGACGCAACAGAAAATTGCTCTCAGCTGGAGAGATGACAAAAGAGTGCTTATACCAGATTCCACGGACACTCTTCCATGGGGTTATGCTTCCGATGATATGGAACATTAAAAATAAAATGTTGACGATAATTGTGTGTGAAGAGAGAGAGAGAGAGAGAGAGAGAGAGAGAGAGAGAGAGAGAGAGAGAGGTACGGTAAAATATATATTCACGCTTAAACCAAAAAATTTACGAAAATTTATTTCCCCCTCCTGATCGGAACTATCGACGAACAAAACCATGCGATATTCGAGTACACTGAGAATTTAAACAAATCACGAATACTATAAACTTTGGAGAAAGATGAAATTGTGGGCCAGGAGAACCACCACAGCGACTATCAAGTCAAGGGGGGGGGGGACGTCTTGCGTCGACGGGCGTCTGAGAGCATATATGCCTCGGGTTGCATGAGTTGGTCGTAAACGTAAGAGCTTTTTCTTCATATCGAATAAGACAAAGGGACAACGGCTCAAGGCGAGGATTTTTCCTTCGAGGGGGAGGAGGGCGGGGTGATGCATTTTTTCGAAGATAACTTTTTTTATTAAAACGTTTTTTTTTCTTCACAAATCTCCTTTGTCGATCCAACTGTTGTGCGTATCGTCGAAACCGAGCCACTTGACGAGCATTCGATTTCCACGCTTCCTCACCACCTTCTCAACGAGGTAAATGTCGGGATACTTGACTTTCTGGAGCTCCTCTTCGTAGAAGCAGCCGGCGATGGGTTCGTTCCGATGGTCCTTGAGATTGTACGTCGTTGGATTCGTTCTTTTCACTCTGCGTATCGTGAATATTTCCGTTGTCCAATTGGGCGTATAACCCTTCTCAAATACATTCTTAAATTTGCTAATTCGCACATTATCGCCAATTTTGAATTTTTGTGATTTTTTTGCCGTTAATCGACGCTGGCGAAAAATACGATGGAGAATCTCTCTTTCGTTGGTGCGATTGATATTTTTCGGTTTTTCCCGGATGGTTCGATGCACGGTGTTGTTGTATTCGGTAACCAGAGAATCCAGAATATCCATCCATTTGTACATTCCGCGAAGACTGAATTGCATCCACATTTTATTTTTTAACGTTCTATTGAACCGCTCGCAGATTGATGCTTTCAAATTGCTATACGTTGAATACATGTTTACATTGTGTCGTTTCATGAGAGCTTCAAACTGTGAATTATAAAATTCTTTTCCACGATCGACGTGCAAGTTCTTGGGTATGCGACCCTGATTGAATATAGATTTCATGGCAATTGTCGTATCTTTACCGCTCTTGCTTCTCAACGGTATGGCCCAGGCGAATTTGGAGAATATATCGATGACGGTCAGGAGGAACTTATGTTGCGAGTTTTGCCTCGCGTACGATGACATATCTACGATATCGGCTTGCCACGTTTCATCCAGACCTCGAATGTCAACGTGTCGACGAGTATAATTTCTTCGTGCAGGCTTATGCAGCTCTCGCACGAGAGTCAGTTTTTTGTCATCATTCATGGCGCGCGCGCGCGGGGATCCACACACATCAACGTTCAACATGCGAATGGAAAAAAAGATCGTTTTTCCTAATAAATAATTCCAGCCTCGCGCAATTCTTCGATAATCGATAAGATCTCATTGGAATGCGATGAGTTGCCTGCCGCTTGAGATGCGTGGAGTAATCGAAGACGATCTACAAGCTCATTCGGATTGTCCCAGTAAACATAGTCAAATTGCATATTTTTTCTGGCCTTCTTGTACATCCCCCGACCTGTACGTGCTCGAATTATTTTCGAAATATAAATCTTGAATTTGTGACTGTTTTCACGTCGCACAGCTCCGTCCGGTTTGTAATATTTTTTATGCGCGTTCGTGCCAATGATGATATTCTCATAATTTTTCAAATCGTTCGGTTCGAGAAAAGCGACATTTGGCACTTTTTTAAATAGGAGCTCCGTCAAGCCCACAGTTGTCGCATAACTTTTCTCCCCCACACGAATGTGCGGAGAATTGAAAATTATCGGAGAATCGCCAATCATTAATTTGGTGCTGGCAAGCATTCGCACACCGTATGTGGTATCCAGACTTTTCTTTTTACCCATACGTAACAATACGAGATATTTTTTTATCAATTCATCGACTCGACTGGGTGAATCATCATCATCATCATCATCATCAGCATCGGCATCATCATCGTCATCAGAGGCATCATCTTTGTGCTCATACGCCGCTGTGAAAGTTGAATCTTCCGGTGACTCATTCTTAACTTCACTCTCATTTTCTTCCGTTTCATTCTTGATTTCCTCCTCCTCCTCCTCCTTCTTCAATGGTGACGTCTTGTGAGAAACGAGCTTTTCCAATGGTGTGACTATCGGCTTAAAGACATCCTGCATCACCTGATCAGCATTATCTCTACCCATCTTTATCATTCGATGTTTTCGTCTAATTGCATCACTGGCCTTGACGATTTGCTGCAACACATCTTTTTCTTGCAAAAGTTGTCGACGCTTCATGCTGTTGTCAGTTTCACAATACAAGCAATACTGTATGCATTGCAACAAAGAGCACGTTATTTATTGACTCGGAGGAAAGAATCAAACCCTCGTCTATACCTACCCTCATTGATACTACTATCCTTGTCAATTGTAAGGAATCCGTACTTGCTGGAATTCCAACATTCGCAACATATATTTTTGAATTGTGTGTATGACATATCAGTATTGACATGGTCATCGTACACATGCTTGAGGTTCGAGTCGTCCTGCTTGAAGAGAACTATGAAATTCGTATTATCGCGCACGAGATGCTTAGGAATACGAGCGTATGTTTGAGAGAGATAGAAACAGTCCACATTCTCATGCCTTCCCATGGAGAAAAAGGCTCTCACGTTGTCCTGTTTCTCGCACGCTATATCGTCAAAGATGAATATGGAGTTTGGTCGTGCGTCGCTCGGTGGCACCACTTGTTCATGCTCGTTAAATGGATGATATTCGAGACCCTTCACGGGCTGGAGAAATTGTTCGAGTAACTGATATTTCGGCTGTTTCAGCGACTTTGAATAGAGATAAACGTTTTCGAATCTCAGACCATTCGGGTGTATCACGAGGGTGAGCAACGCGTTGGTTTTTCCGCAGTTTGACGGACCGCAGAATACCGCGCGAATCGTATTTGGCAGCAAATCACCATGACGCCTTTGTCCACCCTCTCCCCGAATTTGCGTAAATTCATCAAAGTTTATCACCGGCAGCTTTCCATACGTCTTGGACTTCATCTTCGTCGCGACTGACATAATTATCGTATAAAACGAGCTTTTATATCTATTGCCGCTTCAGTCGAGCGGCAACCTTCATCATGATCAAACGTCGAGGAAAGAAGTCCGGTAAAGGTCTCCTCAATCGTATTATCAACAAACTTCCCGTTGAATTGCACTTGCCTGGATATCAGTATTGCGGACCCGGCACAAAGCTGGCTAAACGTCTTGCACGCGGCGATCCTGGAATAAATCCGTTGGATGCAGCTTGCAAGGAGCACGATATCGCGTATTCGAAAAATCGTGAAAACCTCGAAGCTAGACATTCTGCGGATAAAATATTGCAGGAGAGGGCTTGGCAACGAGTTCGTGCCAGCGACGCTAGTATCGGGGAGAAAACAAACGCGCTTGCCGTAGCAGGAATCATGAAGGCGAAGAGAAAATTCGGCATGGGGATTAAGAAGAAGAGGGGGGCCAAAATTGTTGGCTTGAAGAAAATCATCGATGCAGCGAGAGAAGCCATGGTGAAGAGTGAAGATTCAAGCGCCGTCGCTGCGTCGGCCTTAAAGGGTGCCCGAGCAGCTGTCAAGAGGGTCGCAAGTGGCGCGCGCAAAGTGCGTACGCCTCGAGTGTTGCCTGTGCCTCGTAAGATCGGTGGCTTCCTACCGTTTCTCGTACCCATCTTTGCCGGTCTCAGCGCTGCAGGGGCGCTAGCAGGTGGTGCGGCCAACATAGTCAAAGCGGTCAAGGCCGCTCAAGCAGCCAAACGTGAGCTCGAAGAGAGCAAGCGTCACAATCGAACGATTGAAGCAATAGCATTGGGCAAAGGCTTACATCTCAAGCCGTACAAACAGGGAATGGGTCTTTTTATCGCGCCAAAAAACGTAAAGTAGAGCTACCTCACCGACCACTCACCGATGCAGATTTGCTAAAATACGCCAAAATAATGAAAATCCCCTATTTTCGTGGATGTTACATGCGAAATCAATTGCCCAAGGGTGGACCATGGCTACGCGAATGTGCCATTGTAAATCTCGATGAGGATATGGGGTCTGGCACACATTGGGTGGCGTACGAAAAAACCAACAATAAAGTCCATTATTTCGATAGTTTCGGCGATCTCCAACCACCTGCCGAACTTTTGAAATACTTCGGTGTGAGTAGCGTGAATTATAATTACAAGAGGTACCAGACATACGACACATTCGAGTGTGGTCATTTGTGTCTGAAGTTTCTCTGTCGACAATTACCGCGACGAGAGAGATTTTCTCTGTATAAAAGTGGGTGATGAGGGAAAAATCGAGTCAGTTTGTCAAACGACATTATGGATAACAGTCTTACGTTGACCTTATCGGGATCATCGTCTGTGCTCGAGGCTCAATACTTTCCCCCCATTGAACTCGCCCCCCACAAGAATTATACCCTCGGACTCATCGAACTTCTAACCTACAATTCTATTCCAAATGTAGACATTGGACACAACAAATTTTACGTTGGCAAGAACGTTTTTACCATACCTACTGGAAGTTACGAATTAGCCGATATTGCGACATACTTGGAAAAAGAGCTGGCAAAACAAAATATCACCATTCGCATTAGGCTCAACCACAATACGCTGCGCAGTGAAATCGAGTGCAATTATGAAATATATTTCACGCCCGAGGATTCTATCGGACGTATGCTAGGATTTGCACCCCGTAGACTACGAGCTGGTGAAAAGCATCAATCGGATAATCTAGTGACCATTCTCAAAGTGAACGCATTGCGCGTCGAATGTAACCTCACAGCTGGCGCGTATATTAACGAGCGAAGAGTACACACAATCCACGAGTTTTTCCCATCCGTACCACCAGGCTATAAAATCATCGAGATACCGTCGCACGTCATTTATCTACCAATCGCGAGCAAGACGATAGACAACATTCAACTGCGAATAGTGGATCAGGACGGTGATTTGGTGAACTTTCGCGGTGAGACAATAACCATACGATTACACATCAAATCGCAATGGGTATAGTCTTTCACAGAGTCGCGAGCACTTATAAAAACAATACTTCGTCGATGAGAGAGTCCAGTAGTCGATGGACACGCACACCGCTAACACCGCAGAACGTGCTGTTTTTGCGGAGTTTGGGTCTACGAATACGTGGAAAAATCGCATGAAAAACTACATAATCTGCATTGCGTGCGTATGCTGTTTGAGATGGAGGCGGAAATAATTGATATCAAAACCCCCGTCATCTTCGATGATTCTATCGCGCACTATGAGATTCATGCTCATCAGCCGTATGCATCAACAACCTTCAATAACAGTGATGAAATACGTATTTCCATTCAGCATCAAGACATATGCATACTTCCCAGTCAAAGTTCGCTACGCGTATGTGGGCGAGTCACCAAAGCCGATGGCACAATCGCCGCCAATACACATTTCGCAAACAATGGCATTTGCTATTTGTTCGACGAGGTGAGATACGAGCTCAATGCCATGGAAATAGATCGATGTAAAAATGTGGGCATAACGAGCTCGATGAAGGGATACGCATCCGTGAGTCAATCCAAGAACTATAAGCTTGAGAATGCTGGCTGGTATGATGTTCGCAGCGGGCACGCTGTCGCAGATGCCGATGGGAATTTTGACGTATGCATACCGCTAAGTATGATCCTCGGTTTCGCCGAAGATTATCGAAAAATCATTGTGAACGCGAAGCATGAATTAATTTTATTGAGATCGAAGACTAATGATAATGCGATATGGCAAGCCACAGCTGAGGATGACATCAAATTCACGTTAAAAAAAGTAGAATGGCTCGTACCATACGTGACACTCTCCGATAAGCGTAAAATCCAACTTCTCAAGTTTATCGGTAAAGACACACCGATACCCATGACTTTCCGCTCATGGGAATTGTACGAGTACCCAATGCTCCCCGCAACCTCAAAACACATGTGGGCCGTGAAGACATCTACGCAACTTGAGAAGCCACGATATGTCATTCTAGCCTTCCAGACCGATCGTAAAAATAAGAAAAGCGCAAATGCGTGTAATTTCGATCATTGTGACATCACAGATGTCAAACTCTACCTAAATTCGCAAAGTTATCCCTATGGGAATTTGAATCTGGACATTGCACAGAACCAATATGCGCTTCTCTATCAAATGTATGCAAACTTTCAATATTCGTACTACAATAGAGAGCCCGAACCATGCTTGAAAAAATTGGATTTTATAAAGTATGCTCCGCTCATTGTCATTGATTGCTCGAAGCAGAACGATTCTCTCAAGTCCGGCCCCGTTGACGTACGCATCGAATTCGAATCAAAGACCAATATTCCCGCCAATACCTCCGCCTACTGTCTCATTCTCCATGATCGTATTGTCGAGTACAATCCGATAGGTGGCGGGGTAAGAAAGTTGATATAAAGTTGCGATCACACGCGCCCCCCTTCAGTCATCATGGAGTTTATCGTTGATGTGCAAGGCTTCAAGCGACCGATCAACAAATTCGTCCCGAAGGAAATATCAATCGTCGAGGTGGCGAACGTTGACTGCAAGCCCTTGACGTTTCTCTTCGAACCACCGTACGCCTGGAATTCTCTGCCGGGAAAGTACAAGAGTACGAATATGTGGTTGGAGCGCAATTACCATGGTTTGCGATGGGACGATGGCGACTTTCCACACGACACCATCCCCATGTTCATTCGATCAATCTTACAACACGCTCAAATCGTCTACATCAAGGGATTGGAGAAATCGCTGTGGTTGAAGAAATTCACCGACCTAGCAACGGAGATCATCGAACTGGAGACTCTGGATTGCCCATCGTTGAAGAAGCTTGCGACAAATGAGCTGAGAAACAACGGATGTCCCTACCACGCGACTCTCCACCCGAAATTCAAATGTGCCTATGAAAATGTAAAATGTCTGGAGAGATGGTTGAAAGAGGATGCGAGGAAATAAAGTTTTTTGTGATTACATAATTTTACATTTTATTTACAAAAAAATTTTACAAAATGTTGTCCCATTCACACACACACACACACACACACACACACACACACACACACACACACACACACACACACACACACACACACACACACACACACACATACACATAAAAAATGTTCTTAATACTGTGATGGCGAGGTTCGTGGATTCCTTCGCACCAGATTTTATCAAAGCGCTGATGTCAACCGGGAGCGCCTTGGTGATCCGAAAAACACAATATTTTTGCCATGGTTTCGCTGTCGCTAGGTTAGCAGAACTCCAGGTCTGAGCACCTCCGCCAACATCGAGTCTTTGTGATGTGTTTTTTTCCGAGAGCCCATAGCGACTCGAGGTTTCTTCACCTGGGAACAAAAAAAAACATTTTTTTCACTTGCAATTCACTTGAGCAGTCAATCGACATTAGTCGCCTTCCTCCTCACCGCGCACTGCATTCGCCAGGTTCGTTTGCCAGGTTTTTGAATTCCATGCTGTTGAACTTTCCACCGATGTAGACCATGCATAGATCTCCGTTGTACGCTGACGCCAACATCGTCTGGAACGTCGCAGGATTCGTTTCAAGTACCTTGCTGATCCTCCCCGGTAGGAATACGGTAAACTCGTTGCGAATGTCAATCACGAACTTTTTGCCATATCTCGTGTTCACTTCCCGTATGTTGGTGATGGGATACTCCGACTCGGGGGTCAACTCGTTCAATTTCTTCGCCGGAAGAAAATCTGCGTATTTACCAATCTTATTGATCGCGTCCATTTTTCACTTGCCGTCTAATCGTTCGAAGCTGTCTTCACGAGATTATATACTTGCCCCCTCCACCATTCCCCCTCCACTCTGAATCCTCGACCAATGACGTTTGTCGGTGAGGCGATTTTTCGCGCCGTGGCTCCAAATTTATTTTTTCAAATATCATCCTCAGCGAATGAATCTGCGCCCACGAGTCTATTTCTCCTTTCAATTGTTGAATGTCTTGCAACAATCGTTCGATGCGCACTTTTAATTCGCGTCTCTTGCACGCATTGTTTTCGTTGCGGCGCATGATTCCGCCGCCTTCCGTGGCAACTTCTCAACAAGAGCCTATTTTTTCCGTGAATCACCTACGGCTCCGTATCGCCCGGGACGAATATTATCATTATATGCTTCACTCCCTTTGATCTTTGGAACTTTTGAATCGGACGGGGGAGGGCCTTTTCGAAATTGATCTTCAGCAAACTTCTTCAAATTTTGAGAAACAGGATTTTTTGAATCTCTGAAATGACTCATGTTGACGAGGAAACGCTATACTGACGAATATTTTTCTCGACACCCCCACTTATAGTCCCCTTCATCATGGCGGCCGATTTTCAACGCGTTTATCGATATCGCATTTTATTTGGGGGGGGGGGGGGCTTTGTTAAGCGCAGCATCCACAATGTGTGTGTGTGTGTGTGCCGGCACGCGCTCGAACGTCGAGTTTGTATACACAAGATCGAGTTCCAAACAGCGAGACGTTGGGCGCTCTTTCTCGTGCTTTCCAATCTTGAACACAAGATGAATTGTTCTTGAAATACTAGTATCCTTCATTACGCATTATGCATCCATATCTTCAGAGTCCGCGTCCAACGTTTCAATAACTAGATAATTTTTCATATTTAGCATATGAGCTAGCTGCTCTCGATTTTCATGACCCTTAACGTATGCGATAAACTTTCCACCGATGTAGGCTATGCAGACATTCCTTTTGTACGCTGCTGCCAACATCAGCTGGAATGTTGCTGAATTCGCGAATTTCAGGCTCTGACATTTTCCGCCGCGATAGACCATGCATAGATCTCCTCTATGCGCTGCTACCAACATGCTCTCGAATGTTGTCGAATCAGCCTCAAGCGCCTTGACGATCGTTCCGGGTAGAAACACGCTGAATTCGTTGCGAATGTCAACGATGTGCTTTTTGCCAAATTTAGTGTTGACCGCCCGTATGTTGGTGATGATATAATCCGACCCGGGTGACAACTCTCTGAGCTTCTTTGTCGGCAGAATATCGGCAATTTTACGAATTTTATCGATGAACTCCATTGTTTCACTCGTGTGTACGTAGTTCTTTCTCATGTGTGCGTCCGATCTTGAATCGCAAGATTATGTACTCCTCCCCCCCCCCCCCCCTGCATTGAGGGCACGAGGGTCCGAGCGCGGAAAAATGTCACGCGTCCGATGACTCACCACGCCCCACAAAACGTTTGAAAAAATAATCTGACGAAATCCCGTCGCCATTTTGGCGCTATCAAATGTCACCGGCCGACGATAAATTCTCGGAAAATAATCATTCAACACCTTAATTCGCCGGTTTCAACACGTCGATAAACAAAACTATCGCATCTCAGCAAGAGGGGTGGGGGGGGCTTTTTCAAGCCACGGCAAGCGCCCGATGACTCACTACTCACAAATGTTTAAAACAATTTCTGAGAAATCGGATCCTCCACTCTCCTCCCACCGCCCCCTCTTCCCCGCGGGAGGGGAGGGGAACTCCCTTTTACTACAAAGCACTTCGACTCTTTGTCAGTCGTTGCGCGGCCTCGCTGGGAATCGGACGTGTGGCCCTGAGTTTACCCCCCCCCCCCCCCCCCATTCCGCCGCATTCCATTCGAGGCGAAGGGGGACTTACCACCATCGGTCGGTAAGCAGGTGACCCCTACCATCGATCGGTAAACCTGTGAGCCTCACCATCGGTCGGTAAGCAGTGCAGCCCTACCATCGGTCGGTAAGTACAAACATCGACAGTCGATCATGGTACCAGTTCTAAATCAAACCCCTACCCGACCATCCGCCGATAACTCAGAAATTAACCATTTTTGGGTCGTTCTCGGTCGGTAAGTGTCGCTAGTAGGAATCTTGGTTTAGAACTGGTACCATTACACTACTAATATCTCTCTACAGGATCGACAGAATTTTGTTCGCGATCAACATCTGGCAGAGGATTTTCCTCGGGATTGACGTTTGGCAGAGGATTTTCTTCGGGATTAAAATCCAACTGAAGATTTTCTTCAGGATCAGAATCACTGCTCGTCGATGGTGAAACCGTTCGGGATTTAGCGATTGCGGAACGACACAGATGACATAAAACGTCACCTTTCTCTACTCGTTTACCTAGTAGTTTAGTATATAAGTGTACGTCATCATCTGAAGAAATGGACTTCTGTTTTCCGGTATCATAACGCAACAATCTGTTGCATCTTATGCACCTTTCACCAGCCGTACATTTTCGTTTTTTCGGTGGCATCGCACAGTTTTTCCTAAAGAAAAAAAACGAACATTGTTATTTTTTTTATTATGATTAACAAATTATTTTTTTTTTTGAAAAAAATGAAAAAAGTAACTGAAACCCGGAATAAAAAAAAACCATAATTAAAAAAACAAATAGAACAAAAGTAACGAAAATCGAAAGTACATTAAAAATTGTAAATCAAAACAAAAAAAATGTTGAAAACATCGGTAAACAAAACAGAAATAAATTATTGTATTCCAAATCATTTTTTTATTGAAATATCGTTTCGTCTTAGTTTTGTTTTTTTTTTTTGCTTTTTTTTAATTCTTTTCATGTGAGTGAACTAAACAACAACTTGAAGTTGACGGCCACCTTCTGTACGATTTCAAGTCGACTATGAGGCAAACGATTGTAGATTGAGGTTATGATTATAAATCAATTTTTATGTTGATTGATATTTAAATTGATATTCAAACTCACCTTAGAATACTGCTTCAATCACTTCGTGTTGAGATAGGCAGGTTAAATGATAAATTAAAAAAACGCTGTTAACAAAACAAATAGATTTGTTTAACGGAGCAGAGCGCGTCGCATGACGTGTGTACTGGACGGCGGCTGAACACAGAGAGAAAGAGAGACCGCGTGGAGCGGGGTTCTCGATGCGTCAGTGCGTAGTGGGCATGCGCAGTACCGTGCGGAGGGGCATACGAGCCTAAGGCCCACGTGGGTACGGTGGCCTTAGGCACTCGGGTACGTGGCTTAATAAGGTACAAGTTGGGATTTTCTCCGCCAGGTGACAGTTTAGTCGGGGAATTCCAAATTTTTTTTCTGAATAATACGTAATTTTTTGTTTGTTAATATAACTATTGACAGCTGTTACGATTAAAAATTCGTGTATAAGAATGAATTTATAATCAGCGACCTAAAAAATCCTTATTAATATCGTTCCCATAGCTTTTTTAAAAAATTTCAAAAATTAAAATATTTTTTCTTCGTTTTGACAGCTGTCATGTGACAAAACTAATTTTTGACATCAAATTTGTAATCGGCGACCTCAGAAACCCCAAAATGTACTTTTATTAAGTAAAATAATTGAAAAATATGATTTTGTGTCATTTTCGTAACTGAAAATGCTCAAATTATAAAAACGGAATTTATTCAAGTTTGATTTTCGGACGCTAGAGACGACCGAATTGAGCCCAATTAGCGTCATTTTGTAGAGGAAGATAGTAGCTTTCTATGCTATGGTGCACGATTTTTTACCATTAATACGTCAATAAAAACCATAGCATTAAATACAAAAAATGACGATTTTTTACGGTTTTTATGCCATTAAAATTATGTTGCACATGATTTAACTTTACGAAAAAATCTGGAAAAATTCAGGGCATGTCTACACATCTGAAACAAAATTTTGGTTGTGTTAAAACCGCTTTAAAATGCATTTGAAAGCTCGAAAAAAAATTAAACATAAAAAAAACGCATTTTTTGCGATTATGGTGTTTTCATAAGGGTTTAGGGGGTTAAAAAATATCTCTAAAATTTTGTTTTTCAGCCCTCTTTCAGGTTTTTGGGTCGATTCGATCAAACTCGGTGGGGGCCGTCAGACCCCCCTTAACCGGCTACCCCCTTTGGCGTCCTCTTGAATATAGCGTTGAAATATTTGCTTACCGCAATTACCTCAACGTAAACTCTATTTTTCGACTTTTGGCCAGCTTTTTGGGATTTGGCCCCACTGTGCGACGTAGTGAATACACACAGACACTTTACAAATTATTCGTTGAGGGTTAATGCTCAATTCTGAGATTACGAAATCACAGGCGAAAAAAAATAAAAACAAGCGGAGTAGAATCGAACCCGAAATTCCAGGTAGATAAGCTGAGCATTCATTTATATTCATCGCGGCCGCTTAGGTATTGAAATAATGAAATAAAAAAACGTTGTCGTTAAGTGTGCTTACCCCACTACCGTCGTTGTCAGCCCTGTATGTAAGTCCGTGGATAGGAGGAAAGTGGTAGGAGTCAACATCGCCCGAAAAAGATCACACGAAATACGTGGCAGTTATTTTTTACCCCACATATTCAATTAAGAACAGAGCTTTGTTACAGTCTCCATACAAGCAGCACAATGCCATATCAGTACTGCACCAGTATCGAACGGTCCATCCCTCGACATTTATTGACGTTTTCACCTAGAGCTTTTACTATGATTCCTTTCTCGGTCGAAGGACGTCGATGCGCACGAGCGGCTGTTCGCAGTCTACCAGACTCGTTTATCCATGCGACGATAAAGACTATTTGCCAACGGGCGTCGTGACTTATTGTTACGCCATCACGCGTTCTGCGCCATTCTTCATCCGTTCTGGTTTTTTTATGCTATTCCGCTCTGCGCTACCTCACTCTCTCGTCTATATTCTCTCCTTCCATTACATCCTTATGAATACATATATAGATACAGAACACACTGAGCGTGTGTCCCGGGTCTGGACGCGGAAAATTTTTCCACCCTCGTTGGAAAAGCTTATCTAACACACGTTCTTGCCTCCAACCTTCTTTTTTTTTGTATACGCTGAACGCTTCATTCGCCGTCTTTCTCCAACCAATCTTGGTAAAACGGACGAGTAGTTCGGTTCGCGATTGCTTTTCTGCTTCATATTAAATACTCGATTTTTTCTCCCAATCCGTCAGACTGATATTTTTTTCCGCCGAGAAGAATGTAGCACTCGACGTTAGTAGATATACGGGCGCCATCCGGCGGTCCTAATTTGCCGGTACAGCTGCGTTGCCGATATAAAAAAAAGAATAATGCATTTACTTAAAAAAAAACACCTCTCTACGCATAATTTTCGGGTGGGGACCGATTTGATTCAAATAAATGATAGCCCTATTCCCAAGTAATCCCAGGTACAGTACGGTGAACGATGCTTTTGATTCGCACTAGCTAGAAAAAAAAGGTAGGTATAGTTCCTAATGGTGCGAGATTTTTTTGGCATGCCTTTCGTTCTTCGCGTACTCCATTTTCAGGACTTGTACGCTGAAAAGCGATAAAAAGAGAAGCCACTGCACCTTTGTTTGGTAGTAATTCCGTCCAGTTTTACGCCGATGAAGTCGGTTTTGTCTTCGAGTTTATTATCATCCTGGCTTTCTTATCAAACCCAAACGCTGGCACGCGTTCACTTCGCTCAACCGGTGTATTTAATTTAATTTCGAACAGTTTATTGTGCGTGGCGTTTTACGGAGCCATAAAACAGTCGTTAAGGGAACATCGACAAATAGGGTGGAAGTCGTTGAAGGGAACCGAGTACAAGAGAGAAATGTAGTATCCCGTTGGTATACCTTTCTTCTCGGCCACCCGTTTTCGCCGTTGCCCTCTCCGCCACCCGCCTTGCTTGCGCTTCATGTAGCGCTTCTCTAGGGTATCGGTGGTGCAGGGATTCAACTCGATGCCCTCTTTTATGTACGCTTTCGTCGAAATATCCACAGAAATATTGGGAGCAGTCACAGAGAAAACTACCAAAGACTCGAGCTCATTAAATAAGCGGGTAAATAAAAATAAACGGATTGCGTCTGGCATTTTTTTTTACGAGAACCCCGCTATTTTTGGACCGGTTTCTCGAAGCGCAAACTGTAATTTCCATAAAGATGATTTTTTTGTTCCGCTTTTTCGTAAAACATGAAATTGTTACGTCGGAGAGAATAAAAGGCTATTTTTTGCTTATTTTCACGAAGCCTACAACGCTAACGCAAAGCAGCGGGATAAAGGACAGCGGAAATTATGTTGGAATGCCCCTGGCATTGCCTGATCCGTTTTCCTTGGATATCAACAGTAGTTTTCCTTTCGGTAACTAGGAGGGACAGGGAGACGTCGGGTAGACTGTGCTGTTATTGAGTTTCTTACTCTCTCAGAAAATATGTCACTCTAGACGACAGGCGGCGATTCGCCATAGGTATATTATGGCCATGGTTGACGAGATACGCCTCGGATATACATTATTTCACGTCTATCTCGTTGCAAAAGACGTCGTTTTTCATCATCTATAAATATATATAAGACCATCTTTGGAAATACGTACGAAATTCAACCAGTGAGAAAGACGTACGGAGAACGAGATTGCCGGAAAAGCTCGATGCTCCAGTGAGAGACCGTCCACCGGAAGTTTTGCTGTTTCGTCTTTGTCATTTCATAGAGCGGATGAGTCGTTCGCCTTTCCGCTCAAACATATCAAAATGTCCGTGCGCGTTCCCGAGTTCGAACACACGAAGAATTCTTTCTACCGAGATCAACCCCATCGTTCATGCGCTGTGATTACGAAAATCACATAAAGACATTTAAAAGTATATATATGAATGGGAAAATAATTTTAGTATCTACTGTAAACAGCTATATCTACGGACCATTGCAACTGTGAGTATAATTGCATTTCGGAAAATCGTACTTCCCATGTGCGAATGTCGGTGTTGCGCCAGGGTTGCCAATACGGCCCAGAGTTGTGCAAGTCCTGGCGACCGACTCTCAGTTGGCAGTATTGCCCCAGTATTGGAAAACGAACGTATCAGTACCGTCCCAGTCTGGGTTACTGAGTTTTGGGTGAAGTACTGGTCCAATAATGATAAACGATTTTACCAGTACGGTGCCAGTCCTGGTTACCAAGCATGGTTAAGTCTCGGCTGGAGATACTATGTCAGCACTGGCAACTGAACGTATCAGTTCCGTGCCCGTTTTAGCTACCCAGTCTTGGGTGAAGTACTGCCCCCATTTTGTGAACAATTTTATCAGTGCGGTGCCAATCCTGGTAACCAAAGCTGGTTGGATGTACGCCCTAGCACTGGCAACTGAAAGTATCAGTACCGTGCCGGTCTCGATTACCGATTCTTAGGTTGAGTACTGTCCTAGTCTTGGTAAACAATTTTATTAGTACAGTGTCAGTCTTGATAACCAAAGTTGGTTGAGTCTCGGCTGAAAGTGCTGCCCCGGCATTGGCAACAATAGCATGCCAGTCTTGGTTACCGAGTCTTGGGTTCAGTACTTCCCCAGTATTGGTGAACAATTTTATTAGTTCAGTGCCAGTCTTGGTAACCAAGGTTGATTCAGTCTCGGCTGGAGGTACTGCGCTAGCATTGGCAACCATGCCAGTCTTGGTTACTAAGTCTTGGGTTAAGTACTTCCCCAGTATTGGTAAACAATTTTATTAGTTCAGTGCCAGTCTTGGTAACCAAGGTTGGTTCAGTCTCGGCTGGAGGTACTGCGCTAGCATTGGCAACAATACCATGCCAGTCTTGGTTACCGAGTCTTGGGTTAAGCACTGCCCCAGTATTGGTAAACAATTTTATTAGTTCAGTGCCAGTCTTGGTAACCAAGGTTGGTTCAGAGTCGGCTGAAGGTACTGCCCTAACATTGGCAGCAGTACCATACCGGCCTTAGTTACCGAGTCTTCGGTTAAGTACTGCCCCAGTATTAGTAAACTATTTTATTAGTACAGTGCCAGTCATGGTAACCAAAGTTGGGTGAGTCTCGGCTGGAAGTACTGCCCCGGCAGTGGCAACATTACCATTCCAGTGTTGGTTAACGAGTCTCCGGTTATGTACTGACTCAGTATTGGTAATTAATTTTATCAGTACAGTCTTGGTAACCCAGTCTTGGGCGAAGTACAGCCTTGGTATTGGCAGACAATTTTATCAGTACGGTGCCAGTCCAAAAAAAAGTGGATTGAATAAAAAATGTAAGTTTTGCTTCCTCATAGAGAAACATTGTGACGATGAAAACATTTTTTTCAGTTTTTAATGTCAACGTCCTCAAAATGTCCTAAAACCGCGAAGAAATCATATCCAGAAACAATGTCTGGACGCATGTGCGTGTGTGCGCGTATGCGCACGCATGTACGTTCTGGCACTGTAAAATTAAAACGTCTGTAACTCGAGAACGGTTCGAGTTGACGGGCTCCTGTTTCGCTCAGATGTTAATGTATACAATCTCTTCATTCCTTGCAAATTTTGTCGAGATAACTAAAAAATTACAAATTTAACGGCGTTTTTAATTTTCAAAAAATTTCTGTGACCACGTTATTTTGCAAAAAAAATCAGAATTTTGTAATTTTTTTTTTAAATAAATAGAGTATCATGAAAGACGGCTGGTATTGAATTTAGGAATGATCGGCCGAATGGTCTAAATTTTATGAATTTTGGACATTTTCGACATATGTCAAATCGCTCTAATTTTTGCATATATCAAGATACTGTAGTGATTTTTTTTCACATAAAGTATTGTAAAAGTAAAGTTGGTATAAAATTTGGAGAGAATCCCGAACCATTACAGACTCCCCTGGACTCCTCCGTATCCTTACGGGTATCCATAAATTGGCTAAGTAGACGATGTCATTTTATTTCACTATTTCGCGTGTTCGTTCTGAACGTACGCCGCGACGGGCTCTCGCGCCTTGTTGCGTCGGGGCAGACATTGTTATGCCTCGACGCAATGCGTGTTGGAGATTGAAGATTGTTGTTTTCCCGCATGCTGTCCCTTCGCGGCAAGTATACACTTCGTGTGGGTATATACACGTATATACCCACACGCTGATCGACGATCAGCGTCAACAAAGAATTAGGTTTTCTTTGGCAGCGTTGAGTCTTTCTCGTGCCATCGACGTGTGAACTTCTTTCAATCCCCAAGTGCTTTTCATATATTCCCATTCGTTCTTATACAGTACAGTTTTTGCATTATTATAAATTAATGTCTCGTCCTAAAACGAATTCAAGTGCTATAAGTGTGCTATAAAAATTCGAATGTTTTATAAGGTGAACGATGCAAGATATATAAAGAATACATATTATATTTTTCTTTATACTTATTTTTTCATTTTATTTTGTATTTTTTGTCTACTGCATGTTAAGGCATAATAAATCATTCATTTATTCTCTCTCTCTCTCTCTCTCTCTCTCTCTCTCTCTCTCTCTCTCTCTCTTTTATATTATCTTTACTTTCTTTACTTATTCTATAATTTGTTTCGAAGAATTTGTTCAATTTGATCAGGGAGTCTTGGACGACAAGGGGAAAGAAAACGCTTTGGTAAATACAATGTTATTTACTTTGACCGAAATTATGCATGCTAAAGTAAGATTACAGAAGAGCATCTTAATTCATACTTACTACTCTGGAAGTGGCTATATTTTTCAATTCTTTTTACATGGATGTGCTGAGAGCCTTGGTGGGTTCACCGACCGACGAAAAAGGTGTTATCCGCAATGTGATCGCTGGCCTGATATCAAAGGCGGTGCAGGAAAAATATTCGGCCCAGGGGAAACTAGGCGGGAATGGTATAACGCAAAAATCCTTCAGTGCGACAATATCGTACAAACGCATAAATGGTAAATATCTTTCAAATTTTTACTAATATAATTTTTAAAACTGGGTGCAATGAAATAAAATATTTTGATTTCAGATATTTTTTTAGATACGATCGGGAAAAAAACCACTGCGGCGAAAATATTTTCGACAACCAGCCGATATTTATCTGATGCCCGTGACCGGGAATACGCTGCAACTCTGGCCCAATATTGGAAGCCGGTACTAGTCGGACCGGTGTTAACATTTCGGAATTGAGCCAGTATTGTTTACACGATCTGACCTAATATTGGCATTCAGTATCCAGCCAGTACTGGCATCAGTACTGAGCCAAGTTTCCAGTCTATACACGGTCATGTACCGGCAAAGTACTGATTTAGGGTTTGTCTCAAGACTGGAAATAATATCTGGCCCAAAACTGGGATATTCTGAGCCAATGGCCGTAAACAGTGTCGGGCCGATTCACGCCATCATAAGTTGGACAGGTGTTAACAAACCAAAGTTGTCTCAGTAGTGATTTTGACTTGGGCAAGGCTTGGCCCTTGGTAGCCTGCCAGTATTGGCAGCTCTGGCATCAGTACAGTGCCAATATCGAGCCAGTTTGCAATACGGACATGGGTTTGGTATCCACGTAATTTCTTAAATAAAATTTTCCTTCACATTTGAAAGAATCTTTGATCCACGGGTTCAATTGTAGGTTTGAATTAAGATTTTCTCAATAAGATACTACAACAAATCGTTTTTCATTTTCTAATCATCTTTCTTGTGACGCTCTGTGAAAAAGCATCCCAAATAATTCCATTTCATAGTAGCAGTCGAATGCAAATATTCGAACATTTTTGTAAGGATGTTTATTGACGAGCAACAAACACGGGGCTCGAAGCCTATACGTTCAAGCGACGGGCGATGTACTCGATCAGATCCTCGTTGTACAAAAGCCGGCAAAATAAACAGGGTCCAAACGTATATAGTGGTTAGTGGACACGGATAATCACAGTGTATATACGGCGGCGAATCCAGAATTATGTTAACGTGCTTCAACAAACATACATTTTGTCTGTGCATATGCGTATAGGTGCGCGTGTATGATAATGTGTGTGTGTATATATTACATGATCAATGTTCAGTCCCTATCCCCTCCGGCATCACACGAGTTTTTGGACATTAACATAAGTATGGCGTATATTGTCATTTAAAGTTATTTGAAGAGTAAATGTTGTTGTTCTTTCCATCTACACAATACTAGCTTCAGTAGAAGAGAAACATCACGTATCGGACAGTTGCTATCTCGGCTAGTAAACTATCTCGAGTTTTCCTATAGCGACATCGATTTTTGATTTCGTACACCATTATCTAGTATACGTATATTCAAATGTCATGTGTAAAATAATTATTAGCATCTTGTTGTATATGACATATAGATCACAAAATAGTGAAATTTAAAGGTCTTAGCAATTGCTGACTTGTTTAAACGTTGTTATAAACGTATCGTTTGTTTCGCGAATTGGGTGGTTCTTAAAACGACTTTTACGTACATATGTTTACACTTATCAAAATGCTATTTTTAAGGCATCAAGGGTTGCATAAGGCTGAGCCCAGCTACAAATGTCTATTTTGAGGACGGTCCTTGAAGTGGAATGACTTCACGTGATCACTATGCAAGGGCTTCTAGTTTACCTACATGCTTCGGTGCCCACTGGCCATGTGTGCAGCTATGCACATGGACCATATACATTTGCAAGGAGGTGAAGAGTATCCAACGGTCGGCCATCGCGTACATTCGGTCATTGTACTCGTTCGCGTATACGAGAACCTCGTTAAATGCTCAAGTGCAATGCAGCAGCCTTCGGGAATGGACGAGAGAGATCTCTTACTTCACACAGGCACTGCGGGAACTGTAATGCCGCTGCTATCGGAAATTTGACAAAGTGGACGGCAACGTGAGACCACGTGGCATTCCTATCATGAAGTCCAATCGTCTTACACGTACGTACGTATATATTGATCCCACCATCTTGGCGAGGCCCTTGATCAGTGGTTATAATGACATGCGTCGTACTAGGTTGGGGTGCGGTTTCGAAAAGGTCCCCCTCCGATCGAGCTAACATTTTTCATATACCTTTCTTTTAATATCTTAAGGCGGGATATACATTTAGACGGGGAAAAATTGTGCAGTTTTGACGGGTTTTCAACCCTGGCATGCCACACTTATTTTTTCGGGACATACTTGCCACACGCGGGTTTGTGGGACTCTATCCAGATTTTCATTCATAACTCCAAGTAAAATAGTCGTATTACGATGGCTTTTTTAATCGATAGCGAATTAGTCAAGAAATCTGTCTATGGATTGACCGAATCGTCAAAGTTAAGAACTTCTGAGATATAATGGTTTAAAAAAAATTCTTTCGAGAAAAGGGAAAAGACCCATGTACGATTTTAGAGTCGAGCCAACCTTGGCGCAACGATGATCGCCTCAGTTAGAACGGCGTCCCGACTCTGTTCACCAACCTAGGTTCGGCGTCCAATAAACGTCGGGGTGATAACATCGGCCCAACGTTGCACCCAAGCGTTGGGCCGCAACAGATAATCAATATTGGCCCTTCATTGATTGCAACATCGGCCTTACGTTGATTGCGGCATTGACCCTACGTCGATTGTAGCGTCGGCCCTGCACTGACAAAAAAATCTTCAAATCAAATACTATAGGTATAAAATATTTCATAAATTCAAAATGAAATGAAGCACTTAATTGAGAGTTTTACGACAACGATTTTGCATCGTAATTCGTCATTCCCCAGCCTTTTGAGATGGGTTTAATCGAAGAAAATATTTCACATATATGCGAATCGGACCTGGAACCTACTGTGATAATTAGAGAGTTCTATCGGATAACGCGCTATATATTTTTCGAACATAACCTATATATATATATATATACAGGGTATCCCATTTTAATCTTACACCTGAATTTTCTCGAAAAATATTGCTCGGACGAAATATTGTGTGGAACAAAACTTCTAGGGATTGATCGTTTGAAAAAAATTTATTTGAGGAGCCAACATTCAAAATGGCGGCGTTACAAAGGCTGACATGTTTTTTTCAAACGGAATTTGTCAGCTGAAAACTAAAAACTTTTGTTGGAAAAATTTTTTGATAAAGTTCATAGTTTTCAAGTGAGAACATTATTTTCAATTATTTCAGATGTATCCAGGATTTGTGTGTGTGTGTGTGTGCGTGTGCGTGTGCGTGTGCGTGTGCGTGTGCGTGCGTGCGTGCGTGCGTGCGTGCGTGTGTGTGTGTGTGTGTGTGTGTGTGTGTGTGTGTGTGTGTGTGTGTGTGTGTGTGTTTCTACCCATCGTGATCAAAGTTCGTCAAGGATTTAAAGAAACACGTTTTTGGGCCTGAAAATGGCACAAACGCTATTAAAATGGAAAAAAAACTATTTCTCATCGATTTTCCTCCAAACTTTTCTCATGAAATATCGTCCAAATTTGAAAACAAAAAAAAACAAAAAAAAACAAAATTTTCAACAAACAAATTTGATTTTTTTTGTTCAATTGGTCATACATTCGAAAATACAACATTGAGCGGCTTGCCGTGAGACATTTAGGCTAATTGTCCCTACCACCGGCATTTGCGTTAGCCAAAGCGTAGGAGGTTGCATGGCTGAGTCTGTTGCAGACCATTCGCGTTACCCAGAATACACCACGTGGAGGTTGTCTGTCTAGCATTCCTGGCCCTGAGAAGGGCCGTTTTGTGTGTTTTTTATTTTTTTTTTTAAGAGGTTTAGCGGGAAAATGCCTCCGCACCGTAGCAAATAATTGCCGTGTGTCGGGCTTGCACCGACTAAAAACCCCCATTCCTCTGTGGCCTTACAAATACTCCCGCGGGACGACCGCTAGGTATTACATCGCGGGAGAGGCCTTAGCCGTAGCGCTTCCTGCAGTGTTGTCAGACGACCTTACATCCCCCGTTCCACTCTAGATGTTACGAGTGGTTTATGGGTTCGTGTCGCTGATTGAATCTATGACTGCCTGGTCTTCCGGCGTCGTCTTCTTCCTCGCACGTTCTGCACGTCGCAACTCCTTCATCACTGCGGCAGCATAAGCCGATACGGCTGTTCATGCGTCTGCTGACTTCAGCATCAACTCAACCAGGTTATCCGGGGTGATGCGTGTCTCCAGCTGATCCTCGACTATCGCGCGGGAGGCACTAAAACGTGGGCATTGGAACAATGCATGTTCAGCGTTCTCCTCGACTGCTACACATGCTGGGCAGTCCGGGGAATCTTCATAATTAAACTTATAGAGATAAGCCCGAAAACAGCCGTGTCCTGAGATCACTTGAGTGAGATAATAGTTGAGCTCCCCGTGTAGACGGTTCACCCATATCTCCACCTTCGGGATTAGTCGAAGTGTCCACCTTCCCTTGAGAGAAGCATCCCACATCGTCTGCTACTGGTTGAGACTGGTTGCTCTCGCTTCTGTCCTTGCATAACTGGGGTTTCTAGCTCCCTTCGGCACGCTCCTCGGCAAGCACCTCAATGGGCAGCATTCCCGCGATAACGTTGATAGCGTCCTCGGAGACAGTGCGAAACGCACAGGCTACCCTCAAGGCACTGACGCGATACGTTGCTGCAGCCTTCCCGCGGTACTCCTGGATTTTCAGTGCGTCAGCCCATATGGGTATGCCATAGGTGAGCACTGAGGTCGTCACTGATGACAGCAGTTTCCTCCTCTTCTGTCTGGGGCCACCAACATTAGTTATGAGTTGCGCCAGTGTGGTAGCCACCCCAGCGGCCTTTCTGCTGATCTGCTCGGTTTGCTCTTTGAAGTTCAGCCTCCCGTCGAGAATCACACCCAGGTACCGAATGAATCGTTGGGATGTGATTTCGGAGTTTCCAACCCTGAGCGTCACCGTTTCCATCACCTTCCTGCTGGATACGAGGAGTACTTCTGTTGTGTGGGCTGCAAGATGCAGTCCAACAGAAGACATCCATTCCTTTATCTTGGCGAAAGCTTCGCCGAAGAGTGCGGTGATTTGCTCCAAGAATTTGGCGATGACAATCAGCGCCGCGTCATCTGCGAACGCTACGATGGACATTCCTTTCGGCAATTTTAATAGCAGCAGATCATTGTACATGATGATCCACAGAAGCGGTCCAAGTACAGTGCCCTGAGGAACTCCTCCAGTCACCCTATACGTCTTTGGTCCATCCTCTGTGTCGTACATGAGCCACCTATTACATAGGTAACTCGCCACTATTCTCCGTAGGTACCACGGTACACCTAATGTTTTTAGGGCATCCATGATACACTTCCATATCGCCGAGTTGAAAGCGTTTTTGACGTCGAGAGCGACAACTGCGCAGTACTTCTTGGACCCTCTTGCCCATCGTTTCCCCGCAGTCGACTCCTGCGCCTGCTTCACCACTGTATTAATGGCATCCAGAGTAGAGCGCTCCTTTCTGAAGCCAAACTGGCCCTCCGCCAGTAGAGGGTCCACGACCTTCTCAATTCTGTTATGGATGATGCACTCAAAGATCTTTCCCGCGGTGTCCAGCATACAGAGCGGACGATAGGATGAAGGTTCGTCCAGTGGCTTTCGGGAGGAGCACTAGCTTCTGCCACTTCCACTTGTCCGGGAAGATTCCTTCCTTGAGACACGCATTGTACATGCCCAGGAATATTGCCGGTGCCAACTTGATCGCTGCCTTGAGTGCGATGTTGGGTATCCCATCCATGCCGGGGGCTTTATTGTTGCCCACCCTGGCAATCGCCGTAAGAAGCTCTTCTTCAGTAATGGCTGGGATGTCTTCATCGACGTCCTCTTCGAGCTGATAGTCCTCCTCGGGTTGCTCAGGGAACAGATGTGAAACAATCTTTTCCAGCAGAGCTGCGTCCACAGGCGATGGCATTGGCTGGCTTTTCAGCCGAGTCATTACTACTTTGTACGGCCTGCCCCAGGGAGCATCTTCCACCTCGCTGAGCAGTTCGCCCCAGCTTTCAGCTTTACTCTGCTTGATAGCCTTTTTAAGCTTCAAGCGCGCCTTCCTGTGCTGTTCTTCCAAATCGGGGAACGAGCGTTTGCCTCGAGCTCGTTGCGCTAGGCGGCGAGTTCGATGACACTGCCTTCGCAGGCCGGCAATTTGTTCGCTCCACCAGTGTACCGCGGGTCGGAAGTCGACATTACGTTTCCGTGGCATTGTGGCATCGCATGCTTCGGTGACCCTCTGCATGACGACCTCGACCTTCTCGGTTGCACTTTTCGCTGCGAGGGGGCTGGTATCAAAAGTTTCACGAAACAAGTCCGCGTCAAACATTTTCGCTTTCCAGCCCTTCCCGTTTGTCTTCGGTGCCTTCGCTGTTCTGCCGAAGTCACCGCGAATCTCCCAGAGAATCGCTTGATGATCACTGTGAGTGTAGATATCACTGACTGCCCAGTGGCACTGGTTTCCTCTTGCCAGGCTACTACTCACAAACGTGAGGTCCACTATAGAGGAGGCTTCACCTTTAACAAAAGTGGGCTTTGTACCTGCATTAAGTAGTACTATATCCAATAAGGACATAGCCTCAATCAGAGCTTGGCCCTTCCTGTTCGTCACTTTACTACCCCATTCCACAGCCCACGCGTTGTAATCTCCGGCTATGGCTACCGGGAAGCGTTGTTTAGCGTCTGCGACTAAGTTGTCGAGAAAATTCTCAAACTCATAAGTCGTCAGACTAGGCGGTGCGTAACAACTGTAGAAATGAACTCCTTTGACTTTTATTCTCACAAAACCAGTTTCCGTCCGACTCGCAAGATCCTGAAATGGAAGTTTTCCGCAGAACCAAATTGCGGCCTTCCCACTTGCGTCAGATTCCCAAGGTTGCGTGTCTAGATGTCTATATGGTTCCGAGAGTATCGCCAAGTCAGACTTCAGCTCGCGCACAGTCTGCATGAGCAGGTCCTGTGCTGCTCCACAATGGTTGAGGTTCAGCTGGAGTACTCTCATTTGCATCGTTTTTGGAGTGCCTGGAGAGCCTGGAGAGCCCGCGTATACGCTGGACACCGGCTGCTACCTGCGATGTGGGCTGTGGGTGCCCCATCTCCCGCTTCTGCACATATGACACACTTTGCACTTGCTGTGCATTCGGCAACTTTGTGGCCAGTGTTACCGCACTTGATGCAGTCTTTAACCCGGTCGACGTTGCTCTTGCAGTTCCGTGATAAGTGTCCAAATTTCCAGCACTTGAAACACTTTAGTGGTCTCACCACCTCTCGGATTCTGCAATTACACCAGCCGACTCGGATGATTCCTGTATCCAGAAGTTTCCGGGCACCAGGCACCATGAGTCGTATTACCGCGGTCTGAGTTCTGCCATATGCTTTACGCAGAGACTTAAAAGAGTATTCCGTGACTGAATAGTCCGGTTCCAAGACTCTCTGCAGGGCCGCCGATATCTCCTCTTTCGTCGCGTCCTCTTCCAGGTCCTTTGTTTTCAGATCTTTTCTTTCAGATCTTTTCTTCTTTCGCACAGTCTGCCACTTCTGCTCTGATCTCTCGCCCTTATCCTCGGATTGACTAGCCAATGGCTCCACCAGCTGCTTCTCCTTCGGCTCCTTTCCGTCGGTCGACGTCGGTGTAACCCGCTTTTTCCTCTTCGCTTTGCTTACTTGCGTCGAGGTACCGCCCACGTCCATGCCTTCATCGTTCCTCTCCTTGTTAGGGAAAGTCGATTTCGCTTGGCTTACGGTCGGCGTGGTTTGCGTTCCTCCAGTCAACGTTGCCGCCTGTGGCTTTGCACTCCACGCTACGAGGTCCTCTATACCTTTCCAAGTACTGGTAAGCATAGGAACCTACCGCTGGATCTCCTTGTGGAGGTTTTTCTTCTGCTGGATAAAAGAGGCTAGGCTCTCCAGCGTCTTTCCGTGCCTCTCCACCAACTTCAAAATCTCCTTTCGGTTTCCACCTGTCTCTTCCTTTTTTTCACTTGAAACATTGTGCGCCATGGAGGCCAAGTGGCCCACCTCCGTGGTACTGCGGTTGTTCGATGACGACGTCCGGGAGCCCGCTTGGTCACTCCCTGAAGGCGCCGGTACTGGGGTTCCGTGCCCCTGCACCCTAATCGGTATATCCTTTATTGGACTTCCCATATTCATTTGTTATCGAGGTTTGTTCCCCGTGTCTGTTGGTCCACGGGAGGTATTTTAATTGCCTCCTGCCCTGTATATCTATATAGACATTTCAATATCCATATCTATATCCAGATAGATATCTGTATACGTATATCTATACCCATATAGATATTTGTACATCTATGTCTATATTTATATACGAGGGCTTCCCCCTATCCGCCGCTAGGGGACGCGCCACGTAGGGGTTTCAGACTCCCCATGTGGCGCGCGCGCGCGCGCGGATGTGTGTGTGTGTGTGTGTGTGTATGTGTGTGTGCGCGTGTGTGTGCGTGTGTGTGTGTGTGTGTGTGTGTGTGTGTGTGTGCGCGTGTGTGTGTGTGCGTGTGTGTGTGTGTGTGTGCGCGCGTGTGTGTGCGTGTGCGTGTGTGTGTGTGCATGTGCGTGCGTATGGAACACTCACAAGGATTAGGTCTCTGCGGTTCGTAACTACCGCAGTATTTTTTTATTCCAAACCCTCCTTGTGCGTGTACTCTGATCCCTTTCTATAAATGTTCAAATATCCCTCCATTCATGTTTAAACATGCCTGAACTCTTCTCGCGAAACCGTCCACTGTGCGCAGAAGAACATCTCTCGGGATTGCACGGCAGGCAGCTCTTATCCGCTCCTTCATATTCTCCCGTGTTGTTGGAGCTTGACGGTAGACGGCATCTTTTAAGTACACCCACAAAAAAAATCAGGAGATGTAAGATCCGGTGACCTTGGAGGCCAATTTATAGGACCGTCGCGACCAATCCACCGTTGACCGAATGTTGCATCCAGATGATTTCGAACAACACGAGCCCAGTGAGCGGGTGCACCATCTTGCTGGAACCACATCTGTTGACGTGTTTCCAAATCCATATCTTCTAACAAAAGGGGCAGCTTATTTTCCAAAAAATCGAGGTAACGGACAGTGTTCACACTTCCTTCGAAGAAATGGGCACCTATTATTGGCCCGTCAACAATACCACACCAAACGTTTAAACTCCATCGATGCTGGTGATCGATCTGTCTCAACCAATGTGGGTTCTGATCGGACCAGTATCGGAAGTTCCAACGGTTCACTTGACCGCGGCTGTTAAATGTGGATTCGTCGGTGAACATAACGTACCGAAAAAAGTTTCTAGATCGCTCGATTTGTCTCAACGCCCACCGACAAAACGCCCCCCCTCGCAACGGATCAGGATTAGGAGTGTCTTGGTGAAATTGTACCCGGTACGGGTGAAGTTTAGCACCTCTTGATACTCGGTGCACTGTGGATCTGGCAAACCCCAATCGTTCCGAGATCGCTCGAACACTCAAATGAGGATCAATTGCTATCATGGCTAAAATAGCCATGTTTCGAGCCTCATGCAAGTCACCAAAATCGTTGACGTTTTGGTAACGTCGACGGTGGCGGATCATCCGACCTGCCTTGGCTCGCCTTTCGATGGTTCGGATTGTCTGCCGTGATGGGTGACGACGATGAGGATATTCGCGTCGATACAAATTTTCGGCGCGTAAGTAATTGCCCTGACATCTCCCTAAAATGAGGAGCATATCAACAATTTCGTTGGGTCTGAAATCCGCCATTGTTGCTCAATCTCAGAATTTTTCTCTGATTTAAGAACGGTTGAATTTCAAAAAATGTTGATTTTCCTTCTACGTAATGTCTCAAAAGTACAAAAGTGCGTAAGAGAACTCTGCAAAGTCAGACTATGTCAGTAGTACCAATCATGTTTTCTTCAATTTCGCTTACCTTTCAGATCTTGATATTAAAAAAACGTAATCGCGAGAAGAATTCGGGCATGTTTAAACATGAATGGAGGGATATTTGAACATCTCTAGAAAGGGATCACAATACACTTACAAGGAGGGTTTGGAGTAAAAAAATACTACGGTAGTTACGAACCGCAGAGACCTAACCCTTGTGAGTGTTCCACACGCACGCACATGCACACACACACACACACACATACATGCACGTACGCACGCACGCACGCACGCACGCACGCACACACGCATGCACGCACGCACGCATGCACAACTTTATCAACAACTTTTTTCAACAAAAGTTTTTAGTTTTCAGCTGACAAATTTTTTGGCAATAAAAAAAAGTTATATTTCCGTTTGAAAAAAACATGTCAGCCTTTGTAACGTCGCCATTTTGAATTTTGGCTCCTCAAATAAATTTTTTTCAAACGTCCCGCTTCAATCCCTAGAAGTTTTGTTCCACACAATAGTTCGTCCGAGCAATATTTTTCGAGAAAATTCAGGTGTAACATTAAAATAGGATACCCTGTATATATATATATATATATATATATATATATATATATATATATATTGTAACGGGTCTAAATATCGTTACAATATATTCGTTTGTTCGAGACTCGATCAGGGAATAAATTAATTGAGACTCAGGTATTTTGATGGTAATTTACAATAAAAATGTATTTATTCAATTTTCTGGATGCGATACAATGTTATTTCAAGCCGTGTATGAGTGCAATGTGTTGTTTGTGTTGTTTTTGTGGAATCCGTCCCTAACTAATGCGTCGGTCGATAAAGATTCGCGGAGTTACCCGAGTGGTAACGTTCTAGAGCGCGGCCGGTATTGATAACCTCGCGTCGGTAACCGTAACCCCTTCCTTACCGACGCTCGAGGCGCGATGGATCGTGACGCGGAAGATCGCGGCGCGCTGGCTCGTCACGGTCGCTGCCCGCTCTTTGTTTACAAACTCGGCGTACGCGTGCCTTCAGATATCGCTCGCCCGGGTCCGTTTTTTGTTTGTTTCTTGCCTTTTATAATTCGATTATAATAATTAGGATATCGGTGTGTTTGCGGATATATGTGTGTGTGTGTGTGTGTGTGTATGATTTCGCACCTCCTGTTGCCTACTGTCCCTTTATTTTCTCCTGATACTATTTGTCTATTTAATTTACTATAAATCGCTCCTTTCTGCTATTAATTAATTATTCAATAATCCCTTTTAATTTACCTCGTTATTTTCTCGATTCGCGGGTCGGTATTCGCGAGAGATTCTCTATTTTAACCTACTTAATTATTTTTTATATGCTTTTCCCTAGTATTCCTCTCGTGCTCCCTCTCCCTTGAACCAGTGATTATTCCAAGTTTAATTAGTGAATTACCTTTTCTTCTCTTTATTGACTTTATTTTGAATATTTTTGCTCCTTTCAGATTCCCTTTCTTTTTCTTTCCCTTGGCAACGCTTTCCTTTACCCCTTTTTGGGAGCTAGTATTCACGTCTCAAAGTACTCGTCCACTTCTCAGAATATGAAAGTGCTTTTTATAAGCAGACGACTCCATTCGTTCAGTTGTTTCGGTTTTCCTTAGTAACGCTTTCTCCACCCTCAAGAGTTAATAGTCGCGTCACCTCGTACTTCTCGATTCTCCAGAACGAAAAGAGGAGTGCCTTTCTTCCATTTCCCGTCCTTATATACCCATATTTTGCCGCCTTTTCATACCCCTTCGCTTATGTATTCCCTAATTGCCCTAATTGCCTTTATTGTAAACTTTTCCTCCTTTCTTAAATAAATTTTACTTCTCCTCTGTTTTTGTGTGGTTTCGTTTGTTTTCTTTTCCCTGTCTTCCTCCTTGCTTGGCTGTTCTGCCTTTGACTTTCCCCTTCCCTTACCCTTTGTTATTGTTAACCTTTTTTCTTTTAATTAAATTAGTTTCCCTGTACTGTGTTTTTGTTCCTTTTCTTGCTTTTCTCTTCACTGTCTTTCTGTTTTTGCTTAGAGTTTTGTTTATACTTCTGTTTCGGTAGTCCGTTATTCCCCCCTCCCCTTCTCCTATCCTAAAGTCGGTTGGCTTCTGACTGCACGGTGGGGGTTATTTATTTGTGAGACGGACCTGTACGTCTCAATATATATATATATATATATATATATATATATATATATATATATATATATATATATATACATACATAATTCCTCTCTCTCCATCCTCTCTACCCACACACCCCTTTGACAGGCCATTAGCTCAATCAAATATAAAAATGGTTGACTCTGCAAAAATTATATTTAGCTAAAATTAAAAACAAATAAAATAGATCCATTTCGTGGATTCAACGAAATGTTTTATGAACAGATGAAACCGAATCACAGATTTATTAGGATTTAATAAAATATTTAGCTATTGGACGGTATTAAATATATTTTGATTTAAATAAATGAATATATTGAAAATAAATCCTTTCAATAATGGAATGCAATAGGAAAAATTGGATTCCACGAAACATCTAGCTAATGCAAATGAACAAGAATCAAATAGACGCGGTTAATTAATAACAATAGACTTTTTCTGTCAGCGACTTGAACGCGCGAAAATTTAAATTGGCGCGAAGTAAAAAGTTGTAATTTTCAAGCATTAGAAGCACACTTTAATAGATTCATATATGATTTAAAGAGCATTTGTCAAATTCATTGATTATTATTTCTTTTTTTTTCAATTTTTTTTCTTCGTTGGCTAGCTTTCAGTGAAGAAGTGTGACGGCAAATATTTTTTTAAGAAAAAAAAATACACGTTTTGTCAACGTCAGACCCAGAACGTTCTACCGAACTGTTCACTCGTTTTCTAAATTTGGATATTCAGTATTATTGCACTCATCGATTTTTAATTAATCCCAGCTCTTATCACAATTATTTTCACACCGAAATACTACAAACATCGAAAATTAACCTTACTGTAAAATGTCGATGCTACCAACGTTGCACGCTACATTGTGCTGTTGAGGCGAAGCTCAAACGGAAATACAAACAAACTGCTGTTTTACGGTTAAGCATCGGCCGAACTCTGGAGCTATAAGCGATAGCCAACTACACCCGGGCGACGATTAGCTAGTGTTGTCTGAATCATGGTAGCCAACGTCGGGTAAACTGCAGTGCCTAAAGTCGCCGCGACGATCGAACGAGAGTTTCGACAGCTCTGGGCCATAGTCGCGTTCCGATTGTTGGCTGCCGATGCGTCACCGCCTTACCGCTGTTATATCCGTATCTCATTTTCTAAGTTCTTGTCTTAATTATATATATTTTATACCAAACTATTTCCTTTTTCACACCAACGCGAACTCGTTTGAACCCTACGTTGCGAAATGACACATTCTTTCCAGCATGCGAAACCTCCATTGCAAAACCAACATTCATTCCGGCAATTTCAACTTCGATTTCTTCACAATGCTGAGTCTTGCAACTTGCGATGCGAATGACTCTCAACGAGGACACGGAAGAAGCCTCGATCGTTCAGTCCTATACCCATTTCGAAAATTGTTGCTCAGCGATAATTAAAATCGCTGACTTACTTAAAAATCAAGAAGCAACCCACCATCGAGTTACAGCCAAATTAGGCAGTCTCTCGCGAATCTTAGGACTGAGCGGAGCTCGACAGAGGCCAAGGCACTCTGTCCTCTGAGTCTTTTTCCGTGCCCTTGCAAGTTAGTTCCGAGTACGCGTCTTCGATTCTTCGCGATCAAGCATCACTGCCCGAGGGTAAAGTGAGGCACTGAGGTGCAGCGTCTCATTACGCTCCGCAGGCCGATAAGAACTCATTAGTAGTGCGTAGAAACAATTATTCGTTCAACCAAACTCCAAACTACCAAAAATTCAACGTGTAATTTGCGTACGTGAGTGCCATACGATTGCACTGTCTTCGAGGAGACCCGAACGTCTAGCGTCAGCACGGTATCAAATTACAAGTTCATCAACCGTAAGTTCGATCTGCCCGTATTTTATGTAATCGTATTAAATTGTATCGAGTCATCAATCGAATTAATTTACGGAAGAAAACTGCGATAATAACCAAATTGTATCAAAATTGTAATCGTCATTGTCAATTTCTCAGATTTATTATAGCAATACATATATGTATTCTACTACTCATATCCATCAGGAGGATACTCTTTACCTTTATTTTATCCTCCCAATTCCTTTATTTTAACCCACTGGATAGGTGCGCCTAGCGCTTTAATAGCTAACCCGACAAAAATCTTTCGAGATAGATTAGAAGACTGAATATTTTTAAGTCGTTCAGGAAAATTAATCTCAGCCCTCTCATTAACATTCCGGGCATAACAAATTGGTGGCAGCGGTGGGATAGCTATCACTATCTACGGTTAATATTCTATGCTCATTTAAAAAAATAAAAAAATAAAAAAAAAGAGTCAAATCAAAATTAGACCAACTAAAAATTCCTGAACATTAACCATGCCTGAAATTAACAATGATACTACCACGCAAAATCAGACTATACTCGACAATTCTGCCTACTTAGATTACCTCACAGTTAAAGATGCTATAGACAAAATTCCGAAATATGACGGTCGAAATTGGAAATTTTCGGATTACGAAACTGAAATAAAAGCACTTCAACAGGGCTTACCTGAAGGAGCGGAAGCCAGACTTCTAAATGGAATTTTGGCCAAACTCCGAGGTAGGGCCCGCACACATGTTGAAGGAAAAGCTTTCACTTCCGCCAATCAAATTTTGAAAAGCCTTAAAGAAAAGTTTTCACCTGATCAGGATTACGAGTATTATCGCAGTCGTCTTCTTGATGCACGAATGAGAAGCGATGAAGACGTGTCAGATTTCTGCTCACGCCTTCAACGCTATGTTCGGAAAGCCGTGAGCGAAGTCGAAGAAACCGATGGCAACGATGTTGCAAGATCGGCAAAAAGTAGACTCGAGGCTCGCGCTCTCGATGTTTACATTGACGGCTTGCCTGACAATATAAGAGCGTATGTGCACAGCCGTGACCCCGTGACCCTCCAATCCGCGCACGAACTCGCGTGCAAAGACGAAAAGAGGAACCGACGATCCCGAAAACGAATAAGTTCACGTAGAGATTACATAGAACCGCGGCGCAGTTACTACCGTCGGGACAGTTCCTCTGACGAGAATGGTAGATCGCTGTCCCGCGAGAGTCGAGATTTCTCACCGTATCGACGTGCGTACGCGACCTATATTGAAGAATTGATGTGCAAGGATTGCAGAAACTGTCCCTGCCGATCCCGCGCACGTCACAATTATGACCCCACGTCACGAGACAGAAGTAACAGTCCTCCTAGAGGGATATTGAAACGAGAGTACCGCTCGCGGAACCGAGATACTTACAGTCGCGAACGCGTGCACAATAGAAGTCCATCGAATGACAGACGTACGCCGGAATCTCCCCGAAATTCCTCTAGCCGTAGAAACAACACTCCCCCGACAAGGACCGTTGATTTGAAACGAGAACCGACTTTAAACGAGATTCCCAGTCGTCCGAACGACGCGTCGACGGCTGCTCAACAAAAATCGCGCCAAACTCCCGCTGTGAACTTCCAATCGTAACTGTTAACTTACAAAACAGCGCCAAACAACCAAAAGCTGTCGTGGAAGTCCCGGCGCCCGAATTAAAGAATAATAAGGCGAGATTTTTGGCAGATAGCGGTGCGGTTATCAATATGATTGAAGTTAACGCCCTCCACGGAACCGTTATGATCAGTGAGGATGATCAAGTCGGAGTACTCGGAATTTGCGATAACGAAATGCTAACGGCAATCGGTACAGCGATAGTAAACGTATTCGATCAACCAGTTAAATTTTACGTTTTCAAAGCAACCCTCCCCTCGCCAGGCGTGGGCATATTAGGCGAGGAATATCTGGAGCAGGAACTTGCCGAAATATCATACCATCATCGTGCCTTAATAATTGCTAGTCGCCCTACAAAACCAATTAGGTTTGTGTCCGAATACAAAAATACCAATGTATGCAGTTTTTCGGTAAACACCGAACAGCGCGTGACCCCGATGTTACCCGACTCTGCTGACTCAGAGAATCTCAGCGAATTTGCTACTCGCGTTACTATCCGCGCTCGCACCCGACAGCCGATACAAATAAAACTCAAGAACACAACATTGCAAGAGGGATATCTTCCGCGTCTAACAGCTGATGAAGGTGTTTTCATGGGCGAAGCCGCCGTGACCAACCTCAATGGTAGTTGTTACGTAATGGCAATCAACACGACCGAGCAAAACGTGGAGGTCACTATTCCACCCCAATACTTAATTCCATTTGAATATCGAGGACCTCCCGAAGAAATTTCTGATTCGGACTCACCCGATGAAAATTCTATCCTTGGCAAAGATCGCGTTACTGGAATCCTGGATTTGCTCAAAGTGGACTATCTCAACGATGAAGAAGCGGAACACGTACGTTCAATTGTAGCCGCGTTCCCTGACCGTTTCCACTTACCAGGCGATAAATTGGGCCGATCAAGGCTAATGAAATGTACGATACCGACCTCGGATGAGTTGCCAGTGAATACTCGTCAATATCGTTACCCGGTAATTCACAAAGAAGAAATTAAGAAACAAATGGAGAAGCTCCTGAATGAAGGAAAAATTCAGCCCAGCGCCTCTCCATACAATTCTCCGTTGTGGATTGTTCCCAAAAAACCGGATGCCAACGGGAATCGAAAATGGCGCGTTGTCATCGATTATCGCGCATTGAATGAAAAAACCTTACCGGATGCTTATCCCCTACCAAATATCACTGATATTTTGGACCAACTGGGTGGCGCCAAATATTTCAGCATTTTCGATCTGGCCAGTGGGTTCCATCAAATTGAAATAGACCCGAAGGATCGGCCTAAAACGGCATTCTTTACTCCCGAAGGACACTACGAGTTTGCCGTGCTCCCTTTCGGATTGCGTAACGGTCCTCCTGTTTTCCAACGGCATATGAACGTGGCACTTACGGGACTCAACGGCATCGAGCTGTTCGTCTAGGCATCGACGGCATCGAGCTGTACCTCTTTGGTATTCGTAGGAGCAGGATAATTTTTCACCGCTTCTACCTTCAAAGGGTCAGGTCGAACTCCATCTCGGGAAATAATATGCCCCAAGTAGGTCACGTCCGTTCGAAGGAACTGACATTTCTTCGTTTGTAGGGTTAGATTAACCTGCCGAAGACGCGTGAAAAGATTCCGCACTCTTCGGCCGTGCTCTTCCAAAGATGGGGAATAGATGATGATGTCATCGAGATAGACGAACCCTGAACGAAGCTGAAAAGAATTATCACAGCAACGATAAGGAGTGTTTAGCAGCCACCTGGGCGATAGGATACTTCCGGCCCTATCTATACGGACGCCCCTTCACACTTGTTACCGACAACCAAGTTGTTGCCTGGTTACACAATATGACCGACCAATCCAACCGACGTGCACGTTGGAGGGTAAAGGTTGGGGAATATCACTTCATCGCAAAATATAAGCCGGGAAAACTCAATCAGAATGCCGACGCGCTGTCGCGTAACCCTGTCGCCACCGTCACCGCTTTTCCGATACAAAAACCAGGCGTATCAGGCGTAAAATCGCGCACGAAAAGTGGTCCCCCACCGGCAACCTCTATCCTGCAGCGTTCCCGTGGTCGTCCGCCTGCAAGCAAGGGTCTAACCAAACCTTTAGCCGGAGCAGAATCCAAACGAGAAATCGGCTCTATCGGCGCTAGAGTGAAACGTCGAGAAGAAATTCGACCGCTCGCAAAGCGCGTGACTTACAAAGAGCCAGATTCTGACCTCATGAGTGACGAATCTTCGACAGACCTCGTACCCAGAGATCGTCTCATCGGCCGGCATGAAACCTTTCGTGGCCTGCAAAGACAGATCATCCACCCCGTATCCCCTCAAGGGATCCCTGGATATACAAGGGCACTTACACCTCGTGGAGCCCCTCCAACCGCTGGGTAACAATCTGGAGCAGCGCATTCCACCAATGGTGGTGTACCAACCGACTTCCACGACCTCGCCGACAAGCCCGAAACCAGCGGTTACGCTAGTAACATAGAAGACCAACTCACCCCTGGTTGTGACTCGGGGACGAGCCACTTGAATCTCGCGAACTCCATCCCCGCGCTTCAATCTAACAAGGGGGGTGTTATATCCGTATCTCATTTTCTAAGTTCTTGTCTTAATTATATATATTTTATACCAAACTATTTCCTTTTTCACTCCAACGCGAACTCGTTTGAACCCTACGTTGCGAAATGACACATTCTTTCCAGCATGCGAAACCTCCATTGCAAAACCAACATTCATTCTGGCAATTTCAACTTCGATTTCTTCACAATGCTGAGTCTTGCAACTTGCGATGCGAATGACTCTCAACGAGGACACGGAAGAAGCCTCGATCGTTCAGTCCTATACCCATTTCGAAAATTGTTGCTCAGCGATAATTAAAATCGCTGACTTAGTTAAAAATCAAGAAGCAACCCACCATCGAGTTACAGCCAAATTAGGCAGTCTCTCGCGAATCTTAGGACTGAGCGGAGCTCGACAGAGGCCAAGGCACTCTGTCCTCTGAGTCTTTTTCCGTGCCCTTGCAAGTTAGTTCCGAGTACGCGTCTTCGATTCTTCGCGATCAAGCATCACTGCCCGAGGGTAAAGTGAGGCACTGAGGTGCAGCGTCTCATTACGCTCCGCAGGCCGATAAGAACTCATTAGTAGTGCGTAGAAACAATTATTCGTTCAACCAAACTCCAAACTACCAAAAATTCAACGTGTAATTTGCGTACATGAGTGCCATACGATTGCACTGTCTTCGAGGAGACCCGAACGTCTAGCGTCAGCACGGTATCAAATTACAAGTTCATCAACCGTAAATCCGATCTGCCCGTATTTTATGTAATCGTATTAAATTGTATCGAGTCATCAATCGAATTAATTTACGGAAGAAAACTGCGATAATAACCAAATTGTATCAAAATTGTAATCGTCATTGTCAATTTCTCAGATTTATTATAGCAATACATATATGTATTCTACTACTCATATCCATCAGGAGGATACTCTTTACCTTTATTTTATCCTCCCAATTCCTTTATTTTAACCCACTGGATAGGTGCGCCTAGCGCTTTAATAGCTAACCCGACAAAAATCTTTCGAGATAGATTAGAAGACTGAATATTTTTAAGTCGTTCAGGAAAATTAATCTCAGCCCTCTCATTAACATTCCGGGCATAACACCGCCAAGCGTTGGCTGTACTCTGGGTCTACAAACGTTGGCCAACTACACCTGGGCGACGATTTACCAGAGTCGGATGAAACGTGGTAACCAGCGTTGCGCGAACTACCGGGCCTACCGTCGACGCGATGATCGAACGAGAGTTGTGACAACTCTGGGCCATAGTCGCGTTCCGATCGTTGGCTGCCAATTTGTCGCCACCTTAACGCCAAGTGTTGGCTTCACTCTGGGTCTGCAAGCGTTGGCCAACCACACCCGGGCGACGATTAACCAGAGGATGAAACGTGGTTGCCAGCGTTGCGCGAACTACCGGGCCCAACGTCGACGCGATGATCGAACGAGAGTTTCGACAACTCTGGGCCGTAATCGCGTTCCGATCGTTGGCTGCCGATTCGTCGCCGCTCAATTGCCAAGCATCGCTGGCACGTTTCGCCAACGCTGGGCCGTCATAGACCGTCGATCGTTGGCAGTCGACGAGCTGCCGCACTACAGCCGAGCGTCGGTCGTACTCGGAACGTCGGCTACTCGCACATGAGTAACTTTGTCTTTTCTTTTTGTATTATTAATCGTAGGCCTGATCGCTTTAACCCGTCTAGTAATCTTATAATAAATAACATAGTGTCAATCGTACACCAATTCTGTCGAATTATTCCTCAATACCGAAATATCGTGTCAATTCCTTAATTCAACTCTTTCCCACGCACTACCCCGTTTTACCCTCATCCCGTGCTATTGCGCTAGGCGTGGGCATCAAAGAGAGAAACGAAAATATTATGCTCTCATCCCTTCCGGATGTGACAAAAACAAACTTAATTACTATAAAAAAATTATTGAAACTGCTCGTTTCTTCACGCCTCTGACTGCATCTCACCCCTTAAGAAACGTTGTAACCATCTCTGGATTGAAAGAAATGTTAAGGGGCTATACCAGTGTGAACGCTGAACATTTGTGTGATTTTCGGGAATTTTTTGGAAGAAAAGTACTCAATTAAATTTTTCGAAAAATTGAGAATATATGTGGATATATTTGACCTATATTACATAATTTTTTCGTAGAAAGATATTGACGTCCAAGCGACTTATGCACTGTCTTCGGAGGCGCCGAAAAAGTCCCTCCAGTGCTAACATGATTCCGGCCGATTGAGTAGCTGAACCGAAAAAGGAAAAAATGTCGTCAAGGGGCCAGTCCACTTTGAAAATGTCAAAAAATCGAAAGCAAGCAAGACTTGAAGAAATGGACGATGATGAGCAATCAGAAGGGATTTTGTACGGTGCAGGAATTGCCGATTGAGTTTAGGTAAGAGTTTTTCATAGTATAAACTTCAAACGCGTTTTTCTCGAAACAACGTTTTCAAAATGTAGCTCCATCGTATCTCTAAAACTAATAAACCGATTCTCTTGAAATTTGAACCACATATTGTAAGCATGATTCGCGACAAGGTGACCCACGATGGTCTTAAAATTGTGATTTTTTTTTAGCGAAAAACTGCGAAAAAACGCGTTTTTAAAATACTTTTTTCGTTTTTCATCTGCCTTTTTTTATTTTCTGATAAAACTTTATATCCGCGGGTCATTTTGTAGCTGGTGTCATACTGAATCTTAAGGACTTTGATTTTTTGGTTTGAGATAAGCCGTTGCCGAGTTGTGATGGAGCTACCTAGCCCACTTATTTTTCAGGTGTTGCGTGAAACTATAGTTTTTGTACTTAAAAATGAATAAAAATGAATACATTTTTTTAAAAGTATTTCAAGACTTTATTTATCAAGCCCAACAACTTTTATATTCATATCTTTTATAAAATCCTCAAAAAAAATTGTGAAAACAGCCTTTTTTCCGTGGCTCCAAAGTAGAGTGGCCCCTTAAACTGGAAGGTATTTCCTGTACAAGGACGTAGGATTTTCGAACAATAACAAAATCTAATAAAATGGCGTGGTTATGAATAAAGTCTGTTTTCTTGCCTATAAAATGGTCGTTTTTTTCAGTGCCAAATCGTCAATTTTCATCGAATAAAAAATATCCTACGTCATTGTAGAGTAAATATATTCAAGAGTACTCAGTTTAAATTTCAAGTCAATCGGATAATTGCTCTTAAGTTACAATGTCAGCAAATTTGAAAAATCTTATTTCGAGCAAAAACGCGTTTAAAGATTTAACCATCAATTTTTGCAAGATAAAATGATATTTACCATAAAAACTGCTAATTACAGGATATTCTTGAAAGTATAAACTGTCGAAAAAGGCAAAAAAAATCGATTTTTTTTAAGTGTCACACTGGTATAGCCCCTGAAGCCTGCCATTATATTTCTTAGGATATTTTCTCCTATCGACAGATTTTGCATGGAGGCGAATTGTAACTGAATGTCAGCTTTATTCTCGCGTCTTTTTTCAATTGGTTATCGCGCTTGTCATATATTCGCATATTATAACATAGCCTTGCGGCGAGTACTTGGTTTGTATCCTTTATCAGAGATGTTCCTCTTTTCAACTCTTTATTTACGTAATCAGATTCCCCTGTGTAAAGATTATGATATGTGGCAACGCATGGAGAGGGGGGAAGCCCTTATATACACACATACACACATATATTTTTTGTATGTAACTCGATCCTTCCGAGAATCATAAACTTGATCGCCCTGGGCATAACATTCTTCCAGAAGTTGATAACTCCCGCGTGAATAATTTAACCCAGCTGCATTTTACAATTTTTCCACTTCCTATTAACATTATTTTTTTTTTGTTCGCGACGCGCTTCTCATTTTCCCTCTAGGAGACTTCTTCGAGCTCCGAAGTTTCAAGTATTTCTATATTCATGCTATTGATATATACTGTCTCTAACCACTTTCATAAATATATATATATAACGTTCCGTGCATTTTCACTTGGAGCAGTCTCATGAGGCCACGACTACGGAGGAAGAGTTTTTTCGGCCACTCCATTCGTCACCAGCCCGATCTCATCGCTTATACATAATCCAAAACTTTTTTCCACGCCCTTCAACTTTCTATTTTATTCATGACCGTCATTGTTTTTTTTTGCCCATCCCCAATTCCGTTCTCACTCGCTTACTTCTTTTTATTCCGACTTTCGGATAAGTTGATGAAGCATCACGCGCTGTGCTCCAGCGTGCGCGATGGCAAACACGCTGTGTGTAACTCGTGAACATCCCATATAGGGTCGCCTGTCGTAACAAAAATGCCAGCATTCAGCCATTAAACGGTTTGCTAATAATTGGCCAACAATTCGTCGAGCAGCATTGGGGTATTGTAGGCGGATGAACGACTTGCCAGATCTATGCCAGCCATTCGTGGGCCAATACTATCGCACCGATAATATGGCGATCAGCATTGGGGTATCGTAGGCGGATGAACGGCTTGCCAGATTTATTCCAGCCATTGATGGTTTATTTTTGGGCGTTTTGCAAATGCAGGTCGTTAAACTGTAACACATAAAAATAAGGGATAAGGTTTCGAAAAGCATATCCCACTGATGAAGCTGAAATTTTGCACTGACCTTCTTTTCAATATTTTAAGAGAACATTTAAAAGGATATTGGCGACTAGCAATAGTTTTCGATATATCGTATATTGAAAGTTATTTATTGTACTGCGCTTCTACTATATTAAATAAACCCAAACAAACCCATCCCACATGGCAAGTAATATGCACATACGGGCGAGCACTGTTTGCCAGGAAGCAGCGCGGCCGGAGGAGTGGGGGGTATCTATCGGATATATAGATATTGTTATGTCGAAAAACGGATTTTTCTTAGTTTCGAAGGTCGGTGGCCAGCTTGGCTTCGAAGCGCGGTTTTTGGATGCGAGGACGCGGTTGACACTTTAATCGAATCGTGAGGAAGATTTATTCAACGGAGCTGGTTACAACATTCGTCTTGTACAGTTTAGGAGTTAATGCCTTAAGAACTATCGCGAGAGGTGTTTATAAAGAAATCGGCGCTGAGAGAGTGGTCGTAGTGGGGAGGATTTTTGGAACAGAGTCTGGAAAATTCCAAGGGAAATGAGCACACGTGTGATCCTGGATTCTAGGAAAAGCAGCTGCACTGACTAGGCGGGTCCGTGGGGACAGAAGCGATAAAAAGGACCGTAGAGGAGGAATTTGGGGACTAGTCACGTAAGGTGTGTGAAGAGGGATTGGAATGCAGTCGATTATACCTGTGTCCTGGGAAAGTCGGGAACGGAGTACAAGGCATCGGGTCGAAGTGCAGTCCAGGAAACGATAATTCATAGCGCGGGGGTGCGGTCTATGGGTACAAAGAGTCTGCGAGAAGGAAAAAGATACGGGCCGAAAAGGGTCTCGTTACAATATACTCGTATGGCGTGAAATAATAAACTTTACAATGCGGTATATCGAAAACTATTGCGTCGTCAAAAATCCGTTAGCGGTTTCTCTTAGGATAATGAGAGGAAGTTCGGTGCAAAATTTCAGCTCGATCAGAGGAGTATGCTTTTCGGAACGTCACCCAAAACGAGCGAGTTATTTTTACAGCCTAAATGGACCAAAAGAATTGTCGGTAAACTCCAATGTCACGAATAAAATTATCGGCATAAAAGTGAGGAACGAACAAACGATGGATTCTGTAAGTGTTAGAATGGCTAAGTGGGTAGGGCGCTCGACACGAGAACGAAAGGCGCAGGTTCGATCCCGATGAAACGTAAGAACTTGAACAATGCAGAAAGCGTTTTTAATGCAATTATTCTATGTACGGTCTATGTATGGACACAAGTAAAGCATACGAAAACAAAAAAGATACTACTAGAATTTTTATATTCATAATTTGTCAATTTTTTGTTTTTCATTTCCGGCAGAAGATCCGGCAGCCTTGCTGGGCCAATATGGGCGTATGATAGTTGGCCAAGTCTTAGCAGCCAGACATGGTTTACCATTACCAACCATGCATGGTGCGGATCTGGCCCGTTTACATAGCCATTACGGCGCCATCGTTTGTTCTCTAGCAACCAGTCGTGGGCCATTACTGTGCCGATTGTAAAACCCTATTTGGGATACGAGGCACGACGAGTAGTCCGTTTAGTCGTGCTCAAACTACTTTATATACACCCACGTATACGTCTATCAAAAATGCATGTTATTTTTACAGCGACGCTTTTGTATGTATCTCGCTGAAAAGTCTGCCATGAAAAGGCTGTGCTGCTATGTTGTTCGATTCAATCGTTTTTGCATTCAAATGTGTTGGTACGAATTCGCCTTGATCGTGGCCTGTGCTTTTTGGAATTTATTTCGCAAATATGCGCTAGAAGGAATCGGACACTAACGAACTCATCCGAGAATAAAAGTGTATACTAATGACAAACAGATAGTGAAAAAAGAATGAGCTACTGACATGTGGGAATGTCACGACGACGACGCCGGACATGCATACCTGCTTTAGATAATCGCTCTACACGATATTATGTTGATAAATATGAAGTTCTACTCAATTTTATGTTAAAAAAACATAGTAGAGTAGACACCCATCGGGTAAAGCCCTCATTCAGGGCTGACCCCTAAAAGCTCCTGTTGAAGGCCTCTGGCCCATAGTTTCCGTGTACGGTGGCAACACCCCACAGCCCCCGCAATATGGGCCTCTGGCCCAGAGTTCTCGCGTAAGGCAACAACGCCTCACAGTTCCCGCAATGTGGGCCTCTGGCCCATGGTTCTCGTGCGAAGTGAGTAGTATAACAGGACTGATACTAACCCAGGGATCTCAGGGGGGAGCGGGGCGGGGAGGCTTCAGCGCGGGGAAGCCAAGTGCGGCGGTACGGCGGCGGGGGAGGGGTCGCCGGGCGCGTGTGACGTCACAGAAGGGCCGCTGTGGAGGGGGCCATAAGGTCCGTGAAGGGACTGGCGGAGAGGGAAGCCGGCGTCGATGAGTGTTTTGTGTGTGTATGTGTGAGTGTTTGTGTTTGTGTGGAAGGAAGGGGGATGGGGGTAAAAAGAATGCTTCGAATTAAATGACAATAAAACAATAGTTTATTAATAATTAAATTGAACAATGACCTTGCATAGTATATATTATACAAAAAATCGTTGGTGTGTGTGTGTGTGTGCGTGCGTGCGTGTGTGTGTGTGTGTGTGTGTGTGTGTGTGTGTGTGTGTGTGTGTTGGCTTTTTTTTCATTCATTCAAATTATATTATTTTGAATATCCGCGGCGGATCCGTTGTCCTGGAACATAAAAAATCATGCATCTCATTAACTTATCAAACATAATCATATTTTGAATCATACTAAAGATAATACGAACTATCGACGTAGTATAAGTTCAGGCAGGTGGGACAGGTGTCGCGCATTGAAGCTTGGCGGGTTGGCCCGCCGCAGTTGGTACGAAATATCCCCTGGATGTTGTTAAACCGTTCGCTGAAGTGGCCACATCGTTGAATTAGTCGATCAACCACGCCCCGCATATCTAAGTAGCACAACACGCAAAATTTCGCCCGATCACTTTCGGTGAGATATTCGTAGTTCACACAGCTCATGACGCCCCGGTTCAACCGATTTATTTGCTGCTGGTACACTATGATTTCACGCACATAATGGACTCCCTTATCTAAGGCATCACCCAATCCACTATCAAATGATGCCGTATGACTGTCGATCTCGGCCAGTTCCATGTTATCATGTGCAAGCACTTCAATGTCCGTCTACTCATCATCGTCATGATCGGCGATATCAATAACGTCTTCGTTTACCCCAACTTCCACTTCGTCGTCATCGGCGATATTTACAACAACCTCCATCTTATCATCGACGAGATCGATCACTTCAATTTGGTTCGACATTTTTCTTAAGGCCATGTGCCACACGCCAGAAAATGTCGACGCGGCCTCTCGTTACGTCGGTAGCGCAGATCTCGTAGTTTTTAGCTACGAGTCGCTACCGACGGACAGCGCAGCAATCGCGAATTAGGTCTCGATGCTTCGCACTGGGACGAAGCGTCGAAGCCAAATAGACGGCGATCGCTGGCACGCGCGCGTGTGTGTGTGTGTGTGTATGTTTGCTACACCGACCGCGTGCAAAAAGAACGAATCCATTCTCGCGCGTCGTTCGGTCGTACGCAAGCACCTTACATCTATGTGTGTATCACACAATTCACACAACTATGCGTAGCGACCATGGTACGCTTGTATTGGAAGCATGCGCTCGCTCGGCAGGAGAGCGGTGAAACTTTGTTGCATTTTACATTGTATATGCAGCCATCGAATCGATTTTTTTTCGACGACGGCCACAACTAAAAGACTCAGGCATTTTCCCATACTTTTTAAATTCATTTAAACAAATAAGCTCGAGCACAATTTGTAACATCGATGCTGCTTATCATTAACGATATCGATCCCTGCCAAAATTTCGAGCGACCGAAATTGCTCGAAACTCACTGTACAAAAGAGTGGTAAAATTTTACAATGCTCATTATTTAAACCAATGCGTTCAGAATTTTTATCTCTGCCGGGTTCATATTTGACAGCATTTTTTCGGCGGTCATCGGTGGAAATTTCTTTATGGTTGAATTTTCTAGCAAACGGGGTTTGCTAGAGACTCGTATGCTGGAAGGGTGGTAGCATTTCCCATTATTTTTTAAGTAATTTAAACAAATAAGCTTGAAGACTATTTGGCATCTCGATGTCGCTCATCGACGACGAATTCGATCTCTGCTAAAATCTCGAGTGACGAGCGAGATCGCTCGAGACTCACTCTATAAAAGAGTTGTAAAATTTTACAATGCTCTTTGTTTAAACAATTGCGATCGGCATTTTTTTCTCTGCCATGGCTTATCTTCGGCAGGTTGTCTGCGGCCGACCAAATTCACGAGCGAACGAGATCGACCGGGTCTCACTCTGCGAAAGAGTGGTAAAATTTTATTATTACTAAATTATTACTAACTATGCTAAAAAAAAAAATTCGTTTAGCATTTTTTCTCTCTGCCGGAATTCATCTTCGGCAGGTTTCTCCAAGGATCGAATTTTCTAGCAATGGCGATCGGAGAAGTCTCGCTCTACAGAAGAGCGGTAAAATTTGACTATCGCGAATTGTTTAGCGGTCATCGGTGAAAATTTTTCGAAAAATCGTTTTGTTAAAAGCACTTTTCAAAAATCCTTGGAAACTTAAAAAATGTCACAATGCTCTTTGTTTAAACAATTGCGATTGGCACTTTTTCTCTGCCATGGCTTATCTTCGGCAGGTTGTCTGCGGCTGACCAAATTCGCGAGCGAACGAGATCGACCGGGTCTCACTCTACGAAAGAGTGGTAAAATTTTATTATTACTAAATTATTACTAATTATGCTAAAAAAAATTCGTTTGGCATTTTTTCTCTCTGCCGGAGTTCATCTTCGGCAGGTTTCTCCAAAGATCGAATTTTCTCGCAATGACGATCGGAGAAGTCTCGCTCTACAGAAGAGTGGTAAAATTTTACTATCGCGAATTGTTTAGAGATCATCGGTGTAAAATTTTCGAAAAATCGGTTTGTTGGAAGCACTTTTAAAAAATCCTTGGAAACTTAAAAAATTTTACAATGCTCTTTGTTTAAACAATTGCGTTCGCCATTTTTTTCTCTGCCATGGCTTATCTTCGGCAGGTTGGCTGCGGCCGACCAAATTCGCGAGCGAGCGAACGCGATCGACCGAGTCTCACTCTGCGAAAGAGTGGTAAAATTTTATTATTACTAAATTATTATTAACTATGCTAAAAAAAAAAATTCGTTTAGCATTTTTTCTCTCTGCCGGAATTCATCTTCGGCAGGTTTCTCCAAGGATCGAATTTTCTAGCAATGGCGATCGGAGAAGTCTCGCTCTACAGAAGAGCGGTAAAATTTGACTATCGCGAATTTTTTAGCGGTCATCGGTGAAAATTTTTCGAAAAATCGTTTTGTTAAAAGCACTTTTCAAAAATCCTTGAAAACTTAAAAAATGTCACAATGCTCTTTGTTTAAACAATTGCGATTGGCACTTTTTCTCTGCCATGGCTTATCTTCGGCAGGTTGTCTGCGGCTGACCAAATTCGCGAGCGAACGAGATCGACCGGGTCTCACTCGACGAAAGAGTGGTAAAATTTTATTATTACTAAATTATTACTAATTATGCTAAAAAAAATTCGTTTGGCATTTTTTCTCTCTGCCGGAGTTCATCTTCGGCAGGTTTCTCCAAAGATCGAATTTTCTCGCAATGACGATCGGAGAAGTCTCGCTCTACAGAAGAGTGGTAAAATTTTACTATCGTGAATTGTTTAGAGATCATCGGTGTAAAATTTTCGAAAAATCGGTTTGTTGGAAGCACTTTTAAAAAATCCTTGGAAACTTAAAAAATTTTACAATGCTCTTTGTTTAAACAATTGCGTTCGCCATTTTTTTCTCTGCCATGGCTTATCTTCGGCAGGTTGGCTGCGGCCGACCAAATTCGCAAGCGAGCGAACGCGATCGACCGAGTCTCACTTTGCGAAAAGTGGTGAAATTTTATAATTATTGCTAAAATAAATACATTTAGAATTTTTTCTCTCTGTCGGGATTTATCTTCGGCAAGTTCCTCCAAGGATCGAATTTTCTAGCAATGACGATCGCAGGAGTCTCGCCCTACAGAACAGCGGTGAAGTTTTACGATCGCGATATGTTTAAAGGAGGACACCAGTGGAAAACTTTCGAAAAAACATTTTTTTTTTTAACATTTAAAAAATCCTTATGACCTCCAAAAATATGATGAAAATTCGTTTATAGCCGAGAAAAAACAGTTTTAACGTGATTTTCAAGCTATTTTTATAGGGTCTCCGGCGCTGAAACGCATCTTCGGCGATGCCATGCCGGTAGTCGCAATTCTCAACTCTTGTACGCCTATTATCTAAGGGGAGAAATTCACCGACTAAAAATAGTTTTATTTTCAACCAAAAGGTGGGATTAGATTATGGAAACAAAAGTTCTTCAGCTCTGTCGTTTAACCGTTGACTCACACACGTTTTTTTCTCCAAACCACGCTTTCGAAATCGGGACGCAGCAGAACTCGAACAATTTTCGTCCAATCGACTAATCCAATTTCTTCAATTTTTCAAAGTGTTTTTTGAAGCACTGTATCAATGTGAAAAATGGTCGCATCGAGATGAAAAAAAGCATCATGAAGCTTCAAGTTTCTAGTTGCGAGATCTGTCGTCAAAACAAATTTTTGAGCTACTGTAATCGCGCAATAATAAAAAATAGCGAGAGAAAATTTGATTCCAAATTTTTGGTATTTTTTTTTCAAGGGTCCACGCGCTCGAGAATGTTATTTCAGTTAAATACATGTATAGGTCAGTTAGCTTGTTTATTCAGTTTCAATTTGGTTATTTTGTCCCTCTACGTCAATTTTTTGCTAAGATATCCGACTTTGAATGTAAATAGATCCTTTTGTCTTCGATCACCGTTTTCTCGGCAACCAATGATTGCACGGGAAGCTTTGAAAACTTAAATAAATTTCTTACCCGACCCTTTCGTTGATTTTTTAGAAAAAAAAAACATTTTTTCACCATTAATATTAATTTGAAAAAAGACAAAAAATGACTTTTTATGGTTTTTCAGCAAATGTACTACTACTTTATATATTATAGTAAATGTATAATACTTTAAGTATTGATGAAAAGAATAGCGTTGCCCGGTTGTTAACGTCAAGAAAAAAAAATTCGAAAAATATCAATTTTTTTTTCTTCATATTTGTCAAACATTTTAGGAAACAATACTGACTCATTTTTACACGATGCGACCTTTGCGCACAACAATGCCACTCATCTTTAATTGCATTAATTAAAAGTTGATACGCCCAAGTTGTATTCACTAGTCGATCTGAGAACTTGTATGAGATGAATTCTCGATATTTTCTGCGAAGGTTATTAGGGTTACAAAAAAAACTTTCTTTTAAAACTGATCTTTTTTCAAAGAAAAAACCAATTAACATTTTTTTAAACTACTCTTTTTTTGGTAAATTTTTTCTACGTTTTGGTAAAAAAATTAGTCTAAAGTTTTTGTAAACTTTAACTTTTTTCAATTTTTGTTCATGCCTAGTTTGAAAAAAAAACTGTTTTCTGGAACCCTAATAACCTTCGTAAAAAATATCAAGAGTTAATCGCATAAATGTTCTCAGATCGACTATTGAATACAGTTTGGGGTTATCAACTTTTAATTAATGCTATTAAACATGAGTGAAATTATAGTGCGCAAAGGCCGAATCGGGTAAAAAATGAGTCAGTATTGTTTCCTGAAATGTTTTACAAAGTTAAAAGCAATATTTTTTAAGAATTGAGATTTTTTGCATTTTTTTTTCTTACTAGTGCAAATTTGTGAAAAGAGTCGAAGAAAATTGGTCTTTCCATTTTGATGATGATAACACGGTGTTTAGAAACAATACACTTGTGCCTTTGATTGTTCTGTAAAACATTGATCAATGAGTTCGGAAAAACGGTTCGATGGATCAATTTGAAAATTAACAGGGGGCTATATTACGCTTGAAAAAAAACGCGGCAACATTAGTGTTTCCATCAATATTTGTAAGGTAATAGTAGATTTACTGACAAACTATAAAAAGTCACTTTTTGTCCTTTTTTCAAATTAATGTTAAGGGTGAAAAAATGTTTTTCTGAAAGGTCAACGAAAGGGGCTGGTAGGAAATTTATTCAAGTTTTCAAAGTTGCCCTTTAATTTCCGTTGCAATCATTGGTTGCTGAGATATCGATGAACAAAGACAAAAGGATCTTTTTTCATTTAAAGTAGGATATCTCAGCAAAAAATTGACGTAGAGAGACAAAAATCCAAATTAAAGCTGAATCAACAAGCTAACGGACCTATACATTGAGTTACGTGGAAAAAAATTAACTAGCCCCTGAAACCTTGAAAAAAAAACAAATAAATTTAGCAATTTTTTTCCTCCGCTATTCTTATGATAGAGAGAAAACAGCAGCTCACAAAAAAAAATTGCCAAAAAATCGCGAAACTAGAAACTTGAAGCTTCGAAGTTTTTTTTATCTCGATGCGACCATTTTTCACATAAATACAGCGCTTCAAAAAACACTCCAAAAAATGAAGAAATTTTCTGTTCCTTTAATTATTTGGAGTAGTATATAAAAATTATGGTCGAAAACACGAACTTTTTTTCAAACTCGTTACGATTTTTTTTATGATTATTTTGAAATTTCTTGTATTTGACTTCTAAAACTAACATAATTAACAAAAATATTTCGCTCTTAGTTCCAGGATTAAATTTACGATAGTTCTACTGCGTTCCGCGGAGAGAGTATGAGGTTGAAGTTTGTATCGTTGGAACGCAACGAAAATTAATATTCGTGAATTCCTTTAATTTATTTTTGCAAATCTTGCTCACAAAAATAACAATAAAAATATAAAAAATAAAATGTAAGCAAGAGCTTTCGTTGCATTCCAACGATGCAAACTTCAACACTATGGAGAGAGTTGACTGAAAACCAGTAGTGCTATAGCAACTCGTACACCGCGATTTTCTATTCTTTTGACAAATAAACTATTTTTACATACTTCAATATATACCTGATAAAGCCTAAAAGTTCTTTTGAACATGTATTTTATTGGTTTCTGTTTTTTTTAATCTAAAAAAACGGTCGAAAATGGGCAGTGACGGTGGTGTTCTTCTTCCTTGACATACTGCGTCATTTTTACCTGAACGAATTTGAAATAAAATGCTGACTTTCCCAAAATAGAAAGTTTTCAATAATTTTTTACAACAATTCAACTTTAGGCTCTCCGAGTTGCTAACGCCTTGCCCTGTGGATAGGTTGTGACATCTTACCGTCCGTTGTAATAAATTTAAATAAATACCTCGACCACGATTCACATACACTTCGTCCACCGCTCGCCTCACGAAGGTAGGGGTAGGGTGCTGATGTCATCAGACGACGGAGATTCAGCCCGGACAGTGCCTTATTCTCCTCGAAAAGTTTCATCGGAAATATTTTGGCCATAGTCTACCAGGGAACGGAGAAGAAACTCTGCGTTACGCTGGTTTATCTCGAAACACAATTTTTCAAAACGGCACGCCGCATGACACCAAAAATTTTCATTATTCTCACTCCAAATTTTGAGTACACGTTTAAAATAATATTCCAAAGAGAAATACGTACGGGACTTTCTATGAGTTAGTTATAACATTAGTAATTTACGAAATGATAATCCTTTTTTTCTGTCGAAAATCAAGTTTTTGGTTTAATGCTCCCCAATTACACAAAAATTATTATTTTCACAATCCTCTACGTATTTCTCTAGCTATACTTGTGTCAATTGATAGAAATTTTTTATTTTATTCTAAAATAAAATTTGCGTCAGCTATACTGCGTGCCACAAAGCGTCTCAAATTCAACATGCCTCACCAGAATGGCTCCAGCGTCACCTTTTGGCATAATTTTTTAATATAAATTTCATTTCGGTCACTCGAAGATTTGACTAATGACATCGTTGAATATTAATAGTCTCTCATTTGTCCTAAAAAAATCGCGAAATATCACTCAATTTTGGCCGTTTCCAGTAGTGTAAGCACTTATGGTAAAACGAGCGTGCGCTCTTGATTTCTATCGATTTTGTTCAAATTTTAACCAGACATTATTGATATTATTATGCAACTTTGAGTGAAATTTCAGAACAGTTGACTATTTAGATTGGGAGATAATGGATTTTTCAATAGCAACTTTTAATACTGCTGGGTCTGCATTGGCCGAAAGTCAGGTCACATCATTCGGCGTACCATTCTTTTGGGTTATTCATTTCTAAAAAAAATTATGATTAGATAGCAAACTAGTTAGGGAACGAGTGAAAAAAGTTTGGATTGTCTTTGCTATTCAATTTTGCTAAAGACGTTCAGTAACGACAGAATAACTCTCGGTAAAAAATATTTGTCCCCTATGATAAGAAGACATTATGCAACACCGTAGATCAGTATTGTTCAATATGTCGAGAAAAAAGATAATTATCGTGTTCCTAAAGTTGAAAACTTTTGACGTAAAAAGAAATATTTGCGTTATAAACATTAATATTTTATATTGATTATGTTATTGCCTTGTGTCTTTTTATAGAGGACAAATATATGTTACAAAAAATTACTCTGTCTAAATTTCAATGCCGACCCTGCAGTGTTAAAAGTTGCAATTTCAAAACCCATTATCTCCGAATCTACATAGTCGACTGTTCTGAAATTTCACTGAAACAAGCATAATTATACGAACAATGTCTGGTAAAAATTCGAACAAAATCTATAAAAATCAAGAGCGCATGCTTGTTCTACCTTAACATGCTCAACCGTTGGGCATTCAATTCTGTTGGGCTGAAGGTTTGGACCCATCGACTCTGAGTATGAGATGATGGTAGCCGTAACCATTGCAACGCAAGAAGGCCCTAGCATCCTCACCCTTTGTTTTGACACGTACATACATAAGCGAAAGGCCTTGCACAGATTGGTGGTGCGATCCATGGCGAGATATTGTTCCTTGAGGTCAGCCTCGCTCGTGCTCTCAGAGACATTGGAGACAGCGGTGATATCCTCTCGACACTGGGACTATATATTGTAGCTGCGACGATTGACGCGGTTTCTTATCCTCGGCAGTACGTACTTGCTGCACTGGATAAATCCGATGGTCCATCTAGATGGTAAATCCGATGCTATTTGAGTTCTGGTTCCTACATGATAGCCCAGGTACCGTACCTACCACGTGTGTGCGTACCGTATCGGTACTAGCATTAGTATGGTGAGGATACGGAACCGGTATATCTTATTATTGCACAGTGTACCGGTACCATACTAGTAACACGTACATTTGCGTGTAGCATGTACTACCGTACAGGTACACCGTAGGGTACTATCTCTTTCATCGGAGATGAAAGTTTTCTTGCATCGGAGCCCTTGGCTGTTTGACACATCGACGAGCGGGAAAACCATGCGAGGGAAGATCGTGGCAAATAACAAAGCACGTAAATTGACGTTATGAGGTTATAGCACGTACGTACCTTGACTTCCGGTGTTTTCTCCTTCGGCTTCTCGCTCTTACTATGTTCCTCGATCTTCTTCGTGAAATCGGCCGCTGCGGTTTTCTCGTCGATTACTTCTTTGTCGGGATTTGTCGTCGGTGGTGTGCCGGCGAGCTGAGGCGACGTCCTCGACCACCGGGCTCGTTTCGTTTTTCACGTCAAAAGAAAACTCACCAAAACGCGACGAAAAGAAACTTCACTCTATCACACACTATTACACATCGTTTGAAATATATTTCGAACGAATGTGCGAGGTTATGGCTCAGGCTTTCGACCTGTCAAAAATAAATTGTTCCGGAAGGAGGCGAGCGAGGTCGGTAAAAAAGGGCGAAGCGAGCTGCGCGCCGCTAGTGAGAAAACGGATGAACTGAACGCTCGCTCCGGTAACCGATATTTTGAGCTTAGTCGATACATTTTTGCTACATTTATGTAAAAATTTCAAAATGCCTTTTCTCCGCCATTTGTTCATGAAAACAGATGAAACAAAGCTTAAAATGTGTGCTTTTTTACGGTCCAGAGGATGACGCTCAGAAAATCACCGAAAATGCGATGCAATGGTTAATAATTCACCATTTTTCGCAGGGTAACCACAAACTGTAATTTTTTTTTGGAAATTTTGGATAACGGAGGGCATCATCCTCTCGGAGCAAGTGTCCTGCATGCACACAACAAATTTCATTCCAATCGGTTGTTCCGTTTGGGAGAATTCTTTTTTCAAAATTTCGAAGCGGTCCGAGGCATGTGGCACATCGCCTTAACTGATTTTCCGGTTTCCGACTCTTCCACAATGACACCTCGGAGGTTGAAGACTGGAATGGCGAAAACTGCTGTTCCGATCCTTCTTCAGATTTCGATTTTTGGATCCTCATAAGCTTATAGTAGGGTGGGGGATGACCAACAGGTGTGAAATAGTTTTCAACATTAGTTGGGACTTGTAGAAAAAAACCTTGCAGGATGGTGCATCCTGGACAGTGATAAACGAAAAGTTTTTTTTTCTTAACTATCCCTGTGGGGAAGGCATCTGCTGTACAGAAAAGTGTACACTCGTGGAGGCGAAAGCTGGCCAGGCTCGCCAATCGTTGACTTTTGCGATCTCTACAGAACAGCGTCCAGGTCATGGAGACTGAACTGGCGTATTATAAAGAGCATCTTAGAGTTTTCAATATATATTGCCACGTGTTCCAGTACGTATGAAGTCCAGTCTGTCACGAATCATAGGGCTCTTCGCAGAGCGACATCAAACCTATTCAAATGACACTTGAGGCTATACAGTTCTTACCAAATCAGCCATATTCTTAAGGCATTTTTTTTTCTTCGTCCACGCTCGAAGCCAGCCTCCGTGCATAGGGAACATTTTGATGAAATAACATTCCGCTCAAGTAATGTCTTGGCTATCCAAAAGACATATACGAAAACGACGTATTTATTATAAAACAATCAACTTTATGGATCTATGACTGTAGCATTTTTTTTTAGGCTTCGACCGCTGATCCCACTGCATGCACCATATGTGCATAGATGCACTCACGGTCTGGAATATACACAAAATACTTTTTTTTTTGCTCCCGTTGAACCCCGACCGGCTCGTTCTGTGTATGTATTTATTCTTCATGTTTTCCACGATAAAAGATATCAACGCGATATTAAAAAACTCTGGTGGAGGTGTTTCTTTTACATTTTCCGAGCTAGAAGGGAACGACAAAATTTTTTTCTGATGGGAGACCATTTTTAATCATCGGCAGCGCTCAAAAGTGGCCACACTTTGAATAAAGCAGTGAGTTAACATATCTCTCTGGGAAGACTTTTCAACTCGTTAATATAGAGAACAAAACAATGAACCATCAGAAGAAATCTTGCACAACCACGCCACGCTCTTAAGTTCGATCGACGACTGTGCTATGTGGGCACAGCAATAGATCGTCGAGTTCATCGAAGTACTAAAAACGCAAAGTCGAATTAAGCGCCAACGATTATCAACTAAACATCAATAGTCATTGATAGGCCAAATACCGCATTTGGAAGGATTGAAGTATTCCATGTACAGGCATTTTATATGCATGGGTGCAGGACACAGCGGTGATGGGTTAATGTGGCGAGAACTCGACTTGAAAGCGTGATGGTCTATACTTTAACCCGTGCTCGATGAATTTCAACAACGTGGAAGTAGTTGAGCTTTACGAAAAATACGTAATCTTGCAATAAATGTAAATAAGTATAAATCAATACGCGTTGAATGTTATATCTCATTGCCACGGGAAATAATTATTATGGGGGCTGCGATTAATGTGCAATCAAGAGATAATCCACGTTTCGCATGGGTGACAGTCACAGCTTTACACCCAGCTGAACGAAACAGTGACCACGGATCTTCCCACATTCATTATTCAACGGTATTGAATCGATCGAATATTGGATTGGAATATTGCTTCAAAACAATTTATCCATCAATGTGTATACCACCGAAGAAGACATTGCTCCGACATGCGTGGCTCAGCATAAGAAGAAGAAAAGCATATCAATTTGCTATGCATACAAGATACCGAAGATAACAATGTATGACATATCACATATATAAAGAACTTGTCAAGCCTCGTGCGCGCAGAACAGAGACAACCATTAAAAAATATATATATATATGCCATCGGTGTGTGGAGTTAACACAATTACTATATCGTCATATGTGGGAGACGAATTAAACAACAATCCATTATTTCGTAGGTGTCTGCATTTCTTTAGATCAACGGATAAACTACAATCACATGAGATCGATTATGGAGCAATAAAGCACTGCGCCATCCGACTATCAAATGATGCCGATAAGTGGCTCCAAATCATCAACTCCAATCGGAAAGCAACACATCCATTTACTGTAAATGCCTATTTGGAGTGTTTTTTCACTTATTATAGAGAGAAGATGAGAGTGTGCAAAGTCTGAAGAGAAGAACGTAGCAGAGGATATGTATCAATATCATGAAGTATTTACTATTCATTACCACATGTGTTTTTCATACGATGAATCGCTATTATAGTATCGATCACATCACAGCGCCGACTGCATATCATAGTTTGTGACGGAACTGGAAAAACTAGTGCTGTGCATAAAATACATTTTCTATGAAAATTGATGCTTGTCATGAGTTAATTCTAATACCTCCACGCAATGGCACTCGTTGTGCATTCAGTCATCATTAACCACTAGAGGGAGAAGTTGAATTACTCAAGATACAATGGCGTATGCCCCACATAATATTAGATTAGATCAATAAATTATCATTACTTCGAACATTGGAAAGTGGGCGATACTTGAATATGAGTTTTCGCTCTTGGGATCTATACGACTGTCCAACGCTTCAAAGTCGAACGAAACATTCATGGACCGTAAAAGCTGCATCGCAACTAGAGAAACCAAAATATGTAATTGGTGCGGTGCAGACTGGTAAAAAAGATAATGTGTGGCAAAGGACATTATATTATTCACCGACTGCAAACTCACAAGTGCTAAACTTTATCTCAATTCAGCATTTTTTTCTCAAGATGACTCGAATTTGGACTTCAAAAAAGTTTCGACATTTTGTTCAAAATGTACTCTCGAATTTGTAAATACCATGATGACTGCAATAGTGATCGTTCTTTACTAACCATCGCCAAGTCTTAATGTAACGACCCTCTCACAGTTAATGATTGAACGAATCAGAACGAGCCTGTAAAAAATGCTACCGTAGATGTGTGAATAGAGTTCGAATGCAAAGAAGATTCACCACCGAATACAACTGCATATTGTTTTAATCTTAAATGATCGCGTTGTTGAATAATGTCCATTGACCGACATTATCCGTAAAATTGCATAGATCAGCAAAATCTGCGAAATACGAAGCATCGTGGTTGATTCGTAATCATCATGGTCTAATTTGGGCATATGGAAACGTTCCATATAGCATGGCTGGAGATTCAATAACAGCTTAAGTTAAAGGTTCAACGGACGACGACATGTGTCCCATCGTATATGTTAAGGGTCATGAAAAACGAGAATAGCTAGCTGATTAATAAATATGAAAAATTAGCTATTTATTGAGTCGTTCAATATAGACATTGACGATATGGATGTCTCAAGTAAATTAGATGGAAGTTTTACTGTACGATGTGAAAAGCATAAAAATAGTTGTGCCTTACAAAATGTATTTGAAATATTTAATTGGTGGCTGAATCATAAAGATTCATGCAAATAAAAGAAATGTAACATTATGTACTTTATATTCTCCTCACCCCGTACTTAGTTATGTCAGCATCACCTGATATTGTATTGTGCAACTGAATATAATACTACTTTTGAATGTGAAACTCGATTTTTTGTATGGAATTAGATTGAAAATAAATTAATATAATCGCCCAATGATAATCGAAGACATTCATCAGTATACGTTCGTTAGATGTTCGTGAGCCATTAGTTGGAAGTTTGCGAGGCATTCGAAGATTTTCGAAAGTCGTTCGTGAAACGTTCCAGAGACTTCCGAAGACATTCATAAGACGTTCGAAGCCATTTAAGAGACGATCGACAACATTCATAAGGCGTTTGAAGACACGCATGAGGGGTTCGAAGAGTTTCAAGAGACTTTCTACGACGTTCATGATACGTTTGAAGATGTTCGTGAGACATTCAAGAGACTTTGAATGCGTTCATAAGACGTTTGAAGACATTTATGAGAGGTGCGAAGACCTTCGGAGACTTTCGAAAACGTTCAAGATATCTGTGACGATATTTATAATTCGTTTAAAGACATCGATGAGGGGTTCGAAGACGTTTAAGAGACTTTAAAAGACATTCACGAGGGGTTTAAAGACGTTCAAGAAACTTTCGACTAAGTTCAAGAGACTTTCGACGACATTCATAATACGTTTGAAGACAGTCATGAGGGGTTCGAAGACGCTTAAGAGAGGCTTTCAAAGACATTCACGAAGGGTTTGTCCAAAGACATTCATAATACGTTTGAAGACATTCAAGAGACGTTTGAAAACATTGATAAGACGGTTGAGTACACGCATGAGGGGTTCAAAGAGTTTCAAGAGACTTTCTACGACGATGATGAGACGTTTGAAGATGTTAATGAGACATTCAAGAGACTTTCGAAAACGTTCATAAGAAGTTTGAAGACATTCATGAGAGGTGCGAAGATCTTCAAAGACTTTCGAAGACATTCAAGAGATCTTTAACGATATTCATAATATGTTTGAAGAAATCGATGAGGGGTTCGACAACGTTTTAGAGACTTTCAAAGACATTCACGGGGGGTTTGAAGACGTTCAAGAAACTTTCGAATTCGTTCAAGAGACTTTCGACGACATTCATAATACGTTTGATTACATTCATGAGGGATTCGAAGACGCTTGAGAGACTTTCAAAGACAGTTACGAGGGGTTCGAAGACGTTCAAGAGACTTTCGACGGCGTACACAATACATTTGAAGACATTCATGTGGGGTTCGGAGACGCTTCAGGGACTTTCAAAGACATTCACGAGAGGTGCGAAGGCATTCAGAGACTTTCGACATCGATGAGGGGATCGACGATGTTTTAGAGACTTTCAAAGACATTCACGAAGGGTTTGAAAACGTTCACGAAACTTTCGAATACGTTCTAGAGACTTTCGACGACATTTATAATACGTTTGAAGACATTCATGAGGGGTTCGACGACGCTTGAGAGATTTTCAAAGACATTCACGAGGGGTTCGAAGACGTTCAAGAGACTTTCGACAGCATACATAATACATTTGAAGACATTCATGTGGGGTTCGAAGACGCTTAAGGGACTTTCAAAGACATTCACGAGAGGTGCGAAGGCATTCAGAGACTTTCGATATCGATGAGGAAATCGACGATGTTTGGGAGACTTTCAAAGACATTCACGAAGGGTTTAAAAACGTTCAAGAAACTTTCGAATACGTTCTAGAGATTTTCGACGACATTTTATAATACGTTTGAATACATTCATGAGGGGTTCAAACACGCTTGAGAGACTTTCAAAGACATTCACGAGGGGTTCGAAGACGTTCAAGAGACTTTCGACGACATTTATAATACGTTTGAAGACATTTATGTGGGGTTCGAAGACGCTTCAGAGACTTTCAAAGACATTCACATTCATACAGTTTTGGTGGAACGTGTTTGAGTTTGTTTGGGTGCGCACCTTAAGACGCTTCAGAGAATTTCAAAGACATTCACATTCATACAGTTTTGGTGGACCGTGAATGTCTAAGGGGTGAGGAGAATAAAAAGTACATAATGTTACATTTCTTTCATTTGCATGAATCGTTATGATTCAGCCACCAATTAAATATTTCAAATACATTTTGTAAGGCACAACTATTTTTATGCTTTTCACATCGTAAAGTAAAACTCCCTCTAATTTACTTGAGACATCCATATCGTCAAAGTCTATATTGAACGACTCAATAAATAGCTAATTTTTCATATTTATTAATCAGCTAGCTATTCTCGTTTTTCATGACCCTTAACATATACGATAGGACACACGTCGTCGTCCGTTGAACGTTTAACTTAAGCTGTTATTGAATCTCCAGCCATGCTATATGGATCGTTTCCATATGCCCAAATTAGACCATGATGATTACGAATCAACCACGATGCTTCGTATTTCGCAGATTTTGCTGATCTATGCAATTTTACGGATAATGTCGGTCAATGGACATTATTCAACAACGCGATCATTTAAGATTCAAACAATATGCAGTTGTATTCGGTGGTGAATCTTCTTTGCATTCGAACTCTATTCACACATCTACGGTAGCATTTTTTACAGGCTCGTTCTGATTCGTTCAATCATTAACCATGAGAGGGTCGTTATATTAAGACTTGGCGATGGTTAGTAAAGAACGATCACTATTGCAGTCATCATGGTATTTACAAATTCGAGAGTACATTTTGAACAAAATGTCGAAACTTTTTTGAAGTCCAAATTCGAGTCATCTTGAGAAAAAAATGCTGAATTGAGATAAAGTTTAGCACTTGTGAGTTTGCAGTCGGTGAATAATATAATGTCCTTTGCCACACATTATCTTTTTTACCAGTCTGCACCGCACCAATTACATATTTTGGTTTCTCTAGTGGGGATGCAGCTTTTACGGTCCACGAATGTTTCGTTGGACTTTGAAGCGTTGGACAGTCGTATAGATCCCAAGAGCGAAAACTCATATTCAAGTATCGCCCACTTTCCAATGTTCGAAGTAATGATAATTTATTGATCTAATCTAATATTATGTGGGGCATACGCCATTGTATCTTGAGTAATTCAACTTCTCCCTCTAGTGGTTAATGATGACTGAATGCACAACGAGTGCCATTGCGTGGAGGTATTAGAATTAACTCATGACGAGCATCAATTTTCATAGAAAATGTATTTTATGCACAGCACTAGTTTTTCCAGTTCCGTCACAAACTATGATATGCAATCGGCGCTGTGATGTGATCGATACTATAATAGCGATTCATCGTATGAAAAACACATGTGGTAATGAATAGTAAATACTTCATGATATTGATACATATCCTCTGCTACGTTCTTCTCTTCAGACTTTGCACACTCTCATCTTCTCTCTATAATAAGTGAAAAAACACTCCAAATAGGCATTTACAGTAAATGGATGTGTTGCTTTCCGATTGGAGTTGATAATTTGGAGCCACTTATCGGCATCATTTGATAGTCGGATGGCGCAGTGCTTTATTGCTCCATAATCGATCTCATGTGATTGTAATTTATCCGTTGATCTAAAGTAATGCAGACACCTACGAAATAATGGATTGTTGTTTAATTCGTCTCCCACATATGACGATATAGTAATTGTGTTAACTCCACGCACCGATGGCATATATATATATATTTTTTAATGGTTGTCTCTGTTCTGCGCGCACGAGGCTTGACAAGTTCTTTATATATGTGATATGTCATACATTGCTATCTTCGGTATCTTGTATGTATAGCAAATTGATATGCTTTTCTTCTTATTATGCTGAGCCACGCATGTCGGAGCAATGTCTTCTTCGGTGGTATACACATTGATGGATAAATTGTTTTAAAGCAATATTCCAATCCAATATTCGATCGATTCAATACCGTTGAATAATGAATGTGGGAAGATCCGTGGTCACTGTTTCGTTCAGCTGGGTGTAAAGCTGTGACTGTCACCCATGCGAAACGTGGATTATCTCTTGATTGCACATTAATCGCACCACCCATAATAATTATTTCCCGTGGCAATGAGATATAACATTCAACGCGTATTGATTTATACTTATTTACATTTATTGCAAGATTACGTATTTTTCGTAAAGCTCAACTACTTCCACGTTGTTGAAATTCATCGAGCACGGATTAAAGTATAGACCATCACGCTTTCAAGTCGAGTTCTCGCCACATTAACCCATCACCGCTGTGTCCTGCACCCATGCATATAAAATGCCTGTACATGGAATACTTCAATCCTTCCAAATGCGGTATTTGGCCTATCAATGACTATTGATGTTTAGTTGATAATCGTTGGCGCTTAATTCGGCTTTGCGTTTTCAGTACTTCGATGAACTCGACGATCTATTGCTCCCACATAGCACAGTCGTCGTTCGAACTTAAGAGCGTGGCGTGGTTGTGCAAGATTTCTTCGGATGGTTCATTGTTTTGTTCTCTATATTAACGAGTTGAAAAGTCTTCCCAGAGAGATATGTTAACTCACTGCTTTATTCAAAGTGTGGCCACTTTTGAGCGCTGCCGATGATTAAAAATGGTCGCCCATCAGAAAAAAAATTTTGTCGTTCCCTTCTAGCTCGGAAAATGTAAAAGAAACACCTCCACCAGAGTTTTTTAATATCGCGTTGGTATCTTTTATCGTGGAAAACATGAAAAATAAATACATACACAGAACGAGCCGGTCGGGGTTCAACGGGAGCAAAAAAAAGTATTTTGTGAATATTCCAGACCGTGAGTGCATCTATGCACAAATGGTGCATGCAGTGGGATCAGCGATCGAAGCCTAAAAAAAATGCTACGGTCATAGATCCTTAAAGTAGATTGTTTTATAATAAATACGTCGTTTTCGTATATGTCTTTTGGATAGCCACGATATTACTTGAGCGGAATGTTATTTTATCAAAATGTTCCCTATGCACGGAGGCTGGCTTCGAGCGTGGACGAAGGAAAAAAAATGCCTTAAGAATATGGCTGATTTGGTAAGAACTGTATAGCCTCAAGTGTCACTTGAATAGGTTTGATGTCGCTCTGCGAAGAGCCCTATGATTCGTGACAGGCTGGACTTCATACGTACTGGAACACGTGGCAATATATATTGAAAACTCTAAGATGCTCTCTATAATACGCCAGTTCAGTCTCCATGACCTAGACGCTGTTCTGTAGAGATCGCACAAGTCAACGATTGGCGAGCCTGGCCAGCTTTCGCCTCCTCGAGTGCACACTGTTCTGTACAGCAGATGCCTACCCCACAGGGATAGTTAAGAAAAAAAAAACTTTTCGTTTATCACTGTCCAGGATGCACCATCCTGCAAGGTTTTTTTCTACAAGTCCCAACTAATGTTGAAAACTATTTCACACCTGTTGGTCATCCCCCACCCTACTATAAGCTTATGAGGATCCAAAAATCGAAATCTGAAGAAGGATCAGAACAGCAGTTTTCGCCATTCCAGTCTTCAACCTCCGAGGTGTCATCGTGGATGAGTCGGAAAACGGAAAATCAGTTAAGAAAAATGTCGAACCAAATTGAAGTGATCGATCTCGTCGATGATAAGATGGAGGTTGTTGTAAATATCGCCGATGACGACGAAGTGGAAGTTGGGGTAAACGAAGACGTTATTGATATCGCCGATGATGACGATGATGAGTGGACGGACATTGAAGTGCTTGCACATGATAACATGGAACTGGCCGAGATCGACAGTCATACGGAATCATTTGATAGTGGATTGGGTGATGCCTTAGATAAGGGAGTCCATTATGTGCGTGAAATCATAGTGGACCAGCAGCAAATAAATCGGTTGAACCGGGGCGTCATGAGCTGTGTGAACTACGAATATCTCACCGAAAATGATCGGGCGAAATTTTGCGTGTTGTGCTACTTTGATATGCGGGGCGTGGTTGATCGACTAATTCAACGATGTGGCCACTTCAGCGAACGGTTTAACAACATCCAGGGGATATTTTGTACCAACTGCGGCGGGCCAACCCGCCAAGCTTTAATGCGCGACACCTGTCCCACCTGCCTGAACTTATACTACGTCGATAGTTCGTATTATCTTTAGTATGATTCAAAATATGATTATGTTTGATAAGTTAATGAGATGCATGATTTTTTATGTTCCAGGAGACAACGGGTCCGCCGCGGATATTCAAAATAATATAATTTGAATGCATGAACCACAAGCCAACACACACACACACACACACACCAACGATTTTTTGTATAATATATACTATGCAAGGTCATTGTTCAATTTAATTATTAATAAACTATTGTTTTATTGTCATTTAATTCGAAGCATTCTTTTTACCCCCATCCCCCTTCCTTCCACACAAACACAAACACACACACATACACACACAAAACAATCATCGACGCCGGCTTCCCTCTCCGCCAGTCCCTTCACAGACCTTATGGCCCCCTCCACAGCGGCCCTTCTGTGACGTCACACGCGCCCGGCGACCCCCCCCCCCCCCTCCGCCGTACCGCCGCACTTGGCTTCCCCGCGCTGAAGCCTCCCCGCCCCGCTCCCCCCTGAGATCGCTGTGTTAGAATCAGTCCTGTTATACTACTGAAGTGGCAACACGGCAATGGATCTCCGCCATGCCAGCCCGGTCTCTGGCCTTGGTGTTCGCAGAGGCCACAACGCCTCACAGTTCTCGCAATACAGGCGTTAGCCTGGGTTCTCGCGCGGGGCGGCAACGTCCCGCAGTTCACGCCATGTGGGGCCTCCGGCCCCAGTTCTCGTGCGGGACCGTGATGTCCTGCAGTTCCCGCGATAGTGGGCTAAGCCCCTGATTCCCCGGCGAGGGAAATAAACCTCGCAGTTCCCGTGAGTCGCGACGACCCGACTCGGTTCTCGGTACCAATTACCCCGGAGAAGGGGATGAAATACTTGGAGCAGTTCCCGTAGAGTTCCCGGAGCCACCACCGAAGTAAGGACGCCCCGGCTGATTTGATGAGTCCGATTCTGGTTCGTTTGTTCCGTCCTTGGTGGTGGTACGTGTGGACCGCATTGGTCCAATATTTCTCGCGTCGTAAGACGGCTATCCGTCCGCGGCCGTTCGCGGTCTCTTCCTCGATATTAAGGCTACCGATTTGTAAGTGGAAGAGACAACCATGCTACCGTTTACGCAAAAGTATTTATTTTTGTTTTTTTTGCGATTATATTTTCTCGTGCTGTGGGGCGATTAGTCGCCCACGGTTGATCTCGGTCTCTCCCACCTTTAGGCTACCGACTGTAACGGGAGAGATGATTTTTAGCCATTGAATACGAATAATTATGTTGTATTCTGGTTTTCTTTCTCGCGCTAAGGATCCCTGGTTCCCCGCAGTAGGTCTCGGTCCTTCCCACCGTTTCAGCTACCGACTGCAACTGGAAAGGACAATGATTGCTACCGTGTACATTTGAGCTACGGCTTTTGCTTAGCAGAGATCACGTAGTTCCCTGATCGTAACCACCCTTAAGGGGTGGGGAGTTGTGACGTGATTTTTTTAGCCACGTCACAGAAATGCTATCGATGATCAAGATATGCTCTCGATGCCCGGGTTGCGACCCATCCGTTTGTGTTAAGGGTCTTTTCTCTAGAATGTTTGTCTTGTTACGTTTGAGGTTTTGCGTTGTGCTGTCGTTTAGATTAGGTTGGCGTGCGGGACTCGGTCGAGCGGCGTGTGGTTCGCCGTACCGAGCAATTCCGACCGAGAGATGCACCCAACGAGGCTTCTCGGGGAATCGGTGCACGCCCGGCTGAGACGTCGGCGCCCCACTGTAGTGGTGCATCGTGCTGGAGAGCGGGCCGTTTGGGTTACGGGCGGAGGCTAGAGGTCTCCGTGCCGCGCTTCTGGACAGAAGCTTTGTCCGCTTTCGCACGGTGACCCGAGGATGCCATCTCCGAGAGCCTCTATGTTACCGCTGAGAAAAGGTCCCGATTTGTTACCGTTTCGTTTTCGGGGTAACTCGGGCAGAAAATATAGATTCCGAAAAAAATATTCTATCAGAATATTCCAGCTCCCGAAATAATATTTCAGCTCTCGATATTATAAGATAAAGTTCTCGCTCGAACCGGCGATTTCGCATGGTCCGATGCCGCGAGCGTGTTGACATTTTTTCTGTCAACGCGCTCTCTTCGCTCTCGCATAATCCCTCGCACGCCGGCCTTGGTCGCGCGAGGTACAGAGTTGCTAACGCATCTTCGCGTGAGACGATTGTGTCTCAAATCGCGATCGCTCCCGATTTTGGAGATATTGTGAGAGTGTTGTCGATCAGACGTCGCGATGGAGAGACGTGTCGTGTCTCTCTCGCGCCCGTGGCGTCGCGCTCTCGTTCTCGTGAGACGTTTCCGTGTGCATTTCGCGTTTGCGTTAAGTTTCGTCTACGTAAAAAGTTCCCGGGTGGTTAATCCACCGGTTCCCGCACTATAAAATAAAACATGATTTTATTTTATTAGTGGCGTTTCCGGTGTCCCGAAAGTGACAGATCCCGTGATCGTTCACGCTACTCCACAGTGAATCCCGACCCCTCTACCAGAACCCACAGCCTGAGCGGCCGTGCAGTACCGCAACCGTCCTCCCTCGTGCAAGTGCACCCAGTTTAGTCCGGTTAGACGATTCCGGCGATTAAAAATCGAGGAGGCCTCCAGACTCCGAATCCGGTTAGGATTCCGGGATACCAAAAATCAAGGAGAGCTCCAGTCTCCGCTTGGTGGGTCGGGTTGGATCCCCCCGACCCCAGTTTAGTCCGGTTGAGACGTCCGGCGATAAAAAGTCTCTGGCGCCCCGGGTACTGCGGATGCACGCGCGCGGGGTGGACGGCCGAAGGTGACGGTTCATTTGTAGGTAACAAACACATCGATGAAAATGTTCATTTAATATAATCAAATTTTGGTTTGGAAATAACCAAAAAGCAGATACACGTTTTTCTTGGACATCCTTGATATTTCGAGGAAAATAAGAGTTGCACCTCATTCTCTGACGAAAGGAGTACAACTTAAATTTTCCTTTTAATATAAAGCCTCTCCGAACAAAACGTGCAGCCGGAGATTTACCGACCGGACAACTGGTTGATCACCTTAAATGCAAAATAGAAAAATGAAGTTTAACCAATTTCTCAGCATTGTTCGGTCCAAAAAATTCATTCGCATATATAACTTCGACTTTTTCCCATTATAATCTTTTGGAATTCGTTTGACCGTGATGATTTGATTCAGGGGTCTTCTCACTTCAGACGCTAAAAAATACTATTTTTCTTAATTTTCTCATAGGTTTATATTATAGTTATTGGTATAGAGTTGTTACACTCAATAAATACACTTTCGAAATAAATTTCTAAAAATTTGTTATGTATTTATGTAAGCCAAACAAACTTTAACCGCGTTTTTCTGGAAACGACGTTTTCCGACGGCTTGTTGATACAATCTTCGAAACTACTGAACCGCTCCTTATAAAATTTTAACCACATATTCTTTACAACTGAAGCTATAGCGCATATGAAGGATTTTTTAAATTTTGATATTTACTAATTTTTTTTGCCAATAACGGTGAGAAAAACCCGTTTTTTTTCTTTTTTCGGAAAATGTCCGCCCTTTTGTTATTTTTGAATATCTCAAAAATCGTTTAATATGCGCTGTAGCCATTTACATACTGAATCTGAAACCGTTTGATCCTTTTGGTTTGGATGATCCATCTCCGAGATTTCATCAGCAGCACAGACCTACATTTTTTAGGAAATTTTTACAATTACCATTTTCGTCTATAAGTAGTGACTTGAGTAAATATATATTTTTTAAAATGTATTTCGACGGTGTATTTACTAAGTGTTCCAACTTTTATATCAATATCTGTAATATAAACGTATCAAAAAAAATCATGAAAATAGCCTTTTTTTAAGCGTATGAAGTGAGAAGACCCCTTAAATATATTTTTAACATAAGCATAACGGAGAAAATGATCAATTAAAAAGCACCGCTAAGTTAGCTCCAAAATTTTTATTTTCGATCACAGCGAAGTTTAATCGGAATGTCATTTAAAGTTTGACGGCAAAAAATCAAGGAAAGTATTAAATCATTTCTGGTTTTTCTTTTTCCTTTCATTTTTCTCGAGAATGCTGATAAAAGTCGATTTTTTTCTTCCTCTTTACGTTTATGTGCCACATTGCGTTATAATGGAAAAAAGTCGAAGTTATATATGCAAATGAATTTTTCTGACCGAACAATGCTGAGAAATTGGTCAAACTTAATTGTTTTATTTTTCATTTAAGGTGATCAATCAGTGCCCGGTCAGTTGAACTCCGGCTGCACGTTTTGTTCGGAGAGGCTTTATATTCAAAGGAAAATTTAAGTTGTACTCCTTTCGTCAGAGAGTGAGGTGAAATTCTTTTTTTCCTCGAAATATCAAGGATGTCCAAGAAAAACGTGTTTTTTTGGTTATTTCCAAACCAACATTGGATTATAGTAGTAGTACCTTCCTTTATTTCTTGAACACCCTTGCGGGCTTTTTACAAACTCCTCTCTTGTCTTACATTTTTCCTTTCGCAACTTAACCTAACTTATCTTATCTTAAGTATCCTTCTCTAAAATTTCTTCCCGTTTTCGCCATATCACTCGTCCTCTCCTCCCTCTTTTCACCCCTCTATTTCTCTGTCCTTTTCCCTTGCCATTTTTTCAAATTTTCGCACTATTTCGCACATCTCTGGCACCACCTCTTTTCCCTTTAGCGCTCTCTTCCGCCCCCTTCTGGATTTGTGCCTTGCTGTCTCTCCCACTTTTTAAATTCTCTCCACGCCCCCCCCCCCCTCCAACTTCTTCCGCACCTCCTCACATACCCAGACGTGTGCCAATGTTTCCTCTGCTCCTCCACACATTCTACACCTAGTATTTCAGAATCCTTTTTCCGCCTCTCTTCCTACGCTCCCGCACCTCATTCTGGCCCAAATTTCCCTAGTCTCCCCTCTCACGGTCCCTTTATCCCAATACTCTTCCATCCCCACATCTCTTTTTCTTTCTTTATACTCCCTGTAGAAGTTGGAGCTAAGAATTTTACCCCACATTCTCTGCAATTCCTGTTGCTCCAACTTCTCCACCGCTCTCCCGCTCTTCTTCCTCCATTCTTCCTTGTTTCCTCCTCTTAGTATTTCTGCCACCTGCCCCTCTCCAGCTTGCTCCATTGCTGCCTTCAGCTGCTTAGCCCATTTGCTTCCATCATTGTTAACTAAGCCTCGCGCCTCTTCCATCAGGCATACTCTCGGCCATCTCCCTTCTCCCATCTCCAAAATTTTTGAAATATAACCCGCTGCTCTCTTTACCATTACGGTGTCAATCCCTTTGCTCCCTGATTCCATTTTCCAAATATACTCGGGTGTATTTCTTCGTAGTCCCATCGTCATCTTCGTATACCTGGCTTGGGCCCTCACCACTCTTTCTTTCCTTTTCCAGCCCCACACTTCCACTCCATACAACAATCCACTCCTTGCGATTGCCTCCGCTATCCTTAGCCTCTCCGTCAGTCTGCCAACTCTAGCTCTTTTAGCAATGCCCCACGCTGCGTTCGCGGCTTTCCGTATTTTTCCTTCCACCATCCTTAAATGATTTTCAAAAGTATTTCCCGTAGAAAAATACACCCCCAAATATTTAAAGTCCTTTACGACTTCTACCTTCTTGCCATTAATTTCCCACCCCTTTTCCTTCTTCTGTCTTCCTCCTTTCCTGAAGATAACCACTTTTGTTTTTTCAATATTTATTTCCAGATCGTTCCTCTTCACGTACTTCTCCAATTCTCTAATCATGTCCCTTAAACCCTCCCCCGTGTCCGCCACCAGCGCTATATCGTCCGCATACTTTAGGGCGTAAATTTTGACCCCTCCTATCACCGTACCCCCCTCCCCTCTCTCTTTATCCAGCCCTCTTCCATGTCCTCGATAAAGAGATTGAACAGTGTAGGACTCAGAGCACAGCCTTGCCTAACCCCTCTTGCTGTCCTGAACTTTTCCGACACTCCATCCGCCGTTATCACTTGGTTTTGCATCTCCCTGTATACTCTCTTGATCATTACCAACAGCCTTCCTTGTATTCCTGCTCCCTCGATCTTCCTTATCATTTTCTCCCTATTTACCGAGTCGAAGGCCGTCCGGAAATCCACAAATGCCGTAAACAGTTTGCCTCCTTTTCTCTTCAATCTATTGTTGATTAGCGTGTTCAGTACGAAGACATGGTCCCGTATCCCTCTGTCTGCCCTGAAACCTGCTTGTCCTTCTCCCAGTAGTTCTCTTGCCTCTATCCAAAACCTTACGCGGTTGTTCATTATTCTGGTTAGCAGTTTATACCCCGTATCCATCAGCGTGATTCCTCTGTAATTTTTTACTTCTGCTGTGTCTCCGCTCTTGTGTATTGGATATATCCTTCCGATTTCCCATCCTCTTGCTATTTCTCCACCCCTCCTCAAACCGTTTAGTATTTCCGCGAGCTCTTTTCTCCCCTCCTCGGGTAATCCCTGGAAAAACTCCACCGCCATGCCGTCTTGACCCACCGCCTTTCCTTTTTTCATTTTCGCTAACTCCTTTTCGACTTCTCTCAAACTTATGTCCCGATTAACTATTCCGTCCTCTACTCTTCCCCTTTCACTATTTCCCCTATAACTATCTTCCCTTCTTCCACTTACTTGAGCATACTCTGCTCGCACCTCCTCTCCTTGTTCTTCCCCTTTGTATCCCAATAGTTTTTTAAAATGCGACATCCACTGCACTTCTGTGATAGATCGGGTAGTGTAACTAGTTTTCCTGGGCCTGAATGCTCTTAACGCTCTCCATAGCTCAGTGGGGTTTTTGCTTTGGCATACCCTCTCCCATCTTTCCTTCCAGAGTTCTTCCTTTTCCTCCTTTCTTATCTTCTTCAGTTCCCTTCTTGCCATCCTCAGTGCCTCCTTCTCCTCCGTCCTTGGTTTTTTGAGGAACGCTTTGAGACACTTCCATATCGCCTTTTTTGTTCTTTAACCCTGTCACTTACCCCTTTTCCACTCGGACTGTTACCCCCTGCCCACCTCACCATTTCCACTTCCTCGGCTGCTTCCTTCCTTGTTTCCAACAACAAATCCCATCGGTCTAGAGCGTCGCTATTTCTCTCCTTCTCCCTCCACAATGTAGAGAAGCTGCCTTCAAACGGCTCACCTTTTTCGTGCTTCCACGTGAACTTTTTTTCTCTCCTATTCTTCTTTCGATGGCCCACGCTAGACTGATGTTCTTCCTCCCCTTCTTTCTTGCTCCTTTCAAAGGTCAACACTATGGGCAAGTGATCTGATTCCGTTCTTTCCTTTATTTCAATTTTCTTTAATATTCCCTCGGCTAGCGTATTCGTTACTACGTAGTCGATGACCGAACCCCCCTCCCCCTGGCTTCCTACAAAGGTCAGGCTTCCCTCCCTATCCCCTTCTCAACTTCCATTCGCTAGAACTAAACCATTTTTACCGCATAGTTCCAACATTTTTCTCCCTTCCGCGTTCTCCGTTAAGTCTTTCGATCTCCTCTTATTTTCACACTCTCCCCTCTCTACTGTTTCAGCTTGTTGCCCTCCTATTCTGGCATTGAAATCTCCCATAAGTATTAGCGCCTCCCCTCTTTCCTCTGCTTCATCAATTATTTCTTCCAGCTCTCGTTCTAGTTCTTTTAGCTTTTTATTGTACACGCTTACCAGAGTACCCTTTTCGTGCCTACCATTACCCAATAGAATGCTCTTGATTACAAACCCCCCTTACCATTTGCTACCGCTCCCCTCCCCTAGAACCTCCCTTCTCACTCCCACTAGAGACCCCCCTACGCCCTCCCTCTCTTATTTTCCTCTCTGCTGCCTTTATAATCCATAGAAAACTTTTGTCCAACCGGTCCCTCAGCTTTTCTCCCTCCCGCTCTTCTAACCACGTTTCTTGGGCTGCGATAATGTCGAACCTCTTCAGCCATTCCCAAGCTTCCGAGAACGCTCTCATTCCCGCCACGTTCCAGGATACCGCTCGTATCTCCCGCGGTATCGATGTTGCTCCTGTTGTCGAAACCCCGTTGTCGCTTCTCGTTCCTCCCATCTGTTGGCTCCTTCTCTATGCGTGTCCTCGAGATCTCCCAATCTCTCGTTCCATGTCTTCCATCTCCCCTCAATCATTATTTTGTGGTAGCCAACTTTCGTCGACTTTCCCTGCTTCCTGATAGCTGCGTACTCCTCAATCCATCTCTGTACTTCCCACTCTCGACCGGTAGGGTCCTCCCAGATCGTCCTTTGTTCGTCCGGCTCCCCTTTTTTCTCGACCGCCTTCATGACTCTCACCTTGTTTTCCAACGTTTCGGTCACTATTACATTGCCGTATGGCGTTTCCTTCCATCTCGTGATCCGCGGTCTCACTCCTGTCTTTTCCCAGATCGCCCTTTCCATGTCCCAGACCATTCCTCTGTCGGATCTTCGGACATCCTGCACCACAATATTCTTCTTCCTACTTTTCCTCTCCTTCCATTCCTCCTGCCACTCGCTGTAACTCAGCCGTTTCGGTTTCTTCCTTACTAGTTGTCTCATCTTAACGCTTATCCCTTGCCCGGTTATTTTCTTGGTTCTCCTCACTTCGACCCATCCTTCGTCCCCCACTCCCTCCTCCTCGTTCGCTCCCCGTTCTCCTCTCACTTCCTCGTGTCCTCGCGGTTCCTCTTCTATTTCATTTAGATTTTCGTCCCACCTTGGTCTGTTCCCATCCGTCTGCTGCCTCCTCTCCTCTTCCTCCGCTCGCCTCCTATTTTGCTGCACTTCCCCGAGCTTTCTGCGCATTTCCTTATTTTCGCGCTTCAAATCCTCTATGGTTGCTTCCTGCCTTCTAAATCTTCCCGTCCACCTCTTCTGTTCTTCTATTAGTAATTCCTCCATCTTTCTTCTCGGAATCGTCCCCCTCCTCTAACCCACCTTGTCTCTGGTCTTGTTCCCGTCTCTTCCTGTCCATCACCTCTTCCACTGTTTTTTCCACCACTCTCTTTATTTTTATTACCCAATCTTCCTCTAGTTTTTCCTCCAATTTTTCTGCCAGGTTCTTCTCTATTTTTCCCATTCTCTCGAATAGTTCTCTCTCCCATCCTTGACTGGCCGTCCGCCCTGTGTTGCCCCCCCAGCGTAGACTCACTCACTCCTTCTCCGCATCGTTCCTCCCTGGGGCCCCCTTTACTTCCTTTTCCTCGTTTCCCTGTCCCCCAGCAGTCCATCAGCGACCTGACGACATGCACCTTTCTTTTCTTTAAACCTCGGCCTACCTCTCCTCCTTTTGCCTGTTTGCAAAATTCCCTCCGTCGTTTCTATCTCTTCCGCCGCCTCCTCTCTCGGTGTTCCTGCGTCTGTCTCCGTCGTCCACACGCACCTCCTCGGGGTGTCGTGTACCCCCTCGGCCATGACGATCTCGCTATTATCGACGCCAATCTCATCCTCACGGTCGGTATTATATACCTCTCCTTCTGCTTCCTCTCCCAGCCACTGTCTGCTGCTGTCGCCGTCGTCGCTTCCGCCTGACGCCATCCGACTCGCTCCGTCTCTCTCTTTTCCACGTTCTCACCTCCTACCCTCACTTTGTGTCACCCACCAGATTTTCTTCCTCCTTGCTGTTATTTCACCGTCCCCTCTATCCCCAACACTTCCACTCCTTCCTGGCCCTCTCCCAAACCTTATCAATTGCAGAACAACTTTTTCCGTCCTCTCTTCACTTCGATTTATCACTCTTTACACACTCTCCAAAGACTACGCGTCCGTTCCGTCCGGTGTCCATTTTTTTCCAATATTTGATTATATTAAATGAACATTTTCATCGATGTGTTTGTTACCTACAAATGATTCCGCATCCATCCATCCGTCCGTCCGTCCGTCCATCCATCCATCCATCCATCCATCCATCCATCCATCCATCCATCCATCCAACCCACCATTTGGATGGCAAGGTCTGAATTTTATGCGCAACTAAATAGTCTGTCCAGGCGAGTTTCCGTATTGAAAAATATCGATAATCAATAAAGTTATTATTCTTTAAACAAACTGCCACCTTTGCTGCATGACTAATCGGTATAGGTGGTTCTGGCAACTAGGGGAATCCAAAATGATAAATAAAAAAGTACTTTTAACATAATAATAAAACTTTGGTATGACCGGATAGTTTTTGAAAATTTTGAAAATTACGAAAATAACAAACTGTAGAGAAGAAGATCGATTATCGACCAAAAAACTACTTCCAATATTTGTTATTATCAAATGGATAAACATATAATATATTAAATGGATAATTTTGGCCGGATAATTTCTTTTTTATTATTCAACCATACGATAGACAATGGTACAAACTATGCTTTATCCAAATTTGTAGTGAATCGGACCAATAGATTTTGAAATACGACTTACACCGCTTTACAAAACATGGTGTCCATAAAAACGCAAAAGAAAAAAGGATTAATCGCTGCGAGGCGGTTCGTCGTAGCGCAGTGGGTGATATGACCCTTTACAATTTTTTGTTTAATCTCTGTCGCAGATTCAAATTAACCTCCCAGACTCGGGAACCATGCAATTAAAAATTAATTCCTTTAATTATCTTAAGCGACCCCCTAAAGGATTTTTCGTGACGTGTCATAGTTTTCGAGATATCGATTTTTGCAAGTTTTTTTTTATTGCGCTGTACTGTATCTATAGCTAACAGGCTCAGTTATAGCTGTATGTACGTTATCGCGCTCTGCGTTTTGTGCGGATCTTCGCCTACTCCACACGTTAGCCCCCACCTCTCCAGCGCCGCCATCGTTTTCGATGTAAGGCTGCCTTTTTATTTTCACGTTCGATGTAGAATTTATTGGTATATAGAGAGTGTACTCGTGGTATGTATGGTGAGTGTGTCCATGTAATATTGGTATACTGGTGTGGACGTGGATTACCTCGGATGTGCGAGCAGAATTGTGGGGTCCGTGGAACACTGGTGTGAGCTCAGGGCACCTCGTATGTGTGTGTGGAATGATGGGGTGCGTGAAACAAGAGTGTGGATGCAAGCCACCTCGGACGTGAGTGTGGGATCGTGGGGTGCGTAGAACATTGGTGTGGGCGCAGCAAAGATCCGCACACAGCGGAGAGTGCGATAAAATTTATGGGTGATTATCCCGAAATGATCACTTTGCAGGACAATGACATTTATAAACAAAAATATCCTGTTTTCTCATCTAAAAATTGCAATTGACTTTAGTTCTAATCAATATAATATAATTCAAGGGCGTTGCCAAGGAGAGGGAGGGGGTAGCTGCCCCCCCCCTCTAGAGATTCGAAAAAATGTATATGAGGGTCTGAAATGTCCGAATTTCATATTTCCCCCACCCTCTCTCCACCATCTTGCCCATTAGCTGGTGATGCCCTTGATATAATTCCCCGTCGATCACACTGATTTTTCAGTTTTGAGAGATTTATCATGAGCTAAGAAATAGTAGGGCCAGAAGAATATGCAAACCTTTTCCTATCAAGTTTTCATTGATCCATCCGTTTTTTAGCTTCTTTTTTTCTACAGAGCCTTTCTCCTTTCGATAGCGGCATGGCCATAATCGGAGAGAATTATTTTTGTATAACCTCATGCATATCGGCACATGCGTAACCAAGATGGTGTCATTTCTCCGGCGCATCTATCGTGCCTCTGGATTCCACATGCCGGAAGAAGGCCAGAGGAATGACGATTCGAACGGGTTTTTATGCACAGCGCGGTATGCTATGGTTTTTAACCTCAAAATTTGGCGATGGGTAGGTGTCTGAAAGTTTCAATTCAACATGTAAAGTGGGACTTACGTTATTGAAAAATGATGCCGTCAAGAATGACCAGAGAAATTACTCCCTCGCCTGTGAGACCACCTCATAATACACAAGGTCCGTGTGTATTATGTAAAAAAGTGTAAGCTACAAAAATCGATGTCCCGAAAACTATAGCGCGCCGCCAAAAACCCTTTTAGAGGATGTCTTAATGCGGGATATACATTTGAAACGATCAAAAATCGATTCCTTTTTTTTCTTTAAACGATAGAACTATATAGGTAGAATATGTTCCCAAAGTTTCGAACTGAAATTCGAAAAACTTTAAACGTTGCAGTTTGTCAACGCTGTGCCTTACCGTTTTCTCAGAACAGCATTTTCGAAATTGGCGTGCTGGATTACTCGAAAACTATTAAGCCGATTGAGTTGAGACTTGGTAGAAATATTGATTATTTGCTTGACAAGAATTGTTTATGAAAAATTCGAAAAAAACGATGTACTAAGAAAACAGTTTATTTACAATAAATTAATACATGTAGTTGGCACTTTTATTTAAATATTCATTAACTGTTACAACATTCGGTAGTCGTTAAGAAATACTCGTGTTCTCACGACAACATTTTATAGCCATAGTATTTCTTTGAAAATTATGATTTATTTGATCACTTTTATTTCTCTTAACTCATAAGAAAAGGGTGCGAGGTCGATCTCTCCGATTTCGATGAAATTTGGTATGCTTGTAGAATGGGTAAAAATATGTGACACGTATTTTTTTATATCTGCGGAACCCGATTTTTAAGGCGTGATATGCACCCTCGAAAATAGGGTTGTTTTTCCTTTTTCATCGATAGCGTTATCGTTCTCATCTCCAATGTATAGTACACGAAAAAATAAACATTGTTGCAATTTGAATTTTGTTCATATGTCGTACCGTTAAAACGTTATGGACGAAAAACAAAAAACACCCCAATTTGCGATGGTGCGTTTAAAAAATTTTAATCCTTAAAAATCGGGTTTCGCGAATATAAAACAATACGTGTCACCTATTTTTACCCATTCTACAAGCATACCAAATTTCATCGAAATCGGAGAGATCGATCTCGCAACCTTTTCTTGTCAGTAGATGGTCATCCAACAACGAGTTGAAATTGTGATATGATAATACAGTTCAAATGAGTACAGATTTGTTCATAATTAATATATTTACATTTGGGGCCGTTAACGTACAGTTACCGAGACTATCCTGTGTTCAATGCAAGTAAACATGTTGGAACAATTAACTGATCTTTCATTCAAAACGACTATCTTGACCGCATTTGAGCCAACAGTCACACAGTTGACGCGACAACTTCTCTATTTGACGCAAATAAGGATTTATTAACTATTAATGAACCTGTATTTAAGATTTTGGCCCAGTAGTTGTTTGAGATAACAGTCGTACACTTATGACAAATTGAATCATTGGTAATAATTTAAAAATCTTCAGTTGAATCAAATATAGCCCAGTTAATAGTTAGCAAATAACTGTTAAAAAATCGACGACTCGTCTCAAAAAATGATTTGTTAATAGTTAACAAATCTGTACTTGAGATAAGTATCGTACATTTGGCAAGACCGTTTACTTTGTACGCTACCATGGCCCTTTGTCGCACAAACTCGTTCGAGCGCAGAAGCGACGGAGAGACGATCGAGATACACTGGAGACTATGCGCGACCGCATGTCCACTTACCTAGAAGATATCAGTTTGTGACCGTGAAAACGTGAATGTACTCTCCGTGCCGACGGCATCTATTAACGATTTGCTTGTTTTGTGGGACTAACGATTTGTCCTCCTCAAGTAACAAGGTACAACGATATCTCAAAAATCGGGAGCGATCGCGATTTTGGAGACAACCGTCTCACGCGAAGATTCGTTAGCAACTCTGTACCTCGCGCGACCAAGGCCGGCGTGCGAGGGATTATGCGAGAGCGAGACAGAGCGCGTTAAAAGAAAAAATGTCAACACGCTCGCGTCATCAAAGCTTCTGTCCAGAAGCGCGGCGCGGAGATCTTCAGCCTCCGCACGTAACCAAAACGGTCCGCTCTCCAGCACGATGCACCACTACGGTGGGGTGCCGGCGTTTCAGCCGGGCGTGCACCGATTTCCCGAGAAGCCTCGTTGGGTGCATCTCTCGGTCGGGATTGCTCGGTACCTTGAGCCACACGCCGCTCGACCGAGTTCCGCACGCCAACCTGACCAAAACGAAAACACAACCCAAAACCTCAAACGTAACAAGACAAACATTCTAGAGAAAAGATCCTTAACGCTAACGGATGGGTCGCAACCCGGGCATCGAGAGCATATCTTGATCATCGGTAGCCTTTCTGTGACGTGTCATAAAAAATTACATCACAACCTACAGTTTGATAAATGTAGAATAATTATTTCCTCGTTTAACCTTCGCATGCCCCACTGGGGTCTGAGAAACCCGACTAAAAAACGTAAAATCTAAAAGCGTACATTGGTTGTGTTTGACGGTCGCTCGCGTGGATGTTTGTTGTCGCTCGCTGGTACAATTGCTGGTAAGACGCTCGCAGGATTTTACGCTGGCCATGTGTATATTCGACGTGTTTACTACGACGGGCACTCCGCGTAGATAGAAATATGAACGGCGCGCAAGGTCGATGAATTGAGATTGATATTCACGGACCGATGAAAGAAATTATACGAGTGTAAAATAAAACTTTTGTGACTCGGAAAATGAAGACTGTTCGTATGAAAGTTAATTGGAGATATTCGTAGGCTTCTGAATCACGACTTGGTATGAGGAGTGATTCGGTTGACGGAACACTAACAAGGGTTCCCGAGAGATGACGAATAGCATTCCCTACTCGTCATCATCGATTTCGCTCAAATTTATAGGACATGCAGGGCTTGGCTAGAAATAAAAGTACCCGAAGTGGGAACTTCAGATGGCCAAGCGTTTAGAAAATAAAAATGTTGACGCGACTCTTGCCCCGTATAAGCCATTTACGTTAGCATGTTTGCCAAGCAGCGGTTGGCGTAGCGGTAGGAGTTCGGACTAGTAATTCGATGGTCGTGGGTTCGACCCCCCGTGTGGAGGTTTTTTTTCTTTTTCTCAATTTTTATATTATTCATTTTCCAATTAAGCAAAGAGGTGAATAATTTGTTTTATTCATTAATTTAAACGCAAAAGGCATGAAAAAGGTAAAAAATTGAGATTTCGGACTTTTCAGCAAGGGATTGTAATTAAAGCGCATACGAAAAGATTTTGTACAGGAAAATTCAAAACTTTATTCGATGACATTCAATGATTTTCATGTGTCGGGATGATATTTATCGTAGAAACAGGGGAAACAATAATTATTTCTGCATCTAGCACACGTTATAAACGCCGCGTTTTTACAACCACATCATTGTTTCAACGTCTCCATAGAAAACCATACTTGATTGACATTCATAAAGCATTCTCTCTCATCGCAAAATTTAGAAGCGAACCACGCGTAGCGTAACATGTTACCGAATATTGGCGTGGATAATTGATGATGAACATTGGAATGTATTTTTATGCAGTCTTCTCGGGAAGTTATTTCTTTTTCTCGCTCGATGAGATGAGAGCAATTCTGTATTTTTTTAATAAAGTCCTTAACCTGACGATAAAAATATAAATCGCAGGGTTGCACCAGTGGAGTACATTTAGGGGGAATTACATTGCTGCTACACGTTGGTAATCCTTCTTCATCTGGGAAGAGTTCGTCGCATTATTTCGGATTTGATGTCCTCCCCAGGAGTGAATCAACAGAACAAATTTGTTCTCTTGTACTTACGGCTTCATCACATCCGTTAAAAAGGTTGTGTACAACGCTGTTGTAAGTTTACCAGATTTTGAAGAAGTGATGACGACATTCTTGTATTTTGCTGCGTATTCATCCACCGTTTTTTGAATCCTCGATCCAAAAGAGCCAGTATTCACTTGTAAGCAAACCTAAACTTTTGGCAATAGCTTTTCGGAAAGGCTCATAGCATATTGCGCTGTATATAAGTGGGTTACCTTATTCATAACCTTTCTTTTTACCAAAATCGTTTTTACCCCTACATGTTCCAGGGTTCGGTTATACGTCGACTGGTACTGGCAACCTGGAAAGAGAATATACGAATGTAAATTTATTATCCGCGCCGTTAAACAGAGTATTTCATTTATGGTAGACAAATAAGGATTCTTGACTTACCTGTTTGATCAGTGTTGATAAAAAAATCCTTGTCGTATTGAGGAATGAGAGCTCGAGTTTGGAGTCAGAACTTATCTGCCCCAGTTAGTATTTCCTCTTGTGTAGCTGTCTCTTTTTCCGACACAAATCTTGTAATTTTCCTCTGACGAATCTTATGCCTTTGTTCAAAGTCGATGACCCACGATTCGGAGGCTTTGAATCTAACTCTGGAAATTGATTGGTAGCAGCAAGTGCCCATTTTTGCAAGTTTTTTGTGGTGATTTGCTGGTTATAACATCGCGCTTCTACGAAGCGATCTACGAATCAATTGTATTGTATTTATCCTTTAGAGTTCCACCATTTTGAATATGTTGTTCCCAAATTTTCAAATCTCGCATATGCTTTAAGCGAGATGCTCCTTTCGTTTGCAAACTTTTTAAACTCCACGTTGAATGCGCTTTGGCAAGATTAACCACCATTATTTTGTAGTCGAGTGGAACGTAATCTGGACCCTCTTCCATTTTTTTTCATGGGGTTCATACTCATCACTTGACGACAATCTGGCACCCTCCAACATTTGATATTCTTCTTCTTGGTCGATTTCTTCGCGCCAAATCAACTCTTCGTCGCATATAAACTGATACTCCGATAAAAGTTCCACTACTTTCTCGTGTATTTTATTTCCCATTTGAATGTGTTCTTCGGTTATCACTTCGGAACTTTCTGATGAGATTAGATTTACTTCGGCCGAAAGATGTAAACTATAATCCATCGCCGTCTTCAATCGTTGCTTCGACGCTTCGCTGTGGATGGTATCGTCTGGCTCCTGTTTTTTTTCCGTCGACGTTCCAGGCATATCAATAGTTTCACTTTTGTCCGACATTTCCGATTTTTCCACAATATTTTCCTCACAAAAATTTCAATATCTTCCAGAATATTCTCACAGTATTCTCGCACAATTCAAGTTATTTGGCCAAGAGCTAGCAAACGAATGAGCTCCCTAGCTAGCGTCGTCCCTAACGGTCAGGGATACCGTTTTTCTACCTGCGCCAAGAATCTATTGTTCGTGTACAACCGGCAGGGCCGACCTTCAGGTGAAAACGAATCTTATTGTGAAACGACTATTCACGTTTATGGCACATTCTCCAAGGAGGGGAAATAGCCGATAAAGGAAAAAGAAGAAGAATTCCTGTTTGAACACGTCGGAAAAGTTCGCAACTCCAAATTTTCTACGTTTATGTGTTCATTAAAAATGACGTCCTATATGCCTTTTGCGTATAAGTAAATAAATAAAATAAATTATTCACCTCTTTGCTTAATTGGAAAATGAATAAAATAAAAATTGAGAAAAAGATAGAAAAAGAAAAAAAAAATTCTCCACACGGAGAGTCGAACCCACGCCCATCGAATTACTAGTCCGAGCTCTTATCGCTACGCCAACCGCTGCTTGGCAAACATACTAACGTAAATAGCTTATACGGTGCGAGAGCCGCGTCAACATTTTTATTTTCTAAACGCTTGACCATCTGGAGTTCCCACTTCGGGTACTTTCATTTCAAGCCAAGCCCTCCATGTCCTATAAATTTGAGCGAAATCGGTGATGACGAGTAGGGAATGCCCCCTTGTAAGTTCTGAATTTGATGAAGATTGTCGGGAGACTGGGATTGATACTGGATAGAAGAACGCGATTTGATGGTGGTTGACGGGAGACGGCTTTCAGGAAGGAAGTTTTTGTTGATATGAAAATTAGGAGGCGTTCAATAGTGGGAGAAAGAACTTTAGGGAGAATGTGGTCTTGGTCATCTAGTTATTCGGCGATTGGTCCATTGGTCATAAATATATCGGTTAATTAGCGTGATTGGTCGCGGTATAGTGTGCGAGTAGGTTACAGATTCACTAGGCACGTGCGTGGCCTTATTTCAGGGCATCGGTTCAGACTAATATGCCGATGAAGAAAAGAGATCTTTGTCCCGTGTTTCGGCAAAAAAGCGCAGGGGAAATACAGTTCGACATCTGAGACCTAAAGATGCGCATGGTTGGTGTTATATGAATTTATGGCTATGGTGACTTCTTCATTTCAAGAAGTTTAGACATGGGACTGCGCTGCGAGACCGGGTGTCTTATTTTTCAGTCAGAGTTATAAATTCGTCAGAGCTGGTTAGTCTATGTTATGTTTAAATAATCTAGCGTCGAGGCTTCTCTTGGTCCCCATGCGGATGGGACGGCGTAGGAAATTTTGGTGTCTGTTGATCGAGCTGATGGTTGGTTTTTTGTTCGACAGCTCTTCTCGGAATATGCGCCTGAGATCGTGCTCTTGTTGACAGCCAATGGGATAGGAGAAGTCGATGACTGATGGTGTTGCTATCGTGCATATATCGCTGTCGGTTTAGCGTGCGAAACGTACGCACGTTCCTTTTTACGCTGCTACGCGTCTTATTTTTAGATTTATACATGAATAAGCTTATAACGGCAAATGAGGATATTGGGAATAACCGAGATAAAGCACTTTCACTAGGATGTAACATTTTACAAAAGTGGTTACACAGACTTTTTATGTTATATTTCAGCTGGACTTGTACAAATTTTCAAGGAAATTATTGTTATATTGATTATTTATAAAAATATCGCCATCTTTGTCGGACCCCCTTCGGCATATAGTGCTTTGCGGTGACCATCAAATTTTACTGGATCATCTGAAATTAAAAAAAAACCAAAAAAAATAGTTTAATAATAAATCTAGTCCTTAATCGAAGTTTTTTATTAACAAAATGGCGGCATCCCACAGATAACTTTCGATTTTCGACCAAAAAATCACTCTATTATTGTAAAAAAAATAGAGATTTTCAACAAAAATGAAAATTCTTCGATTAAGGACCAGTTTTTAATGCTATCAATAAGCACACCAAATTTCATCAAAATTCATCGAGTGGTTTTTTAATTATAGTGGTGACCGACTTGAAAAACGGTTTTGAGAAAAACGCGTTTAAAGCTTTTCGATGAGGATACGGTATTATATGTTCGTAAAATTTTGAGCTCGATGGATGAAGCTAAACTTTTTTTATGTATTTTGATCCGCTGAATCCGAATATCACAATTTTTTACCGAAAGGTTGAGCATTCAATTGTTTATAGCCAATTGTTAAAACAATTTTTCAAAGAATTAAAGTTTTTCGGGATAAATTATTTTTTAAAAATATTTTCGGCAATTTTAAAACGTAAGTATTCTTTATCAAATTTTGCTAAAGTTCATAGTTTTTGAGTAATACATTTTTTTTAATTTCTAAAAGAGTTTTCTAATTTTACACTTGATTTATGTATAGAAATACTAATTAAAAAATTACTTACATCGAGTCATCAATTCCTGACCCATACAATAGGGCTTCTGCCAATGTGGAAGCTTCCAAAATATGAATTTGTTGTTGTCTTCGAAGCATTCTGCCTTCCTGGGTATTATCGTTTGCGTGTTTGTCAGCCACGTCTATACGTTGAGAATAGACATGGCTCTTTCACTAATTGTGGGATATACCGGAAACTATTCATCGGATTAACTTGTAGTTTTCAGAGAATATTTCCGAAACATCATACTTCAAGAAAAAGTTTAAAAAATCGATTTTTTGAAAATTCTGACTGCATCTCACCCTTTAAAGCAAACGTTGCGAGGTCGATGTCTCCGATTTCGAAGAAATTTGGCATGCTTGTAGAATGGGTGAAAATAGGCGACCGGTGGAACCCGATTTTTAAGGGTTGAAACGCACCCCCGAAAATTGAGGTGTTTTTTGTTATCGTCGATAACGATTTAACGGTACGAGATATGAAAAAACTTCAAATTGCAACAATATTTATTTTTTCGTATACTGTACATTGGAGATAAGAACAATGCAGATAACAACGAATTTCATATTGTTCATTGCAAAAATGCAATTTTTTCAGCCGTATCTCCGAGAACTTTTCATCGATTGGGATGTAAATTTGCATACATGTAGAGAATGGAAAAGTGCGGATACGGATTTTTGCTTTTTCCGATATCTCATAATTAGGGGGTTGAAACTGCCCGTCGATTTTTTAGCCAAGAGCATCGTATAATCAGCTAGCCTTTTGGCATTTCGGTCGAAAATCACGTCAATATATGTTCGTGTTATGACGCAATTGCATATTTGTAACATTCCAGCCCCCCCCCTCCCGCCCCCCTCCAAACGGTTCCTCTCTCGAAAGGCAAACGTTCAAAGTTCGTACCGTGCGGCATGGACGAAAATTTGTAGAAATAAAAATGGGTTACAAAGAAAGTACAATCAGTCAAAATAGTCCATACACATTTTCTCGTTTTGGCGGAGCGACACTCTTAAGGAGTCAACGCACTCTTAAAAACGTTGTTCTTTCTATAGCTCATGAACGGGCCGAAATAAAAATAAAGCTCGAAGGGAAAAAATGTTGTATTCTTCGACTACTAGACGTTTATGATGATAATGACAAGTACAACAACAAATGGCGTGTTGTTTATTGCAATAATTCGTGACTTACTTGTGGAAAATCACTCTTCAGTTTTCCACTAATATGGGCACCGGCAAGGCTCGCAATCACGGACTGAATTCGTAATTTAGGAAGCAACTGGATTACAATTGTATATTTACGAAGAAATGCCACACCGCTCACCGTATCGACGGTATTGTCTGCAGAGATTACAGCGTTTTTGAGTTGCTGCCCCAACTCATGAACAGAATGATGCAACCATTTTTTATCAGCTTATAATGCAGCATAATTGAATCTATATCTTTACCTTTACTTTCACCAAAAAGCAGACCCGATGAACGAAAGAAATAAATCTTCGTAAAGAGCGAGACCGGTGCAAAGAGCGGCTACTCTATGATAACCTTGAAATCGCCTTATTAAAGATTAAAAGCAGTTCTGGTAGTAGCGTGTATTGTCGTGATTTCTTTCGTGTGTACTTATCAATAGAGATTCAAGTCATATAAATTCACCAACGATCATTATCGCTGCAGTTACGACGGCGAAGCCAGCCATACATTTTGAGTTCAAAATACGAATAAAAATATACGTTAATCCGGTGAATGTTGATCAACTTCTATCCACAGCGATAAGTGCTATGAATTTGCCTAGCACTCCAATAACCGAACAGGAAAAACTGTTCAGTAAGGATCAAGGAAACATGATCATTGAAGCGATGGATCAACCTATAAAAATGGAAGTCGAAACTGGTTTGGATTTTCTTTCACCAAATGAAATTCATGGAGCAGCCGCAATAGAAGATGACAGTGAAGGAGATTGGCACGGACAACGATACCTAGATCCAAAAATTGATGAAAATGTATGTATTCAAGATATAGAATAATTGAGTTACGAATACAAGACAAGAGCCGTCAATTACTGGAGATTCGGGGCAGATGGGAATAGAAATTTATCATCTGTTCAAACGAAATTCGAAAAGGTGAAATCAGAGCCGCCGTTACGCCAGTGGGCCTATAGTATAAATAAGAGTGGCACCTCGAAAGAAAAGTTAACAAAATTAGCTCACTACACGTAAAACAATTTTAATGATGCTTTTGACAAAAGGCTGCCCGTCCATGATATAGATCGTCGACGATGGCATTTACGTGCACGAAAAATTGTAGAAATGCCAGCCGTAAATTTCGGAGTATCCGCTTTTTGGCTAAGGACATTTAAAAACCAACATGGAATTGCGTCACGGAAGCCCGTGAAAGAAATTAGGAGGGCAGCCATAAAAAAATTCGGGGCCCATGAGGGTTTGAATATGGTTTCCCTACTAGGGCTTTCCACAACAAAAATACACCTGGAATTTTACTATAAATAATTTGTATTCTATAAACATTCAGAATGTTTGGAAAATAAATTGCGCAATACAAAAATAGTTTTTTTCTTTAAATAATTCATGCGTGCAGGAATGACAGCACATATGTACGTACAGCACCGTTTGGTTGCTTCGACATTTTTAATTGAACTAATTTCCGTTCAATGCTCGTGAAGGGACAAACAGCACCCACCAAATTTTTTGAGATCATTCGCCATTCGTAAACTTTAGATGACTTTGTTGGGTACATGAATACATTTGTTTGTTTTCCCACACTTCTACTTCAGTGTACAAACATTCTTCAGACTCGTTACGTCCGGAAATTTTGTCAATCTCCGCGACCTATCCATTACGCAAAAGCACAACGTTATCTGGCGTACTCGTACCAATAAATGCGGAATGATTAAGACAAAATTTTTTACAATCACTTCTCCATGTTCGAGATACGTCTGACTAATCTGACATTTCGAAGGAATTTCTATCAGTCTACGGGAAACAATGCTTCGTTCATACTGCCGGTGATAAAATCGCACCAAGGGTCGATTTGAAGTTCTGATTGAGCCTTTAATTTTTCCAAGATGACTCTCAAAAGGATAACAATTGATTTTACTTAAATCATAACCCAAATTTTCAACGTCATCGACGACGTGACAGAGATTATGAATGTTTATGCTCTGAGCTTGTTCGCCGTACAAAATTGCCATCGAAAGTGCAAAGAGATTCAAATATTTTCTGGCGTTTTCTTTGTATGACGTAGCCAATGTTTCATTACACAAAATTCTGAAGGTAGTGTGCAGCAATAAGAAGTGATTGTATAGATTTTCGGACAATCAATTCTTCAGAGCGATAGGACCGCAATACAAAAGAAAGAATCTGAATTCGGTCGCTTTCCATTTAAATACACAAGCGATTGATCGCATCTTCCGTTGAAATTATTTCGGTATTTGAGCTTTGAATGAAATCAATCTGCGAGAAAGTTCTTGTCTGCTTCTCAAGTTCATTCGCACTTTTAATGGTCCAGACACTAGCAGTTCTGATACTTTTTTTTGATAGCTCCGACGCAGGCCACATCAAATCCAGCGGAAAGATGGTCGTTATATCAATGTCCTGCTATATTAGTTCAAGAGGAGAATTTCCGATATGGTGTTCGGGATCCAATCTTTCTCGAAAAGACATGTTGGATCGTTTTGGATGATTAACTCCAGGGTACACTATTTGAGTTTCTTTTGTCCAACTTTAATGGGGTTTACATAGACGATGCAACGTTCGCAGGCACAGTAGCCATCGTGTCCTTTAGTACCTATGAAAAAAAATTAACGAGGATTGTAAGCGAGTGCCGTCGAGGGGGGGGGGGGTAAGGTTAATTCGCGATAAAAAAGCATATTTTCGATAATTTTTTTAACGACACAGTTTATATATATTTATTTATATAATAAGTATAAAATAAAAAGGTACATTCGAAGAATATTCTGTGAAATTTTCATTAATAAGTGTGCAGAAAGAGCCATTGACAGCAAATTTGAGTGCTCACAGCCCACTGACGAAGATGCTCAATTTCTTTCGAGAGTGATGGTTCCTCGTCACTGTGTCTTTCTTCCTCGGCAACAAGATCATAGTCTTCGTTGAAAACATTCTCGCTCATCACGTCCAAATTTTGACTCCCAGTTTCATTGTGTACGTGTCCATAATCGACGTTGTCGCCGACTTGGACAGCGGTTCCTTCCCCTATGGTATCGTTCATATTCTCGATAAATGCGAATTCTTCTAAACGAGTTAAATTTTTGGAATAAAACATTTTAAACGTGATATACTTACCATAAACACTTTCCTCGCTCTGTCCGTTCGCTCCCGTATTAGCTTTGTTTGTCTCACTTTCAATTTTCTTGAGAAGTATTCTGCTCTTTCGCTTACGAGCACAAGCACGTTTTTTTTCCGTTGATCCATATCAATCTGAGTTATTTACGCTCGTTATTCACTTACGTTATTCACTCTCGAGAAAAATATTTTGTGGAAAGCAAAGTATCGAGAGCGAGCGGCAGCGAGAAAGAAAAGGGAAATACTCTCAGCGTGTTTCGGTTGAGCGGTCGAGGGAGGCCCGCGAGAAAAAAAAAGGAGCGAGAGCATGTAGTCCAGTCAAAAGTGGCCAAAGTCGAACATTTTTGCGACCGCTTAGTGAAACACGTATTCCTATGTTAATCGACCCGGGGAATCCGAATTTCTAGGAATTTTAACTATTAACAGTGAAGAAAAGGGTTAAATGCCAAAAAATATGTATTATTTCGAGAACGAAAAGGAAATCGCAAAAAAAGTTTTGAACGAAAGTTGTAGACGGGAAGATTTTACCCAGTAGGTGTATATGATGTTTTTTCTCTATCTCCAATAGTTTAGCCGTAAAATTAAAAAACAAATTCACACTAATACTATCAACGCGGGAGGCACACGGACGTGACGAAATCGAGAGGTATGAGCATCGCTGGTACCTCCTCTCTCTCTCTCGCTCTCGCACGGCCGCTACCGCGCTTCGTTCGGGGGGCCACACGTTCGATCGGGTATTTTCGGCAGTCCAGAGGTACGTCAGCGGCTCCCCTCTTGCTGGTACGGCGCCCAAACCTACAGCTCAACTCGAGAGTCCCCGGGACCAATCGGGTGTTTTCGCGGGGGTTAGATGGGGCATTGAAAAAGACAAATCCGTTATCTGCTAATATTTCGTACACTGAAATAAAAAGGGCGAGAATAGAGCATTTCGTTGAAACGACGTACAGAAATGCACCTTTTTTAAAGGTGTAGCTCTATTAGTGGAAACGCCTATAAGGAAGGGATGGTTATGAGAAATTTTGTTTAATAATGATTTTAACATAATTTGTTTTCTTTGTGTATAAAATTTTTAATACAGTAAATACATAAGATTGAATGATAGAAACTCTAAATTCTAATATTAATAATATAATTTGTGTTAAAATAAAAAAGTAAAAAAGAACGCGAAGCAATAAAAAAAAGCTCTCGAAAAAATTATCGCTTCTTTCACTATCTACAAAATTTTAATTAACCTCGAAATATGTGGGTTTTTTTTTTCAAACAATAGTTTTATTTACATTATTACTTTTTCAATTTAAACGTACAAAAGAAGTTAAATAACTTTTTATGAAAAAGCCAAACAAATTTGCTAGAAACGTACACAAAATTATCACACCCTAGAAATACTATTTCTCTCAATATTTAATTTAAAAAAAACATAACTATCATAATAAAAAGTTCAAATAACGATTATATAAAAGTACAACGTATGCATCACACAAGTACTGCATGTATGTATCACTGGAAATGCTGTGCAACAACTTGGCGTGCATGGTTAAGAAAAAAAGATCGGCGAAGGATGACGTGTCCTCAACAACTTGACTATCAGGTTAAGAATGACATAAACTGACGCAATTCATTATGTAACTGCAAACTAAGTTTCTGATTCCGCAAAGTATAAGTAAAAAAAATCAGTGATGTACTCCTAGACCACACGGCTCTTGAAATCTCGCTTATTTGCATAATTTGAAAGGTTACGTGGAAGTATTCACTTTGTACTCTAGTGCAGAACCACCATACATCTCATGAAATCTATTGCGTCGTATAAATATTGGTGTAATGGACATAGTTTTGGCAGGCTGAAAGTTTTAATTATGAGGCCACCAGCCGTACTTGCTGGTGGAAAAGGAAAATCGATATTACTCTTGACACCTATCGCTCCATTTCCGATAGTCTGTCCAAGTACAGTCGAACATCTCATTTCTAATAACCGTGTATACCTGATGCGATAATTGATGCGATGTTACAATTTGATATAATCTAAGTAGATAAATTGTTGCAAAAGTTACCTATGCAAGCAGTAGGAACGTTTCTGTAAGAAAATGGTGTATCTTTCCGAGCTTTTTTTCTTAACCATGCACGCCAAGTTGTTGCACAGCATTTTCAGTGATACATACATACAGTACTTGTGTGATGCATACGTTGTACTTTTATATAATGGTTATTCGAACTTTTCATTATGATAGTAATGTTTTTTAAAATCAAATATTGAGAAAAATAGTATTTCTAGGGTGTGGCAATTTTGTGTACGTTTCTAGCAAATTTGCTTGGCTTTTTCATAAAAAGTTATTTCACTTTATTTGTACGTTCAAATTGAAAAAGTAATAATGTGAATAAAACTATTATTTGAAAATAAAACCCACATATTTTGAGGTTAATTCAAATTTTGTAGATAGTGAAAGAAGCGATAATTTTTTCGAGAGCTTTTTTTATTGCTTGGCGTTCTTTTTTACTTTTTAAAGTTTTTTAGGGGGATTTCATATCTTTTTGAAACGGAAATATTTCATTTTCTTTCGTTATAAACTGGACGTGGTTGCAGCGTCATTTACCCACTCCAGTCTTTTCATATTTGCATACGCATAAGTATAAAAATAAAAACACAACTGAAATAAATCTGTGTAAAAAATGTGGACGATTCGTGAAAAGAATATCCATTGCATTTCAACGATGCGCAACTCTAACACCGTCCATTTTGATGTAGGTATCGTCGATCAACGAAGAAGTCTCCTTTTCGTATCCGTCACGAGAGCGCAATCGTTCCATGCGAAGAACAAAATATGTCTTCGAAGCCCGTTCCCTTCTCACAGACGGTAACGTAATGAGAAACGCGTATCGCGAGTTTGTTTTTTCGTTCTTTTATTTTTAATCAAATTGTTTCATACAATCTGGTTAAAAATGTGAATTTATTAACTGTAGCGTAAAAGTCCGTATTATCCGAGATATTGATGATCTGAGGTACGCTTGGTCCACAATAGGCCGGATAATCGAGGATCTACTGTAGGTTTATAGAAATAAGGTCATTATCGTCATTACTACGCATTAAATCTATAATGAGATATTTATTGCAGAATATTACAAAGAATATGAAAATTTCATTATGGCGCAGCCTGTCGTCGACGTGATTTGTAAATAATTATTTCTTTGCCAGTATCCAAGACCGGCTGAGTCCTAAATGTAACAAAACGACAAGGGGGCGATTACCCGAAATTTCGCCTTTAAATCGTTATAACTTTTTTGCTTGTGGTTGTAATATCCTGAAATAACTATTGTTGTATTTTGCAATGTACGTGTATTATCAATAAATCATTATTTAATACAATTTTTTTTACAATGGTTTTGAGCAAATTACTCTTGAGCTTCCAAAATGTATGAACATTTTCTACTTCTAAGCATTATAAAATAAAACTTATTCTCTTTATTTTTACATTCTAATGATTTCTATGACATGTAGCATACCGTTGGAAAGGGTATAAACTAGAGACTTTTTAAAACAAAGCTCAAAATACCGTTTAAAACAAAGTTTAAAATACCGTTTAGTTTTTTATCGTGAATTTAGAAGTTTACATTTTCCATACATTTACGCATTTTAAAGACTTTGGAAGCTCATAAGTCATTTTCTTGAAACCAATTGTATCAAATAATCATTTATTTATAATAAATATACATTGCAGCATACAACAAAAGTTATTTCGTGCTATAGAGTATAAAACAATATAGCATTTACCAAGTATTTTCTATTTATCGAAAAAAATATGCAATATTTTTAATGCAATAAAATCGAGGATGTAATATATGGACGACCGCTTACAAACTTTTATTTAACTTGACTCCGTGTGAGATGCAAAACGAGAAATCGATATTTCACCCACTTCCCAACTGCTTAGAGCTCTGGAAGTTTACAAACATGCATCTAACAAGGAAATGTTGTGAGGTCGATCTCTCCGATTTCGATTAAATTTGGCGTGCTTGTAGAATGGGTCAAAATAAGCGACACATACTTTTTTCTATCTGCGGGACCCGATTTTTAAGGGCTGAAACGCACCCTCGAAAATTGAGGTATCTTTAACGCTTTAACGGTACGAATTTGAAAAAAAATCAAATTGCAACAATGTTTATTTTTTCGTGTACTATACATTGGAGATGAGAACGATAACGTTATCGACGAAAAAACGAAAAACACCCCGGCGTTCGAGGGTGCGTTTCACCCCTTAAAAATCGAATTCCGCGGATATAAAAAAATACGTTTCGCCCATTTTTACCCATTTTACAAGCATGCTAAATTTCATCGAAATCGGAGAGATCGACCTCGCAACCTTTCCATGTAAGAGGTGACAATGCATGATTAAAAAAAAATCCACAAAATGTTTTTGAACAATAAAAAATAGCGATATCTAATCATCCATATAAAATCTCATTAACACATACAAATTCGTAGCCGACTGTGTTTCCGTGCGAAAAGTTTATATGCAACAATTAGCCGTAAGTTCAAAATCACAATTACAGTCTGTTATTTTTTACAAGCATTCCATATACCTAACGTACAAACTCGTAAACTAGTAAGCTACTAGCAACAACTAACTAGTAATAACAATTCAAGACAAAAAGGTAGAAAATAATTATGTAAAAAAAAATTTGTTCAATAGCAAGCTTTTATTTAATGTACTAAAAAGTAGAAAATCATTTTTTTATCAAGTCGCCTATATGTGACTATAAATAAAAGCTTGGCATAATCTTTAATTTACATAAATTCGTTAACATATCAACTGTATTTAATTTACTGTAAAACATCTTACATTTCGCAAAAAAGAAATCCTGAAACTGAGTATAAACGTGTGATTGTCTAATTACTATTTTGCCAAATTAAATGCGGTTAATGAAACTGAATTGATCAAATGTATTAAACACATAAAAAGTTGAAAGCCACAAGCTTTTATTTATAGTCACATATAGGTGATTGGCAAAAAAAAATTACTTTCTACTTTTTGGTACATTAAACTCGATGGCTGGACCATGTGGCACATCGAAAGTAAAAGCTGAACAAAGTTCTGTAACTCTGTCCCGAGGTACTTGTTACCAAATGTGTAGTCCACGTCGCGCCAACCGCCGAATGGGCGAGTGTTTATTATCGCCATGGCTCTCTTGCGAACAATGCGGCATCAGGAGTTCCATCAATAGGGCGTTCTCAAAAACTCAAGTACGCCCTTTTTCTCTGTGGTGAGCTCGTCCGAGACCTCGACGTTGAAATTTTTGTTACGATAAAAACGTGTGTATACAGGGTGTTTGGCGCATAAGCCAAAACAATTTTTTGGCGGATTGGGGGGATCATTTGCTTATTTGTTTACCCTTAGACCCTACGTCCTAAGTGTAACGGTAATTGAGATATGATTATTTTCTTTTATATCCCAAATCTCGCCTTTAAATCAGCATAACTTTTTTATTTGTGGTTGTAATAGCACAAAATAACTTTTGTTGTATTCTGCAATGTATTTTTATTATAAATGAATCATCATGTGATACAATTGATTTCACGAAAATCTTAAGCTTTCAAAGTCTTTAGAATGTCTAAATGTATGAAAAATGTCAACTTCTAAATTATAAGAGAAATATATTCTCTTAATTTTTACCACATCATGAATGATTTCTACGACATGTAGCATACTGATGGAAAAAGTATAAACTAGAGAACTTTTTGAAACAAAGCAAGTTCAAAATAGCTTTGAGTTTTTTTAATAATTAACTTGGAAGTTGACATTTTTCATACATTTAAGAATTTTTCAGACTTTGGAAGCTCATAAGTAATTTTCTTGAAACCAATTGTATGAAATTTTGGTTTCTTTATAATAGGGTAAGCTGGTATAGGAGTACGCAGGCGATAAGAGTACGCAGTTAAGCTAATAACGAAACGCTTTGCTAATTGAAGCTAACTTCTATTATGTTTTGACCGCCTCACAGGGTAAGGGTTTCTGACAAAAAATAAATCCAAAGTGAAATAAAACGGAGAGGCTAGGTAAGTTTGAAGTTATGGTTGCAATTTCTTATTTATTTTTGACATTTTCAAAGCATTACAAGTACGATACACAATTTACTTTATTCAAAAACAACTATTCATTTCATATGCCGGTTTACTGAGGTTATTGTTCAAAATGAAAGTATTTTCGCATCTCATCAATAAATGGCAGTAACAGTCATGTTTGTTTAAAATGTGTAGGTGGTATAAGAGTACACAGTGCTTGGGTGTGTAAGAGTACGCGCGTACTATTATACGACTGTTGTTAATTTTTTTTACAAGTATACAAAGTATAGAAAAAGTATATATTCATATATATATGTATTATATATATATATATAGTATTTTCTATATATAGTATATATTTTATATATATAAGACATTCCATGCCATTTCACCTAGCCCGTGACGCCGACCATTTTTGGTTTTCCTGATTTTTTTGTAAGATTGAACCCCATGAAAGGAATGTCCACACCATTTTTTCGGTTTTAATCTCTGCTCTTTTAGGAGTTGTAATTTTGCAAAAAAATGTCGACTTCTTTCTGAATTTTTTTTTTTTCAGAAGACTTTTATCACTTTAATCTCCAATAATGCTGTTAATGATTTTGTGATTTCCAATTCGGCTTCGTCAGGCCTGAAACGGTTTATTCATAGTTGATGCGGAATTTAACGAAAAAAAAATTATTTAAAATAAAAAAACGTTTTTTTTTTTCGTCAATTTCAGCACAAATTAAAAACAAACCGTTTCAGGCCTGACAAAGCCGAATTGGAAATCACAAATCATTAATCCATTATTGGAAATTAAAATGATTGAAGTCTTCTGAAAAAAGTATGATACGTTCGAAAAAAAAATAGAATAAATGGGCCCACGATGAGACCACAGTCTTGAAAATCATAGAATCGGTCACTCTATTTTAGAGAATTAAAAAAATTAAATAAAAAGAGGCAATCATTTTAAAAAAAAAGTTTTCACTTCAGAAGCAAAAAAAACGTTGACATCGATAATTGATAAATGTTCCATATGTTCTAACGAACGTATGCGTCAAAATGAAAAAATTACATAGTGACATTTGTCGATATCTCGAATAGTTCAGGAGTTATCAGCGTTTAAACGTTTCCAAGACTTTCGAAATCGAGATTTTTTGGAAAATTATAACTCCTAAAAGGGAAGAGATAACAATCTAAAAATTGGCTTGGATATTGCTTTCATTGGGGAACAATTTTACAATAAAAATCAGGAAAACCAAAAATGGTTAGGGTCACGGGCTAGGTGAAATGGCGTGGAATGCCCTATATATATATATATATATATATATATATATATATATATATATATATATATATATATATATATATATATATATATATATATATATATATATATATATATATTGTGACGGGGATTATTTTCTCTACACGAATCGAGAACTCAAATCGGGATCCGGTGCGGGAAACCGTCACCTCCGGCCGTTCCTCCCGTGCGGGTGCATCCGCAATACCCGGGGCGCCAGAGACTTTGTTTCTCCGGTCGTCTCAACTGGAATAAACTGGGGTCGGGGTGATCAGACCCAACCCGCCAGGCGGAGGCTGGAGCCCTGCTAGATTTTTGGTTTCCCCCGGAATCTTAACCAGGTTCGGAGACTGGAGCTCTCCTCGATTTTTTTTGTCGCCGGAACCGTCTAACCGGTCTAATCTGGATGCACTTGCGCGGGGGAAGACGGTTGCGGTATTGCACCGCCGCTCAGGCTGTGGGTTGTGGTAGAGGGGTCGGGATTCACCGGCGGGTAGTTTCAATCTTGACGGGATCTATCACTTGCGCGATGACGGTAACGTCACTATAAAATGAAATTAGATTTTATTGTATAGTGCGGGAACCGGTGGGTTACCACCCGAGAACATTTAACGTAGACTTGACCACTTTTCCGCGAACGCGAAAAACACGGACGAAAACGTCGTACGCACGGGAGCGAGAGAGCACGACGACGTGCCTCTACGGCGGGAACGACAGCGCGACGTCACGGGCGCGAGAGAGACACGACACGTCTCTCGATCGCGAAGCTCGTGGCTCGACGTACCATCGACAACCGTCACGAGAAGGTCAGAAATCGGGATCGGACGCACTTCGGGAGACTCTACTGTCTCACCTGGAAATTCGTCATTTTTTTCTACCTCACGCGACCAAGGCCGACGCGCGAGGGATTATTCGAAAGCGAGACAGAGCGCGTTACAGAAAAACTGTCAACACGCTCGCGGGATCCAACCGTGCGAAATCGCCGGTTCGAGCGAAAACTTATCTCTTACACCAGAATCGGGAGCTGAAATATTATTAAAATAATATTTTAATTCGGTAGCCGTCATCTCTGCCCGAGTTACCTCGAGATCGGATCGGGAACATACCGGGTGACTCTCTCCAACGGTAGCAGTGAGACTCTCTGGGATCGCATCCCCGGGCCATCGTGCGAGAGCGGGCAATGCTTCTTTTCAGAAGCGCAGCGCGAAAAGCTCCAGCTTCCGCCCGTAACGCAAACGGCCCGCTCTCCAACACGATGCACCACACCGTGGGGCGCCGGCATCTCAGCCGGGCGTGCGCCGATTCCCCAGAGCGGTCTCGTTGGCGGCTTCCCTCGGTCGGCATTGCTCAATACGTTGAGCGCCACGCTACTCGACCGAGTTCCGCCCGCCGACTAACGGAAACGGAATCGACAACAATAACAAAAAAAAACGGAACACAAAGGGAGAAAGGCCCTTAACACGCGTCACGGTAGCGACTTGGGCATAGGCACGTAAACCACGTGATCGGTAACTGCTCTTGTGACGCGGTTCCAAAGAAATCACGTCACAATATATATATATATATATATATATATATATATATATATATATATATATATATATATATATATATATTATATCTTCTAGATATAGAATATATAGTATTTTGTCTACATATACTATATATTTTTTTACAAGTATGCAAAGTATACAAAAAAATATACGAAGAACCAACATGTGAAGAATGGATCGAGTGTAGTGAAGTGTAAAGCTTCGTGGCATGAGAAATGCACCGCTCATACAAATGTGGGCAACTTTAATTGCGATTTATGTATCGGTTGATGCTTGCGTACTCTTATCGACCCCCGTGCGTACTCTTAAACGCCCATGTGTCTAAGAGTTCGCAAATCCCGTTTCGTAGTTTTTAGTTTGTTACTTAAAAAAAATTAAGATTCCCAATCGTCGCTCATAATTTAAATAGAATACTAGATATTCTTTCAATTAAAACAAAAACTAATTCGTGAAATGTATTTGTTTGTTTTTTTCACCGCTTTGAAGCTTAGGTGCGTACTCCTATACCAGCTAACCCTAAACATACATTGCAAAATACAACAATGTTATATTGTGCAAATGTAACACAAAGAAAAATGTTATGACGTATTAAAGGCAAGATTTCGCGTAAGACTTCAAATAATCATATCTCATCTACTATGGCACTTAAGGTATGTGGTAAGGGTAACTAAGGGTGGAAAAAAACTAGGATATGACACCCCCTACCTCCAAAAAATGGTGTCGAACCATGCACCGAACACCCTGGAGTTCTAATTTTTCGGTCCCCACTTACAACGGTGTCGATGTCCCTTTTCCCGTTCTTTCGTCTCATCGCCTTCGCAGTCGGCATCTTTCAGCCTCTGGGCGTTCTCGATCTCGCTGTTACTATTCTTGATACGATCAATGATCATGCGTTGCGTTTGAACTCTGGAAACGGTCTAATTACGATCGTCGTCCGCTAAAAGAAAACACGAGACGTTGGTACTTTTTTCCCCTCAATTTCGATGAAGATTGCGAACTATGAATAAAAACAAATAACCCGGGAAGTAGGAACTGGGAAAGATGTAAAATTTACGCACATGGTTGATTTGATGGCTTTCTCTGGAAACGAAATTTGTGCACATTTTTGATGAGTCCTTCGTCGAAGACCTTTTCCCCAAGACCATTACGAAGACCTTCGTCCTCCAGCATTGCGTACCAGTATGACGTGACCGTTTTTTTGTTTTCTCCGTATACTCGACGGTCCCTGACAAATACAACGAAAAGTGTTTTTCAGCGTATGCGCTGGGATCCACGGTGAGAATCTGCGAGTGTACTATCCAATACATTGAGACGTATACCGGGATTGTATGTAAAAAAAATAATTTTGTAACCGCAAACGGGGCGGTTTTTTTGCACATATCAAGTTTTCACTGCTTTTACACTTTAACTGCTTGTCGGCATCCACGCTCTAACCCTACTTAGAGGTTAGAGCCGGCAGAAGCCGTACATTTACCGAACCCGGCTATTGACGTTTCTAGCGTGCCGTCGTTTGCAGCAGCGTTGCCCGGGTAACGCGAGGAATCGCAGAGCGAGTCGACGAACGGTGCACATCAGGCTGAAACACGGTGTTTCAGCATGATTTGAAACTAGAACGATAGTAGTAGAACTACGGGAGTTCTGTCCAAAATGGCGGCAAGGGGGGTGCGGGGACGGGGGGTAAGGGGAGGAATTAGATCATGTGGTGGAGGAAGTGTGTGGCGGGGAGTATGCGGCGAAAGAGACGGGGTGGGGAGTCTATAGCAAGGGGAGGGAGGTGTCTGGCTGTCTCGCGAAGGTCTAGGGACCCGTTTACGGAATTGGGGGAGGGGGATTTGCGGCTCGCGGAGAGAGGTGCGGAGAGTGACTTCACGTGGAGAAGAGGATGCCCAAAACGATGGGTCAATACCCAAAAGCACGAGAGGATAAAAATTGTAGGTACGGGCCAAGGGGGGCACAGGCAGCCAGGGGACATCGTACACGATACGTCGCTTTTCTAAGGGGGCATTATTGATACACATGAATCGTTTCCAGATAATGGAGAAAAATTTCTCTCAAACATGTGGATATGGATGTGAAAGCCAGCGTCTATGATACAGTCTCGGCAACTTAATGCAATTGTAATGCTAGTTGTCAAATGAGACTTTACAGATAAACTTTTTATGCAGCTTTAGTAACGGACGCACTTATAAAATTACATTGCATTCGATCTAGTATTCATTCCGAAAGATAACGTCGTGATGTTTGCATGTGCGAGTATGTATGCAGTGCACCTAACCAAGAACCCATGGGACTTGACGAAGAATGAGCTCGAACACGTTCCAAAGGCTTTGCTCATAAAATATTGGAGTCGACACATTGGTATGCTGTGGGATCGTTTGCCGGAACATCATCGAAACGACAATGAAATATTATCATATCTTCCATGCATGATGCATTACAATACACCTTAGATGTTGGATCATATTGATGGCCCCCCACCTCCGCAACGGAATTGTGAAAAGTGTTGTGCGGGAGACAATACTATTCGTGAGAAAAAATAAACGTTCCTCGACACATTTGAAGTTGTTTTGTCGATGAAAAATGGATTTCTCATTGTCAGCAAAACGGCGGAATTCTTCCCAACGAAGAAGCTGTGTCAAGGTTCCATCGTGTTATCTAATCTCCGACATGAGGGCTGCCCACACCAAATTAGCAAAGCGTTACGTAGTGGACATCATGGACGAGTTCGCCGTCTTCTTAACAGCACGGCTCATGAAGGCCTTCAATCACGGTCCAAAGATGTACGAGAATATATTGGAAATGGCTCGTAATGACGAACTATACATGAGCTATACATGAACTATTATGGCGGACAATACAGCAACATCGCGTTCAATAAACAGCGAGTACACCATTGTGCTGGTCGGAAATGATGAGTTCAATGGGATCATCGGTCATTAACATCGTTGAGTTTTGGACATGCTCACAACAATGTATAAAGGATAGCTTTCATTGAATATAACACGTTGCTGTTGGATGTAAGAATAAATACAATCGAAGAAGATATATATCAAAATGTTTTTTCTATTTAAAAATGTTTTTTTTTTTAATTTAAAAATCCTCCGCTCACGCAGCGCTTCGTATACACTCAACCAGATTTTCAGCGATTTTACATTCGCATTGGCGCAATTGTATTTCATATTGAAGAAATGATGGGGACATTCAAAGTCGGAGATATTTGGCAATTTCTGCAGCGAGGGACAGTCCAGGGTCTCCAAGTCAACAATTTTGATTGTAGGATCCGTGAATCTTAATATCCATGAGCACTTTTCGAATCCCTTCACGTAGATGGTAGGAGCTCCTTGCAAGATGGTTCGAATTATCGTTCTAGCTGCCTCGTATGGTATATCACCGTGATCCCATCGTAATCCGTGAAAATAGCGTTCCAACCATTTGTTTGTCTTTTTATATTTGTCTGGTAACGAGTCCCATGCAGATGGTGCGTTGAAGAAAAACGTCAGCGGTTCAGCCTTCTTGTCGTGGAGTTTGACGAGTGAAATCTCCTTTAGGAAAAAATCGTTGATGGGCCTCTTGAACCCCTGCACATCGACGACGAGCTCCATATTGACTGAAGTGTCCGCAGACAGTTGACAAGATTTATACCAATTTTTTAACCGCACCACTAATCGGATTGTATTTGACAATACGATCATTGAGGATTGAACATACTGCAGCAGTTTTCGACGGAATATTCGTTTTCAATTCAAATTCGAGACGCACATCCACGGGGCCGGCCTTAAGAGAATAATTGTGCTTTAAGGAGTCAATGATGGCGAGGGGGGCTTTTTCTAAGAATTCCGTCTTATTTAGCCATGGTTCAGCTTCTTTGTTGTGATAGGTGAATTGGAAGTTTGTATACATCTCGTAGAGTAAAGCATACTGATTCTGATTGATATTTAGGTTTATATTTCCATATGGATAGCATTGGGAGTTTAGGTATAGCTTGACATCGTTGATGATGTTGCAATCAAAGTTGCTCGCATTCCTCTCTTTCATATTTTTTCGCCCCGTCTGCAGCGCGAGAATGACATATCGTGGTTTATCCAACTGATTGGAAGTCTTGACGGACCACACATGCTTAGAGGTGACGGGGAGTAGTGGATATTCATATAATTCCCACGGCCGAAAACTCATGGAAATTGGTGCATCTTTGGCGAGAAATTTCAATAGCTGAATTTTTCGTTGATCTGAGACATACGGTACAAGCCATTCAATTTTATGCAATACGAGTTTGTAGTCTTCGGGAGCCGTTTGCATGATGGCATTATCATCAGTCTTCGATCTCGTAAGAATTAGCTCATGCTTGGCATTTACCACAATTTTCCGATAATCTTCGACAAATCCGAGCAGCATGCTCAGTGGTATACACACATCAAAATTTCCCGATGCATCAACAATCTGCTTCGTCTCTTCAACATCGAGCCATCCCGTGTTCTCGAGCATAGAGCTCTTAGCTGGACTGAGAGACAAATATCCTTTAATTGCACTCGTAATACCGACATTCTTATGACGATCGATTTCTATGGCATTCACCTGGTATCGCACTTGTTCAAACAAATGGCAGATGGCATTGTTGACGAGACTTGTGGCAGTGGTAGGCATCCCATCACGCTTAGATAATTTTCCACAGATGTGCAAGGAACTTTTGCTTAGCAGGATGGATAGATCTTGATTATGAATGGCAATACGTATTTCATCACTGTTATTAAAGGTCGAAGATGCATATGGTTGATGAGCGTGAATTTCACCATGTATGATGGAATCGGCGAAGACTACGGGCTCCTGAATGTTTACGATTTCTTCTTCCATTGCACGCAGCAGATGCACAAAGCATAAAATAAATAATGTTTTACACGCTCTTCCCACGCACTTTCAGACCCAAATTCTTCAAGAGTAGCACGTTTTGAGGTGTGAGCACTTTGGGTGCAGGCCGACGACTGATTGTTGTTACCCATGGTTGTTTAGTGTTATTAGTGACTCTATTAAAGACTATACCCATTATGATTTTATATGCAGCCGTATTGTGAGTACTTCACCGCGGAAATTCACCAAATCACCGTCCTGATCCACTATTCGAAGTGGTATTGTGTCTATCGTTCGGCTTGTGGTTGGTAGATAAATGACGTGTGATGGAACCTCAATGATTTTATATCCTCGAGGGATCGATGGGAAATATTCATGAATGGTGTGCACTTTTTGTCCGTTAATATAGACACCAGCGGTTATATTGCACTCAACCCGTAGGGCGTTCACTTTGAGAATGGCTACTGGAAGATCAAATTCGTGTCTTTTATTCGCTTCCAATTTACGTGCTGTGAAGCCCAGTAGATGTCCAATCGAATCTTCAGGCTCAACATTCACACCATGATCACACGCGATTTCACTGCGCAAAGTATTATTATTAGGTTTGATGTTGATTTTGATGTTTTTCCGTGACAGCTCGGCTTGCGCAAATGTATCAATATCCTCTATTTCATAGCTACCCGTAAGTATTGTCAACACATCATCTCCCACGTAAAGTTTGTTGTGGTTAATGTCTATATTGGGAATAGAGTTGAATGTGAATTGTTCCACGAGACCGAGAGTATAATTTTTGTTTGGTGAGAGTTCTATAGGGGGGAAGGATTGCGCCTCGAGTATGGATGACGATCCAGATATGGTTAATGTTAAACTATCTTCCATGACGCTGGTACTTTGACAACTAAACTCTCAGCCTTATACTCCACGTATATATAGTATGTATTTGTCTTTGTATCGTAATTGTTGACAAAGAAACTGGAGACATAGATGTCCGCATTCAATCGTATCATCTTCTTGATAACTCTTATAATTATAGTTCACGCTACCTACACCAAAATATCTCATGAGTTCAGATGGTGGTGGAAGATCGCCGAAACTATCAAAGTACATGACTTTCCATCCAGTCTTTTTGTAGGCAACCCAGTGTGTGCCAGGGCCTACATTTTCATCTAAGTTCACAATCGCTGATTCATATATGAGTGGCCCGCTCATTGGTAATGTATCCCGCATGTACACGCCACGGAAATGTGGAACCTTCACGCCTCTTGCATATTTGAGTAGGTCGCTGTCGGTCAACGGTCGGTGTGGTAGCGTTACTTGACGTTTTTTGGCTCTTATGAAGACCCAATCCTTGCTTATACGGTTTCAGATGTAACCCCCTACCCAAAGCAAGCGCTTCCATTGTTCAATTATGTCGTTTACTTTCATTCGATTCACGTTTAGCCGCTTGAGCAGCATTGACAGCTTTGGCTATACTAGCCGCACCACCCGACAAAGCCCCAGAAGCGCTGAGACCCGCAAATATGGGTATCAGAAACGGCAATAAACCACCAATTTTATGAGGTATAGGTAGAACCCGCGGTGCGCGCACTTTGCCACCTTCAGTCTTTACGGCTACACGAGCACCCTTTAGAGCCGATTTAATAACCGTATGCGGATCATTACTTTGAATCATCGACTTCTTCGCAGCACGAATATTTTTTTTCAAATAAACGCCGCCCTTACGTGCTCCCTTCATCGCCATGCCAAATTTTCTTTTTGTCTGCATAATATTCGACACACTCCAAGCACTTGCTTTCTCGGTAACAAGGCGCCAAGCTTGTTCGGCCAATACTTTATCTGCTGAATGTCTCGCGTCAAGGTTATCTGGATTTTTTGAATATGCAATGTCGTGTTGTTTGCAAGCCGTGTCTAACGGATGAATTCCCGGATCACCACGAGCAAGGCGCTTAGCCACCTTTGTACCCGGCCCACAATATTGGTACCCAGGCAAATGTAATTCAACAGGGAGTTTGTTGATTAGTTGGTTGACAAAACCTTTACCGCTCTTGTAATGAATGATCGTGACTAAAGACAATACTCGACTGATAGAAAATCCCTATAAAATGCCTTTTTATATTGATTTTCTATTGCTATTGTTTCTATTGTTTCAAAAAGGAGCTATTGTTTCAAAAAGTTCCCAACGTCGAAGCTCTGACACCGGATGACTTGAAAAACTATGAAAAAATCATTATCTCCACGAATGCTCACAAAAAATATTACAAGCCTGGTGAGGCTATACGACATAGTGTCGGTCACAAATTCGATACTTATATCGCAAATATAGTTGATAATCACACATGGGAAAGCACATGGGAAAGGGTATGCCAAATTATAAGGTGGCGAGAAAAAATACCCAATTGGATTACATTTATTGGGATAGTCGCAATGAGCTAGTAGATCGTCACATTCAAATGAAATTGTAATTCGTCACATTCAAATGAAATTGTATCGATTGTTGAGGAATTGCGTGAAGCCAAAATTATTTATTAACCCAACATTTGAAATTTCACGCATTATGAACATGAGTGTCGATGTGTTCGGACGCCAACTGAAAAAGAATATCGGCCTCAATAAGCAAGGTCCTCCAGGCAGACCGGGGATTGGGTTTAGAACTACCGCAGATGGTCATTATGACTTGGGGCAAAAACGATTGTGTAATATCGCCAATCCGGAAGAACAAGACGATGCTATCAATCCAAGTGCTGTACATAAAAGATCTCGAACAATCATTAAGAACATACGTAAAGAAATAAATGAGAGTAACCTGTTGTTGGTTAATGGATTAGAAGCTACGATGAGAGATATTGCGAGGACGCTCGATGCAGATCTCAAAACTCTACACGACTTGGTGATTCGCAATTCACACATCAAAATTCAAAATTGGCGATAAAGTAAGAATCAATAAATTCAAGAGTGTTTTCGAAAAGGGTTACACACCGAACTGGACAACGGAAATATTTACCATATATAGAGTTAAGAACACGAATCCTGTAACATTTCATCTCAAGGACTATGACGATGAAGCCATTGCAGGTGGTTTCTACTATCAGGAGCTACTTAAAGTTCAACATCCTGATATTTATCTCATTGAAAAAGTATTGAAGAAGCGTGGTAATCGAATGTTTGTAAAATGGTTCGGTTTCGATAGTACCCACAATAGTTGGATACGCAAATCTGATTTGTAGCAAACAATAAAGAATGTTTTATATTTGATGATTCTTCTCTCTCTCTACTCATTCCAGATGATGAGGCCTTTGTCTCCCAAAGGGTTGACCGTTCTCTTCAGCGTAGCATGTCTTTTCCCACTCAGCAAGCTTTCTCCTGCTGGCTCTTTCAAACCTGTCTTTCTCACAAACGTGTGTCGGGAAGGTGTAGGGAAAAATGTGACATAGCAAACTACAATGGGGTTTTTCCTTATTTCTTCAGTTGAAAAAATTGATAAACCAATTCATTATTTGCAACACAATTATTTAAAGAGTCGATTATTCATAAAACATTACAAAATACATGCCACGACTGTATCCTAAAATTCCCCCTTGGTAGCGTTTTCGTGGTTCCGTTTGTGATATACCGTTTGTCATCGTGCGGGCTTAGAGCAATTTTTGTCTCGTTCATGGTGTACACTTCATGTAACTTCGATCTCATGCACGATTGTTGGCGAGTCATTTCGATTTGTTCGTTTAAGCATTTCATGTAATCCTCGAACGAGATCGTTCTTGCAACGATGTTACTCTTAACACCTTTTACTTTCTTTGTATCGTCTTTGCCATCGACTCGCACCGCATACATTTTTGCTCTAAACCCGACGAATTCCGTCATTATCCGACCATTATTTTCGGCTTTCATTAGTCCAGGGACTTTTTTGTTGACAAGCGGTATATCATACCCATTATCCGCGGGATAGTCGCTAGTATCGAAACGATGAATGTTGCGCTTTATGTCATCATACACATCCTCACACTCAATGTTGTATATGAGGCTGTCCGTATCGGTGTACAACACTGTGCATTTATCTTTATACAGAGGTACCATGTACTCATGATGAAAGTCATATAAACATGTCTTTGATATGTCGAGTATGCACATACCCACATATATTGGCTTATTGAATTTCACCTCCAGTTTTCGTAATTCGACAGCAATAAGGTTTTCTGAAAAAACGCTCCGGCTATGAAAATTTGGTCTTGCAATCATTGCCTCTGCACCGTACCTGCCCTCCCACCGTGTCAAAAGCTTAACGTCTACATGATTGCGCACATTTTCCATGGTTTTCCCAAACACCGCATTATTCATCAATTTATAAAGATTTTTTTCGAATTCATTCTTTGCTCGGGTTCGAAACTGCGAATTAAGCTCGATATATGATCGTAACCAGGGTGATTGCGAGAATTGAAGTATCCTGTAAATTTTGTTGATTTTGAGACCATGGCGTACACTCTGCTGCAGATTACCATAATGGATAACATACCGTTCCTTGTTGTGCTCGGCTGCAAGCAGTTTTTCGTGTTGCTTACCAGGTGGTTTACCATGTGTTGATCAAAACGGCAAATCGGTCTGGGCATCGTGTAGACATTCCGGGAACTCTAAGTCAACCTCAAGAATGTAGCCTTTGGATGAATCTGGCGAGATCGATAATAAATCGAATGTTGACAAGTAGATGTACTAGGGGGGTTCTAACTCAAAGGGAGGTTGTGTGTCAAAAGTGGTGAAGCCAAGGTGGCGCCACCGTCGCGGGGAGGTCGCCGGGCGCGTGTGACGTCACAGAGGGGCCTCTGCGGCGGGGGGGGGGGGGGGGGGTCGATGAGTGTTTTGTGTGTATGTGCGTGCGTGCGTGCATGCGTGTAGGGAAGCCAAGGTGGCGCTACGGTCGTGGGGAGGTCGGCGTGGTGCGTGCGTGCGTGCGTGCGTGCGTGTAGGGAAGCCAAGGTGGCGCTACGGTCGTGGGGAGGTCGGCGTGCGTGCGTGCGTGCGTGTAGGGAAGCCAAGGTGGCGCTACGGCGTGTGTGTGTGTGTGTGCGTGCGTGCGTGCGTGCGTGCGTGCGTGCGTGCGTGCGTGCGTGCGTGCGTGCGTGCGTGCGTGCGTGCGTGCGTGCGTGCGTGCGTGTAGGGAAGCCAAGGTGGCGCTACGGTCGTGGGGAGGTCGGCGTGAGTGCGTGCGTGCGTGTAGGGAAGCCAAGGTGGCGCTACGGCGTGTGTGTGTGTGTGTGCGTGCGTGCGTGCGTGCGTGCGTGCGTGCGTGCGTGCGTGCGTGCGTGCGTGCGTGCGTGCGTGCGTGCGTGCGTGTGTGTGTGTGTGTGTGTGTGTGTGTGTGTGTGTGTGTGTGTGTGTGTGTAACGTTGTCTCTTAAGAAGTCACGTAGAGGGCTAAGAAAAAGTGCATGAATTTATCCAGATGTTCTTTTTTCAACTATCTCGACGGAGGCTCATGTCCGAGACGCTGTTATACACGGCAACGTTTCAACCACCTCGTCCGAAAGTCTCAAATTTTACGACTCTTTTTTTTCTTACGTCGAGCGCCAGGGACCGTCATACCCTATCTCTTCGCATGTGCAACTTGAGCCTCATCATTCCATAGGTCCACACTTGAAAACCCATAAAATTTAACGACAGCATGTGACGAAGACATTGATCCGGGGAAAAAAATGCATTTCCATTGTACAGGGCTTTAGTTTTTCATCTCTGAATGATAATATATACAAGGAGTGCAACGTCAAGCCTTGATGCCGACACTTGAGATCATGCAGGTCTGGACAAGTTAGCCCCATGGTTAAACTCATCATCGGCGATATCAATAACGTCTTCGTCTACCCCAACTTCCACTTCGTCGGCATGGGCGATATTCACGACAACCTCCATCTCATCATCGACGAGATCGATCACTTCAATTTGGGTCGACATTTTTCTTAACTGATTTTCCGTTTTCCGACTCTTCCTCAAGGACACCTCGGAGGTTGAAGACTGGAATGGCGAAAACTGCTGTTCCGATCCTTCTTCGGATTTCGATTTTTGGATCCTCATAGGCTTATAGTAGGGTGGGGGCTTATTGTAGAAAAAAACCTTGCAAGATAGTGCATCCTGGCCAGGGGATAAACGAAAAGTTTTTTCTCTTTAACTATCCCTGTAGGGGTAGGCATCTGCTGTCCAGAAAAGTGTGCACTCATAGAGGTGAAAGCTGGCCAGGCTCGCCAATCATTGACTTTCGCGATCTCTACAGAACCGCGTCTAGGTCATGGAGACTGAACTGGCGTATTATAGAGAGCATCTTAGAGTTTTTAATATATATTGCCACGTGTTCCAGTATGTATGAAGTCCAGCCTGTCACGAATCATAGCGCTCTTCGCAGAGCAACATCAAACCTATTCAAGTGACACTTGAGGCTATACAGTTTTTACCAAATCAGCCATATTCTGAAGACAATTTTTTTTGTTCGTCGACGTTCAATGCCAGCCTCCGACCATAGGGAACATTTTGAAAAAATAACATTCCGCTCAAGTAATGTCTTAGCTATCCAAAACACATACGAAAACGAGGTATTTATTACAAAACCATCAACTTTGTGGATCTATGGCCGGAGAATTTTTTTTTTTAGGCTTCGACCACTGATCCCACTGCATGCACCATTTGCGCATAAATGCACTCGCGGTCTGGAATACTCACAAAAATACTTTTCTTTTTTGCTCCCGTTGAACCCCGATCGGCTCGTTCTGCGTGTGTATTTATTTTTCATGCTTTCCACGTTAAAAGATATCAGCGTGATATTTAAAAACTCTGGTGCAGGTGATTCTATTACATTTTCCGAGCTAGAAGGGAACGACAAAAATATTTTCTGATGGGAGACCATTTTTAATCGTCGGCAGCGCTCAAAAGTGGCCACACTTTGAATGAAGCAGTGAGTTCACATATCTCTCTGGCAAGACTTTTCAACTCGTTAATATGGAGAACAACAATGAACCATCAGAAGAAATCTTGCACAACCAAGCCATGCTCTTAAGTTCGATCGACGACTTTGCTGTGTGGGAGATACAGATCGTCGAGTTCATCGAAGTACTGAAATCGCAAAGCCGAATTAAGCGCCAACGATTTTCAACTAAACATCAATAGTCATTGATAGGCCAAATACCGAATCTGGAAGGATTGAAGTATTTCATTTACTATGAATGTACTATGATTCTATATGCATGGGTGCAGGACACAGCGGTGATGGGTGAATGTGGCGAGAGCTCGACTTGAACGCCTGATGGTCTATACTTTAACTCCTGCTCGATGAATTTCAACAACGTGAAAGTGGTTGAGCTTTACAAAAGATACGTAATCTTACAATAAATGTAAATAAGTATAAATCAATACGCGTTAAATGTTATATCTCATTGCCACGGGAAGCAATGATTATGAGGGCTGCGATTATTGTGCAATCAAGAGATAATGCACGTTTCGCATGGGTGGCAGTTACAGCTTTATACCCAGCTGAACGAAACAGTGACCACGGATCTTCTTACATGCATTATTCAACGGTATTGAATCTATCGAATATTGGATTACCAATAACTATAGGTTAAATTAATAAAAAAAATTGTGCTTCAAAACAATTTATCCATTAATGTGTGTACCACCGAAGAAGACATTGCTCCGACACGCATGGCTCAACATAAAAAGAAGAAAAGCATATCAATTTGCTATACATACAAGATACCGAAGATAACAATGTATGACATATCACATAGATAAAGAACCTGTCAAGCCTCGTGAACGCAGAACAGAGACAACCATTAAAAAATATATGTATGCCGTCGGTGTATGAAGTTAACACAATTACTATATCGTCATATGTGCTAGACGAATTAAACAACAATCTATTATTTCGCCGGTGTCGGCATTACTTTAGATCAACGGATAAACTGCAATCACATGAGATCGATTATGGAGCAATAAAGCACTGCGCCATCCGACTATCAAATGATACTAATAAGTGGCTTCAAATCATCATCTCCAATTGGAAAGCAACACATCCATTCACTGTAAATGCCTACATGGAGTGTTTTTTAAAACAAATTATAGAGAGAAGATGAGAGTGTGCAAAGACTGATGCGAAGAACGTAGCAGAGGATATGTATCAATATCATGAAGTATTTACTATTGATTACCACATGTGTTTTTCATATGATGAATCACTATCATAGTATCGATCACATCACAGAACTGGAAAAACTAGTGCTGTACATAAAATATATTTTCTACGAAAATTAATGCTCGTCATGAGTTAATTCTAATACCTTCACGTATTATATGGCAATAATTGTGCATTCAGTCATCATCAACTACGAGAGGTAGAAGTTGAATTACTCAAGATACAATGGCGTATGCCCCACATAATATTAGATGAGATCAATAAATTATCATTACATCGACCATTGGACAGTGGGCGATACTTGAATGTGGGTTTTCGCTCTTGGGATCTATACGACAGTCCATCGCTTCAAAGCACAAGGAAACATTTATGGACCGTAAAAGCTGCCTCCCAACTAGAGAAACCAAAATATGTCATTGGTGCGGTGCAGTCTGGTAAAAAAGATAATGAATGGCAAAGGACATTATATTATTCACCGACTACAAACTCACAAGTGCTAAACTGTATTTCAATTCAGGATTCTTTTCTCAAGATGACTCGAATATGGACTTCAAAAAAGTTTCGACATTTTGTTCAATAGGTACTCTCGATTTTGTAAATACCATTATGACTGCAATAGTGATCGTTCTTTACTAACCATCGCTGAGTCTTAATGTAACGACCCTCTCACGGTTAATGATTGATCGCATCAGAAATATGTAATTGATGGCTGAATCATGAAGATTCATGCAAATAAAATAAATGTAACATTATGTACTTTTTATTCTCCTCACCCCGTACTTAGTTATGTCAGCATCACCAGCTATCGGATTGTGCAACTGAAAACAATATTACTTTCGAATGTGAAACTCATTTTTTTGCATGGAATTTGATTGAAAATAAATGAATATAATCGCCCAATGATAATCGAAGACATTGATCGGTATACGTTCGTTAGACGTTCGTGAGCCGTTTGTTGGAAATTTGCGAGGCATTCGAAGATTTTCGATAGTCGTTCATGAAACGTTCCAGAGACTTCCGAAGACATTCATACGATGTTCGAAGCCATTTAAGAGACGGTCGAAAACATTCATAAGGCGTTTGAAGACACGCATGAGTTGTTCAAAAAGATTCAAGAGCCTTTCTACGACGTTCATGAGACGTTTGAAGATGTTCGTCAGACATTCAAGAGACTTTCGAAAACGTTCATAAGACGTTTGAAGACATTCATGAGAGGTGCGAAGACCTTCGGAGACTTTCGAAGACGTTCAAGAGATATGTGACGATATTTATAATACGTTTAAAGACATTGGTGAGGGGTTCGAAGTCGTTTAAGAGACTTTAAAAGACATTTACAAGGGGTTTGAAGACGTTCAAGAAACTTTCGATTACGTTCAAGAGACTTTCGACGACATTCATAATACGTTTGAAGACATTCATGAGGGGTTCGAAGACGCTTAAGAGAGGCTTTCAAAGACATTCACGAGGGGTTTGTCCAAAGACATTCATAATACGTTTGAAGACATTCAAGAGACTTTCGACGACATTCATAAGACGTTTGAAGAGGTGCATGAGGCCTTCAAAGAGTTTCAAGAGACTTTCTACGACGATCATGAGACGTTTGAAGATGTTCGTGAGTTATTCAAAAAACTTTCGAAAACGTTCATAAGACATTCATGAGACATTCATAAGACATTCATGAGAGGTGCGAAGACCTTCAGTGACATTCGAAGACATTCAAGAGATCTTTAACGATATTCATAATACGTTTGAGACATCGATGAGGGGGTTCGACGACGTTTTAGAGACTTTCGAAGACATTCACGACGGGTTTGAAGACGTTCAAGAAACTTTCGAATACGTTCAAGAGACTTTCGACGACATTCATAATACGTTTGATTACATTCATGAGGGATTCGAAGACGCTTGAGAGACTTTCAAAGACGTTCCCGAGGGGATCGAAGACGTTTAAGAGACTTTCGACGGCGTACATAATATGTTTGACGACATTCATGTGGGGTTCGAAGATGCTTAATAGACTTTCAAAGACATTCACGAGAGGTGCGAAGACATTCAGAAACTTTCGAAGACATTCAAGAGTTCTTTGACAATATTCATAATACGTTTGAAGACATCGATGAGAGGATCGACGATGTTTTAGAGACTTTCAAAGACATTCACGGAGGGTTTGAAGACGGTCAAGAAACTTTCGAATACGTTCAAGAGACTTTCGACGACATTCATAATACGTTTGATTACATTCATGAGGGATTCGAAGACGTTTGAGAGACTTTCAAAGACGTTCACGAGGGGTTCGAAGACGTTTAAGAGACTTTCGACGGCGTACATAATATGTTTGAAGACATTCATGTGGGATTCGAAGACGCTTGAGAGACTTTTAAAGACATTCACGAGAGGTGCGAAGACATTCAGAAACTTTCGAAGACATTCAAGAGTTCTTTGACAATATTAATAACACGTTTGAAGACATCGATGAGAGGATCGACGATGTTTTAGAGACTTTCGAAGACATTCACAAAGGGTTTGAAGGCGTTCGAAAAACTTTCGAATACGTTCGAGAGACTTTCGGCCACATCCATAATACGTTTGAAGACATTCATGATGGGTTCGACGACGCTTGAGAGACTTTCAAAGACCTTCACGAGAGGTTCGAAGACGTTCAAGAGACTTTCGACGACATTCATGAGTTCTTTGACAATATGCATAATACGTTTGAAGACATCGATGAGAGGATCGACGATGTTTTAGAGACTTTCAAAGACATTCACGGAGGATTTGAAGACGTTCAAGAAACTTTCGAATACGTTCAAGAGACTTTCGACGACATTCATAATACGATTGATTACATTCATGAGGGATTCGAAGACGCTTGAGAGACTTTCAAAGACGTTCACGAGGGGTTCGAAGACGTTTAAGAGACTTTCGACGGCGTACATAATATGTTTGAAGACATTCATGTGGGGTTCGAAGACGCTTAAGAGACTTCCAAAGGCATTCACGGGAGGTTTGAAGACGTTCAAGAGGCTTTCGAAGACGTTCAGAAATCTTCGACGACATGCATAATACGATCTTCGACGACACCCATAAACCGAAGACATTCATGACGTTTGAGTTTGTAATGTATGACGGCGAATTGTTGTGAATGTATGACAGCGAAACTCAAACGTCATGAATGTCTTCGGTTTATGGGTGTCGTCGAAGATCGTATTATGCATGTCGTCGAAGATTTATGAACGTCTTCGAAAGCCTCTTGAACGTCTTCAAACCTCCCGTGAATGCCTTTGGAAGTCTCTTAAGCGTCTTCGAACCCCACATGAATGTCTTCAAACATATTATGTACGCCGTCGAAAGTCTCTTAAACGTTTTCGAACCCCTCGTGAACGTCTTTGAAAGTCTCTCAAGCGTCTTCGAACCCCTCATGAATGTCTTCAAACGTATTATGAATGTGGCCGAAAGTCTCTCGATCGTATTCGAAAGTTTCTCGAACGCCTTCAAACCCTTCGTGAATGTCTTTGAAAGTCTCTAAAACATCGTCGATCCTCTCATCGATGTCTTCAAACGTATTATGAATATTGTCAAAGAACTCTTGAATGTCTTCGAAAGTTTCTGAATGTCTTCGCACCTCTCGTGAATGTCTTTAAAAGTCTCTTACGCGTCTTCGAACCCCACATGAATGTCTTCAAACATATTATGTACGCCGTCGATAGTCTCTTAAACGTCTTCGAACCCCTCGTGAACGTCTTTGACAGTCTCTCAAGCGTCTTCGAATCCCTCATGAATGTAATCAAACGTATCATGAATGTCGTCGAAAGTCTCTTGAACAACTTCGAACCTCTCGTGAAGGTCTTTGAAAGTCTCTCAAGCGTCTTCGAACCCCTCATGAATGTCTTCAAACGTATTATGAATGTAGCCGAAAGTCACTCGAACGTATTCGAAAGTTTTTCGAACGCCTTCAAATCCTTCGTGAATGTCTTTGAAAGTCTCTAAAACATCGCCAATCCTCTCATCGATGGCTTCAAACGTATTATGAATATTGTCAAAGAATTCTTGAATGTCTTCGAAAGTTTCTGAATGTCTTCGCACCTCTCGTGAATGTCTTTAAAAGGCTCTTAAGCGTCTTCGAACCCCACATGAATGTCTTCAAACATATTATGTACGCCGTCGAAAGTCTCTTAAACGTCTTCGAACCCCTCGTGAACGTCTTTGAAAGTCTCTCAAGCGTCTTCGAATCCCTCACGAATGTAATCAAACGTATTATGAATGTCGTCGAAAGTCTCTTGAACGTATTCGAAAGTTTCTTGACCGTCTTCAAACCCTCCGTGAATGTCTTTGAAAGTCTCTAAAAAATCGTCGATCCTCTCATCGATGTCTTCAAACGTATTATGAATATTGTCAAAGAACTCTTGAATGTCTTCGAAAGTTTCTGAATGTCTTCGCACCTCTCGTGAATGTCTTTGAAAGTCTATTAAGCATCTTCGAACCCCACATGAATGTCTTCAAACATATTATGTACGCCATCGAAAGTCTCTTAAACGTCTTCGAACCCCTCGTGAACGTCTTTGAAAGTCTCTCAAGCGTCTTCGAATCCCTCATGAATGTAATCAAACGTATTATGAACGTCGTCGAAAGTCTCTTGAACGTATTCGAAAGTTTCTTGAACGTCTTCAAACCCCTTGTGAATTGAAAGTCTCTAAAACGTCGTCGAACCCCCTCATCGATGTCTCAAACGTAATTTGAATATCGTTAAAGATCTCTTGAATGTCTTCGAACGTCACTGAAGGTCTTCGCACCTCTCATGAATGTCTTATGAATGTCTCATGAATGTCTTATGAACGTTTTCGAAAGTTTTTTGAATAACTCACGAACATCTTCAAACGTCTCATGATCGTCGTAGAAAGTCTCTTGAAACTCTTTGAAGGCCTCATGCACCTCTTCAAACGTCTTATGAATGTCGTCGAAAGTCTCTTGAATGTCTTCAAACGTATTATGAATGTCTTTGGACAAACCCCTCGTGAATGTCTTTGAAAGCCTCTCTTAAGCGTCTGCGAACCCCTCATGAATGTCTTCAAACGTATTATGAATGTCGTCGAAAGTCTCTTGAACGTAATCGAAAGTTTCTTGAACGTCTTCAAACCCCTTGTAACTGTCTTTTAAAGTCTCTTAAACGACTTCGAACCCCTCACCAATGTCTTTAAACGTATTATAAATATCGTCACAGATCTCTTGAACGTCTTCGAAACTCTCCGAAGGTCTTCGCACCTCTCATGAAGGTCTTCAAACGTCTTATGAACGTTTTCGAAAGTCTCTTGAATGTCTGATGAACATCTTCAAACGTCTCATGAACGTCGTAGAAAGGCTCTTGAAACTTTTTGAACCCCTCATGCGTGTCTTCAAACGCCTTATGAATGTTTTCGAACGTCTCTTAAATGGCTTCGAACATCGTATGAATGTCTTCGGAAGTCTCTGGAACGTTTCATGAACGCCTATCGAAAATCTTCGAATGCCTCGCAAATTTCCAACAAACGGCTCACGAACGTCTAACGAACGTATACCGATCAATGTCTTCGATTATCATTGGGCGATTATATTAATTTATTTTCAATCAAATTCCATACAAAAAAAATGAGTTTCACATTCGAAAGTAATATTGCTTTCAGTTGCACAATCCGATAGCTGGTGATGCTGACATAACTAAGTACGGGGTGAGGAGAATAAAAAGTACATAATGTTACATTTATTTTATTTGCATGAATCTTTATGATTCAGCCACCAATTACATATTTCTGATGCGATCAATCATTAACCGTGAGAGGGTCGTTACATTAAGACTCAGCGATGGTTAGTAAAGAACGATCACTATTGCAGTCATAATGGTATTTACAAAATCGAGAGTACCTATTGAACAAAATGTCGAAACTTTTTTGAAGTCCATATTCGAGTCATCTTGAGAAAAGAATCCTGAATTGAAATAAAGTTTAGCACTTGTGAGTTTGCAGTCGGTGAATAATATAATGTCCTTTGCCATCCATTATCTTTTTTACCAGTCTGCACCGCACCAATTACATATTTTGGTTTCTCTAGTTGGGAGGCAGCTTTTACGGTCCATGAATGTTTCGTTGTGCTTTGATGCGATGGACTGTCGTATAGATCCCATGAGCGAAAACCCACATTCAAGTATCGCCCACTTTCCAATGGTCGATGTAATGATAATTTATTGATCTCATCTAATATTATGTGGGGCATACGCCATTGTATCTTGAGTAATTCAACTTCTACCTCTCGTAGTTGATGATGACTGAATGCACAATTATTGCCATAGCGTGAGGGTATTAGAATTAACTCATGACGAGCATTAATTTTCGTAGAAAATATATTTTATGTACAGCACTAGTTTTTCCAGTTCTGTCACAAACTATGATATGAAATCGGCGCTGTGATGTGATCGATACTATGATAGTGATTCATCATATGAAAAACACATGTGGTAATCAATAGTAAATACTTCATGATATTGATACATATCCTCTGCTACGTTCTTCGCATCAGTCTTTGCACACTCTCATCTTCTCTCTATAATTAGTTTTAAAAAACACTCCAAGTAGGCATTTACAGTGAATGGATGTGTTGCTTTCCAATTGGAGTTGATGATTTGAAGCCACTTATTAGTATCATTTGATAGTCGGATGGCGCAGTGCTTTATTGCTCCATAATCGATCTCATGTGATTGCAGTTTATCCGTTGATCTAAAGTAATGCCGACACCGGCGAAATAATAGATTGTTGTTTAATTCGTCTAGCACATATGACGATATAGTAATTGTGTTAACTTCATACACCGATGGCATACATATATTTTTTAATGGTTGTCTCTGTTCTGCGTTCACGAGGCTTGACAGGTTCTTTATCTATGTGATATGTCATACATTGTTATCTTCGGTATCTTGTATGTATAGCAAATTGATATGCTTTTCTTCTTTTTATGTTGAGCCATGCGTGTCGGAGCAATGTCTTCTTCGGTGGTACACACATTAATGGATAAATTGTTTTGAAGCACAATTTTTTTTAAAATTTGACCTATAGTTATTGGTAATCCAATATTCGATAGATTCAATACCGTTGAATAATGCATGTATGAAGATCCGTGGTCACTGTTTCGTTCAGCTGGGTATAAAGCTGTAACTGTCACCCATGCGAATCGTGCATTATCTCTTGATTGCACAATAATCGCAGCCCTCATAATCATTGCTTCCCGTGGCAATGAGATATAACATTTAACGCGTATTGATTTATACTTATTTACATTTATTGTAAGATTACGTATCTTTTGTAAAGCTCAACCACTTTCACGTTGTTGAAATTCATCGAGCAGGAGTTAAAGTATAGACCATCAGGCGTTCAAGTCGAGTTCTCGCCACATTAACCCATCACCGCTGTGTCCTGCACCCATGCATATAGAATCATAGTACATTCATAGTAAATGAAATACTTCAATCCTTCCAGATTCGGTATTTGGCCTATCAATGACTATTGATGTTTCGTTGATAATCGTTGGTGCTTAATTCGGCTTTGCGATTTCAGTACTTCGATGAACTCGACAATCTGTATCTCCCACACAGCAAAGTCGTCGATCGAACTTAAGAGCATGGCTTGGTTGTGCAAGATTTCTTCTGATGGTTCATTGTTGTTCTCCATAATAACGAGTTGAAAAGTCTTGCCAGAGAGATATGTGAACTCACTGCTTCATTCAAAGTGTGGCCACTTTTGAGCGCTGCCGACGATTAAAAATGGTCTCCCATCAGAAAATATTTTTGTCGTTCCCTTCTAGCTCGGAAAATGTAATTGAATCACCGCCACCAGAGTTTTTCAATATCACGCTGATATCTTTTAACGTGGAAAGCATGAAAAATAAATACACACGCAGAACGAGCCGGTCGGGGTTCAACGGGAGCAAAAAGAAATGTATTTTTGTGAGTATTCCAGACCGCGAGTGCATCTATGCTCAAATGGTGCATGCAGTGGGATCAGTGGTCGAAACCTAAAAAAAAAAATTCTCCGGCCATCGATCCACAAAGTTGATCGTTTTGTAATAAATACCTCGTTTTCGTATGTGTTTTGGATAGCCAAGACATTACTTGAGCGGAATGTTATTTTTTCAAAATGTTCCCTATGGTCGGAGCCTGGCATTGAACGTCGACGAACAAAAAAAATTGTCTTTAGAATATGGCTGATTTGGTAAAAACTGTATAGCCTCAAGTGTCACTTGAATAGGTTTGATGTTGCTCTGCGAAGAGCGCTGTGATTCGTGACAGGCTGGACTTCATACATACTGGAACACGTGGCAATATATATTAAAAACTCTAAGATGCTCTTTATAATACGCCAGTTCAGTCTCCATGACCTAGACGCGGTTCTGTAGAGATCGCGAAAGTCAATGATTGGCGAGCCTGGCCAGCTTTCACCTCTATGAGTGCACACTTTTCTGGACAGCAGATGCCTACCCCTACAGGGATAGTCAAAGAAAAAAAACTTTTCGTTTATCCCCTGGCCAGGATGCACTATCTTGCAAGGTTTTTTTCTACAATAAGCCCCCACCCTACTATAAGCCTATGAGGATCCAAAAATCGAAATCCGAAGAAGGATCGGAACAGCAGTTTTCGCCATTCCAGTCTTCAACCTCCGAGGTGTCCTTGTGGAAGAGTCGGAATACGGTAAAGCAGTTAAGAAATATGTCGAACCAAATTGAAGTGATCGATCTCGTCGATGATGAGTTGGAGGTTGTCGTGAATATCGCCCATGACGACGAAGTGGAAGTTGGGGTAGACGAAGACGTTATTGATATCGCCGATGATGACGATGATGAGTTTAACCATGGGGCTAACTTGTCCAGACCTGCATGATCTCAAGTGTTGGCATCAAGGCTTGACGTTGCACTCCTTGTATATATTATCATTCAGAGATAAAAAACTAAAGCCCTGTACAATGGAAATGCATTTTTTCCCCGGATCACTGTCTTCGTCACATGCTGTCGTAAAATTTTATGGGTTTTCAATTGTGGACCTATGGAATGATGAGGCTCAAGTTGCACATGCGAAGCGATCGGGTATGACGGTCCCTGGCGCTCGACGTAAGAAAAAAAAGAGTCGTAAAATTTGAGACTTTCGGACGAGGTGGTTGAAACGTTGCCGTGTATAACAGCGTCTCGGACATGAGCCTCCGTCGAGATAGTTGAAAAAAGAACATCTGGATAAATTCATGCACCTTTTCTTAGCCCTCTACGTGACTTCTTAAGAGACAACGTTACACACACACACACACACACACACGCGCGCGCGCGCGCGCGCGCGCGCACGCACGCACGCACGCACGCCGACCTCCCCACGACCGTAGCGCCACCTTGGCTTCCCTACACGCACGCACGCACACACGCCGACCTCCCCACGAACGTAGCGCCACCTTGGCTTCCCTACACGCACGCACGCACGCACGCACCACGCCGACCTCCCCACGACCGTAGCGCCACCTTGGCTTCCCTACACGCATGCACGCACGCACGCACATACACACAAAACACTCATCGACCCCCCGCCCCCCGCCGCAGCGGCCCCTCTGTGACGTCACACGCGCCCGGCGACCTCCCCACGACGGTGGCGCCACCTTGGCTTGACCACTTTTGACACACAACCTCCCTTTGAGTTAGAACCCCCCTAGTACATCTACTTTGACAAGTCATCGATCCATCGGAAATCAGCATAGGGCAATGGTTGACACATTGCCCATCCATATAAATTCTTTACATCGAAATACATCAAGTATGATAAAGACTTTGATGGATCGTACGATTCCATGTATTTGTTATTGGCACGCGCGTACCTATTTGAGCACTGACTGAGACCACCTCGTATGCCCCGTTCAACAAATACCACCATGTCAACGTCGGTGAGCAATTCGAAGTTAATTTTTGTTTGCTTCAACATTGCATCCCAGGTGTATCCGGGGTGAGGGTAGTAATACGCGGGGTCGAGCCTATAACTTTCGATGCAGGTATCACGAAAGTTCTCAAAAATGTCTGCTAGTAACAAAACATCGGTTTTCAGGTATAAGTCGCTATATTCATCTAATGTTTGAATAGCAAACCGATCCCATACATTCTCGGCATGAGTGTATTCGTTTTCACTTACAGTGTCACCGGTCAAATTGCTGTAAAATGCATCTCGTGGTGGTAGGTGGCAGTCGTCCAATCTGTTTACGCTATCGATATATTCATAAGGAAAGACACCCTTCCGAGTTAATAGCATAAAATTATCTGTCGATATGTCATGAAATGGTGACCGCGAAATGTTGAGTTTGTCCGTTGTCAAAAATGATGCCAGTTTATCCATACTTGCATTGAGGAATTTGTATGAATCGATGAAACGTAATTGAATCTGGTGTGACTTGTCTGCCGTTTGAACTGTTTTCGTGAAAGAAATGTATTTCTCCTTTGTTATGGGAAGCACGTCGGTTTTTCCTTCGAACGCTGTGGCTACCTCCTTGATGATGAAATGTGCGTCATAACCAGACAAATTATGAAAAACTATAGGAATGAAAAATGACTGCTTATAGTTCAAATTGCAATTAGAGTGAGTGGGGCCTCTATAACATCGAGTCAGATGACGGTGATCGTGAACACGTATGTCCTCTTCGGCAAATGGTTTCTCACATATATGACACTGCGTGACGCTTCGATATACTGCCCATTCATTTGCTGTTAGAGGTATCATAGGAACATTATCCGATAAAATATCGTTGATGCGCAGAGCTAAATTTTTAAGGTTCTCAACGAACCATGGAACGCAATCAGCACTGCGACGCGAGTAGTATCCTGATAATGAATGGTCATACGAACAATGTACGTAGTACGCGATGCTAAGCACTTCATGATGTTCGTATATGTTTTTGTCGGCAACCTTTGCCAGAATGCACTCGAGATCGGCGTAAATCACGAATGGAAGTCGCTCTTTTCGTTGAAAGTGTTTAAATGTTAGCCATTTGTCCATTACATCCGGTAATCGAATGGCGCAGTCATTCAATTTTCCACAATTCACCTCGTGTGATCGCAATTTGTCCTCCGTGTAGAAGTAGTGCAAACACCTGTAACAAAACGGCGACACCATTTTTATATTACCAAGTACATAATTACACATAGGTATATTTTCGAGTAGGGTTTTTACTCACCGATCGCAGGTGTGTTTTTTCCCTTTTATTTTGCTCAGCTGCGTGCTCACGAGTCGGGATACATTTTTGATCCATACAAAGTGTCTCACGTTGTGGTCCGATGAATCCTCCACGTACAGCAAATTGATGTGTTTATCCAAATTTTGGTCACATACTCGAATCGGAACGATGCTTTTCTTTTCAAATGTATATACATTAACTGAAACTTTATTTTGCGATTCAAACTTCTTTATTTGATTTAGAGTCATTGGAAAAACAATGCCTTGAAGCTGCAGTACAGTTGAGTAATGAGGATACGAAGATATCAAGTTCACATGTGTTTTCGCTGAATGAAGAGCAGCTACTACTGACCACGCAAAACACGCGTTATCCTTCGACTTTATATTCACCACCGCTTTCTTCATGATTATTTCCCGCAACAAAACAGTTTGACATCCGACACGCATTGGATTGTATTTGTTGATATTTAAAGTTGAGTTCAGTATCCGCGACAATGTCCATCCGCTATCACGTTTTTGAAAATCTTCGAGGGATGCAAAGGTAGGCTCGACAACTCGTTGTGTATACCACTCACGTAAATTGGATGTGGTAAAAATTTCAAAGTTTTTCGTGTTGATACTTTTATTTGCACGTTTGTCACCTTCCTCAAATTCACCATTGAAAACTGTATTCACTTTTACACTGATGTGTTTGTTGATAATGTTTTGCACATATGAAAGCATTATATCACATGCGTCTTCGAGAAACTGACGAGGTTCAATATGGTCGTTATTGATGACGCAGCCAGTCAGGATACGATTTTCGAACGCTGTATCAATCTCTCGCCAAATCAAACCGCGATCACTGTGTCCCGCGCCCACATGTAAAAAACGTTTGCGTAGAACATTTTTTAAACCTTCTAAGCGAGCAATTTGTGCTACCAATGATTGCTGATTTCCAAGCGATAATCGCGGTCGCTTAATTCGACTTTGCGTTTCCAACAACTCTACACATTGATCACATTGTTGCTCCCACACTATATACTCATCCACCGAATTTATTAGTGCAGCTTGATCGCGCAGATTTTGTTCTAATTGCGGAACGTTCTCAGCCATTTGCACACGCGTTAAACGAAGGCGCCAAGAAATGATGCGAGCAAAGTGACTGCTCGATTTAAAGTGTGCGGCTTTGGGTGCTAGAAGTCATTTTCATTCGGAACATTTATTTTCTGTTTTTCCCCTCTATCTTAGAAATGTGCCACCTCACCATAGTTTTTATATTACAATGTTATAAGACTAGTATGGAAGCATGGGAACACAATGAATTCAATTGCGTGCAAAAGCGCGGAACATCTGGGCCCTTTATCCAAAATTTGTGCTGGAATACCTACTTCTATTGCATTCATGTTTCAAACGAGTCTCCTATATGCGTCCATATGTATATCCGCATGTTTAAGACAAATTTCTCACCTTTGTCTGGAAAAACGTTTCACCTGTATCAATAAGGCCGCCTTTTCCCGCCCAGAGAAATGACGCATCGTCTACGATGTCTCCCTAGCTACCAACGTCCCTCCTACCGTGTGTCGCCGCGCCCACAACTGCTATCCACTCCTCCATGGGCCCCGTAGTTTCGGGCATCCTCTACCCACACGGCTTACTCGCTAGACTCCTCGCACACCTCCACAACCCGCCATATTGGGTTCTTGGCGGGTGCACTGCATGCACACTCACACATGCAAACATCTTGATGTTATCTTTTGGAATTAATACAAGATCGGATGCAATTAAATTTTGTCAGAGGTAGCTTTTGTTACTACAGCTGCATAAAAAGTTTATCTGTAAAGTCTCATCTGACAACTAGCATTACAATTGCCTTACGTTGCCGAGAGGGTATCATAAATGCTGGCCTTCACATGCATATCCACATATTTAAGAGAAATGTTCCTCCATTGTCTGGAAAACCATACACCTATATCAATAATGCCACCTCCCCCAAGAAAATTGTCACATCATCTACGATGTCCCCTGGCTGCCGGTGCCCCCCTTGGCCCGCGCCAACAACCGTTATCCCCTCTCCGTGGACCTCCGTGTTTTTGGGCATCCTCTTCCCTCGCGTGACGTCACTCACCAACCTCTCCGCAAGCCGCAAATCCCCTCCCCCAATTCCCCAAACGGGTCCCTAGACCTTCGCGAGACAGCCAGACACCTCCCTCCCCTTGCTATAGACTCCCCACCCCCTCCCCTTCATCGCATACTCCCCGCCACACACTTCCCCCACCACATGATCAAATCCCTCCCCTTACCCCCCGTCCCGAACTCCCGTGTCCCCGCACCCCCCCTCGCCCCCATTTTGGACAGAACTCCCGTAGTTCTACTACTAACGATCTTAGGTGTTGAAGAAAATTTGTGGTAAAAATTCGCTCGCAAATTCGGCCGAATATTACGAAATCTCAAGATTGAGTAGACGGATCGAAAAATGACCCAAACAAAATCGATAATAAAAAATAACATTACATTGGTAAAACGTCATTAAAGTTTTCATTCATCGCCGCGTTTTCACGTAATGTCGAATCTAAGGTAAAAAGTCGTCTGCTGAAGGCCATCTTACTGTATAAAGAGTCGCGGCGTGTTCGTCGTCCGTGACAGTGGTGCTCGTCTTTCTTAGGCTGTGGTAATCACATTTTTCTATTCATTGCTTGGCGTCAAGACGCTGCCGCGTCTCTTGATAACATATCATAAAATTATTATTGATGAAATAGCTGATTCTTTTATTTAAGTTAAAAGTAAATATCTTGCAAATATATTTGCTGTTCATCGAATTTATCAAGTTAAAGGACAAATAATATTTCTAGTTGTTTCAATTAAAACTATAAAAGGTATTAAAAGAAAGGGGGTCTTTTGGGGGATTACATGCGCTAATGCAAAGTTTGTATTGTTAAATGAAAGGAAAATTATTAAACCAAATCAAAATAGGAGGGAAATATCAATTGAAAAAATTAAATGTCTTGAACTTGTAAAAATATATGGGACTAGTGAAAAAATATATAAAATTATTTCTTAAAATTAATATAAATAAAATAGAGAAATCAATTATATTGAAGCAAATAAATTCATTCAATAAATAATTTTCAATTCTTTGCATAAAGTTATTCAAATAAAATTTATTAAATTAATTAATCGAGAATCAACTGTCCGAAATAATATTGGAATAATGACAAAATTTGAATAAAAGAGATTCAATTGAAATTAACTATTGAATTGGTACTAGAATCAAAAATAGAAAATAAATTTCTTATCATTTTAAGATACATTTTTTCTAATTTTTATTATTATACAAGTTAATATTTTTTCGATCTGAATAAAATTATACTTAAAGTTAATCAATTGTATAGTAATACTCGTGGAATATAAAAAATATTAATTTTAATAATTGAAAAATGACATTTTAATGTTATATTTTTTTTACTTCCATCTGTACAGGGATCTTCCCCCTTGATACATACCCCATATTCCAGTTTTTTTTTATATCCCCACCTTGCGGCGCAGCCGACTTCCCCTTCTGTATCGCATTCACCATGACATTTCTGCCTTGGGTATAGGGAAACTGCGGAAAACTTATACCAATACAGCCGGTCCCGAGTTCGCTTCACAGTCTCGGAACTAGTCGCGTTTCGTCGAGAAATAGCTCACAGGCTACAGTCATACTCGCACGACACACACACTAGCCGGTCCGTGTGCGCGAAACCCGTGTAGAACTGGAGCTACGTCACGCCAGTGTTTTTATTTCTCTCCGAAACTACGAGACGGTGATTCGAACCCGCGACCTCCCGATGTGTTGATTCCAGAGGCCAGCACGCTAACCACTAGACCAACACATCGGTTACCATTTTAATGTTATATTTTAACTCATTTCTTTCATTAGAGGTAATTTTAGTTACTATATATTGATTTAAGAGATCAAAACTTCAAATTCAGTCATCCAATGAAAATGGATAAGAAATTCATTGTATAAAACTTTCATGATTAGTTCTTTTAATTGCAATAGGTATAAATTAAAGTGCGCGAAACTCTCATCGAACTATCTCTGCTGTGAGAAAAATAAAATTCGAATATCTCGAGAATTGTGTGAGTGACCAGCTCGACAATTTTCGCCAAGCAACAATACGCAAACTCTTGGGGTACCGCGCGGCGCTCTAGCTATCTCGCTCGCGCGCTTCGCGACGAAACTCTTCTTTCTCGCTCGCACTCATTGCGATACTCGTACGCTCGTACTTCACGCGATAGTGACCGTCTTCACGTACGCGCTCATTTTTTTTGTAGTGACAAAGCGCGCTCTCTGTCACTCTTCGAACTCGGGACGCTCGAAAAAAAAAATATATATATACACTTTATTCGACTTAAACATATTAATGCAATGGCCTCGCTCGAAGATCTACTCATCGAGCAGCAAGCTACCGTCGAACAACTTCGACGCGTGGTGCCGAATTACCGCAAACTCGGCAAGGACAAATTCACCATCAGTAAAACTCGTGTACGCATCCAAGCCTTACAAGAGATATGGTCCAGATGCAGAAACCTGGACATCCGACTTCGTCAAACGGCTGGCGAAGCAAAGAACAAACACGTGTATTTCACCAATTCGGAATTCGTGCTCGCAGAGACCGAATATGAGGACTCTCTCGACAAGCTCACGGAATTTCTGGATCAGCAGGAGAAAGCCGAAAAGTCAACCCCGACTTCCAAACCCGCTAATATCTCTGTGATTGGCGAGACGCAAGGAACATCCGCCTTCGCTCTTCCCCGCATCACGATCCCGAAATTCACCGGCGAGTCAACGAAATGGGAAGGTTTTCGCGATTCATTCAAAGCGTTGGTCGGTGAGAATACCTCATTGACAGCAGGTCAAAAATTATATTTCTTAAAATCCTTTCTCGAGGGAAACGCGGCGCTCATGATCGAGCATGTGACCGTCTCAGACGCGAATTACGAAGGCGCTTGGAATCTGCTCAAAGATGAATACGATAATGCGCGTGCGTTAATTATGGCCCACATTCACGCGTTCGCGAGTTTACCTGTCATGAAAACCGAACAAGAAACTGAACTCAAGTTATTGCGCGATACAGTTAATCATTCATTAGCTGCTTTAAAAAATTTGAAACGTCCCGTCGACAAGTGGGACGATTTGTTAGTTTACTTAATTTCGCAAAAATTCAGTTCACTAAAGGATTTCCTGACCGAACGAATCCGCGGGATTGCAGTTCCTGTTCTATTCGACAAAACGAGTAATGTTAATGCGTCCAGTCAACCGAAAAATAAAGCAAACGTACACAACGCTGCAACCAAGCAGTGTCCTGACTGCTTAGGATCTCACGCTCTTGCGTTCTGCCCTGCGTGGTTCAAGAAAACCCTCGATGAACGATTCGCGCTCGCGAAAAGCAGACGCCTCTGTTTTAATTGTTTAAAATGCGGACATTTTCCAAATAATTGTCCGAACTCAAATCGCTGCAGAGAATGTAAGAAGCCGCATCATACTACTTTGCATCGCGCTTCACTAGGTAGTCCCAGCGCTACCATCGCGCCTGACGCTCAGGCCGAAAATGCATCAAATAACGTCGCTAGCGTTAACTCGCTCCCGTCGCGGGCCTTACAAATTGATGCGCCGCTCGGTGCAACATCCGCGCATCCAAGCAAGGTGCCGGATCACGCGACAATCTGTGCGTCGCCTCGATACCTCACTTCCGTGCTACTCGCGACCGCATGGGTACGACTACGAACGCCGGAAGAACGAGTCACCAAAGCTCGAGCCTTAATCGATCAAGGCTCTTCTCATAGTTTTATTACGGAGTCTCTCGCTCAAAAATTGCGCGCACAGCGCCGTCGAGCTGAACTCGACATTACCGTTTTCGGGAACGGACAATCCGCTCGCGCGACGTCCTATGTTAATCTTGGGCTCGAATCATGCTACGGACAAAAGGCAACGGCAATGAAAATGACTGCGTACATTTTCCAAAGTCTTACAAATTATTCCGCGTACACTTCGCGCAAAATAAGTGGATGGTCTCACCTACAAGGCCTTCAATTCGCCGATCCCGATCCCTCCAGCAAGGAGCCGATTAGCGTATTAATCGGAGCAGATCTGTATGGCCAATTATTGCTCGGGCCTCTCCGAAAGGGTCCGCTCGGTTCCCCTACGGCCCAACTCACAACGTTAGGTTGGATAATCTCCGGTCCTAGCGAAAGCTCTCGCGACCCACGAGCCTCACGTGCATCCACGATGCACTGTGCAATCGCGCCAAGCACGGATGCACTCCTTCAAAAATTTTGGGAAATAGAAGAAATTCCTACTCAAAAGTTCCTCACTCCGGAAGAGGAAGAATGCGAAAACCATTTTCGGTCTACACATTCACGCGACAGTACGGGACGGTACGTAGTTCGTCTGCCGTTTCGTCACGGGTCAATCCCTGAAATTGGTGACAGTCACCAAATCGCGCTCTCAAGATACGCTCTGCATGAGCATAGATTAACAAAAAAACCGGAACTCGCGCAAGCATATTCCGCGTTTCTCCAAGAATATGAATCCATGGGACACATGGAAAAGGTCAACAGTCCTGACATTGCAAGCAAACCGGTATACGTTCCCCATCACCCTGTAATTCGCGAAAGCAGCGCAACTACACGCTTACGCGTCGTGTTCAACGCATCGAGCGCTACGTCAAACGGAATGTCTCTCAATGAGCATTTGCATATCGGTCCGAAACTGCAACGCGAAATAGGCGCGGTCCTATCCGGTTGGCGTCGATACAAATACGTTTATATAGCGGACATCGAAAAAATGTTTCGTCAAATTAAAGTGCATCGCGACGACGTAAATTATCAGCGTATCGTTTGGTGACCTAATCAGAATGGTCCCATCGAAAACTATCGTCTCCTTACCGTCACTTACGGTACCGCATGCGCGCCTTACATTGCGAATCGCGTACTTTTGCAACTAGCCGACGACGAACGCGACTCGTTTCCCGACGCGGTTGGCGTGATCCAACATTCGACTTATGTGGATGACGTCCTGTTCGGCGCAGAGAAAAAAGAGGAAGCGCGTGCTCTTCGTTCCCAAGTCGTTGCACTATTACAACGCGGCGGCTTCACTTTACGCAAGTGGGCAGCAAACGATATCGCGCTAGTATCTGAAATTCCGGCACTCGGACACGATCTCGCGATCGACCTTTCAAAGGAGGATTCGGCAATCCTCAAAGTACTCGGCATCACCTGGCTTCCCAAGGAAGATGCATTTAGTTTTCAAGTCGAAGAAATACAGAGAACGCGCACTACGAAGCGCTCAATTCTATCGTTAATCGCCCGATTGTTCGACCCTCTCGGGTGGGCTTCACCCGTCGTTATACAAGCCAAACTGCTCATGCAGGATTTATGGCTCTCTAAAGTGGATTGGGACGACTCCGTTCCTCAACACATTCAAGAAAACTGGGAGCATTATTGCCATGAACTCCCCAGTCTCTCAAACTTACGCATTCCACGCTGGATTGGTCTCTCACAAAATCACGGCGCTATGGAATTGCACGGCTTCGCGGATGCCTCGCAGCGCGCCTACTCCGCAATCGTTTATTTGCGCGTTCTGAACTCACCAAATGAGAGTTCAGTTTCAATAATCGCGGCAAAATCAAAAGTCGCGCCATTAAAGACGGTCGCTATACCGCGTCTCGAATTAAATGGAATAGTATTACTCGTGCGGCTCCTCGAGTACGTCAAAGAAGTTTTCAAATTTGACTCAATTCCGGTGCACGGCTGGACCGACTCCACCGTTGCACTCGCGTGGCTTACTCAGCATCCATCGCGCTGGAAGCCTTACGTGGCAAATCGGGTCTCAGAGATCCAAACAAAAATGCCGGGAATTAGATGGCATCACGTTCCTACTCGCGAAAACCCTGCAGATTGCGCATCTCGGGGAATCACAGCGCAAGAATTAATCGATCACACGCTCTGGTGGTCGGGCCCCACGTGGCTTAAACAAAATTCGGCTTTCTGGCCAAGTTCTCGACCTTGCGCATCGTCCGAACGCATCGTCGATCAAACGCTTGTGCTTAACGAACAGCGCGCAACAGCGATGAACCACGTCGCCCAAGCAAAGGGAGAATCGGATTTTTCCGTCAAATTTTCAAATTGGGGCAAACTCCTTCGAGTCACTGCCCTTCTCTTTCACTGGCTTCGCAAATTGCGGAAAAAGAAATCTACATCGCTCGATGTCAATTTCACCGATAGCGTGCAAGACGCTCGCGAGTTCTGGATTCGCAAAATTCAAAATGATAGTTTCGCGGCAGAAATCCGCGCTTTACAAACAAACGCGTCGCTCCCTCGATCGACCGCGCTCAAATCACTCAATCCTTTTCTCGACCGAAAGGGTCAGTTGCGTCTTGGTGGGCGGTTGCGCCACTCGTTCCTGTCGTACAACGAGCGCTTCCCGCTAATCCTACCGCGTCATCGCGTTAGTGAATTAATTATCGACCAAACGCACTTGCACTCATTACATGGAGGTCCTCAGTTAACCCTCCGCCTGTTACGTCAAAATTATTGGATTCTCGGCGCGAGATCCTTAGTCAAATCACGGATTAATCAATGTTCAAGCTGCGCTCGCGAACGCGCAGTATCAGCTCGTCAGCTTATGGGGGACCTTCCGTCTCCTCGAGTCAATCCGTCGGCACCATTCACTCATTGCGGTGTGGACTACGCTGGTCCATTTCACATCCTCCCTTACGTAGGCCGAGGTCAAAAATCGCGAAAATATTATGTGGCATTATTCGTCTGCCTCGCGACCCGCGCTATTCATATCGAGTACGTCGACGACTACGCAACGTCCGGTTTTTTAGCGGCATTTCAGCGCTTCGTCAGCAGACGCGGACTGCCGTCTGACGTTTATAGCGACGACGGTACGAATTTCCAAGGGGCCGATAACGAACTTCGTCGCGCCTTTATTTCTACCGTAAAAAACTCGGAATTACACGCAAAATTCGCCACGGACGGAATCCGCTGGCATTTCATCCCCGCTTCCGCGCCTCACTTCGGAGGTCTCTGGGAAGCGGGCGGTAAAAGTTTTAAGAGTCATATGAAAAGAGTCGTAGGCTCCCACACTCTTTCTCAACTCGAATTTTCTACGTTACTATGCGAAATTGAAGCGTGTCTCAATTCGCGTCCTATCGCTCCGCTTCACGACGATCCGGACAATTTTGATACGCTAACACCGGGTCATTTTCTAATAGGTCGACCCTTACTTAGCGTTCCCGAGCCCTCGTTGCTCGACGTCAATGAAAATCGTTTGTCTCGATGGCAAAGAGTCCTCGCTATGCGTGAGCATATTTGGAAAGCTTGGACTCACGATTATTTGCATACGTTGCAACAACGCGCTAAGTGGCAAAACCCTTCGCGGTCTCTTACCGTCGGAACGCTAGTTCTGTTAAAAAATGAGCTTCTTCCCCCGTGTAGATGGGAATTAGCAAGAGTTATCGAAACTCATCCCGGCTCCGATGGTCATGTACGCGTCGTGACTCTGCGAACCGCGAAAACAACGTTAAAGCGCCCGATCGCGAAGGTCTGTCCCCTTCCGTCCGTTACAGGTTCCGCGTAATGGAAAAATAGTGTCACCTTTTTCAGTATATTATAATTTAGTTTAAGCTCGCTATCAATGTCGGGTCATTTATTTTGTAAAACTTACTTTAAGCTCGATTCTAATGTCGGGAATATTAATTTGTTAATTTAGTTTAAGTTCGTCATATTGTCGGGTTCGACTTTGTACCCTCAAGATCACACGGAACGGACTATAGGCCAGTGTAATATTTTCGTTCCTTCGGAACGAGGTGAGCGGTATGTTCAGAATTTGCTAAATATCGCGCGTAATATTTCAAGCGCCGTGTTAAATTTTCAGCGTTCTTAATTCGCGCATTTCGATCTCGCGGAGCAAAGGTAAACAAAACGCTCCTCGGCCTAGGACGTTCTCAGCTCTGTAAAAGCGACTTGCTCCGCGTGTGCGTGTGGTTCCCCGCTCATCTCCGTCTCCCAAAAAAAAAATTTGGTAATCCGCGGATCGAACGCGTGAAGAGAGGGTCTCTTTCGGTCTTTCTGAGGAGAAGCAACTCTCTTGTACGCCAATTAGCCGCTCGGCCGTATTGCGTACCCGCCGCTCGGCAAAGGGGTCGCTTGACCAAATTATTGATCCTCATAGAATTCAGTATTGTTTCGCGCAGTTCCGTGTGATCCACGCCCGCGCAGTTTTAATAAAAACCTACAAAACCGAAATTTAAGTTTGAGTGAGTTTTTTCTTGAGCCCACTATATCCACCTTCAAACGACATCCGCGCACGGGAGCACAGAATCGGCGCAATAAAATAAAAATTTAAATGTGATACCGCGTACATCGAAGGACGCGTGCGATCTCGTTTACTGTTCAATATAAAACGTTGAATGAAGGAATTTCTAGATAAATTAAAATTAATATCGGAATTAATGTTCAAACAATTCCAACATTTTGATGTTGTTAAATAAACTTATTATTCAAATGATTAATTAACGAGGAAAAAATAATATAAATAATTAAAATCGTAATTAGCAACAACATTATTAATGAATGATCATAAATTTGTTTTAAATTCTCTGTAAATTGTGAATTAGCATCTTATATATTAATGATGAATTAGGTAGAAATTTCATTAATTTAGAGTGAATTAATTATGTTTGTTACGTCTGCCGAGAACGTAGCTCAGGTTAGACACGGGAATATTGTCAAGTTCCCAGCCGCTAACTGTATATATTCCCTTAATATCTTTGTTTTGTTCTCTTCTCTTTTTCCTTCCTTTTCCTCCTCCAGGAAACATACGATAACACTAAACGCTGTCATAAAATCGGAAAAATTCGAACAGTCTCGTTGCAATCCGAACAGAGTCCAAGTGCAACGCCGAGTATCCTAAAGACCAAAAATACACAAAGGGAAACTTTCGGATTACAAGGATAACGAACACGTGAGGCGACACGCAGGAAATGCGTGATGATAAAGTTCCTATTTCGTTAAGACGTAAATACATAACGAGGCAACGCTACAGAATTCTAGCGACCGACCAAGAGTGGAGAATATCCAAATCCACGCCAAAAAAATATACATTCTCCAAAAAAAAATCCGGCAATAAAACTACGCTGGTATTCCCCACGCACTCTCACACCTGGGTTAACAAAGCCTATCTTGAGGCAAGCGGCAACGCGACCGAGGCCCTTTTTCCTCCCTATATTTTTCCAACGCTCCAGATAACGAGACGCGGACTAGTTTCCGAGAATCGAGATGGAGATCACACACATCATAGCCTGCACCCAATCATAGTCCTCAAAAATATTTCCCCTTCCAACTCGACCAATCATATGCACTAGTAAACTTCCTACATCCTTTCAACAAATCAAAAAATTAACGCATGACGAAAATGCACTTTTCGAGAAACTTCTTTTCTCACCATCCCAGCATCCAAAACATCTTTCAAGCTAGAATAGAAAAATCTTAGAGCCAGTGTCCCATCATCACTCGCTGAGAAATGTCTCCCTTCAGTCTCTATCGCGTACGAGCAAAAATCAAGCAACAACGTTCACCGGAACAATTACAAAAACTGTCTCCATAAAGCGAACGCGAACTTTAATTTCCAAATTATACTTTATAATAACGCGAAACTACAAGAATTTCATTAACTGTCTACGTTGAATGTGTACAGCGTATTGTTTTGCGTAAATCGTAATTTAATTCCAACCTCGTCTCGCGATAAATACCCGCGTGTTAAACATTTTGTGTCGACGTGAGCGATCTTTGTTACCAAGCGTGCGCAACCGAGGGGTCAGACCTACCTGCGGAGGCCCGAACCCGACGACTATAAACAGATTAGCGTATCCACGACGCATCGACAAATGTAAGCGAAATATTTTATGTATAGTTTTGTATCATTAATTTAATCGAATTAACCAAATTGGTTAATTATAATAAACCCCGAATTCTCAATCATTTGCGTAAATCAATTCATTTATCAATCGAGTCACTGCGTCATTCCCACATTTGCATGCGCCTTTCCCTTTTACACCCTCATCCCGAGCTAGTGCGCTAGGCGTAGGCTAAAAAGAGGGAACCGCGATAGGTATATGCCCACGTCCCCTCAGGACGTGACATGATATATTAAAGGAGTTTAATTAAATCTATGACTTAATGGGGGGGGGGGGGGGGGGGGGGGGGGGGGGTAAAATATTCTTAATCATTCAATTAAAGAAATCGTATACATTGAAAAAAGATTTAATCGTTGAGGTGATATTCGTTCTCATATTAGAAAAATAAAATATATAATTTTTAATATTGAAATTAAAGATCCTATAAAAGAAAACATATTTTACGTTATATATGGATAATAAGAATATCGTCGAGGTATTCCATTTAGACTCAAAAATCGTTGGGGGAAAAAAGTTAAATGAAGTCGAAAAATATTTTATACAATTGATTTTTTAATAATTTTTTATGTAATCTTAGACCGTTTATTAATGGATATCGATAAATAAAAACTCCGATAATAGCAAATACAGCTCCCAGAGATAATACATAATGAAAATGAGGTACTACATAATAAGTATCGTGTGAAGTAATATCACTTGATGAATACCTAGAATTACTCCACGTAATCCAATTACAATTACAATTACCAATTACAATTACAATTACAAAGGTTTGAAGGATTATGGATGGTAGCTAATCATTTAAAGACTATAATTCCTGTAGGGATTGCAATAATTATAGTTGCTAAAGTGTAATAAGCTCGGATATCTATGTCAATTGTACATATATGATGGGATCGTACAATAAATCCTCAAAATCGAATAGCTAATATTGCATAAATTATACGAATGGAACATAAAGTTTCTTTTTTTTCCATTTTTGTAAAAAATTATATGGGAAACCAAATAGGGAAGCTGTATGGTATAACCAAATCCTGGTAAAATTAAAATATAAACTTCAAGATGTCCAACACATCAAAATAAATGTTGGTATAGAATTGGATCTTCTCCACCAGATAGATTAAAAATTGTATTTAAATGTCGGTCTGTTAAAAGTAAGCTCATAATAATAAAGTTGTTGTAATTAATATTAATCATGAAAAAAAAACCGACGAGTTGGTCTGGTGGTTAGCGTTGCGGGCCAGCGGAGCAGAGGTCGCGGGTTCGAATCCCAGTGGCGTACTTTCGTCAGGAAATGTTTTTCTTCGACATTTTCTCGGCAACAGGCGACTAGTTCCGTGACTGGGAGGCGAACTTGGGACCGACTGTATCGGTATAGATTTTCGGCAGTTTCCCTATGCCCATGACTGGCGAAAACATGAGATATGTATAGTGAATACGATACGGACGAGGAAGTCGGCTGCGGCCGCAAGGGGGAGGGGGGATGATGGAGAGAAAGAACAAGTGTAGAGCGGTGGACATATAAGTAGTGGAGCCTTGTAAAAAGCCGAAACGGCTGTGCAAGTAAAACTTGAAAAAAAAATACATTAATCATGAAAACACATTAATTTGGTAAAAATAACATTTAACAAATAACAATATAACATTTTTGTATATTTATGATTGTGGTAATAAAATCAATTGCTCCTATAATTGAGGATAATCCTGCGAGATTAAGAGAGAAAATTGCTATATCTAATGATATTCCTTCATGATATAAACTTAATGAAAGAGGTTTCATATAATTAATCAATTAATAGAAGGATGTAAAAGTCAAAATCGCAAATAATTTAGGCGTGAAAATGATATATCTAGGGCTGCTAATATTAAAGGAATTATTCAATTCCCAAATTCCCCAATCATAATAGGTATAACTATAAAAAAATATGATGAATGCATGACATGTAATGATGGAATTATATAATTGATAATTATTAATGAAGTAACCGGGATTACTGAATTCTATACGAATTAATAAACTTAATGAAGATTCTATTATACCAGATAATATTCCCAAAATAAAATAAAGAATTCCAATATCATTATGATTAGTAGGAAAAAAAAACATTTTAGAATGATTTTTTATTTAGTTAAAAAAATTATTGCAAATTTAAAGATGTATTAGTTATCAAATTTTAAGTAATGTGTCGGATTTAAGTAATAAATTATAAATTCATTTGAAATATTAATTCTTTACTATAACATTATTAAGATTCAAAAGTAAATTTTTATTTTTATTTTGAAGATTAATAGTTATTTTAACTTAAAATGTTAAATAATTCAATTATTTAACATTTATAAATTTCATGAATTGATAAATAAAGTTATGAATAAATTATTTATATTATTAATATTAAAACTTTATAATATAGATTAATTTTTAAGATATTTTTTTCATAAGCCTAAAGAAAGAATAATACGTGTATAAAATAAAAATAGGATTGATATAATTATTGAAATTAATAAGATAATAAATGTAATGTATTGTTAATTAAAATATTAATTGAAGATCAGGAAAATAAAAGACGGTTGGGGTCACGGCTTAATTGTTATTCCTTATTATAAATAAAAAATTCATATTTTGGTATATCAATGTTTTATTGATATATATATAACTAACAAATTCATATACAACGGTATTTCTAGAATTCCTATCACTCATTTTCTGGTTCGGTCCGTGCCGAAGAGCCGGGGAGCTGTCAGGTGAAAAACTCGGTCCCGATAGAGTTCGTGCGAAAGGAAATATAGCCGGTAGCGGAGTCTTCACAATCCGACAGCTTAGCTATATATACTAGGCTGCCGAAGATACCCGTTCGACTTTCGGAGACCGTCGGCCCAAGCACGTGCAGCGCTCCGGCAAGAAAGTAAGGGGCGGTTAGGTACCAGTGGTCTTCAATCTCCTCGATTTTGTCACGCGCGCGTTTATAGTATTGGTGTGAATTTTTTTCTAAATTTACGGCTAAACTATTGGAGATAGAGAAAAGAATCGTATACACCTGCAAGGTAAAATCTTCCATTCTACAACTTTTGTTCGAAACTTTCTTGCGATTTCCGCTTCGTTCTCAAAATAATGCATATTTTTCGGTTTTTAACCCCTATTTTCACTGTTAATAGTTAAAATTCCTAGACATTCGGATTGCCCGGGTCGATTAACATAGGAATACATAGTTCACTAAGCGGTCACAAAAATTTTCGACTTCGGCCACTTTTGACTGGACTAATGGACTGGCCCGGTAGGCTCGAGGCGAGGTGCCTTATTGCGCAGGCGTGCGGCCCGCGCTGCCGCATACACCACATTAAACCATCAGTGTGTATTGTTGGTGGTATATGGGTATTGTCATACACACTATCCTATGGGTGTCCTATGGGTAGGACACTACAAACAGCGGACCAATGGCGTAGCAAAAATTCCAAAAGATGCCAGCCCCCTGGTCACGTCGTATTTCGCGTATAAAGTTTTATTTAAGTATATAGATATCGACTGGAAATCGACGCTAAATCCCCTTCAAAACACCCCCGTACGCGCCAAGAGCCATGCATACAGAAATGTATACAGATATGCATACAATAGATACATTCGTGACTGTTCGTGACCTCGAGCGCCAGCAGCGTCAGTCATATAACAAACGTAATAGTATACCGGTACGAACGATTCAATTTATTGCGTGTGTATTCCTGAAATCTCGTGGAATACGTAAGTACAATTCTATATTCTTGTTCACTATTAAATAATGGTACATTTGTGGAAAGATCGTGCCCATAAATATAGCGCAAAAAATGCTTGCTTCGTGATTCAATAATATGATAAAAGTGAGGTTATGTATCTTGTAAAATTTTGTTCAGCATCTATTCTAATTATATTTTGATATCATCGTTCTTCAATCGTATATTCCTTACGTTCTTTGTGATTATTTTTATTGTATTAGGTGTACAACTTAGTTCGGTCCGTTTTCAAAAGGTGGCTCTAGGTGCTATGAATGGTTGACGGCAACAGCTGATTTTTGCTGTATCGTGAGGTATCAATATCTCTTAATCAAATATCATTTACAGCCCTTTGAGTTTTGCGCATCAAGTCTAATTTATACTGCAGTGAAAATGTCGAATTTCGTCCCAAATAAGCACCATTTGCGGGATTTTCTGTTTCAATTGGAAGAAAAGTGCAGCTGATGCCCACCGAATGCTTGTGGAAGTTTATGGTGTACAGCTACAGGCAACAATTGATCCATTTTAAGCGAGCTATAGCCGAAAAACGTCCAGAATATGCGACCAGACACGAGTCCATAATCTTTCAACATGACAACGCTCGGCCCCACGTTGCTATTGTGGTTAAAAACTATTTGGAAAACAGCCGGTGGGAAATTCTGGCTCACCCGCCTTATAGCCCACACCTTGCCCCTTTCGACTACCATCTGTTTCGATCGATGCAGAACGCTTTGACTGGAATACGCTTCACGTCACAACGGGGTATCAAATATTGGCTCGATTCATTCTTAGCTTTAAAACATGAACGCTTCTTCCGCGACGGAATTCATAAATTACCAGAAAGATGGGGAAAAGTAGTGGCTAGCGATGGACAATATTATGATTAATGTATTCATTCATTTTATCATTCGAATAAGTGCGTATTTTAAGCAAAAAAACGGACAGAATTAAGTTGTACACCCAATATATTTTTCATTAACAGTTATATTATAATCGCAACGCAAAAAATGCACGTGGAATTGTAACCTCACTTGTATGATACGTATTCGTGAAGAAACAATTAAAATTATTGCCATTTCTAAATAACAATTGTAATCTTACACTCGTCATATCTTTCCTGATAATTTTTATTGTATATTCTTAGAGAGCAATGATAATTTTTATTATTACAAATACGATTTTTATCGCACCATACTAGTGAGGTTAAATTTCCTCGTGCATTTTTTGGGTCGCAGTTATAGTGACGCATGAAATATTAAAGAAAAATAACATGAAAATATGATTAATAGAATAGATGCTAAACAAAATGGCACGTGGCACATTACTTTTATCACAAAAAAGAAAGCATTTCTTGCGATAGTTAGTAGTATAACTACGGGAGTTCTCGAACACATTGTGGAGGGGGAAGCCAAAAGGAGGGGTTCGGCCATGTGGTGGGGGAAGTGGGTAGTCTATGGAGAGGGGGAGTAGGTTGTGGGAAAAGTGGGTGGGGGGAAGTGTGTGGTGGGGAGTATGCAGAGGAGGGGAGGGGGTGAGAAGTCTATAGCAAGGGGAGGGAGGTCTCCGGCTGTCGCGCGAAGGTCTAGGGACCCGTGTGGGGAATTGGGGGAGGGGGATTTAGGGCTAGCGAAGAAAGGTGCGGAGAGTGACGTCACACGGGGAAGAGGATGCCCAAAACCATGGGTCAATGCCCAAAACCACGATAACAGTCGTAGGTACGGGCCAAGGGGGGCACAGGCAGCCAGGGGACATCGTACACGATGCGTCGCTTTTCTAAGGGGGCGTTATTGATACAGGTGAATCATTTCCGGATAATGGAGAAAAATTTCTCTCAAACATGTGGATATGCATGTGAAAGCCAGCGTCTATGATACACTTTCAGCAACTTAATGCAATTTTACTGCTAGATGTCAAACGAGACTCCACAGAAAAACTTTTTATGCAGCCATAGAAACGGAGGCCCTTATAAAATTACATTGCATTCGGTCTTGTATTCATTCCGAAAGATAACGTCGAGATGTATGCATGTGCGAGTATGTATGCAGTGCACCCAGCCAAGAACCCGTGGGACTTGACGAAGAATGAGTTCGAACACGTCCAAAGACCTTGCTCATAAAATATTTGAGTCGACACATTGGTATGCTGTGGGATCGTTTGCCGGAACATCATCGAAACGACAGTGTCTATTATCATATCTTCCATGCATGAAGCATTACAATACACCTGAGATGTTGGATCATATTGATGCCCCCCCCCCCCCCCCCCCCCCCCCCCACCTCCGCAGCGGAATTGTGAAAAGTGTTGTGAGGGAGACAATACTATTCGTGAGAAAAAAATAAACGTTCCTCAACACATTTGAAGTTGTTTCGTCGATGAAAAATGGATTTCTCATTGTCAGCAAAACGGCGGAATTCTTCCCAACGAAGGAGCTGTCTCAAGGTTCCATCGTGTTATCTAATCTCCGACATGAGGGCTGCTCACACCAAATTAGCAAAGCGTTACGTAGTGGACATCATGGACGAGTTCGCCGTCTTCTTACCAGCACGGCTCAAGAAGGCCTTCAATCACGGTCCAAGGATGTTCGAGAATTTATTGGAAATATCTCGCAATGACGACCTATACATGAACGATACATGAACTATTATGGCGGACAATAGCATAGCGCATCGCGTTCAATAAACAGTGAGCACACCATTATGCTGGTCGGAAATGATGAGTTCAATGGGATCATCGGTCACTAACATCATTGAGTTTTCAACATGCTCACAACTATGTATAAAGGATAGCTTTGATTGAAAATAAAAATGTTCCACGTTGCTGTTGGATGTAAGAATAAATACAATCGAAAAAGATATATATCAAAATGTTTTTTTATTAAAAAAAAAAAAATTTTAATTTAAAAATCCTCCGCTTACGCAGCGCTTCGTATACACTCAACCAGATTTTCAGCGATTTTACATTCGCATTGGCGCAATTGTATTACATATTGAAGAAATGATGGGGACATTCAAAGTCGGAGATATTTAGCAATTTCTGCAGCAAGGGACAGTCCAGGGTCTCCAAGTCAAGAATTTTGGTTGTAGGATATGTGAATTTTGATATCTATGAGCACTTTTCGAATCCCTTCACGTAGATGGTAGGAGCTCCTTGCAAGATGGTTCGAATTATCGTTCTAGCTGCCTCGTATGGTATATCACCGTGATCCCATCGTAATCCGTGAAAATAGCGTTCCAACCATTTGTTTGTCTGTTTGTATTCGTCTGGCAACGGGCCCGATGCAGATAGTGCGTTGAAGAAAATCGTCAGCGGTTCAGCCTTCTTGTCGTGGAGTTTGACGATGGAAATCTCCTTTCGGACAAAATCGTTGATGGGTCTCTTGAACCCCTGCACATCGACGACGAGCTCCATATTGACTGAAGAGTCCGTAGACAGTCGACAAGATTAATACCAATTTTTTAACCGCACCACTAATCGGATTGTATTCGACAATACGATCATGGAGGATTGAACAGAATGCAGCAGTTTTTGGCGGAATATTCGTTTTGAATTCAAATTCGAGACGCACATCCACGGGGCCGGCCTTAAGAGAATCATTTTGCTTTGAGCAGTCAATGATGGCGAGGGGGGCTTTTTCTAAGAATTCCGTCTTATTTACCCATGGTTCAGCTTCTTTGTTGTGATAGGTGAATTGGAAGTTTGTATACATCTCGTAGAGTAAAGCATACTGTTTTTGATTGATGTGTAGGTTTAGATTTCCATATGGATAGCATTGGGAGTTTAGGTATAGCTTCACATCGCTGATGTTGCAATGATCAAAGTTGCTCGCATTCCTCTCTTTCATATTTTTTCGCCCCGTCTGCAGCGCGAGAATGCCATATCGTGGTTTCTCCAACTGGTTGGAAGTCTTGACAGACCACACATGCTTAGAGGTGACGGAGAGTAGTGGATATTCATACGATTCCCACGTTCGAAAACTCATGGAAATTGGTGCACCTTTGGCGAGAAATTTCAATAGCGGAATTTTACGTTGATCTGAGACTGTTACATGAGGTACAATCCATTGGATTTCATGCAATACGAGTTTGTAGTCTTCGGGAGCTGTTTGCATGATGGCATTATCATCAGTCTTCGATCTCGTAAGAATTAGCTCATGCTTGGCATTTACCACAATTTTCCGGTAATCTTCGGCAAATCCGAGCAACATGCTCAGTGGTATACACACTTCAAAATTTCCCGATACATCAACAATCGGCTTCGTCTCTTCAACATCGAGCCATTCCGTGTTCTCGAGCATAGAGCTCTTACCTGGACTGAGAGACGAATATCCTTTAATTACACTCGTAATACCGACATTCTTATTACAATCGACTTCGATGGCATTAACTCATATCGCACTTTTTCAAACAAATGGCGGATGGCATTGTTGACAAGACTTGTGGCAGCGGTTGGCATCCCATTACGCTTAGATAATTTTCCACAGATGTGCAAGGAAATATTGCTTGGCAGGATGAATAGATCTTGATTTTGAATGACAATACGTATTTCATCGCTGTTATTAAAGGTCGAAGATGCATATGGTTGATGAGCGTGAATTTCACAATGTATGATGGATTCGTCGAAGTCTACGGGCTCCTGAATGTTTACGATTTCTTCTTCCATTGCACGCAGCAGATGCACAAAGCATAAAATAAATAATGTTTTACACGCTGTCCCCACACACTTTCAGACCCAAATTCTTCAAGAGTAGCACGTTTTGAGGTGTGAGCACTTTGGGTGCAGGCTGACGACTGATTGTTTTTACCCATCGTTGTTTAGTGTTATTAGTGACTCTATTAAAGACTATACCCATTATGATTTTATATGCAGCCGTATTGTGAGTACTTCACCGCGGAAATTCACCAAGCCACCGTCCTGATCCACTATTCGAAGTTGTATTGTGTCTATCGTTCGGTTTGTGATTGGTAGATAAATGACGTGTGATGGAACCTTAATGATTTTATATCCTGGAGGGACCGATGGGAAAAATTCATGAATGGTGTGCACTTTTTGTCCGTTAATATTGGCACCAGCGGTTATATTGCACTCAACGCGTAGGGCGTTCACTTTGAGAATGGCTACTGGAAGATCAGATTCGTGTCATTTATTCGCTGCCAATTTACGTACTGTGAAGCCCAGTAGATGTCCAATCGAATCTTGAGGCTCAAAATTCACACCATGATCACACTCGATTTCACTGCGCAAAGTATTATTATTAGGTTTGATGTTGATTTTGGTGTTTTTCCGTTACAGCTCGGCTTGCGCAAATGTATCAATATCCTCTATTTCATAGCTACCCGTAGGTATTGTCAACACCTCATCTCCCACGTAAAGTTTGTTGTGGTTAATGTCTATATTGGGAATAGAGTTGAATGTTAATAGTTCCACGAGACCGAGACTATAATTTTTGTTTGGTGCGAGTTCTATAGGGGGAAAGTATTGCGCCTCGAGTATGGATGACGATCCAGATATGGTAAATGTTAAACTATCTTCCATGACGCTGGTACTTTGACAACTAAATTCCCAGCCTTATACTCCACGTGTATATAGCATGTATTTGTCTTTGTATCGTAATTGTTGACAAAGAAACTTGAGACATAGATGTCCGCATTCAATCGTATCATATTCTTGATATCTCTTATAATTATAGTTCACGCTACCTACACCAAAATATCTCATGAGTTCAGATGGTGGTGGAAGATCGCCGAAACTATCAAAGTACATGACCCAGTATGTGTCAGGGCCTACATTTCATCCAAGTTCACAATCGCTGATTCATATTTGAGTGGCCCGCTCATTGGTAATGTATCCCGCATGTACACGCCACGGAAATGTGGAACCTTCACGACTCTTGCACATTTGAGTAGGTCGATGTCGGTCAACGGTTGGTGTGGTAGCGTTACTTGACGTTTTTTGGCTTGACATGAAGACCCAATCCTTGCTTATACGGATTCAGATGTAACCCCCTACCCAAAGCAATTGCTTCAATTGTTCGATTATGTCGTTCACTTTCATTCAATTCACGTTTAGCCGCTTGAGCAGCATTTACAGATTTGGCTATACCGGCCGCACCACCCGACGAAGCCCCAGCAGCGCTGAGACCCGCAAATATAGGTATCACAAACGGCAATAAACCACCAATTTTATGAGGTATAGGTAGAACCCGCGGTGCGCGCACTTTGCCACCCTCAATCTTTACCGCTATACGAGCACCCTTTAGAGCCGATTTAATAACCGTATCCGGATCATTACTTTGAATCATCGTCTTCTTCGCAGCACGAATAATTTTTTTCAAACAAACGCCGCCCCTACGTGCTCTCTTCTTCCGCACGCCAAATTTACTCTTTGTCTGCATAATATTTGACACACTCCAAGCACTTGCTTTCTTGCCGATGCTAGCGTCTATAGTGGTAACGCGGTGCCAAGCTTGTTCGGCCAACACTTTATCTGCTGAATGTCTCGCTTCAAGGTTATCTGGATTTTTCGAATATGCAATGTCGTGTTGTTTGCAAGCCGTGTCTAACGGATTAATTCCCGGATCACCACGAGCAAGGCGCTTAGCCAACTTTGTACTCGGCCCACAATACTGGTACCCAGGCAAATGTAATTCAACAGGGAGTTTGTTGATTAGTTGGTTGACAAAACCTTTACCGCTCTTGCCATGAACGATCATGACTAAGGACAATACTCGACTGATAGACAAACCCTATAAAATGCCTGTTTTTATTGATTTTCCATTAGTCGTGTGTGAGATGGCGTCCAAGAAACAAACTTTCGGAGGAGGGCTTGCCGCAATAAATTTTAATAAATTTGTCGACGGAGGAAGAATGAAGAGGCAAAAACGTCATGGAAATATATTGCCGGATAGCATACGCGCCGTTTTTTGTGGTCCATCGAATTGTGTGAAAACGAATGCACTGCTCACTCTCATAATACACCCCAATGGTTTGAGATTTGAGAATATTTATCTGTATTCCAAGTCGCTGAAACAGCCCAAATATAAGTTGCTCGAACAATTACTCGAACCTGTGAGTCGCGTTGAGTATTATCCATTGAATGAGCATGAACAAGTTATAGCCCCAAGTGACGCACAACCCAACTCTTTATTCATTTTTGATGATATAGCGTGTGAAAAACAGGATAATGTGAGAGCCTTCTTTTCCATGGGAAGACATGACTTTGTTGACAGTTTCTATTTTTGTCAGACATACACTCGTATCCCCAAACATCTCGTGAGAGATAATGCAAATTTTGTGGTGCTTTTCAAGCAGGATGATACGAGTCTCAAGCACGTGTACAATGATCATGTTAATACGGATATGTCTTATACATGCTTTAAAAACATGTGCACGAAATGTTGGAATTCCGACAAGTATGCATTCATCACAATCGATAAGAATACCAATATTAACGAGGGTCGATATAGGCAAGGTTTTGATTATTTTCTGACGCTCGATAAATGACCCGTCATTGATTGCGAAAAGACGGTATCATGTACACACCGATAGCGACAACATGAAGAGCGAAAAGCTGTTGAGGGAAAAAGATGTATTGCGTGAAATCTCCAAGGCGAAAATCTCAAGATCGGAAAAGACATCGATGAGCAGAGAATGCGAAAGGTCTTTAAACCTATAGTGAGACTATTGGAACACCTAGTGTCAAACGAAAACAACGAGGTGGTAAAGATGGAAGTTAAAGATGAAAAAGTAATGGATAATGATGTGGAATATTTGATGAATGGTGCCGAGCCCCAATTCAAGAATGAAACACAAGATTCTTTCAAAAGTGAAGCACAAGACTCTTTTAAGCTGGTATATGACGATGATGATGACTCACCAACCCAAAACGTTGATGATTTAATCAGTGAATATCTTCTGCTATTACGTACAAATAGAAAGACAAGCTTAGATGCCTCATATGGTGTATAGAACCGCGCGAACAACAAATTAATGATTGGTGATTCTCCTATATTCTTCGATTCTCAAAATATTCGTGTGCGAGATTCAACCTGTTGGAATAGCAGAGCGATTGTTTCAAAAAGTTCCCAACGTCGAAGCTCTGACACCGGATGACTTGAAAAACTATGAAAAAATCATTATCTCCACGAATGCTCACAAAAAATATTACAAGCCTGGTGAGGCTACACGACATACTGTCAGTCACAAATTCGATACTTATATCGCAAATATAGTTGATCATCACAAGCACATGTGAAAGGGTATGCCAAAGTATCAGGAAACGAGAAAAAATACCCAATTGGATTACATTTATTGGGATAGTCCCAATGAGCTAGTAGATCGTCTTCGCTTAGTTCTAGATCATAAGCAGCTGGAAATTCGTCACATTCAAATGAAATTGTATCGATTGTTTAGGAATTGCGTGAAGCCAAAATTATTTATTAACCCAACATTTGAAATTTCACGCATTATCAACATGAGTGTCGATGTGTTCGGACGCCAACTGAAAAAGAATATCGTCCTCAATAAGCAAGGTCCTCCAGGCAGACCGGGGATTGGGTTTAGAACTACCGCGGATGGTCATTATGACTTGGGGCAAAAACGATTGTGTAATATCGCCAATCCGGAAGAACAAGACGATGCTATCAATCTAAGTGCTTTACATAAAAGGTCTCGAACAATCATTAAGAACATACGTAAACAAATAAGTGAGAGTATCCTGTTGTTGGTTAATGGATTAGAAGCTACGATGAGAGATATTGCGAGGACGCTCGATGCAGATCTCAAAACTCTACAAGACTTGGTGATTCGCACTTCACACATCATTGCTGAACTGGATGCACGACTGAAAAGACTGGAAAATGAATAAGAAAAAGAACGCTCTCGTGCGGGAGCTGCACAAACCTGCTCACCGAAACTATCCGCGTCGGCATGTGGACATCCGTGGTCTGGATGAGACCTGGCAAGCTGATCTCGTCGATATGTCGTCGTACGCACATCAAAACTCCAAACATAAATTTCTCCTAACCGTCATCGACACTTTCTCAAAATTCGCCTGGGCCGTATCGATGCGAAGTAAGAATGGTAAAGGTGCAGCAACCGCACTGAAGTCGATACTCGTAAAGGGACGCATACCGCAGAAGTTACACGTGGATCAAGGAAAAGAGTTTTATAATCGTGACTTTAAAACCCTAATGAAAAAGTACATTATCCACATGTATTCAACATATAGAAATTTAAAACCTTCCATTTGCGAGCGTTTTAATCGTACATTGAAAAATAAGATGTGGGTACAATTTAGTATTCGTGATAATTATAGGTGGATCGATATAGTTGATAAATTAGTAGCCGAGTATAATAATTCCGTGCACCGCACGATTAAGATGAAACCGCGAAATGTCAATGCTGGAAATGAGAAACAGCTACCACAACATGTCTATAATAAGACTCCATTGAAAAAGTCATCGACATCAAAATTCGAAATTGGTGATAAAGTAAGAATCAATAAGTTCAAGAGTGTTTTCGAAAAGGGTTACACACCGAACTGGACAACGGAAATATTTACTATACATAGAGTGAAAAACACAAAACCTGTAACATTTGACCTCAAGGACTATGACGATGAACCGATTGCAGGTGGTTTCTACGATCAGGAGCTACTTAAAGTTCAACATCCTGATATTGATCTCATCGAAAAAGTATTGAAGAAACGTGGTAATCGAATGTTTGTAAAATGGTTGGGTTTTGATAGTACCCACAATAGTTGGATAAGCATATCTGATTTGTAGCGGACAATAAAAGTGTTTTAAATTTGATGATTCTTATCTCTCTCTCTCTACTCATTCCAGATGACGAGGCCTTTGTGTCGCAAAGGGTCAACCGTTCTCTTCGGCGTAGCATGTGTTTTCTCGCTTGGGCAGCCTTCTCCTTCTGGCTTTTTCAAACCTGTCTCTCTCACAAAAGTGTGGTAGGAAGGTGTGGAGAAAAATATCGTGATTATAGCAAATTACAATTCTTTATGTCTCCACTTGAAAAATTGACAAACCAATTCATTATTTACACAACAATTATTTACAAAGTCGATTATTCTTAAAACATTTACAAAATACATGCTACGATTGTATCCTAAAATGCCCCCATGGTAGCGTGTTCGTGGTTCCGGGTATGATATACCGTTTGTCATCGTGCGGGCTTAGAGCAATTTTTGTCTCGTTCATGGTGTACACTTCATGTAACTTCGATCTTATGCACGATTGTTGGCGAGTCATTTGATTAGTCCAGGGACTTTTTTTTGACAAGCGGTATATCATACCCATTATCCGCGGGATAGTCGCTAGTATCGAAGTGATGAATGTTGCGCTTTATGTCATCATACACATCCTCACACTCAATGTTGTATATGAGGCTATCCGTATCGGTGTTCAACACCGTACATTTGTCTTTATACAGAGGTACCATATACTCATGATAAAAGTCATATAAACATGTCTTCGATATGTCGAGTATGTACATACCCACATATGTCGGCTTATTGAATTTCACCTCCAGTTTGCGTAATTCGACAGTTATAAGGTTTTCTGAAAAAACGCTCTGGCTATGAAAATTTGGTTTTCCAATCATTCCCTCTGCACCGTACCTGCCCTCCCATCGTGTCAAACGCTTAACGTCTACATGATTGCGCACATTTTCCATAGTTTTCCCAAACACTGCATTATTCATCAATTTATAGAGATTTTTTTCGAATTCATTCTGGGCTTGGGTTCGGAACAGTGTATTAAGCTTTTTTTATTTTGAGACCATGGCGTACACTGCTGCAAATTGCGATAATGAATAACATACCGTTCCTTGTTATTCACGGTTGCAAGCAGTTGTTCGTGTTGCTTACCAGGTGGTTTACCATGTGTTAAACAAAACGGCAAGTCCATGTGCGCATCGTGTAGACATTCCGGGTACTCTAAGTCAATCTAAGAATGTAGCCTGTCGGGGAATCTAGCGCGATCGATGATAAATTGAATGTTGACAAGTCATCGATCCATCGGAAATTAGCATAGGGAAATGATTGACACATTGCCCAGCCATACAAATTATTCACATCGAAATACATCAAGTATGATGAAGACTGATGGATCGAACGATTCCATGTACTTGTTATTGGCATGCGCGTACCTGTTTGAGCACTGACTCAGACCATCGCGTATACCCTGTTCAACAAATAACACCATGTCACCGTCTTTGAGCAATTCGAGGTTAATGTTTGTATGCTTTAACATTGAATCCCAGGTGTATCCGGGGAGAGTATAGTAATACGCGGGGTCGAGCCTGTAACTTTCGATGCAGGTAATACGAAAGTTCTCTAAAACGTCGGCCAGTAACAAAACATCGGTCTTCAGGTATAAGTCGCTATATTCACCTAACGTTTGAATAGAAAATCGATCCCATACATCCACGGCATGAGCGTATTCGTTCTCACTTACAGTGTCACCGGTCAAATTGCTGTAGAATGCATCTCGTGGTAGTAGGTGGCAGTCATCCAATCTGTTTACGCTATCAATATATTCATAAGGAAAGACACCCTTCCGAGGTAATAGCATAAAATTATCTGTCGATATGTCATGAAATTGTGACCGCGAAATGTTGAGTTTGTCGGTTGTCAAAAATGATGCCAGTTTATCCAAACTTGCATTGAGGAATTTGAATGAATCGATGAAACGTAATTGAATCTGGTGTGACTTGTCTGCCGTTTGAACTGTTTTCGTGAAAGAAATGTATTTTTCCTTCGTTATGGCGAGAACGTCGGTTTTCCCTTCGAACGCTTTGGCTACTTCCTTGATGATGAAATGTGCGTCATAACCGGACAAATTATGAAAAACTACAGAAATGAAAAACGACTGCTTATAATTCAAATTGCAATTAGAGTGAGCGGGGCCTCTATAACGTCCAGTCAGATGACAATCATCGCGAACACGTATGTCGTCTTCGACAAATGGTTTCTCCCATGTATGACACTGAGTGACGCTTCGATATTCTGCCCATTCATCTGGTGTTAGAGGTATCATGGGAACATTATCGATAAAATATCGTTGATGCACAGAGCTAAATTTTTAAGGTTCTCAACGAACCATGAAACGCAGTCAGCACTGCGACGTGAGTCGCAGGTATCCTGATAATGAATTGTCATACGAACAATGTACATAGTACGCAATGCTAAACACTTCATGATGCTGATATATATTTTTGTCGGCAACCTTTGCCAGAACGCACTCGGAACGAGATCGGCGTAAATCACGAATGGAAGTCGCTCTTTTCGTTGAAAGTTTTTGAATGTCAGTCATTTGTCCATTGCACTAGGTAATCGAATGGCGCAATCATTCAATTTTCCACAATCCACCTCATGTGTTCGCAATTTGTTCTCCGTGTAGAAGTAGTGCAAACACCTGTAACAAAACGGCGAAATCAATTTTATATTAAAAAGTACATAATTACTCATAGGTATATTTTCGAGTGGGGTTTTTACTCACCGATCGCAGATGTGTTTTTTCCCGTTTTTTTGGTTCAGCTGCCTGCTCACAAGCCTGGATACATTTTTTATCCAGACAAAGTGTCCCACGCTGTGGTCCGAGGAATCCTCTACGAATAACAAATTGATGTGTTTATCCAGCTTTTGGCTGCATACTCAAATCGGGACGATGTTTTTCTTTTCGAATATATATACGTTGATTGAAACTTTATTTTGCGGTTCAAATTTTTTTATTTGATTAAGAGTCATTGGGAAAACAATGCCCTGAAGTTGCAGTACAGTTGAATAGTGTAAATATGAAGTTACTCGATGCACGTTTGTTTCCACTGGATGAAGAGCAGCCACAACTGACCACGCGAAACATGCGTTATCCTTCGACTTTATATTCACCACCGCTTCCTTCAGGTTTATTTCCCGCGACAAAACAGTTTCACACCCAGCACGCATTGGATTATATTTATTGATATTCAAAGTTAAGTTCAGTATCCGAAAGAATGCCCAATCACTATCACGTTTTTAAAAGACTTCGAGGGATGCTAGAGTTGGCTCGACAACTCGTTGTGTATACCACTCACGCAAATCAGATGTAGTAAAAAGTTCAAAGTTCTTCGTGTTGATACTTTTATTTGCACGTTGTCACCTGCCTCAAATTCACCATTGAGAACTGTATTCACTTTTACACTGACGTGTTTGCTGGTAATGTCTTGCACATGTGAAAGCATCATATCACGTGCGTCTTCGAGAAACTGACGAGGTTCAATATGATCATTATTGATGACGCAGCCAGTCAGGACACGATTTTTGAACGCCGTATCTATTTCTCGCCAGCTCAAACCGCGATCACTGTGTCCCGAGCCCGCATGTAAATATCGTCTGCGTAGAACATTTTTCAACCTTCTAAGTGAGCGATTCGTGCTACCAATGATTGCTGATTTCCGAGCGATAATCGCGGTCGCTTAATTCGGCTTTCTGTTTCCAACGGCTCTATACACTGATCACATTGTTGCTCCCACACTATATACTCTTCCACCGAATTTATAAGTGTGGCTTGATCACGCAGATTTTGTTCTGATTGTGGAACAATCTCAGCCATTTTTACGCGAGTTAAAACGAACTATTCGAGAGAAGATGCGAGCAATGCGACTGCCCGATTCAAAGTGTGAGGCTTTGGGTGGTAGAAGCCGTTTTCATTTGGAAAAATGAATTTCCATCTTTCTCCTCTATCTTAGAAAAGTGCCACCTTACCATAGTTTTTTTTTAAATATATTACAATCCAATAAGAATGGTGGGAAAGCGAGGGAACAGAATGATGATCTGGGCTGTTTACACAAAAACGTGTATTGAGACACTCACACACACTTTGTCAAGTGCCTGACACATGCAAATACCTCGATCTTATTTATTTGAAAAGAAGGCCCGGATGCAATAAAATTTTGGAAGAGCGAGCCTGTCTGTTACTACTGGTGCATAAAATGAGTTTTATCGGCGACGATTTCATTTCACATCTAACATTTCTATTGAGTCAATTTTCAAGCGAGTTTCATCACCGCTGGCTTTCACATGTATATCTACATGTTAGAGACACAATCTCTCGCCATTGTCTAGAAACAATTCACCTGTATCAATAACGCCCCCTTAGAAAAGCGACATATCGTGTACGATGTCCCCTGGCTGCCGGTGCCCCCCTTCGCCCCTACCTACAACTGTTATCCTCTCGTGCTTTTGGGCATTGACCCATGGTTTTAGGCATCCTCTTCCCCGCGTGACGTCACTCTCCACACCTCTCTCCGCGAGCCGCAAATCCCCCTCCCCCAATTCCCCAAACGGGTCCCTAGACCTTCGCGAGACAGCCGGACACCTCCCTCCCCTTGCTATAGACTCCTCACCCCCTCCCCTTTTCGGCATACTCCCCACCACCCATTTCTCCCACAACCCACTCCCCCTCTCCATTGACTACCCACTTCCCCCACCACATGGCCGAACCCCTTCTTTCGGCTTCCCCCTCCACAATGTGTTCGAGAACTCCCGTGGTTATACTACTATAGTTAAATATAATACAATAAAATAAAAGCTAGTTAATATAATAAAATAGTTGAATATAAATTAATTAAGAACTTTCATATAATTATTTTTGTGGTTTTTTTGTGTAAAAAATGTCATATCTGGTATTAAGATAATAAGATTAGTTTTGTTTTTGCAGTAGTCTCAAAAACAACAGTTACGACCGTATCAACTTGTCAGTTGTGTTAACGAAATTGATAAAAAAAGAGCAAGCGCGCAGTTGAGTGCGTGCCAAGTTTTTGGGTTTCTTATGACAAGGGACTTGGATAATTGGTCGTACGATATATGGTACCTCCATACAAGGAGGAAGACAAACTACTCATCCGTACCCTTATTTAAAACACAGAAGATCCGCTAGAAAGTTGTCCTTCATATCCAGTTACCTTACAAGGCGATGCAAGTACGGCTTTAACCCAACTTCAAACTATATTGACCATGTATTTTCATTTTTTTTATTAATGTTATTTTTTTCAATTGATTGTTAAATAGAAACCCATGCCAAGGGATTGAAACGAGTAAAGAAACTCCCTGATCAAGAATACGCGTATACAACTATGTCAGAAGATATTGGAGAAAAAAATTCTCAAGAAATTACTACGCTGATGAAAAATAAAAAATCACACGATGCGGAGACAATAAAAAATATGTTGAGTCGACAATATTTGTCTTCGGAGTCAGCTTACAGCGGTTCAGGTGATACATTTAATTTGATTGACATATTCAGTTATTTATTTATCTAAAATTGTGAAAAGTGACAAAAAATTACTAAATGCAGTCTTTTTTCCATTTTTAGCTTCTTCTGATGGGAGTTCTTCTATCTCAGAAACTACGGCTGCTAATTTTCGTTCAAAAAACAAAAAATCCAGTCGAAAGAACGCGTCGAAAAAATCAGCTGCGCAAGTTCCAGTTGGAAAGAAAGAAAACAACGCTTCTTCACAAATCGTGGACGCACCGCTTGTTTACAAGCAACCATCGACTTCAACACCATATCCGTTGAATACAGAGAATGCAACGGGCCAAGAAAAAGTTGCAAATAAAAACGGATCCGACGATGCAAAAATTCCATCGGCTCACCAAGGATTTCAAAAAAATGGAAGTCGGCCCCTGGAAGAAAGATATAAGAGCGGGGCGGCGGGGTCCAACGCGGGGAAGCCAAGTACCTGGCGGCGGGGGGTCCAGCGCGGGGACGTGACGTCATACCATTCGTCTCTGTGGAGGGGGAGCCATGTGGTCCGAGAGAGACTGTCGGGAGGAGGAAGCCGCTGTCGACGAGTGTTTTGTGGGGGCGGGGGTCAGGTAGTGGTGAGTGAACGTTGAAAACCCATAAATCTCCTAATTTATTATAGACATAAAAAAGATTAGCATCGATGCAGTATTTTTCTTTCTACACTATTGAGTCCGTGTGAAAATAAAACTCACACACACGCGATATGTGCATGTAATGGCCATATATGGGTAGGACAATTTCGTTAATTTGAAGCGATACATGAAGGGGACGGCTTTTCAAAGCTGTTTATTTATGTGATGCAGGTGTAATGCACTTGGTTTCGTTTCCGAAATCTTTAAAATGTTTGTATGCGTGTCCATTCCTGTCACGACTGTCGCCGACACTCGAGACACGTCCTGACAAGTCGGGATTTCTCGGAAAAACTATAAACTTTAGAGACCTATCGTCAAAGGGTTTTTAACCCCAGATGGACCACCGGAGCACAGCTGCACTCGGGAAAAAAATGTTTCGATGTATCGAAGACTCGTTTTCATTACGAAATATAACGTCGAGATGTCCAGATGTGCGAGTATGTAAGTATATACGAGAATATGAAAAGAGCAAATTCGTTGGGGCAGCATCGTTGAGTGGAACAGCCGTCCGCAGATCACAGTCGTCTCACCATCGTTTCGACGTTTTAAGTGTTTGACTACGTAAAAATGTATTTAAGAAAAAAAAACGGTTTTATTGAAATGTATGAGAAGGAGAAATGCAAAACAATTTTCGTCGTAGAATAAATGAAGAATACAAATGGTATATATTTTCATCGAAAGGTTTTGTATTCATTTTTAAAAAATCCCTCGCTCACACAACGCTTCGAATACACTCAACCAGCATTTCAGCGATTTTACATTATCATGGGCGCAGTTGTATTTCGTGTTGAAGGAATGATGGGGGCATTTCGAGTTTGTGATTTGCGGCAACTTCTGCAGCAATGGACGGTCCAGAGTCTCCAAGTCGATGACGTTTGTCGTGGGATCCGTGAATCTTGATAGCCATGCGCATTTCTCGAATCCCTTCGCATAGACGGTGGGGGCTCCTTGCAAGATTTCTCGAATTGTCTTTCTAGCTGCCTTGTATGGTATGCCGCTGTGATCCCATCGTATTCCATGGAAATTTCGTTCCAACCATTTGTTTATCATTTTATACTTGGCCGGTAAAGAGTCCCATACAAATGGTGCGTCGAAGGCGAGCGTCAGCGGTTCAGCATCCTTGTCGTGGAGTTTGATGATGGACATCTCCTTTAGGACAAATTTGTTGATAGGGCTCTTGAAGCCCTGTACATCGACGATAAGCTCCATGTTGACTGACGTGGACGCGAATTATCGGCATGATTTTATACCAATTTTTTAACCCCACCGCTGATTGGATTGTACTTGACAATACGATCATGGAGGATCATGCAGTATGCTGAAGTTTGTAGCGGAATATAATTTTTCAATTCGAACTCAAGGCGCACGTCAACAGGGCCGGACTTGAGAGAATCGTTTTGCTTTGAGCAGTCAATGACAAAGAGGGGCGCTTTTTCTAAAAATTCAATCCTGCTCAGCCATGGTTCGGCCTCTTTGTTGTAATAGGTCGCTTGAAAGTTTGCGTGCATTTCGTAGAGTAGAGCATATTGATTTTGATCAATGTTCAAATTCAAATTTCCATATGGACAACATTGAGAGTTGAGGTAAAGCTTAACATCGCTCAGGTTACAATGATCAAAGTGGCTCGCATTTGGTTGCTTCTTATTTTTCCGTCCCGTCTGCAGCGCGAGTATGACATAACGTGGCTTCTCCAGCTGATTCGAGGTTTTCACAGACCACACGTGCTTAGAGGTCGCAGGCAGCAATGGATATTCATACAGTTCCCATGTTCGGAAACTCATGGAGATTGGTGCGTCTTTGGCGAGAAACTTTAATGGCCTCTGCACACTGCGCGCGATGAGCGATGAGCGATACCCAATGAGAGCTCTGCTTTTCCGAACGTCACATCCGTCGCGAGCGTCCTCGCGACGTCGCTCACGGAGTTGACCAAGTTTCAACTTTCGTCGCTCGCGGCAAGCGACAACGCCCCAGCAGACGACATTTTTCAGCCAGTAAAATCGTTCTATCTCTATTCAACACATGGGGAATGAGAAAGTACATTGAAAAGATGAGTTTTCGAGCGCGCCTGGACACTTGTTGACAGTGCGTTTGTTGAGTGTGTTTGTTTGGGTTTGTGAAAAAGGAGATATAAAAATTTAAAAAGTAATTAGCATTCATGGAGGAATATACTAACCTTGAGGGTCTTGAAGTTTTGGAAGTGAGTTTGTTTATCAACAATCAAGAGACGCGGCAGCGTCTCGATGAGGCAGCGTCTCGACGCCAAATTATATGAAAAAGAATTTTTGTCATGTGGACATTTATTGAATTACAACTGCATGTGTAGAAAAAAGTTTTATATTAATTAATCGTTGTTCTATTTTCGAGGATTGTGACGAAACTTTCGACACATGTGAAGAAATTTTGATTGCGGAGGTACGCGAAAGACCGTGTCTCTGGGATCAGCGCATCGATGTCCGATTGCGAGGACTCGATGTCACGAAACAAGCGTGGAAAGAAATCTCCGAAATTCTGGATGAGTGCATTTTTGGTTAAATAACATGTTTGAACTAGATGTTTTTATAGAATTAAAAATTTCAATACATTCACATGTAACAAAATAATTATTATCATTAAAATGCAGATATGGACCCGAAAGTTGTGCAAAAGAAATGGAAGAATCTACCGGATACGTTCAGGAGAAAGCACCAGGAGCAGAATATCTATGTTCCCAGTCGAAGCGAAGCAGGTAAACAGCGGGTACAATGGAAATTCTATCATCACCTGGAATTTTTTCTGCCAACCATACAGTTTCGAAAGTATGTTTCTCAATTCGTATTTGAATATTCAACCTGAACATAATTTTATGGTTCGATGACTCTTTGTCGGAATAATTGAAATATCTCACTTTTATACGATTCAGAACGATCAGCAACTTGAGTAGATTCTCAAAGGACAATTCGCATGCGGGTAAGGAAACCTCGCTGCTGACGGTTACCCCACCACCGTCGTCGCGGTCTTCGGAAAGTGCAGGAACGCTAAGTATGTGCACAGCTATCCTCTTATAATGTTAATTAGGAATTATAATACACAACGCTTTTACAACTTTTTAAAATAAATAATCTATTATTTAACAGTACAATCTGACTCGCTGACGGCTTCAACATCCTCATTTTCCCAGCCTTCAGGAAGGACAGTATTGTCAAGTACGTACACTGCTACGTCATTTTATTATTTATAAAAAATTAATTCATAATAATTCAACCATTTCTTAGTGAATAATTTCTATTTTATTATGATTGTCTTATCAAATAACATTTTCTTATGTCTCACGAATATATCAAAAGCAAATAGTTATACTTTTTACTCAAAATGAATTTTTCACGATTGAGATTACATGCATATATTTCACATTAAACTCAGAAGGCCTCGCGTCTTCTGGCCATTCACCGAGACTTATTGCTCCATTTGGCTGTACAGAGTCAGCAAAATTTGCCCGACAGTATCGCGGTTTATTCATCAAAAAATTATGCAAGACAATGCAAGCTTTAATAATTTTTCGTAGTTTGTAATGAAGTGTTTATTGGTCCACCAAATATTCCCCGTCGTGCTACCATTATACCAAATGCGTTTTCGACAACTCTTCGAGCTCGACTCAACCGGTAATTAAATATCCTTCTTTCGTTGGACAGTGTTCTGCCTGGATAAGGCCGCATTGTATAAGTATTCAGCTGAAACGCCTCGTCAGCTACTAACACATGAGGCATAGGATTTTCGAGACCGATAATTGGCGACGGTGGAGGTACCATTAAGCTGTTTTGCGCAAATAATTGTCCCTATAAACTATAGCCATTAGATTTGTACTGTGACTTCCTTTATAATTATAGAAAGTTGATCCTGATTTCGGTGGCGCCTGAAAGTTGGAAAATTCACATCGAAAGGATTGTTAATAACGGTTATTAAACTAATAAAAGTTTTTTTCTACTACTGTGTACTGATGGTAAACCGAAATCTTCAACAGCTAAACATTTTGTTTTCCAAATTGTTATTGGGGCATAAATATGTAATACAAATCTCGATACATTATCTTGCGACAAAAATTCATATCAATAAAAATAGATTCACCTTTATGATGACATGCTTCCCATCCACTGCGCCTATACAGTGTGGAAAATTCCAGCGCTCATAGAATTCATTTGCGACTTTCATCCAATTTTCTCCATTTGGTACAAACATTTGACTTTGTAGCACGTCCCACAGAGACTCGCAAGTGTCTGCAATAATTGCTGAGACCGTGCTGCATCCAGTGCGAAAAGCTAAAGCTATCGAAGTCATTTTATCTCCAGTGGCTAAATACCTGCAAGATATTAAGAAAAAAATCATTCAGCGTGGCATGTTGCATGATGCATTGATATTAATAATGATTTTCTTTATTCACGCTTAAATTTCAAGAGCATACCTTAGCGTCATGTGCAGTCTCGTGCGAGGAGAAATGGGATGCCTAAAATTAGTTTGCATTCTGTGTAATTGTGGCCCAACAATCGAAAGTAGTTCGTCGAAGACCTCAACTGTCATGCGGCAATACATAAAATGGTAATCGGCGTCTTGCAGTCTCATTTCATTAATTAAATGATTGCCACCCCCTTGGTCATTCCGACGTTGGTTTATCGAACGAACCCACCATCGACGTGCAGTTTTGTTTCTTGTGTCTTCTTCTTGATCCTTCAAGTAGGCGTAATAAGCTCACGTCAACCGTCTCTGATTATCACTCAAAATCCACCCCTTTCGCGCACGTAGACACATTATCACTAAAAGCTGTTTTCGATTTCTTCTATAATAATTGGCTAGATCCATGGCTGCGATAATCCTGCAATAAACAAATAACATGTTTGTAATTTTCGAGGTTATATTACTTTCAAGTTAGTTGGTTTATTTCGTAAATGTGCAGCACTTACATTAACATATATACTCCAATAAAACGTTTACCTGATTATTTTTAGGTTCTAACGTTCTTTCAGCAATATTGGAGTAAACGGAACAATTTATTAACACTTCACGATTTGTTCTTCACGTAACCTCACTTTCAATCTCTGCTGTGACGCTCGTCGCTGGCGTCACTCGTCGCTCGTCGCGCGCAGTGTGAACGCAGGAAAATGAATTTTCACGAACGCGTCGCTGATCGCGCATCGCTCGTCGCTCATCGCGCGCAGTGTGCAGAGGCCATAATAGTTGAATTTTTCGCTGATCGGAGACTGTTACATACGGCACGAGCCATTCTATTTTATGCAATACGAGTTTGTAGTTTTCGGGCGCTGTTTGTACAATGGCATTGTCGTCGGTCTTTGATCTCATGAGGATCAACTCGTGCTTGGCATTTACGACAATTTTACGATAATCTTCGGCAAACCCGAGGAGCATGCTGAGCGGAATGCATACATCAAAGTTTCCCGATACATCTACAATCTGCTTCGTCTCTTCGACATCGCGCCATCCAGTGTTCTCGAGCATATAACTTTTGGCCGGTGAGAAAGATGAATATTCCTTAATTACACTCGTAATGCCAACATTCTTATTACGATCGATTTCTATGGCATTCAATTCATATCGCACTTCCTCAAACAAATGACAAATGGCGTTGTTGTCGAGACTTGTAGCAGCGGTCGGCGTCCCATCGCGCTTGGATAATTTCCCACATATGTGTAGAGAACTCTTGCTTGGCAGGATGAAGAGGTCTTGATGTTGGATGGCAATACGGATTTCATCGCTGTTATTGAAGGTTGAATATGCATATGGCTGATGAGCGTGAATCTCACAATCGATGATGGATTCATCAAAGACCACGGGCGCCTGAATGTTTACAATTTCTTCCTCCATTTCACGCAACAGATGCACAGAGCACAGGCTAAATAATTTTTTACGCGCTTCCGACACGCACTTTGAGACCCAAACTCAAGACTTGAGATTGTTTTTATCCATGGCCGTTTATTGTTATTGGAAGATCTATTGAAAACTATACCCACCACGACTTTATATGCAGGCGTATGGTGATCACTTCACCGCGGAAATTTACCAAATCACCGTCCTGATCCACTATGCGAAGCTGTATCGCGTCAACCGTTCGGCTCGTGATTGGCAGATAAATTACGTAGGAGGGAACTTCAATGATCTTATAGCCCGGTGGCACAGATGGAAAAAAATCGTGAATTGTGTGTACTTTTTGTCCATTAATATAGGCGCCAGCGGTAATGTTGCACTCAACGCGTAAGGCGTTCACTTTGAGAATGGCTACAGGAAGGTCCGATTCGTGCCTTTTATTGGCTTCCAATTTGCGTGCGGTGAAGCCTAGTAGATGCCCAATAGAATATTTCAGCTCAAAATTTACATCACGATCACACTCGATCTCACTGCGTAGCGTATTGTTAGTGGGTTTTATGCTGATTTTGATGTTTTTACGTGAGAGCTCTGCGTGTACGAACGTCTCAATATCCTCTATTTCATAACTGCCCGTAAGTATCGTCAACACCTCATCTCCCACGTAAAGTTTATCGTGATCAACGTCGATATTGGGAATAGAGTTGAAGGTTAAGAATTCCACGAGACCGAGAGTATAATTTTTGTGTGGCGAGAGTTCGATGGGGGGAAAGTATTGCGCCTCGAGTATGGACGATGAGCCAGATATGGTCAATGTTAAACTTTCGTCCATGATGCTGGTAAATTAACAACTGAATTCCCCACATCATTTTCCCCCTATATATAGTGTATACTTGTCTTTGTGCTGCAATTGTCGACAAAGAATTTTGAGACACAAATGCCCACATTCAATCGTATCATATTCCTGATATCCCTTATAATTATAATTTACGCTACCAACACGAAAATATCTCATGAGTTCGGATGGCGGTGGAAGATTGCCGAAACTATCAAACTACATGACTTTCCATCCAGTATTTTTGTAAGCGACCCAGTGCGTTCCAGGACCGGCATTTTCATCCAAATTTACAATTGCTGCTTCACATTTGAGAGGTCCGCTCGCTGGCAATGTGTCGCGCATGTAAACCCCGCGAAAATGTGGAATCTTTAGGATTTTTGCATTAAGTAGGTCGCGGTCGGTGAGGGGTCGGTGAGGTAGTGTAACTTCTAGTTTTTTGGCTTGACATGAAGGCCCAAACTCTGCTTATATGGTTTCAGATGTAGACCCCGACCTAATGCATTTGCTTCAATTGTCCGATTATGACGCTTACTTTCATACAATTCACGTTTAGCTGCTTGAGCAGCATTTGCGGCTTTAGCTTTACTAGCCGCACCACCCGACAAAGCACCCGCAGCGCTAGGACCAGCAAAAATGGGCACGAGGAAGGGCAATAAACCACCAATTTTATGGGGTACAGGTAGAACCCGAGGAGTGCGTACATTACCACCTTGTATCTTTACAGCTGCACGAGCACCCTTTAAAGCTGATTTAATAATCTTATGCGGATCATTACTTTGAATCATTGTCTTCTTTGAAGCGCCAATCATCTTTTTCAAACAAACGCCACCCTTACGGGCTTTCATTCCCATACCAAATTTTCTCTTTGTCTTCATAATATTTGCCACACCCCAAGCACTGGCTTTTTCACCGATACTAGCGTCTCTCGCGGTAACACGTTGCCCAGCCTGTTCAGCTAACACTGTATCCGCCAAATGTCTCGCCTCAAGATTATCTGGATTTTCCGAATACGTAATATCGTGTTGTTTGCAAGCCGTATTCAATGGGTTAATGCCCGGATCACCACGAGCAAGGCGCTTGACTAACTTTGTGCCTGGGCCACAATACTGATACCGAGGCAGATGTAGTTCAACGGGGAGTTTGTTGATTAGGCGGTTGACTAAACCTTTACCGCTCTTGCTATGCACGATTATGTCTAAATACAATATGCGACTGCTTGATGATCCCTATAAGAATCCTATTTATATGATTTCATCGTTAGTCGTGTGTGAGATGACGTCCAAGAAGCAAACTATCGGAGGTGGACTCCCCGTGATAAATTTCGACGAGTTTGTCGAAGGCGGAGGGTGGAAGATGAAACAAAAACGTCATGGGAATTTATTGCCGGATAGCATACGTGCACTGTTTTGCGGTCCATCGAATTGTGGGAAAACCAACGCTTTGGTCACTCTCATCATCCATCCGAATGGTTTGAGATTTGAGAACATTTACTTGTATTCCAAATCGTTGAAGCAGCCAACGTATAAGTTGTTCGAACAATTACTCGAACCTGTGAGTGGAGTTGAATATCATCCATTCGAGGCGCATGAACAAGTGATATCACCATGTGATGCACGATCCAACTCTATATTCATCTTTGATGATATAGCATGCGAAAAGCAGGATAATGTTCGGGCCTTCTTTTCCATGGGAAGACACGAGATTGTTGACAGTTTTTATCTTTGTCAGACGTACACTCGTATTCCCAAACATCTCCTGAGAGATAATGCAAATTTCGTGGTGCTTTTCAAGCAGGACGATATGAATCTCAAACACGTCTACAACGATCATGTTAATACGGATATGACTTATACGTGCTTTAAAAACATGTGCGTAAAATGCTGGAATTCCGACAAGTATGCATATGTCACAATTGATAAGGATAGCGACATTAATGAAGGTCGATATAGAGATGGTTTCGATTATTTTCTAACCAATGATAAATGACTCATCGCTGGTAGTTGAAGAGACAGTATTGTGCATGCCGTGGCAGTCACAACACGAAGAGCGAACAACTGTTGCGAGAAAAAGATGTATTGCATGAAATTGCCAAAGCGAGCGATGCAATCAGACGAAAGCATCGGATGATCAAAATTGGAAAAGATAGCGATGAGCAGAGAATGCAAGATGTCTTCAAGCCTATCGCGAGACCATTGGAGAAATTGGTGTCATATAAAAACGGTGAGATGGTGAAGGAGGAAATTAAGGATGAAAAAGTGAGTGATGATGTTGAAGAAGGAGATGCGTTAAATAGTGTGAACCATCAATTGAAGAACGAGGCACAAGATTCCTTCAAGAGTGAAACCCAAGATACGTTTACATTAATATATGAGGATGATGATGATGACTCGCAAAATGTCGATGAATTGATCCGTGAATATATCCTGCTATTACAAACAAATAGAATGGCAAACTTGGATGTATTATATGGTGTACGGAATCTCGCAAGCAACAAATTAATGATTGATAATTCTCCGATAATTTTCGACTCTCAACATATTCGCGTGGGAAATGCGAGTTATGCGAAAACTGTTGGATTAACAGAGCTGTTGTTTAAAAAAAGTGCCCAATGTCGAAACTCTCACACCGGACGATTTAAAAAACTATGAAAAGATTGTAATCTCGACGAATGCGCACAAAAAATTTTATAAACCTAGTGAGGCTATACGTCGTAACACCAGCCACAAATTTAACACATATATTGCAAATATAGTTGATCATCGTGTGGGACGGGGTATGCCACAGTATAAGCTAGCTAGAAAAAACACGCAATCGGACTATCTTTATTGGGACAATCCAAACGAGCTAGTAGATCGTCTTCGTTTACTCTTGGCATCACAAGCAGCCGAAAATTCGGCACATGCGAATGAAATTATATCGATTATCGAGGAATTGCGAGAAGCTGAAATCATTTATTAAGTCGACATCGGAGAATTTACGCATTCTCATCATGAGTATCGATGTGTTTGGACGTCATTCAAGTAGGAGTGTACTCCACAGTAAGCAAGATCCTCCAAGTCGACCTGGGATTGGCTTTAGAATTAGCGCAGATGGTCATTATGACTTGGGGCAGAAACGATTGTGCACCATTGCAAATCCAGAAGGAGAAGATGATGCTATTACTCTAAGTGCATTACAAAAGAGATCCCGAACTATCATTAAGAACTTACGCAAAGAAATTAATGAGAGTAGTCAGGTGTTGGTTAATGGACTTGAAGCGACGATAAGAGACATTGCAAAGATTCTCGAGGCCAATGTCAAAACTCTACAAGATTTGGTGATGCGTAATTCACACGTCATTGCTGAATTGGATGCGCGACTGCGTGGACTAGAAAATGAACGAGAAAAGGAGCGCTCTCGTGCTAGAGCTACATAAGCCTGCTCGACGTAACTATCCGCGTCGGCATGTGGACCTCCGTGGCTTGGACGAAACCCGGCAAGCCGATCTCGTCGATATGTCATCATGCGCGTCAAAACTCCGAACCCAAATTTCTTCTCACCGTCATCGATACCTTCTCGAAATTCGCCTAGGCCAAGCCAATTCTGAGTGAGAATGGCAAAGATGCAGCAGCTGCAATGAAGTCGAAACTCGTTAAGGGACGCATACCGCAGAACTTACACGTCGATCGGGGAAAAGAATTCTACAATTGTGACTTTAAGGCCCTCATGAAAAAGTACAATATTCACATATATTCAACATATAGTAACTTGAAGGCATCCATTTGCGAGCGTTTCAATCGTACATTGAAAAATAAGATGTGGATGCAATTTAGTCTTCGCGGTAATTATAACTGGATCGATATTCTTGATAATCTAGTAGCCAAATACAACGATTCGGTACATCGCACCATTAAGATGAAGCCGAGAAATGTCAACGCGGAAAATGAGAAGCAATTGCAGCAGATTTTTAATAAGCCTCCAATAAAAAGGCAACCGAAATTGCCGTTGGTGATAAAATGAGAATCAGCGAATTTAAGACTATTTTCGAAAAGGGTTACACCCCAAACTGGACAACAGAAATATTTACAATATATCGTGTGAAAAAACTCATCCCGTGACGTACCACTTGAAGGACCATAAAGATGAACCGATCGCCGGTGGTTTCGACGAACAAGAGCTTCTTCAGTGTCAAGCACCTCGATATCTATCTCATTGAAGCAGTGTTGGAGAAGCGTGGTAATCGGATGTTTGTAAAGTGGTTAGGTTTCGACAATAGCCACAATAGTTGGATAAGTAAATCCGATTTGTAGTAGATAATAATGAAAATGGAAAAATATGTATGTTTTATGACTCTTAACATGCTGGTCGTCCGCTCATGCCTCCAAGGCCTCCGACCGACTCCACAGCAGGCTTGCTTCCCCCCTTCTCGCCGTCGCCCTTTTTCGTGGAACGTGAGGAGATGGATAGAGTGAATAAACACATGTGATTATAAAAAGTCCGCTCCTTTATTTACGGAAAATAATAAATCCATTCTCGCACAATTAAATATATACAACAAACATAATTTTAACATCGAGTGAACAAAATATACACATAATTTTGACGAGTTTTATCCATCAATATTCACAAAGTATACACAATTTTACATGAAGGTTGTGGAAAAAAAAATTACAAAACTTTTCACGACGGTATTCTGTAATGCCCCCATAGTAGGCTATCAGAGGTCCCAGGTATGATATACCGCTTATCATCATGAGGACTTAGAGCGATTTTCGTCTCACGAATGGTGTAGACCTTGCGCAACTTCGATCGAATACATGTTTGACTACGCATCATTTCAATGTCTTCCTTCAAGCATCGGGCATAATCATCAAACGTGATTGTTCTAGCCCCAACACTGCTCTTGACACCTTTAACTTTTTTAGTATCCTTCTTACACTCGACACGTGTCGCATACATTTTCGATCGAAGTCCAATGAACTCGGTCATAATTGCACCATTGCATTCGTCTATCATGAGACCGGGTACCTTCTTATTGACAAGCGGCATATCATACCTATTGTCCGCTGAATAGTCGCTCGTATCAAATTTTTCAATGTCGCACTTCATGTCTGCATATACATCTTCGCTCTCAATGGCATATATGAGGCTATCTGCATCGGTATACATCACTTTATATTTATTTCGATACAACGGTACCATATACTCGTGATGAAATCCATACAAGCACGTTTTGGATATGTCGAGTATGCCACATACCCACATATATCGGCTTGTTGAACTTCACCTCGAGATTGCGCAATTCTACGGCAACGAGGTTTTCGGGAAAAACGCTTCGGCTGTGGAAGTGTGGCTTCGCAATCATTGCCTCCGCGCCATACCTGCCCTCCCATTTGGTCAAAAGCTTTACATCTGCATGATTGCGCACATTCTCCATCGTTTTGCCAAACACCGCATTATTCATCAATTTGAATAAATTCTTTTCAAAATCGTTTTTGGCCAGCGTTCGAAACTGAGTATTCAACTCTATATATGAACGTAGCCATGGGGATTGTGTGAATTGTAATACCATGTGAATTTTCGTGAGGCAAAGTCCATGACGTAAACATTGTTGTAAATTTCTGTAGTGTATGATGTAGCGTTTTTTATCGCAGACGGTTGCTAGTAGCTTTTCCTGCTGCTAACCCGGTGGTTTTTCATGTATTGGGCAAAACGGCAGGTCTTTGTGCGCATCATGTAGAGATTGGGGATATTCCAAGTCGACTTCAAGGATGTAGCCTGTCGGTGAATCTAGCGCGATGGAAGATGGATCAAAATTGGACGCATCGTTGACTCATCGAAAATCTGCATATGGCAAGGGTTGACACATTGCCCATCCATACAAATTGTTGACGTCAAAATACATCAAGTATGATGATGCTTTCGATGGATCAAACGACTCCATGTACTTGTTATTAGCGTGTGCATATCGGTTTGAGCATTGACTGAGACCACCGCGTATGTCCCGCTCAACGAATAAAACTATGTCGATGTCAGTTAGTAATTCATTCGAGTGTTTTAACATTGCATCCCAGGTATACCCCGGCAATGTGTAGTAATACGCGGGATCTAGGCCATAGCTCTCAATGCACGTATTTCGAAAGTTTTCGAAAATATCAGCTAATTACAAGACATCTGTCTTCAAGTACAAATCGCAATAGTCACCCAGCGTTCGAATGGAGAACCGCTCCCAAACTTTCTCAGCATGCGCATACTCACTCTCGCATACTATAGCATCTGTCAGGGAACTATAAAATGCGTCACGTGGTGGTAGGCAAGTGTCCTCTAGCTTGGTCACGTCATCAATATATTCATAAGGGAAGACCCCTTTTCGCGTCAACAAATTGAAATCGTCTGTCGAGAGAGTTGCGAATTGCTTGCGTAAAATTTTGAGTTTGTCCTCAGTCAAAAATGAGGCTGATTTTTCGAGACTCGTGTAGAGGAATTTGTATGAATCGATGAAGCGCAATTGGATCCTATGTTTTGAATCGTCTTTAATTTTAACATGCTTCGTAAAGGAGATGTATTTCTCCTTTGTAATTGGAAGCACATCGGTTCTTCCTTCGAACGCTGTGGCTACTTCCTAGATTATAAAATGCGCATCGTAGCCGGATAAATTGTGGAAAACTACAGGAATGAAAAATGACTGTTTGTAATTCAAGTTGCAGTTGGAATGGGCAGGGCCTCTATAGCGTCCAGTCAGATGGCAATGATCTCGAACGCGTACATCTTCTTGCGCAAATGGTTTCTTACATATGTAACATTGAGTCGCGGCTCGAACACTAGCCCACTCACTCGGTGTTAAATATACCATCGGCACGTTGTCGCTGAAAATTTCTTTTATCCGCAGTGTTAGATTTTTTAGTTCTTCGACAATCCACGATATACATTCAGCACTGCGACGCGAGTGATATGAAGATGATGAATCGTCATACGAACAACGCACATATTATTCGATGCTAAATACTTCATGATGTTGATACATATATTTTGCCAGGTTCTCCCCATCTGTCTTTGCCAGCACACACTCCAAATCAGCATACACGATGAAAGGATGTCGCTCTTTCCGGCTAAAGTTGCTGAACTGGAGCCACTTATTGGTGTCATTTGGTAGTCGAATTGCACAGTCGTTTATCGCGCCACAATCGACGTCGTGCGATTGCAATTTTTCCTCGGAACCGATGTAGTGCAAACACCTGCAAAAAAAAATTGTTTTGTTTAATTCGTCAAGCATATATAATTACATATATATATATATATATATATATATATATATATATATATATACACAATAACTACATACCGATCACAGATACATTTTTATGCTCCTTTTGGTCAGTTGCGCCCTCACGAGTCTCGACAGATTCCTGATCCATACGAAGTGCCCCACATTGTTGTCCTCAGTATCTTGCATGTACAGTAAATTCATGTGCTTTTCCTTCTTGTGTTGAGTGACTCGTATTGGAACAAAGTCCTTTTTGGTGGTGGTGGTATATACGTTGCTCGATACATTGTTATTAAATTCAAATTTTTTTAATTTGATGTATCCTCACCGAGAATTCGATATCCTGGAGATTCAGTACAGTCGAATAATGCGGATAAGAAGATGGACAGGCACTGTCTCGTTCGGCTGGGTATAGAGCAGAGACAACTGCCCACGCGAAACATGCGTTATCGTTGGATTTGATGTTAACCACAGCCCTCTTCAACATTATTTCTCGCGGTCCTGATATGGAGCACCCAGCACGCATCGGATTATACTTGTTCACATTTATCGTGAGGTTAAGTATTTTCCGTAGAGCCCAGCCACTGTCTCGTTCTTGAAATTCGTCGAGTGAGGTTAAAGTGGGCTCACTAACACGCTGTTCATACCACTCATTCAAATCGCTCGTGTTAAAGAGTTCACAGTTTCGCGTGTTGACACTTTTATTAGCATGTTTATCTCCACTCGCGAATTCACCATTGAACACCGTATAAACGTTGATACTGTTGTGCTTGCAGATAATATTTTGTACATTTATTTTGAAGCACTAGGTCCCGAGCATCATTAAGAAATTGATTCGGCTCGATGTGACTGCGATTGATTACAGAACCAGTCGATCTTCGACTCTTCAATGATGTGTCAATCTCACGCCAGATTAATCGATGATCACCATGCCCTGTACCCGTGTGTATAAAACGGCTGCATACAGAATTCTTCAATCCTTCCAGACGCGCTATTTGGGCTATCAGTGACTGTTAATGTCCAATTACCAAGCGCGGGCGCTTAGTTCGGCTTTGCGTTTCTAGCACTTCGATGAACTCGACGCACCGTTGCTCCCACGCAGTAAAAGCTTCGAACGAACTTAAAAGCGCGGCTTGATCATGCAAGCTTTGTTCAATGTTGTTATCCATAGTAATAAGTTGAAGAAGACTTCCGCGATGTTAGCTGACTGACTGCTTCGTTCAAAGTGTGGCCAGTTTGGAGCGCAGCAGATAATAAAAAAATGGCTCCCCGTTCGGAAGAAAAATTTCGGCTTTCCCTATATCTCGGAGGAAAAACCGGACTTTTTCCGATATCGTGTTGGTAAAGATTGTCTGAGGAAGAAACGACATAGAAAACAAGTCGGGATGCATCGGGTTAAAAGATGTATTTTATGGATCCTGAAGCTCTGATCAAGTGGTTCATTGGCCTCATAGGCTTTCGACGATAGACCCCTAAAGTTAATCTTTTTTTTCCCACGAAAATACGTCGTATTCATCTATGTTTTGGAGGCAAGTTGCGCATACATGGTAATCCGAAAATGTGTGGAGATCATAAAAATCAATGCTTGATGTGTCTGGCTAGATTTCACCTCGACCATGGAGTACCCCTTTTCTGGACAGCAAACCCCTACAGATTTTCCGATAACGCGCTGGTATATATTGACATGGGGTCCTGCAGCTCTGCTCGAGTGGTCCATCGAGGCTAAAGACGATAGATCCCTAAAGTTAATAGTTTGTCCAAAAAATACATCGTTTTCATCTATGTTTTGAATATTCGAGCTATAAAAAAATTCCCATCGTGAGTGGCTGTGAATGTAAAAAAAAAGCTTCAACCCTGACTTGTTAAGACCTGTGTCAAGAGTCAGCGAGATTCGGCGGACTTACATGCGACATCTTAACGTGATCTTTCGGAATGGGAACGAAGACCTCGCGTCACAGGAGTGGACACGCATACAAACATTTTAAAGATTTCGGAAACGAAACCAAGCGCATCACACGTGCATCACATAAATAAACAGCTTTGAAAAGCCGACCCCTTCATGTATCGCTTCAAATTAACGAAATTTTCCTACCCATATATGGCCATTACATGCACATATCGTGTGTGTGTGTGAGTTTTATTTTCACACGGACTAAATAGTGTAGAAAGAAAAACACTGAATCGATGCTAATCTTTTTTATGTCTATAATAAATTAGGAGATTTATGGGTTTTCAACGTTCACTCACCACTACCTGACCCCCGCCCCCACAAAACGCTCGTCGATAGCGGCATCCCCCTCCCGACAGTCGCTCTTCGGACCACATGGCTACCCCCTCCACAGAGACCCCTGACGTCACGTCCCCGCGCTGGACCCCGCCGCCCCACTCCCCCCTGAGATCCCGGCGTTAGAACCGCCCTAGCTCTTCTACTATAAAGATTGAGTAATTTTTATTTAAAAATGCGTATTTTAATCAACGTTACAAAAATTATTATTTGATAGAATAATTTGATTAAATAGAATAATTATTTGATCAAATTAAGCATAATTTGCAGGTAACGAGCCGGTTCAGCGCGCTCTTAGGAAGATCACAGCTGTCATGAAGTTTCAAAGTGAAGAAATACGAGAACTTCGACATAGCCTTGAACGGTTCATGAATATGCCTAGCTATGAAATGACGCCTAACGGCTTTATGAAAAAGCACGAGGTCCAAAAACTAAGCTCGGGCGACGATTTTCTGGTTTTCGAGAGACATTTGAAAGACGATGCAGACTTTCAAAAGGATTTTGTAAGTTTTGGGTTGGTGGAACTGTACACTAGATTTTAACTATATATTACATTTTCTTTTGCATTATATGATCAAATTTTCAATTTTTAAAATCCATTTCATGTCATATTGAGGTACGACTATCACAAAATGACTTCATTTAGGATTCGTCCAAAATTTTGTACGAATGTTCTTGACATAAAAACTAGCAATTTTCCCCTATGAAGAAAAATGTTCTGACGTCTGGAATTTGAGATATTTAAATTCCAATTTGCAAGTTTTCCCATCTAAACGCGTGTAAATTAAAGTCGAGTTTCATTTATAAATTGGAAAAAATGTTTTCAGGATTTTTCTAAAAAAATTTCGGCCAAGCTTTTCTGGCTATATCTGCGAAAAAAAATCTAAGTAGATTTTTTTCCAACTCATTATAATCGAAACACGACTTCAATTTACACGCGTTTAGATAGGAAAAATTAAAGATTGGAAATTAACTATCTCAAATTCTAGACGCCCGAAAAATTTTCTTCATAAGGGAATTGTCACGTCGCGACCAAATGCGTGCAATGTATTGCTTTTTCTTGCTTCTCTTATCGTCTTGAGCCCGGCGAAGACGCAGGGCACACACGATATCCCATGGAAATCATGAGCGACTACCTATGCGCAATAGAGGCATTCTCATTTTTCGACGGATATTTATATTTTTCTTTGAGCTTAGACCTACACGGCGGAAATGTAGGCTATTGATAATAAGTAAGCGTCTCGTGCTTTCCCACGCGAGAGCACACACTCGCCAGAATGAAATTCTCGAACCTAGGAAACCACCCTGTCATAAAACACCACGTGCACTTGCGGGCCTTGGCCAACAAGCCCTATCTCGAGCAGTGCGTTCTCGCCGCCTACAACCGAGCTACGAATCGAGTAGCTCATTAAATTTAAATGTTACGGAAGATCTAGCAGAACAACCGAGATATTCATTAAGGAGCTCCAGTGCTGAATTATTTCCTGGTCTCGAACCAAAAAAACGTTCAGTAAAATCATTAAATTTACCTCGTAAAGCCGAAAACGAAGAAATAACAGTCATGTCGACAAATCAAAACTCTCTTTGAAGGATGCTCTTGATTTCGTTCCGGAATTCAACGGGAAAAATATCCCCTTTTCCGACTTCGTAGCGGGATGCGAAGATGCACGGGATATGCTCCCTCCCGAATCCGAGAGACATTTTGTAAGATTAGTACGGAGCAAATTAAAAGATCAAGCCAGTAGAGTTATTCAAGCGTCCAAGTTCGCAGAAGAAATAGAGCAACGTCTTCCCAAGTGCGACGATATCGCAACCGCTATAGATTATGCTATAGAAATCGAACGCGACCTCAAGGCGCGTAGAGAACTGCAGGCATCCCTAGTTAGATCTGGTCCAACAAGACCGGTAAAAATTTGCAACATTTGTACAAAAGATAACCATACGACAGAAACTTGCCGATTTGGGACAGTTACGTGTCAGAACTGCGAGGGTAAAGGTCACAGGGCCGATCAATGTAGAAATAATCAACCCGAACAAAAGACTGTCACGTGTCAAATTTGCGATAAGCCCGGTCACACCGCGAAAACTTGCTACGCCAACCAGAAATCTTCGAATTTTTCTGGTAATCAATCACGCCCCCCGCCTGCTCTTCAATGCCGAATCTGCAATAATCACGGCCATACCGCAGATACATGCTTCAAAATCCGAAATAATTATTCGAAATCTGATCCGCCATCTTGTCGGTGTAGTAAAAAAATTGGGCACACGATAGAACACTGTCGTATCCGCGAATATAATAATTCACGTTATCAGTCGGGAAACGAGCCGAGTGCCTCTCGGACGGACGCGCCGAGCGGCCCCTCCACTCAAACGCATCAAACAAACACCGTCTCGGTAGAAGCGCCCAACGAGAATACCCGACCTATGCAATAAATTCTAAAAATTTTAATAAATTACCTTCGGTGTGTATCGGAGCACTACCGGAGAAAGGGATAATTTCAATGTTGTTAGATAGCGGAGCCGTCCCCAAACTAATAAAAAAAGAAAATACGAAAAATATGGTAGACATCGACGAAGAAGACGTCGTAAAATAAACAGGCATTTCCGAGTTACCGGTATTTGGACTAGGTAGCGTACTACTTCGCGTATTCGATTTCGAATCATTATTTCATATTATACCCGACGATGTACCGCTTCCCTACCTCGGTCTGCTGGGGTCTCGATATTTCTTTGAAACCAAAGCTAATATTAATTACCGAACGGAATGTCTCGAATGTGGGGATAAATCATGACCTTTTGAAAAACGTGCTGAACCCGATGAGGTGATAGAAATCCCAGCCCGTTCGAAAACTTCCTTCCACGTGAAGGTAAATGACAATACAATAAAGGAGGGATACCTCTCGTCTTTAAAAATCCTTGAAGGTGTATACGCCGGCGATTGCTCGGTGACAAACATCCACGGAAGGGCTCATTTGAAGGTTTATAATACCACAAATGGTGCTGTAAAATTGATAGTGCCAGTAGTAGAACTTCAGGAATTCGACACTATCGAAGACCTGTCAGGGAACAATCCAAGTCCAAACTGCATGACAATTCTTAATTCTCGCTCGATCCCCCGTGACCCTCTGATTCAAAGCGTCGATTGCACGACAACTACGCTAATCCAGAGCCCAAAAGAGGCCAATTCATAAGTTTCGACAAAAAATGTCGAACCAAAATCCTGGCATCATTCCGAAGAGGGTGATGATCAAGAAAAACTAAATAAAAATTTCTGTACGGAGGAAAAAACGAGAATCAAGATCAATCAAAATCCAAAAATCGATTCAATTCAAGGCCAAGGATCAAAAACAACAAAAAATAAAAATGCGAAAAACGCCAAAATAAAATCGAACGAAAACTCAAAGAACGAAATGAATTTAATTGAAAGTCAAAAATCGAATTCAAATGTCAATTCTGTCTCCGTCTCTGAACCAATATCGGGTAAAGCCAAAAATAATTCGAAGCGTTCAGAAATAATAAAAAGCGTCTTGCAACTTGATCACCTCGCCAAGGAAGAATCAGATCACGTCGATAAAATTATTAAAGAATACTCAGATCGATTTCACATAAAGGGAGAACCATTGGAGTCGACACGTGTGCTTCGACACAAGATTCCTACGGTCGACGACCTGCCGGTCAACGCCAAGCAGTATAGGTTTCCTCAAGCCCTTAAGGTCGAAGTCCAGCGTCAGGTAGACGACCTATTGGACTCGAGGATTATCGATCATTCTCAATCCCCAAACAACAGTCCTGTTTGGATAGTACCAAAAAAACGAGACTCCAACGGTAATAAACGTTGGCGAATGGTAATTGATTTGCGAGCCCTAAACGACAAAACAATCGGTGATTCATATCCACTACCGAACATCACCGATATTTTAGACCAATTAGGGCGCGCAAATTACTTCTCGGTCTTTGACCTGACATCCGGGTTCCATCAGATTGAAATGAACCCTGAAGACAAATCGAAAACCGCCTTCTCTACTCCATATGGTCACTAAGAAATTTCAAGAATGCCTTTCGGACTTAAAAATCCCCCGGCAACTTTCCAGCGCTTAATGGATATCGTATTGAGTGGACTCCAGGGAGTATCCCTATTCGTCTATCTCGATGATATCGTGATATATGCCAAGGACCTAGAGGAGCACGGTAAAAAGATTCAGGAACCGATGGAACGATTACGTGAAGCTAATCTCCAGTTGCAACTGGACAAATGCAAATCCCTCAGACCAGAAGTCAATTACTTAGGACATATAATCGGTAAGGACGGACTGAAGCCAGATCCAAACAAACTATCGGCAGTCAAGGATTTTCCATTACCCCAAAACGTTAAAAATATTCGGCAATTTCTGGGCTTAACGGGATATTACCGTAGGTTCATTAAAGATTTCTCAAAAATCGCAAAACCACTAACTCGCCTTCTAGAAGACAAAACCGATTTCGAATTGACGGACGAAACGCAAAGAGCTTTCGATATTCTAAAAAATAAACTTTGCGAAGCTCCTATTTTACAATACCCTGATTTTGAAAAACCGTTCATCATAACTACAGACGCTTCCGGCTTCGCCTTAGGCGGAGTCCGATCACAAGGCGAAATAGGTAAAGATAAACCGATAGCCTATACATCGTGCGTATTAAGAGGGGCATCCCTTCGGTACGACACCTACGAAAACGAGGCAATGGCTATCATTCATAGCGTAAAAGCGTTCCGACCCTATATATATGGTAAGAAATTCACGCTCGTCACCGATCACAAGCCTTTGGTTTGGTTCAAATCGGCCAAAGACGCGAATGCACGCGTCCTCAAATGGCGACTTAAACTCTCATAATACGACTACGACGTCGTGTACAAACCTGGTACTTTGAATTCAAACGCTGACGCATTGTCGCGTAATCCAATTGAAAAATTAGAAACAACCAAAATCGTTACTCACTGCAAACAATGACAAATAAGAAATTCAGTAAACGCGTTACTAGAAATAAACCGTCTATCGAAAGAATCCGGTAGTAGCGAAGAGGAAGATGGAAGCCCCATAAGGTTCACAACTCAGGTAGATCCCTCCCAATCCCTCAGGGGAAAAAAACAAACGTTGTCACTCGCTCTCAAGCGAAGAACGACGTAACTCCAAATACAAAAGAAACTGCACGAGAAAAAAAATCATTTGGTGACGATATACCGGCAAGAACCGATGCACCCTCACCCAAAGGGACAGAGATGCGTACCGAACCCCGGCACCTTACTCGCCGAAACCTTAAGGTCGTAAACTACGAGGAAAGTAGTGGCGATGAAACAGAAGCTGAGGTTATAAGACCCGCACGTGTTAGGCGCCCCAAGCAGGTTATCGACCGAAAAACAGCTGAGGGCCCTAGCCAGCGCAAAGCATCCCGTATTCCTAATTCCCAAATTCCCTCTGATTCTAATTCCAATGATCCGACAGATTCTAACTCCGATTCGGTTGACGCGCAATCCTCCAAAGATGAGATACCTCTGACTCGTGGAACAAAAGTACCTGAAATTCAAATTGCTAATTGTGTCACGACAAAGGAATTGTTTCATTTCCGAAACGACCACTTAGCCTATTTTGTTGATTCAGCTGGTAAACCATGCGACTCTGGAGCACAAAAATTATTGGAATTGAACAAACTTCCCCTATGAAAATATTTGACAGTAGGCCAAGCCTACAGTAAGAAGGTTGGAAAAAAAATATCACATTGCATTAGTTATCAAAGGCGAGAATTCCGGATCGTTATCTTTCATATTAGAGGACATTGAAGAAAGCGTAAAAGAGTTGAGAGACCTCTGCGAAATTCTCAAACTCGAATCGTGGAGAATTTGTCATACAAACCACGTCGAACACATAGTATGGACTGACGTCATAAACATCATAAAAGAAACATTCACAAACAGTCCAGTAAAAATAATAATTTGCTTAGGAACTCTACGTTACGTGCCAATTGAAAAACGAGATTCGATCTTTTACGAAATGCATAAGTCCCCAATTGGAGGACACAAGGGCGTCTCAAAAAAATACAATAGAATTAAACGGGAATATTACTGGGAAGACTTGAAATCAGATATCCAAAGAAGAATCCAACAATGCTTGGAGTGTCAACTAAAAAAATTGGTCAGAGTCAACACGAAGCAACCAATGATAATAACGGATACTCCGGGCACAGTCTTTGAAAAAATATCAATGGACATAGTAGGTCCAATGCAACGTACCTCGAATCAGAACGAGTATATTCTCACTATTCAAGATCACCTCTCGAAGTATTGTGTCGCAAATCCACTCCCAAATGCACTAGCGACAACGGTCGCCGATGCATTTATAAAGAAATTTATATGCGTTTTTGGTGCACCCAAGGCGCTATTAACAGATCAAGGAAGTAACTTTTTGAGCGGTCTCATGAAACGGGTCGCAAAACGATTTCGTATCAAGCGATCTCGAACGACCGCGTTTCATCCTCAATCCAATGGATCCCTCGAGAGATCTCATCATGTACTGGCCGAATTTTTGAAACAATATACGGATAAAGACAATGACTGGGATCAATGGTTAGAATTGGCAACACTCTCGTATAACACAAGTGTTCATGAAAGTACGAAATATACTCCGTACGAAATAGTCGTTGGCAAATTAGCGAGAATTCCATCAAGTGAACCACTTCGAGAATCCGATCAGCTACCCACTTATCGCGGGTATTTAATTGAATTAATCACGAGAATACATGGAATCAGAAACCTCGCCTATGAAAATCTAGTCTCGTCCAAACATCGTTCAAAGAAATATTACGATAAGAACGCTAATCCCAAGAGTTTCAAGGTAGGAGACTTCATCTACCTCCAAAAGGGTCCCAAAGCAGGTAAACTCGGAGACCATTATACTGGACCACATAAGGTTCTAGAAAAACTGGACAAGGGTAACGTGAAAATCCATTGTAATAACCAAACACGAATAGTGCATGAAAATCGATTGCGATACTCACACATTAACACCGAAACCAAAAACAGAAAGAAATACAAACCACCAAGAGTCGACGAATCCGATTTTGATCCTAATTAAATGAATAACCACAACAATTACACTGTTCTTTTTCAGATGGCTGTTATCAAACTATTCAGAAAAATCAAGGGGTATAACTTTTATGGAATCCCAAAAACAAATTCAAAAAACGCTGTCTATTAAGAATTATCTAACACTAATTTAAAAGATATTCGTCCAATGTTAACTCTACATTTATATCTGACGAGCGATACATCCAGAAACAAATTTAAACGCTATACCAATACGCTATACGCTATATACTTATTCAATAATGTAATCGAATGTTAAATTCTTCAAAATAGTTTGTCTTCTGCAATACAAGTACTAGACTAATTTACATATAGTTTAATGAAAGCTCCAAGCCATATAGCGGTACAAGCTAGCAAAGTGGCACACGTTATTAAACCTATACCGATAGAAGTAAACCTGATCAGGTTAAAAGAATGTTGACAGAATGTTAAACAATGGTTAAAATAATGCTAAAAGAATGTTAAAAGTATGTTAAAAGAAGGCTAAAAGAACATTAAAAGAATGTTAAAAGAATATTACGATCAACCTGTCACATGTGGGAACGAAAAATATATCCTTACTCCTCGAACTCATATATTACCAAAACAAGAACTCAAACAACCTGTAATTCCTTACTTCCTCCATATTACCTTTACGGAGACATCTGGTACAAGTTCATGGCTGCTCCTGTCGAAGCCATACTACCTGCAAGCATGAAGCCGATGACAAAGTCTACTTGGCGATACACTAACCCAGAACTACCATGTAGGATCTATTCCGCAGAAGACATCGACAACGTACGAAAACACATCATGTTTCCTGTCGAGCAGCCCGCTGCCATAAACAATGTGGCACGGGGCATCAGTGGTCAAAACACTGTCAACCAAGCGGACTCCATCTGGAATCGCACGTGGGAAAAATTCTCTCAATTCGGTACAGCAAACGCTGGTGTCACCCGAATGTTACCCATCGTTCGATCGAGTACGCTTCTCACAAAGACGGTGAGCCATACCTACAGCCTGTCTACGGCTGTCTACGGCTGGTCGGTCTCCTCTACGCATCTCTTGATGCACCTGGCTAAACGACCTAAGAAGATGACGTCGACGGGGGAACTGGTCAAGAACTTCATAAACTCGCCACAGCTCCTTCAATCGAACCAAAGGATCAAGTCAAGACCAACGCTGCGACACATGATCTCTACATTAACATCTCCGATCGTTCAAGGTACGATCAACATCCTAAAACACGTTCCGTTGCTTTGAGTTCGCACGAGAAGACAATCGAGTATCAAAACGACTATTTCAGTCATGCCTAATAACGTTTTTCTCTATCCTCATTATTATTGTTCTTCTAACCTTGTCAAGTAAGATAAGTTGAAATGAGTAAATAAGTATTTATTCGTAAGGAAAAAGAAAGAAGAAAACGCGTAAATATACATCTTACAGTGAAGTAAGAAACATACATACATAATGTTAAAAAAAGAAACAAAAAATCTCGTACGAAAATCTTTTTAAAAAGATACACACACACTTTCTTATAAGGTGATAATGAAGTTCATGTGTACCTCCTAAGCGCAAGATACCTATAAGTCACACCGTCATATTAGATACCAGTCCTCGAATACATTTAAGTCAAATTTTAAGTCGATTAATGACAATGCCAATTCATACTATCGTGCCACTATTTTTTCGATTGCAACCCCTAACAAACCTGATCGAGCGAGACGCTCAATCCTAAAGGGGGGAGGTGTCACGTCGCGACAAAATGCGTACAATGTATTTCTTTTTCTTGCTTCTCTTATCTTCTTGAGCCCCGGCGAAGACGCAGGGCACACGCGATTTCCCATGGGAATCGTGAGCGACCACATATGCGCGATAGAGGCATTCTCATTTTTCGACGGATTTTTATATTTTTCTTTAAGCTTAGACCTACACGGCGGAAATGTAGGCTATTGGTAATAAGTAAGCGTCTCGTGCTTTCCCACGCGAGAGCACAGCAGTCTTAACGATATGGAGAACAAATACACACTCGCCAGGATGAAATCCTCGAACCTAGGAAACCACCCTGTCATAAAACACCACGTGCACTCGCGGGCCTTGGTCAACAAGCCCTATCTCGAGCAGTGCGTTCTCGCCGCCGACAAGGCCCCTTTTTCCGCCCGGTATTTTTCCGCGCTCCAGATAAAGGAAACGCTGCTCAAATTCCTGGAAATAGAGCGACGAATATGACTCATAGACCACGTCCTGGTCCCACTCTCCATTCTCGGCCAATCATCCGAAGAGATACATATTTGAGGCCCTTTCCACCAATCCCTATAGAAAACGCATCACGAAAATGCACTCCTTCCCCATTAAGTCAGGGAAGTCAGTCTCCCAACAGTTTCCATCGCGATCGGACAAAGTCTGCAACATCTTCCATCAAATCTAGTTCGAAACGAAAAGCTGTCTCCTGACAGTATCCGACAAGTCCAAACGTTAATTCTAAAAATTAGTATATCTCCGGTATAATTGTTACAAGTTCTGTCTATACTTTGTAAAGCGCGACCACATTAACATCGATACATTGAATTGCGTAAATGCTCAATTAATTCGAAGACTCGGCTCGCGACAAATACTCGTGTATTAAAAGATCGTGTCTACGTGAAGAACACCAGCTCCGCTAAACCCGTAACCGAGCGTACACAACCGAGCAGTCCGGCCTACCTGCGAAGGCCCGATTTGATCCTCCGTATCTCCAATCATTGTACCCACGGCGCATCGACAAATGTAAGCAAAATACTTCATGTACATCTTCTGTATTATTAATTTAATCGACTTAACCAGATTGGTTAATTCCAATAAACCACGAGTCAATAGAATTTGAGTGTCCAATTATTCCTCAATCGGATAATCGCGTCATCCCATTTTTACCCTCAGCCCGAGCTATTGCGCTAGGCGTAGGCTACAAAGAGGGAAACGTAAAAATATATGCCCACGTCCCCTCAGGACGAGACAGAATATTGTTAGTTTTGATGACAAGAACGTTCATACAAAATTTTAAAAGAATCCGAAATGAAGTAAATTTGTGATAGTAATACCTTAAATAAAATATCTCGATTTTATAGACCGGCGCAATCAAGTGCATGGTGGAATCCGACGTGAAAAAATGTTAAATGCCATCATAAAGAAGTTTTCCTCGCAACAATTCGCCATGAATAGCATAGCTGTCCGAGAATAAAAAAGCAGGAAAGTTAATGCTGAAAGGGACAGCATTTTATGAAAAACTTGTTGGTATGCATTTATATAATTAAAATAAACATTACATAACGTTTTGAAATTCTCTAAATCATTTTTTTACAGAATTCGTTCGCCGTATGCATTCGAATGAAGAAGGGATTACAGAAAAAGCATTTTATCAGAGTCTCTCAAGCTGCCTCAACAATGCCAAGGACTGGGATGGAGGGCACAAGATGCGTACGAAGTAAGAAAACCAAAGTAAAAAAAATCGATTAATCTTATTTCGTCTCTAGTTTTAAGCTGTTGAACAATACATATATATGTAAATATATATAAGGAAGAAACATGCGTAACGTTGTGAGCAAAGAAGATCCAAAAATTTAAAAAAAAAACCTATTGATCTCGTTAAAGCTTTAAATCGTTAAGTTATTTTATTGAATCTAAGCTACCCCAATAAATGTGTATTCCTTTATTACGGACAGTATTCTCTGTAAAACTGAATCTGTTTTTTATTTTCTAATTTTGAGGTGAATAATAAATAATCCTTCATTAGCAGAAAATAGTTTTCGTTATTGCAAAACACCCCGCTTGATATGTATCCACTAATAAAGCTGATAATTATAAGGCAGTAATAGGGTTGCTTCATGGCTTCGATTGGGTTCTGCTGACGCAACCAGTCGGGCCCTGATTCATAAGCCTCTTTAGGCCCTCGTCGACAAAGTGTGACCAGCCTCCAAGGGACCTGGTCGGGTGTCATGATAGGCCCCTTGCAGAGTAAGGAAAAAATAATCGGGGCCTCGTCAAAGCCCTGGCTGAATTCTTTCACCGGATATTACTAAATATGTAACAAAACAACAATTATTAAACGCCGATCCACTTCAAAACAAAGCTATCGAATTTATAGAAATGGCGAAAGTCAACATAGCCAACGTTAAGGCTGAAAACACATTTAATTCTGATCAAAGTGGATTCAATTTAGAGATACATACAGGCCGCGCATTGGCGAAACAAGGGCAGAAATCCGTTGAGACAGTAGTGCAATCGAAAAGATCAACAACACAGAGTTATACTATACAGCCTTTGATTCGTGCAAGTCACAAGCCTTTGGCCCCTATGTTGATCGTTCTAAACGAACCTACTGGCAAATTTGGTCCTCGAGTAGAACAAACTATGTTCAGAGCCAAAGATATATTTCTATTGGCTTCGAAATCTGGAAAATTGACGACTAATCATTTCAAGCGTTGGTTCCAAGAAGTATAGATTCTCAATACGGGTCGAAAATCAGTAATACTTCTGGCTTCTTGGAGCGGTCAGTGTCCAAATGCATTTAAAGAAATGGATACGCAAGGGAAAGCTATTAAAGTTTTAACCATTCCAGTAGGTAAATATATTGCACCAGTTTCATTAGTTCTGTAGACAATTATTTCATATTATAATTCGTAATTCCTGCAGATACAACTGGAATGATACAACCCCTTGATGTTTATGGCTTCCGTGTATGGAAAAACTTCGTCAAACACTTTTCTGACGCAGTAATATTATAAAATTACGACGTCAATCTGCATTTGAGAGACAATATCGTTAAGTTACTATGTGCGCAGCCAAGTTCCCAGGTTTCACACATGGATGGCGCTAGCGGCACATGTAGTCGGCATACAGGTCTGAAATTGGGTGCCTTTATAGCTTGGACATCTGTTAAGAATACCCAGCCGTAATATAAACAAATATCGCAACACAACGACCTTTTTTCTAACCTCGATAATGTAAAAGTTTGTGCCAAATAATCAGCATTTGCGGGAAGCATTACTTTTCTGCTTCACCCTTAAAAAAAACAGCAGCTGAAGCACGTCGGCTACGTGAGGAGGCCTACGGCGAACACATACCATCAAAAACAACGTGTGAAGATTGGTTCAAGCGGTTCAGAAGTGGCGATTTTGAGACTGGGGACAAGGAGCGCTCGGGAAGACCGCAAACATTTGCGGACGCCGATCTGCAAGCGTTATTGGATGAAGATGACACTCAAACAGAACATCAACTTGCCGACGCATTAAATGTGACTCGGCAATGTATTTCGAAACGTTTGCACGCCATGCACTGTAAAAAAATAAGCGTGTTGTCGGTGTGTTGAAGCAACACACAACACGCCTACAACGTGTGTAGGACCTGGTTAACGCGTTGAAACAACGTGTTTTACTTATTTTACCGTGTTGAAATAATACGCTCTATACCATTCTTGGTAACAACACGTTTTAAATATGTTGCTGTAGAATACGCTTAATGTAACACATATGAAGCGTGTCGAATCAAGCCATTTTCTTTCAAACAATACCCTTAGTGTAGGTACACGCGACTCGAACGACACAAAGCGTCGTGAAACAACTCACTTGCACGCGTGTACCACAAACAACACGCGTTCAATGAGTTGATATGACAATATGGCAGCTTTATAACCTCGCTACATTATGCACGGACTTGCGAAATAGTTTTTCAATTGCGAATTGTATTATTTTAAAAGCGAAACACATAAGTTTTTGCTCGTCGTGCACACCTACATGAATGAAGAAATAATGTGCTCGGTGAAACCATTGCTCAGGTGCAATACTCAGTTTATTGACGTAGATATAAAATAATTTTTTGGTAGAGTGTCGCTGCAAAGAAAATTTTTTATTTTGTGCGGATCAATATTTTGTTTGCTGTTAAGAAAAGTTTCTGTCCAGAGTGATGAAAGATGCTTCTTAGGGGCAAGTTTAATTCTATGCGTACCAAGTTTTCTCTGCAGTGAGAAGAAAATTTTCTGTGCGGAGTGGAGGAAATTCGTTGTTCCGGGCAAAGGAAATTTTTGATTCTGTGCGGACCAACTTTTCTGTCCGGAGGAGTAAATTTCTTGTTCGGGGCAAAGAAAACTCTTTATTTTGTGTGTCCCAATTTTTCTGTCTAGGGCAAGGAAAATTGTCTATCCGGAGAGAAAGAAATTCCTTGTTCGGGGCAAACGAAATTTTTTATTCTGTGCGGGCCAATTTTTCTATCTAGTGCAAAGAAAGTTTTCTGTCCGGAGTAGAGGAAATTGCTTGTACGAGGCAAACAAAATTTTTGTTTTCTGCGCAGACCAATTTTTTCTGTCGAGGGCAAAGAAAATTGTCTGTTCAAAGTGAGAGAAATTTCTTGTTCGGGGCAAAGAAAATTGTCAGTTGGAGTGAGAGAAATTTCTTTTTCCAGGCACAGAAAATTCTTTATTCTGTGCGGACCAATTTTTCTGTCCAGTGCGAAGAAAATGGTCTGTTCGGAGTGATGAAAATTGCTTGTCCGGCGCAAGCAAATTCTTTATTCTGTGCGGACCAAGTTTTCTGTCCAGTGCTAAGAAAGTTTTCTGTTCGGACTGAAGAAAATTGCTTGTACAGGGCAAAGGAATTTTTGTTTTCTGTGCGGACAAATTTTTCTGTCGAGGGCAAAGAAAAGTGTCTGTTCAAAGTGAGAGTAATTTCTTGTTTGGGGCAAAGAAAATTCTTTATTCTTTGCGGACGAATTTTTCTGTCCAGTGCAAAGAAAATGTTCTGTTCGGAGTGAAGGAAATTTCTGATCACATTTCACATTTTATGTGCGTTGGGTGTAGACACACACACACATATATATATACATAAAATAAAATGTGAAATGTCTTCATTACTCTTCTCGTTTAATGTACCATGTATTCCGTTTCTTGATGAAAAACCGCAAGTATAGCCGATAGCACAATGGTTAGCGTACATATATTAGGTATAGAAGTAACTAGGTTAGGTAGGTTCGAAACCGGGTATGGACAATAACATTTATTTGCAAGAATTGATTTCGGGACGACTGGAACTCATCAAGTATGGTAGCAAACCATCGGAATAAAACACCAGTAACGAAGAAACATTTTTTTTATTATTTTTAAACGTATGCCTACGTGACGTCTTGTACGTTATTCCCAAGCGTCCACAAGTACACATCAAAAAGTGTGTTGATTTAGCCATCAAGACATTTTAAACATGGTGAAATTGGCGACAAGCGTTTACACGCCTAAAGTGTATCGAAACAACACGCTTTGAACTTGCTAAAACACGCTTGAAGCGTATTAACAGAACACGCGTAAAATGTGTCGTTATGACATCAACACATGAGTTGCCGTGTTGAAAACGGCGACAGGATTACACACGTGAAACGTCTTGAAAGAACGCGTTTATTTTTACAGTGTGGGAAAAATTTATAAGGAAGGAAAGTGGGTGCCGCATGAGTTGACTGAGAGACAAATGAAAAATCGAACGGCCACTTTCGAGATTTTGCTTTTGCGGCTCAACAGAAAGAGTTTCCTGCATCGAATTGTTACTGGCGATGAAAAATGGATATATTTCAAGAATCCCAAACGCAGAAAGTCGTGGCTTTCACTTGGCGATGCGTCAACATCGACGGCACGGCCAAATCGCTTCGGAAAAAAGACAATGCTCTGCGTTTGGTGGGACCAGAAAGGAATCGTGTACTATGAGCTGCTGAAATCGGGTGAAACTATCAATGGGCTTCGCTACTGACAACAACTAATCAATTTGAACCACGCATTGCTCGAAAAACGGCCAGAATGGGACCCGAGACACGAACGTGTGATATTGCAGCACGGCAACGCTCCGTGCCATCGCAATTCCATCGTCCAGGACACCACAAAAACACTGAAATGGGATCTGCTACCGCACCCTCCATATTCGCCAGACCTGGCCCCTTCAGACTATCACTTGTTCCGGTCGATGGCGCATGGCTTGGGTGGGTTACACTAGGCCAATTACGATGCAGTACAAAAATGGTTGGACAAATGGTTTTAATCCAAAGACGCGTCTTTTTATCGTCGCTGTATCCATGTATTGCCAGAGAGATGGCAAAAATGTGTAATTAGCGAGGGAAAATACTTCGAATGAACCATTTTTTGAATTTGTCTTGAAATTTTCGTTTTTTTATTGGTAAAAAAAAACTGGAAACTTAGTTGCGCACCTATACAATCTCTTACACACAACTAGTTTTCTTCTCCACGGTTTACAAACATTTGCAAATATGCGTGGTACAAAAGCGGTTATGAAGAAGAAAAACCACCAAACTCCGAAAGACCGGTAGAATTTTTCTTTTCACAAAATCTACCGACGGTAATTATGCATAAGTGAGGCACCACCCCAATTTCGATGAGAACATTTTTTTTCGCCATGAAGTTGTTGATTCCATTATAGTAAGTGATATTACGTTGGGGGGAGGCTGACATTTTCTATTAATTCCATAAATGATGGAGTTTTGAAGGTCCCGGAAACACGTGATGAGATAGGGCATTTTTCAACATTTCAACGCCTATGTTGGAGGTGGGGGTTGGGGATTCATGGAAAAAGCCTTCCCGAATACCTAAACACACACACACACACACACACACACACACACACACACACACACACACACACACACACACACACACACACACAGCACACCAACCCAAACACACAACACACCAACCAACTCAAACACACAAACACACACACACAGACTCCAAACAAACCCAAACGCACGCACGCACGCACGCTCGCACACACACACACACACACAGCACACGGAATCCAAATAAACCCAAACACACACACACACACACACACAGCAGTTTTTCACCTGCATAGCGTGTGAAAAACTGCAGTGCGTGTGTGTGCGTGTGAGCGCGCGCGTCCTGTGGGTTCTGTGTACTGTGTGTGTGTGTGTGGGTGCTTGGGTTTGTTTTGGTTTGTTTGGGTGCTGCGTGTGTGTGTGTGTGCTCTATTCGTGGTCATACTCTTCGACACGTAATGGAATTCCGGACACCACGTGTTTCCGGAAACTTCAAAATCCCCACAACTTATGTAATGAATGAAAAATATCAGCCTCCCCAGCCAACATATCATTAACGGTGACCAATTGAAGCAGTTTAGGCCAAAAAAAATGTTGCCATCGAAATTGGGGTGGTGCCTCATTTATGCATAATTATCCTACAGGCATGCGATATATGCGGCAAAGCAACTATTTTCACTTGTGCGTGGTGTAAGAAATCTCTTTGTTTCAAACACTTTTATATCATGAATATCATTAATGTAATAAGTATAATCCATAAAAAACATAGAGCGGAAACGTTTCCTAAATAAGTAGCGTGAGAATGTTTTTCCGATAATGTTATAATCTTCAAAGGCAGTACGTGTCGGGGGAGAATTTCTTCGTAAATATACAATTGTAATCCAGTTGCTTCCTGAAGCACGAAGTCAGTCCGTGATTGCGAGCCTTGTCGGTGCCCATATTAGTGGAAAACTAAAGAATGATTTTTCACCAGTAATTCACGAATTATTGCAATAAACAACACGTCATTTGTTGCTGTATTCATCATTATCATCATGAACGTCTACTAGTCGAAGAATACAACATTTTTTCCCTTCGAACTCTTTTTTTATTTCGGCCCGTTCATGAGCTATAGAAAGAACAAAAAATTTAAGGGTGCGTTGACCCCTTAAGATTGTCGTTCCGCCAAAACGAGAAAATGGGTATCGACTATTTTGACTGATTGTACTTTCAGTGTAACCTATTTGTATTTCTACAAATTTTTGTTCGTGCCGCACGGTAAGAACTTTGAACATTTTCCTTTCGAGTGGGCGACCGTTGGGCGGGGGGAGGAGGCTGGAATGTTGCAAATATACAATCGCGTCATAACACGAACATATATTGACGTGAATTTAGACCTAAATGGCAAAAGGTTAGCTGAATATACGATGCTCTTGGCTAAAAAATCGAAGGGCTATTTCAACCCCTTCATTGTGAGATATCGGAAAAAGAAAAAATCACTATCCGCACTTTTCCATTCTCTACATGTATGCAAATTTACATCCCAATCGATTCAAAATTCTCGAAGTACAGTTGAAAAAATTGCATTTTTGCAATAAACAATATAAAATTGGTTGCTATCTGCATCGTTCTCATCTCCAATGTATTGTCACATCCGGAAGGGATGAGAGCATAATATTTTCGTTTTCCTCTTTGTTGCCTACGCCTAGCGCAATAGCACGGGATGAGGGTAAAAAGGGGTAGTGCGTGGGAAAGAGTAGAATTAAGGAATTGACACGATGTTTCGAAATTGAGGGATAATTCGACAGACTTGGTGTACGATTGACACTATGTTGTTTATTGTACGATTACTAGACGGTTTGAAGCGATCAGGTTTACGATGAATGATACAAAAAGAAAAGGTAAAGTTAGCTTACATTCGTTGTGTTTGACACTCGGTCGTTCGCTCGCTCGCTCGCATGGATGTTTGTTATCGCTCGCGTTACAAGGGCCTTCACAAGGATTTAAGGTTGGTCGTTGTGTATACTCGACGTGTTTACTACGACGGCACTACGCGTAGATAGAAATATGAACGGCGCGCAAGGTCGATGAATTGAGATTGATATTCACGGACCGATCATAGAAATTATACAAGTGTAAATAAAACTTTTGTGACTCGAAGAATGAAGACGGTTCGTATGAAGGATAATCGGAGATATTCGTTAGGCTTCTGGGTTCAGACTTGATGGAAGAAGTTGATTCGATGTTGGTTGACGGAAGACTAAGATTGAATTTGATGAAGATTATCGGGAGACTGAGATTTAGACTTGATAGAAGAACTTGAGTCGATGGTAGTTGACGGGCGACTGGTTCGACCTTTTGCACACTGACCCTTTTTGGTTCGCATGCGAATTTTTCGGGTGACTGGGAGACAATCTTTGGTTTCTCTTCTTAGAAATAATGGCGCTGATGGAAGGGGAAATTTCGCTCTGTTAACGGAACGTGCATGAGGTGTGTGGTCGAAATTCGCGCTAAGTCGTTCGCGATATCGCGGCGACCGTTTGATTCGGACGGCCGGATGTTTTCATGCTCCGCTCTGGTTACCGGGTCGAATCATGAAGACTTCTCTTTGTCCCCATGCGGATGGCTAGCGTAAAGATTTCGGAGTGAGTGCCTGTTTAATTTTTTTAGCTGCGGCTTCTCGTGAAATCTTTGCCTGAGATCATGTTCTTGTTGAAAGCCAATGTGATAGGAAAAGTCAATGACTGTGGCGGTGCTGCTATCGTGTATATATCGCTATGATTTGAATATGCTCGCGGAACGTACGCAAGTTCCGTTTAACGCTGTTACGCGTCTTATTCTCAGATTTATACATTTAATACGCTTCTGACGCCAAATGAGGATATTGGGAATAATCGAGATGAAAAAAAAAACCTAGATGAGAGAAGGGACATTCGTTAGGATGTAACAGTATACATCCTAACGAATGCCCCGATATAGTACACGAAAAAAAAACATTGTTGCAATTTGAAGTTTCATCATATGTCATACCGTTAAAACGTTATCGACGAAAAACGAAAAACACCCCAATTTTCGGGGATGCGTTTTAACCCTTAAAAATCGGGTTCCGCCGATATAAAAAAAAACGTGTCACCTATTTTTACCCATTCTACAAGCATGCCAAATTTCATCGAAATAGGAGACATCGACCTCGCAACGTTTCCTTGTTAGATGACAATTTCTTTTTCGATTGCAGCAAAACAAACAAATTATCGAGATAGAGAATGATGTCTCTATCGAAATAAGATTGCAGTCGTTTAGTTGATCATGCTTTAATGAGAATCACTTATCGAATATCATATTCGTAATGTAGTCACGCAGTTCTGTAAATATATAAAAGCGGAGAACAAAGGGGAAACGGTTTTCAAAATTAAAAATCGTTTGCTGTTTGTTTTTCGTAAAAAAAGCGCAGTGCCAGAAAATCTTAAGAGGTGGACAAAAAAGCAAAGCAAAACGCAGCACCTTTGGAAGGTAGTTTCCGGAGCTTTTTCTTTTTTAGAAGCATTGCAAAATTATAGTAAACGTTAGTCAAGGGGGGGGGGGATACAGGTGTTAGTTTGCTTCCTCATAGATGGAACAAGTTTTAATTGCAATCAACATTGGTAGACCAAAAACTAGAAAATTCTCTTTAACAAACACACATATATATATATATATATATATATATATATATATATATAGACAATTATCAATACAAATATATATTTTTCACATATCTATTATCAAAATACATTCGGATACGTTGAAGATAAATTTACTTCTGTTTTGGATCCTTCACTTTTCATTACCATTGAAAACTGTTCCCTTTAGGTAGAGGGAAAAAATACTGTCATCACCTACCCGTAATTAACTATAATTTGAAGATGACTCTCGAAAAAAGAGAGCTTTGGTAATGGGTGACTCATTATGCTCGACGTCTTATCCATCGAAGAACCCGCTAATATTTTTTGCTTGCTCTAGGAGGAATAAGAAGAAAACAACAAACGATATTTTTTGTGTAAATATATATATTGTAATCCCCCGAAAAAAAAACTCAGGAGAACTATCCGAAAAAAATGCGGTGCGCTTCTGGGCCGGGATTCGAACCCGGGACCTTTCGATTGCCGGTCGACTGCTCTGACCAACTGAGCTACGCCAGCCCGCTTACCTCACCTTTCTCGGATAGTCTCTATATGGTAACGCAACGTTACAAACCCCCCTGCCAGAGTCGATCCGGCTCTGGAGGGTCGACTCAAAATTTTTTCCCAAACTAATCTCAACGCAACGGGAACTACGACAGACGCGTGGATTGTCTGAGGAACGGAAGGGGGAAGGGGTACTACAGACCGTCCTGGCCTGAGGGGAAGGGAGGGGGCTAGCTCAATGAAACTCTTATCTCAGGGAGGGGATTCTTTTTTCCACGGCAATCAAGAACAATTCTGGTTCCGTATATCCTTGATTCGGCCGTGGGCCGCTGTTGGGCGCCATTTGTAATCCCCCGAAAAAAAACTCAGGAGAACTATCCGAAAAAAATGCGGTGTGCTTCTGGGCCGGGATTCGAACCCGGGTTCTTTCGATTGCCGGTCGACTGCGTGACCAACTGAGCTACGCCAGCCCGCTTACCTCACTTTTCTCGGATAGTCTCTATATGGTAACGCAACGTTACAATATATATATATATATATGTACACACACACACACACACACATGTGTGTGTGTGTAGGTTTTGGTTAGGTGAAGGAAATTAATTAAATGACTTTACTTGATCATTACACGCAGATATGTTAAAATAGTGATCGTATTAAATAAATTGCATGGAGCACGACGTTCATCCGATGCTTGACGTTTTTGGACTCTCCTTCCGTTGTTTATCCCTTTTCCTATTGGCCTGAACGCAGGCTTCGAGCCCAGAGCCCATTCCCACACTCGCCCTTTCCTGTCAATCTCCGGTCCCCGGAGCACCGTATGAATACCGTTTCATATGATCGGCCGATGACGTCGTTATTTTTTTACCTTCGCCTTCACCTTGGCGAATCATTACATATCTGTCGTGACCTTTTACCTTTGATACTTCGTATGGTCCTAGATACTTGTTTTTCAGCTTCAGTCCCGCTCCAAACGCGTGATAGCTACTAGATCGCCGACTTGGTGCTGTATAGCTGGTTTGCAGTTCCGATCGTGATTCTTTTTATTCTCTCGTTGAACTTTGGCAATATTTTTTTTCGCGATAGCCCGTAATTCTTCGCGATAACCCGTATTCATAATCGAATACGGCTACCATCTCCTGATCAACGAGAGATATCAACATGTCGATACCACTGTTCAGGAGAATTGTGTGACAGCTTCGTCAGTATCGGAATGATTATACGATTCACTCTTTCGACTTGACCATTTCCCCGCGGCACCCCCGTCATGATGAGGGCATGTTCGATGTTCTCTTCTGAACAGTAGTCCTTGAATTCAGTCGATGCGAATGCTGAACCATGGTCACTTACTATGCGTTCAGGGTTTCCAAAAATCATTTGCTGACCCCTTAGTCGATCCAGAACTTCCTTGGTATTCGTGGTATTTGTAGGGTATATCCAGACGAATTTTGAGAAACCATCCACGACCACAAACAAATGTTTGTAAGTCTTCGTCGTTGTCGCAATTGGTCCAAGATGATCTACGTGGTATGTCGCGAGTGGTACGTCGCCTTTCGGAATAGGCATAAGCAGTCCTTCTTTTTTTCCTCGTTTGCCTTTCGCAAGAATGCACGGAACGCAACAAGTTACGTATTTCTTCGTTAATTTCGGAATATAATAATCTATTTTCAGATTTTCGCGCATCTTCTTCACGCCGAAGTGTCCATTGTCGTGCGCTTTACGTATCACTTCATGATGCATATTCGTTGGTAACACGATGACCTTGTTGTTTCCGTATTGTCCCATTAAGATCCCGTTTTCACAAAGATAGTTCTCGTACGGCTCTGTTGGCAGCATCTTCTTGATGATTCGTATCCTTTCTTCGTTATCCTGTTGTTTTTTATCATGGGGATGAGTTTGTCTTCCATAACCATAACGGGATAACGACTCAAACGTCGACGTGCTGGAGACGACTCCCCGCGCGATGCTCAACCTTGTACTCAAACTCCTCGAGTAATAACGCCCATCTGACAACTTTGGGTGTGATGTCAATTTTGCTCAATGTTTTTTGCAAGGCTGAACAATCCGTCACTATCGTAAATTTGATCCCGAGCAAGTAGACACGCCATTTCTTTACAGCCTGTATAACAGGGAGAGCGTCGAGTTCATATGAGTACAGTTTTTTTCCGCGTCTGATGTTTTTGGACTTATATATTGGACAATATGGAACCTATTGTCATCGTCGGTTTTCTGCAACAGAGCTGCTCCATAGCCGTCCTTGCTAGCATCGATGTGTAATTCGGTGGTGGCATCTGGTCGGTATATTTTCAATATTGGTTCCGTAGTTAATCTTTGCTTTAATTGTTCAAAGGCTTGTTCTTCTTGTGGGCCAAATTGAAATCTTTGCTCCTTTTTTAATGTGTCGGATAACGGTTTTGCTATTTTAGCGTAATCACGGATGAACTTGCGCAAATATCCAGTTAAGCCAAGGAAACTTTGAATTGCCTTCTTCGATTGCGGCACCGGAAATTCCTTCACTGATTTTATTTTTGCCGGAGATGGAGCAACATTACCCCCCTCAATCACGAGGCCAAGATATTCAACCCGGTTTTTCAAAAACATACACGTTGTCCAGATTATTATCAGACCTTTGTCAGCCGTCACCTTCAGTGTTTCTTTGCGATTGGCGAACGCCTCTTCTTTATCTCGTCCTGGTACGATCAGGTCGTCCATATACGTAAATACAACATTTTTCCGACTCAATTCGCGGAACACTTCGTCCACGAATTGGAAAAACGATATCGGGCTAATATTCAATCCAAACGGTGTTTTTAGGAACTTGCACTGTCCATCCGATGTCACAAACGAGGTATATTCTCGACTTTCTTCTGCCAGTGGCACGTGGAAAAAGCCATTTTTTAAGTCGAGCACCGAGAAAACCCGCGCCTGTGCTTATGTTGTTCAACCAGTGTTTCAATTTCATCACGGTACCGATCATCAACGTCTACTGTACTCATGTCAATACAGTTCACGGATGGTAGTTCGCACATCGTTTGACGATCTGTGTCTCGCTCAATATAGTTTTCTTCTCTGCTTATTCTGACCATGGCTTCATTCGTTGTCAGTTTTTTTGTAGCGACTTGGCCCCCTTCGATGTTGACTTCCATTTGTCGCGTCAGGTCCTTACCGATTAGCAACGAATGATTCATTGAAAAATCGGGTGCTACGTGCACCTCGATATCGTTGATTTCGTCGTGTATCGTCATCGCCGTACGAAAAACCCCGAGAGCTTTTACAGTTGTATTTCCGAATCCTTAAAACGTTCTTGTAGTCGGCCATAGTGTTGGACTGCCTATCTTTTTGTAATCTCTGTATCGTAACATTTTTCGATATATTCCGGTATCGAGCATCGATGGTATTAGTATATTATTAATGAAAACAATTATCTCATCGTCTGTCGCCAATTGATCGATTACTCGAACTATGCTCACTTTGTTGTCCTTTTTCGTTCTTAGTTTCTCGTCTTCGTTGCATTTTTCTGCAATGTGACCGAATTTGTTACAGCGAAAACACTTTGGTCCTTTTTCTTTATCTGGGTACTGTTGAGCGACGTTATCGGCCGATCCGCATCCAAAACATCGCATCCAAATCATCGTTTCCACCTTGTTGTTTCGTTCGCCTTTAATTTTTTTCTGCGTCCTTGTATTTCATGAGTTCTTTTCTTGGCTTCTTATCGATTCTTTCTTTCATTCGGTCGTATCGTTTCAAATTTTTCCTCAATTCGGTAATCGAGCATGCATTGTACAGGATAGATTTATTACATTCTTCGTCTGGTATGCCGTCAATAATGCATTGCATCAATGCGTCATCTTCGACCAATCCTTGATTCGCTATGGTACTCATAGCGTACACGTACTGACGTGGTGTTTCGCTCGACAACCTTGTCCGTTTCGAGAGTTGCGAGTATACTATAGCGCTATTGGGTTTCGTTTCGAACTCACTTACCAACCGCCAAACCCTTTTAAAGAGAGATATACTGTTTCGCCGAACCTATCATCAATTTCTTTGCGTATATGACTTTTTGCAAATCATTCCATTCCAACAACGTACTCACTTCCTCAAACTCTTCGATCCATTTTTCCACACGTGCTTTGTCGTCCCCTGAAAAATTAGAAACGCTGCCCTCAATGTCTTTGATAGTAAAAAAATTCGCACCGCTGTATGGAGATCGTCGATTATCTCGTATGCGCCTTTGATTCGCTTGCTCTTGTCTCAAGGAACGTCTGTCTGTATTTTAGTATTCGTCGTCCGGATCTAATTCTTCGTCGTGTTTCTTGTTCACCACCGTTTCATTGTCATTGATCTCTTCAGTGGCAGAATTTTCTTCTACGTCACTCATATCGTCATCGTCCTCGTATTTTTCCAATCGGCATTGTAGTTCCCATTTTTTACCCTTCGTCGGCAATTTTAGTTCGTCTAGTTTTTCCTTTAGTTGAAAAACTGTCATCTTCGACATCGGTGTCGAACACACGGGGATTTCTTTCCCCGCATTAGTTGATGAGCTTCTTACTCTCGTTCCTTCCTTGTCGCTCTCGTCCGTCTGTATTTATTTCATCATTGCGTTTTTCGAACTTGTTGTCGCTGTACTCGCCATCTCTTTTCTCCGTGGCGGCTTACTGCTGGTTTTTTTTCTTCGTTTATGACCGCTCTTTTGTTCTTACAACGTTGCGTTTTTTCTTTTCTCCTATCCGTTTTTTTTCCGTCTTTTCGGTATCACGAATTTACGTCTTTTCGTCACTTTTTCTTTCCCTTTCTTTCGTCTTCTTCGTTATCATGAATTTACGTCTTTTGACCACTTCTTTCTTTCCCGATTTGTTTACCTTTTATATCTTTGGTTTTGGAAATTCTTCGATCACGTGTTTCACTTTTCAGTATAACGACTGATAACAATGTGATTTTTGTGTTTCGCGTTCGCTTGATTCCCGTAACTTACGCCTTCCAACTTGAAGGTTTTTCATACGAGCTTAACGGCTCATAAACTTCGACATTGTTGCCGACTTTTTCCATTTGATTTTTTTTCCCTTCACGCTAACGTTTTTAATTGGTCTCGTGATCCCAGCTCGAGCTTCCACGTGTAGGTTTTGGTTAGGTGAAGGAAATTAATTAAATCACTTTATTCGATCATGACACGCAAATATGTTAAAATAGTGATCGTATTAAATAAATTGCATGGAGCACGACGTTCATCCGATGCTTGACGTTTTCGGACTCCCCTGCCGTTGTTTATCCCGTTTCCTATTGGCCTGAACGCCCGTAGCTTCGAGCCCAGGGCCCATTCCCATATATATATATATATATATAGAAAAATATATATATATATATAGAAAAAGAAAACGGCTAAGTAGAAATCTTCGGAGTAACCTGCCGAGCCCGGCATTTCCCACTGTTACACCTATTCTGGGTCACCCTGTATATATATATATATATATATATATATATATATATATATATATATATATATACAGGGTGACCCAGAATAGGTGTAACAGTGGGAAATGCCGGGCTCGGCAGGTTACTCCGAAGATTTCTACTTAGCCGTTTTCTTTTTCTCGCGCCTGTCATCAAATGGGAAGCCTTAGAAAATAGGCGTTCGATCTTCGAAAGGAACACTCGAATCCACCATGCTGGACGATCGGAAAGGGCAGAAGAGTAGACGAAGCGCCACGTAGCCGTAGCCGACGTCAGGAAGGTTCTGCGAAACCGCAGCGTTTGACAGATGCCAGCGCGCATGATCTGACGTTTAGCGAATCATTCGCTAAGATGCCTAACCTATTCGGTTAGAGACTCGTGACATACGATTCACCGTATCCCCTATCGTCTGCTATCGCTCGGCGTATTGCGTGCCGAAGTGTGAAGCGCGTCACAATTAATGAAATTCACGAACTTTGCCGCGATTATCCATTGAGAGCGCCTGTTTTTTTTTTGCTTCCTTAAGAAATAAAAATTATCAAAACCACAATTTGTCAATGATTATCAAATTTCGATATACCGAGCGATTTTTCTTGCGTAATGAAAAAAATCAATACACGTATTTTTATTAACAAACTCCGACTAGTATCCTAGTCGGATTGAACTCCAACTATTTTTTTTTTCGGCAGAAATTTGGATGAATGTCAGTACTCGGGGGTTTTCGGCGTCACTGATTATGAATTCGAAGTCAAAATTTAAAATAAAAACAAAATGTTGATTTAAAATTTACGCATCGTCATCTGAAGAATAGTTTGTTTTCACAATCAGTTGATTTAACTTTTAAATCGCTGGAGCGTTCTGTACTTGCTGATATACGTGGCGACAATAGAACTAGTTCTGGGAGCAACGACTTTAAGTTTTTTCGAGGCAACTCGCGCAAACTTGAAATAAATGGATCGGATATTGATAATAAGCGTGGAATAATGTCTTCCATCATTGTGGTTCAGGAACACTTTCTTGCAATATGTTCACGAAACTTTTTCATGTATTGATTAGTAGACGCTTGAGCGTCTTCAGACATTTGTCCTTTCGGCAATACCGATGAGTTTATCACTTCTGTGCCATGAATCAATACCTTATATACCAAAGTTGGCATGTAGAACCACGGATATAACTGCACAAAGTAGCGAGTTGTCTATAAGGCATAATCTTGAAATTTTATGAAATCGATTTCATGGCCACTCGAAATTGTCTGCAATATGACATGGAAACCCTTAATCAAGTCTTCATCAACCCTGTAATAGCAGCAGAAATGATTGAGTTTCCGAAAAATCTTCGCGCGGTATTCCCATCATTCGAGCTACCGAAACCAGGCTTTGGTTGATCGACCATTAGAAAACCCTTTTGTATATTTGTTTTTCGGATTCTTATTTTTTTCCTTTTCTTTACCACTACGCGCTTGCCACTTTTTAATTTCAAGCCTATATGCTACATGCAAACAACATTCGAAAAACCGTATACATGCATCCAAAGTTGATAATCCAAACTGTAAATGATCTTCAGATACTTCCTTTTCTAGAATTGCATCGATATTGTTAAAGTCATTTGAAGTTGCTTTGCATAAATAGCATCGTTGAGTAGACGTATTGAGCGTGATAGCATTACAAACTTTACCGTCTACCATGGTGAAAGCAAGTCAGAAAGAAACTCTTATTTTTTTCCATCTATGATCTTTTCGAACGGGAAAAGATTGTTCTCTTGCTGTTTAAGGCGTCTGGCCACCTTGGCCGATCGAAAAATGGGTATATATAAAAAATAAAAATAAACTCGAAAGTATGGGCCGGAATAATTTTTTTTACACAACGTCAGAAAGGGCCTTAAGAATAACGTTAACAAATTTCCGTTCAGAATATTAAAAAATTGCGCCGTTATGCACATTGCCGCGAAGACCCTCCGCACGATACGCGCGGTCGTTGTCCCAGCTGTTACTCGGTCATGTCACAACTGAAAAAATCAGCTCATTCGTGAGTAGCGTCCTACAATGTAGCGTAGCGGTTTTTTTCGACCATTAAAAAAATTATAGTGAGCCTAAGAAAAAAATGTGTATTTTTCACCGAAATTTTTTGAGCAAAAACAATAATAAAACAAAAACTAATCAAGTTATCGCAAAAATCCTACGTGACATTTTAGATAATATATCTAAAAGTATTGCGCAAAAATTTGAAAGCAATCGGACCGATAGTTTACGATATTTTGATAGTACCAGTTCAAAAAATGTAGTTTCGAGATAATTGCAAAAGAAAGTGAACGTGCGGTTATTCAGCGCACGGTCGATCGCCCGCAGCGACTCAATCTTCCTGCCGAAAAATAACTGTAAGTTGGTCAATTTTGCGTTTTTCAATACGTACTATGGCTTAAATTGTGCTTAACCGTTCGACGTTTACTAAAAAAAAATTTAATGAAAAAAAAATTACATAGTGGCCAGATGCCTTAATATAATCGATTTCCTCACGAGTGGCTTCAGGACTCTCGTGAAAAAAATGGATCTTAATTGGTCCACAAAAGCGAGGAGATGACGGCCTCGGATTTTTCTATATAACAAGTCTAGCGTTTGTTTCTTGATCGTCTGATACAAGCTGCAGTGGAACGGTTGAGGTAAAAAAAAATATTCACATCGGGCTTGCTTCCATCATCATTACTGAACTTTTGCTTGGATGTACTTTGGCCAAAAGTTCCATCGCAGCCCTACTTAGAAATTAAATTCAAGTTGCTAACATTTTCAGGAGATAAACTTTTTACATCATCCATTTGTATTACTAATATTCTATCAGCTGTGTGATTCAACAAAGCCTGCAATTTTACCTCAGCACTACATTCATTGACAGAAATATCTGACTTGGGCAGACAACTTTTGAGCTTGGCTTGATATGGCAATTTATACGGTGGAAATAAATTACAGCTGTTCTCTTTGCATTTAATACGAAGCCCCTGATATTGTGATATCGATAACTTTAGTTCCACTATGAGCGACAGAGCAGCATCGGCAAATAAAGTCGTTTCTTGAATCGCATCGATGGACTCCTTATACTTCTTAGCTTTAGATGGGCTCCCCAATCCCACATCACGGACAATTTTTGCAGCATCTGATTTTCCAGATGAACGAAGGCTCATTTAAGTCGCATACGTCAATTCTTCCATACTATGTCTTGCGCGTAATGTTCAGTCCTCCTTCGTTTTGTCCGGTCACTAGACTTTGCAAATTCTGAAGAAGGCCGACCCAAATTATGGGATTTTTCTGAAGATTGCGTAGTTTCTTCGAAAGAAACAAACACGCTCAACCATTCAGAATATTTTTGCAGAACTTTCCTTCATTTCTTGATGCTTGCTCCCATTTTTTATACAAGGCATGCAACAACTTGCGGAGGACAGGTTTTGCATTATCTTATAGAGAAAAGGGGCGTTGCAATTTAGCAGACGACAAATTTTTGATCACTGCATATGTTTCAGTCGCTTTGTCATTCAAATGACCTTTCAATATTGAAAAAATGTCCTCTCTTGTCAGGCCACATGCTTCACGTTCATCAGCGACAGATTCTAAAATTGGAAAATGTAATATCTATATAAATGGATAATTCCATATTTATCCTCGTTACTATTATTTAATCCAAAATTTTATTTGAAAAGAAAAAGAGGATATTTATAAAAGTGAATAACGTATCAAGAACTCAATACAATGAAAACCGCAGACAAATTCAAGAAAAAGAGCAAAGCAGTCCGCGCCGTTGATGTATGAAATACAGAAAACTATGTTTTACATTGCGAGAACTCGCACCAATGACATAATGGCAGCTAGAGGCAGCATGTTTTAATTTTTTTCATTCAATAATTTGCTTGGTTTATAGCAGCGGTTAGACGCTCGAGCTGCGGGTCAACGTCCCACCTTGCCCGTCTCCGGAAGCGTTGACTCGATCGAAGATGAAATCGACAAATGCTGATACGAGGACGGACGAACGACGTTGAGAGTTGCGCGGAAACGTTAAAGGCAATGTTGATTTCACTTTTATCACGTAAACAATGCGTCGTACTCGCAGCTCGCAGCAGCACCTGAATTGTCCACTAGCTCTGACCGCAAATGAGATGAAATCGAGAACCGTTTTCAATGTATAATTTCAAGACCGTCCAATACATGCTCCGAAAAGCATTCGAAGCATCGATTTCATCTTTGCTTGGTTTATACCGGCTATAAGTTGCTCGAGCTGCGGGCCAACGACGCACCATGCCCGTCTCCGGAATCGTTGACCTGATCGAAGATGAAATCGACAAATGCCATTACGGGGACGATCGAACGGCGTTGGAAGTTGCGCGGAAACGTCAAAGGCTATGTTGATTTAATCTTTATTACGTAAACAATGCGTCCTACTGGCAGCTTGCAGCACCGCATGAATTATCCACTTGCTCTGATCACAAGTGACATGAATAAATAAATAACATTTTTTTTAAAGTAGCACAAATATTAACCTTTTTGATTACGTTAGTGTCCTAATATTCTTAACACCACTCTAGCGGCAGAAAATAAGGCCTAACTTTGACCATTTATTTTCGGAGTTTGATAAAAGGATAGGATTTCCTTTGAGATGGTTTATTTGACACATATTAAAGGATAAAAAAATTTATTATGATTTTCATACAAAATGGCGGCAACAGAGCCGATCTTGAAAAACGTGTTTTTCAAACTGGGAGAACGGAGTACTCGAACACCTTTGCATGGTTCAATTTGAAATTTTAATAGAAGCTTCTCAATTACATTCTCTATGGGACGATGTAGGGGATTTTTCAAATCAATTTTTGAAATCATGGCTCACTTTTAAAGAGATAAACCGATTTTTGCCCAAAAGTTAAGCAGTAAATTGTTTATAAAAAAAGAGTTTACATTTAATCAAAAAACGGCTAGTACTTCCATAGAGAATGTAATTGTGAAGCTACTTTCAAAATTTCAAATCGATCCGTAGAAGGTGTTCGAGTATTCCGGCCTCCCTATTTGAAAAACACGTTTTTCAAGATGTGCTCTGTCGCCGCCATTTTGTATGAACATTATAATAATTTTTTAAAATACTTTAATATGTGTTAAATAAACTCTCTCAAAAGAAATCCTATTCCTTTTTTCATACTCCCAAAATAAATTGTCAAAGTTATGCCTTATTTTCTGCCGCTAGAGTGGTGTTACCCCTTCAGAAATACCGCCAACAGAGTCGCAACGCTTTGGGATTTCCGGAATCAACCCGTATCGGGACGTCAAAAGTCGTATCTCAGGCGGTGCAGAAGATCTTCTCTTCTTGTTTAAATCCTCAAAAAAACGTATCGATTTTCGTTTGCCGCAACCGACTGATTTTGTCTCCCCTAATGAGGAAATGCAAAACTTCTCTTCGTGTTTCCTAACCCAGCTCGGACACACTTTGAGATTATATTCGTACAGAAAAAATTATTTTTGGAGATCAATCCGACTATGATCGTAGTCGGAGTGGTCGAATGACAAATGAAATCCGGAAAACAACCAATTCTCGAAAATGTAGCGTCATGTTTTGAGAGTTTGTAAATAAAAATTCGTGTATTGATTTTTTTTAATACGCAAGTGTTCGAGAATTAGCACATTTTTTAAGAGTTTGGCGCGCTTTTTGGGCCTTCATACATGTGGCCTCGCTTGAGCGGGCACGAGCAGCCGTCGGCGGCGCCACGCGACGGGACGTACTACACACGGGCGAGTACGCATGCGCGTGAGCTCCGTATCGATACCCGGGTCGATCTCTTGAGTATTCACACAGATCCCATCCAGGCGACCACGTGGCTACAAATTCTGATTATTTCTCCGGGCCGTTATAATTCAATAAAGTGAGTCGGGCATTCAATCAAGCGAGCGAGGAATTCGGGCGTCGCGTTGCAGGCGGGGTTCGAGAGACTTACAACCTTTCGGACCACGGGCTCTTTTCACCGCGTGGCTCGCCGCCATTTATTCGTGCAATCGGGACAACGGGATCGTATTCATTGACTGGTGCGCGGGATTAACCGTCGGCATCAGGTTCAGCCATATTAGTTGTATCAGGCTACGAAATTAACGCGTCGTGGAATTTTTTCGATGACACGAGTTTTTTGTTCGTTTTCCCCACCAGCACCAGATCCATCTTCAAGAACAAGAAAAATCGCTCAGTACATCAAAATTTAATAATCGTTGACAATTCTTCGGTTTTGTCAATTTTTGATTCTAAAGGAAGCAAAAAAACAGGCGCTCTCAAGGGATAATCGCGGCAAAGTTCGCAAATTTCATTAATTGCGGCGCGCTTTACACTTTGGCACGCAATACGCCGAGCGATAGCAGACGATAGGTGAAACGTCAAATCGTGTGTGACCAGTCTCGAATCGAATAGGTTGACAGGTATCGTAGCGAATGATTCGCTAAACGTCAGATCATGCCTGCTGGCATCTGTCAAACGCTGCGGTTTCGCAGAACCTTCCTGACGTCGGCTACGGCTACGTGGCCCTTCGTCTACTTCTCTGCCCTTTCCGATCGTCCAATATGGCGGATTCGAGCGTTCCTTTCGAAGATCGAACGCCTATTTTCTAATGCTTCCCATTTGATGACGGGGGCGAAAAAAAAACGACTAGGTAGAAACCTTCGGAGTAACATGCGGAACCCGGCATTTCCCGCTGTTACACCTGTTCTCGATCACCTTGTGTATACACGCGTTTTCGCGTAACGTCGATTTAAAATTCCAAAGTGACAGATAAAATCCCGTCTTACAAGGGGAGGACGCCGACCGGGACCCACCGATTTCGCCAAAAATGCATCCGTAGAAAGAGGTGGGTCACCACTTAAGGTTCCTAAAATATTTCGCCTGAGTAGTCCGTAGGAAAGGGTAAGACGCTCTCCAAAGATTTCCGAGTAAAGCTTGAGGGATATTTTTTGAACCATTTCCAATTCAGCGGCGTAGCGTAGGGGTCAAGCGTATTGCCTGTCACCCCGCTGGGTTGGATTCGATTCTCGATGCTAGTTTTTTTTTTTAATTATTTTCTTTCAATTTCTCCCAATGTCCAACTATTTATTGTAGAATTAAAATATATTCAAGATCTCTCTCTCTCCATCTTTCTCTCTCTCGCTGCGTATAGTGGATGGTGTGCGACTCGCAATTGATAAACGGATGGGAGCAATCCTTATCGTATTTGACTTCTCAAAATCCTTTGACTGCGTTCCCCACGATTTACTGCTCAGAAAACTTACGCATCTGCAATTTCTCAAAGTTCTGTAGCGTCGTTCCGCGCATACTTAGTCGGGGCGGTAAATCGAAATGAGGTAGTGTGAGTTCGGGAGTGCCCCAAGGTCTTCGGCCGCTCCTTTTCTCGATCTACATCAGCCAACTCCGATCAGCCATAAAGGAATGGCAGTGTAGTATATATTATGATGACCTTCAAATATACATGCATTGCTCTCCGTCGAAAATTGAAAATGGAAGTGCCGGAGTAAATCGCAACATTGCGGCGATCCATGAGTGGACATTGAAGTGCAGTCTGAAATCAAATGGCTCCAAA